>CM026564.1:629177-1829177 GCA_015143295.1 Tetracentron sinense | reverse complement strand
TTGTTAGCATATCAAACATTTTGACCTATACTCTGCGACTTCTCTCTTCATGTTCTGCCACCAATAGTGCTTCTTTAGATTCTGATACATCTTCGTACCACCAGGATGCACAGTATATTTGGACCGGTGAGCTTCATCTAAGATCTCGCTCTTCAACTCCGCATCCGCAGGGACACATAACCTTCCTTTAAATCTGATCGCTCCGTTACCATTCAGAGAAAATCGCTACCCTTGCTAACCTCCTTATCTCTATAAGTTCTTTGTGAGTTTGTGAGTTCTTGTAAATATCTTGTGAGCTTATGAGTTCTTGTGAGCAAGAGGTTAGCACCCGCACTACCTTGGGCTACCAACCCCCTTAACAATCTAATAACTTGTGAGGCTTTCTTATGAGACATTCTTGTGAGCAAGAGGTTAGTACCCGCACAACCCTGGGCTACCAACCTCCTTAACAATCTAATAACTTGTGAGGCTTTCTTCTGAGACATTCTTGTGAGCAAGAGGTTAGTACCCGCACAACCCTGGGCTACCAACCTCCTTGACATTCCATTTACTTGTGTGCAAGAGATTAGCACCCTTAATTGGGGCTACCAATCTCCTTGACATTTCAATAACTTGTGAGAGTTTCTTTTGAGCAAGAGATTAGCACCCGCACAACCCTGAGCTACCAACGTCCTTGACATTCCACCATAATTAGGCGTATGAGATCGTACTTGAAATTCCTTATGAGTTTCTTGTGTTTATTTCGATTCTTGGTGCTTATGAGAAAATCTCGTCTTGTAAAACATAGAGTGCATGGAGTGCTTGTGAGCATCATAATATCTATATGAAAAGCTTTAACCGATTTATACAAGTTCATACAAGGCATAATACATCATAGCATACTTGAATCGTTTCTAAGAACATAGAGTATTTTCATACATTGCATCACATCACTAAGATCATGGCTTCTAAGCCTATTTCATCATATTACACTTAAAATCATGGTTTATTTAGAGATAATATCGTTCACTTACAAGTATAGCCATATTCATCCTTTTCATTGAAAAACCCCCAAATCATAACCCTTATTTACATCATTTGATCATAATCTAGTTTACCTAAAATCCTCTATTTCCTATTTGCATCATAACATAGTGGAATAATAGAATCAAATCATCATTTTACTCTAATTTCAATATTGAAATCATAGCAAAGCTAGATGGTAGAGGTACTTACCTCTTGGATCAATTTCTATGTAGAAGGAAACCCTTGAGTAGAAGGTTGAGGAAGATCCTTCTTGAAGACAACGATCCAAGCTTTGATTTGTGCTCCTCTTGATTTCAATCCAAAACCCTCTTTGAAGATTTCCCAAATCTTCTCCTCTTCCTCTTCTAAGAACTCTCTTTAGGTTTAGGGTAAACCAAAACCTCCAAAATGATCTTCTATTTATAGGTAAAGGGGTGAAAACCCCAAAAAAAATCGCACAAAAGGAAACAAAATCGTGCATCTACGATCGTTCGTAGTGATTTATGATCGTTCGTAGCGATCTACGATCGTTCATAGATTTTTACGATCGATCGTAACTTCACTAGTGAATTTTCATCATTTTCTGAGCTTTACGATCGATCGTAGCATCTCTACGATCATTCATAGCGCATCTACGATCGTTCGTATGTCCCATACGAACGATCGCAACTTTTGCAGAAAATTTTCAGATTTTTGCATTTTCGAATTTTGGCCATATCTTTTGAATTGCTCGTCAGATTTTTACAATTCAACTTGTGTTGAATTCATATTTGAGAGGATAAAAATTTTATCTCGAATAACCAAATCCTAATTTTCAGTTTTTATTCACCAAAAATGGCTCTAAACCCGACTAATATGCTAATGGGTTTCATCAACCCATTTTTGCCGCAAATCCGATTCCGGAAATCGGATGTTTGACTTAATCCCGACTCAAAATCAAGAAAAGTGATCAACATGAAACTCGAAGAGGGTTCAAATACCTTTCCAAAAACTTAAGAATCACTTGATTCCGACAAGCGGTGAGAAAACTAGAGCTATTTAAAGTTGAGGGTGATGCAAAAGCATAACCCTTATCGATGCTTAAGAGTATTCTATACCCTTACTCCTTTGATCCTAAATACCCATTCACTTATGAAGGTATTCCTTAAGGCTTTCAAACACTTCATCAAACATCATACACCTAAAATATCTCAAAACCAAGGTTCTCATTAGTTTGATAACTATTCAAGATCGTACAATGACTTTAAGCATTAGACACTATTTACATACCAAGCCATCGAGATCCGGGGTTCTACAATCGCACCACCCAAAACTGAAGAGAATGCTGAGAAATTAAGGAAGTAGAAAATAAAGGTGGGAAAAGCTTTGTTCATGTTGAAAGCTACAATCCAGAAAGAATTGCTCGAACATATTCGAGAGGCTAAGTCTCTTAAGGAAGCATGGGATGCGATATTCACACTTTTCACCATATCTAATAATGCAAGGTTGTAATTGTTAGAGAATGAGATCAATTCGGTATCTCAAGGAAGCATGTCGATTTCTCAATACTTTATGATAGTAAAAGGAATCTGTCTTGAGATATCGCAACTTGATGAGGAGTCAAAAATTACAGATGCTCATATAAGAAGGATTATCATTCGAGGTCTAAAGCCTGAGTACCATAGGTTCATGACAGCAATTCGTGAATGGACGACTAAACTCTTGGAGCTTGAAATCCTTCTTGCAAACTAGGAGAGTCTAGCAAAGTAGATAGCTGGTCCTACTAATGAGAAAGAAGAAGCCTTATTCACTGGTAAAAGTAAAAGGTCTTTTAATGACAGGAGAAAACAAAAGAATTCAAAGTATCAATCAAACTCGAATTCAAGGAAGAATGAGGATAGTTCCAAGGAATGTGATTCTCAGGATCTGAGAACAAGAATGTGCTATAATTGCGGCAAACCAAGCCATTTTGCTAGAAATTTTTGAGCACCCAAGAAGAAGAATGCTGAAGGGAATACAACAACTTCAGAAGACCTACCACAGAAAATTGATGGCAAGGAAGAGGAGTCGAGTGCTTATTTGTCTATCACTGAAGAACAATCTGATGCACTCGAATTGACTGCTACAGTTACCATGCCTACGAGCAACATTAATCAAATAGACTATTCCAGTGACAGGATAGTTGATTCAGGTTGCTCAAATCACATGACTGGAGATGATCAAAAGTTTCTTTCAAAGAAATAATACAATGACCAACAAGTAGTAGTGATAGCAAATAATGTTAGGCTACTAATCACTCATGTAGGCAATGTTGTATGTATGCCAAAAGGAAGTGAGGATTCAACCCTGCTTCAAGGCATATTCCATGTTCCAATGATGAAGAAGAACCTGGTGTCTTTCTCTCAGTTGGCGACATCAGAAAATATTGTCGTGCTCGGACCCGATGATGTAAAGATCTACAAAGAGATGCAGATCGAAGGCACTCCCATCATGCAAGGCAAAAGAATTGAATCCATCTATGTTATGTCAGCTGAGGCTGCTTATGTAGACAAGACTCAAAAGGGTGAAATGGTTGATTTGTGGCATGCTCGGCTTGCCCATGTTGGATTTGTCAAGTTAAAGGCTATGATGAAGAAGAACATGCTGAAAGGGATTCCTGATCTGGAGATCAGAGATGATTCAGTACGCGCAGGATGTCAGTATGGCAAGGCACATCAGCTTTCTTATACTGACTCGAAGTTTCAAGCCAAGAAACCTCTTGAATTGGTGCATTCAGATGTGTTCGGTCAAGTGAAAGATGTTTCACTTTGAGGTATGAAATACATGCTCACAATCATCGACGATTACTCTCGATACTTGGATTTACTTCCTAAAAGAAAAAGGGGGAGTACTCGACAAATTCAAGGATCTTAAGAGTAAGGTGGAAAAGGAGCTTGGGCATAAGATAACATGTCTAAGATCGGACAATGAGGGAGAGTATACTTTAGAAGAGTTCAATAAGTATCTAAAGGAGCATGGTATCTGAAGACAATTGACTTGTCCCTATACGCCATAGAAGAATGGGGTCTTAGAGAGGAAGAATAGGCATCTAGCCGAAACATGCAGGAACTTGTTACATTCGAAAAGTGAGCAGCTCACTTTTAGGCTGAATTTATGATGACTGCAAATCATGTTATTAATCACCTATCACAACCAAAAATCGAGTACCTTTCGTCCTTCCAGAAGCTGTATGAGATGAAGTCTATAGTAAGTCAATTTTAAGTATTTGGTTGTGTATGCTATGTATTTGTGTCTAACCATCTCGAAGCAAATTTGATAAGAAGGCAATCCGATGTATCGTTGTGGGATACAATTCTCAGAAATGAAAGGTTGGAGGTGTATTGATCCAACCTCAGATCAAGTACATATGTCGAGAAATGTTGTGTTCGATGAGTCATCATCCTGGTGGTCGATTGATCATGTCGATCTTCCAATTGATCAGAAGTTCGAAGAGGAACTAGAAGAGGAGACGAGACTTAAGTGTCCTTCCAATCAGAAGACACTTAAACCAAGTGTACATGTTGATGAGGATGTGTCACAGATGACATCTAGTGCAAGCCCTTGGAAAAATGGAACTCATCAACAGACTGTTATAGAAGAAAATCATCCCTCACAACTTGAAGAGTCTGAACAAGAAGATGAGTTTATCTTAAGAAGGTCACAACGAGTACTAAAGCCAAATCCAAAGTATACAAAGAAAAAGGCAAAACTGAAGAATGTGAATGCAGATTTAGCACAAGTAATGATTAGTAAAGATTTGGTGATTGAAGAGCCAAATTCATTCTAAGAGGCTCAAGGGGTTCCTGAATGGGGGGAAGCTATGGCAGATGAGATTCAAGCAAACTTGGAATCTAATGCCAAATCCAGATGATGTAAAACCTATTTCTTGCAAATGGGTATATAACATCAAGACCCGAGCAGATGGTTCAGTGGATCGATTCAAGGCTCGATTAGTTGCTCGAGGATTTCCACAAAAGTATGGAATAGACTATGACAAGACTTTCAGTCGTGTGGCTAAGATAACAACAGTACGAGTTCTGATTGCTATTGCTGCTAGCAAGGATTAGAGGCTATGGCAAATGGATGTGAAGAATGTGTTTCTTCATGGTGAGATAGATCAGGAAATCTATATGGAGCAGCCCAAGGGATTTGAAGATCCTCAATATCCTCAATATGCTTACAAATTAAGAAAGGCTCTATATGGGTTAAAGCAGGCTCCGAGAGCCTGGTATGGAAAGATTTTTGAGTTTCTCACAATCAGTGGTTATATTCTTGCCCCAACTTATTCAAGTTTGTTTGTAAAATTTGTAGTAGGCAAAGTTGCAGTTGTGCTAGTCTATGTTGATGATTTGATTATCACTAGAGATGATACGTATGAATCTTGAAATTTGATTTCAGATGAAAGTACTTGGAGAGCTGAAGCACTTTCTTGGACTTGTGATAGATCAGAATAAATATGCAATATTTTTATGTCAACAGAAATATTCAAGTGACCTGTTGAAACGGTTTGGAATGTTTGATTGCAAACTGATGGCTACGCCGATAGATGTCAACACTAAAGTTTGTATAGATGAAGTTGAAGAACTTGAAGATTCTTGCATGTATAGATAGTTAGTAGGAAGTTTGATCTACTTAACTCTAACTCGTCCTGATATCTCTCAAGCAGTAGGGGTCGTGAAGAAAGCCACATCTTGAAATTGTTCAAAGAATTCTAAGAAATGTAAAAGGAACAATAGATCATGGTGTTTGTTATGGAAGAGTTGTCGAATGCAAAGTTGTAGGATACTGTGATGCAGACTACGTAGGTGATATCTCGACTCAAAGATCAACTATAGGTTACATGTTTAGTCTTGGTTCGAGTGTTGTTTCTTGGTGCAGCAAAAGACAACCAACTGTGTCTTTGTCAACAACGGAAGCAGAATATAGGGCTGCAGCTATGGCAACACAAGAAAGTGTGTGGTTAATGCAATTAATGTTTGATTTGCATCAAGCCACAAATTTTGCGATCAAACTGTATTACGACAATGAAAGTGCAATTCGATTGATAGAAAATCCAGTATTTCACGCTAAAACGAAGCATGTTGAAGTTCATCATCATTTTATTCAAGAAAAAGTGCTTCGAGGAGAAATAAATCTTATGCTAGCAGGTGGCAGACATATTCATGAAAGGGCTTTGTTCGTGAAAATTCACAAAGTTCAGAGAGGCACTTGGCGTCATTAGTAGAGATTTGGCATTGAGGGGGAGTGTCGAGAGTCATCACCAAACTCTAACACATATATAGGAGAAGTAGACGATGATTCTATTTTAGTGTTTGAGTTGGGTTTGGTTAAAGAGTTTTTATCTTAGTAGAAGTCTTTTATAATTAGTTATTTCTTTCTATTATACCTCAATTAGGAGCCTGCTAGTTATTTCTTTTAGGAGTCCTTTTCATACCTTATTTAGGAGTTTTGTTTTTTCTATATGTAGAGGAGAAAACGTGTGAATTGTATTGCTGTTTTTTTTTTATAGCTTCTCCTTATCAGTAAAGCTTTTAGTTTCCTCTCTTCTCTGTAGTGAAACCTTGATGCTTGGTGTTTATGCTTTGTGCTTTGGTAATTGAGGTGCTTAGTGTTTTGGCTGTTACATCTTCTACACCCCCCGCGCCTAGCTCCGCCCCTGAGTTTACCCATGTAAAAAACCATTCTCCGACACTCTCGTTCACCACATTCCTCTATTTTTCATTTTAGTTAAACTAAAGCAATAGGAAAAAAAACAGATAATGAGCACGAAAAACATAGAGGTATGTATGGGTAATTATTATTATTATTATTATTATTGTGAAATTTCTCCTGGCTTTAGTTGACAGTATACTTTTGTAGCTAAGATTTTGGAGGGGGGGTTTACTCTAGATTCAAAATTAATTGTTATTGAGACTTTAAATTTTTATTTTTCCTTATGTGTTGTCAATCCCATTGGACAAAAGATCGAATGATGGTTTTCTACAATAAAGTTATTCAATTACAAAAATGATAGCCCCAATCACAGTCTTCCCCAGACACAAGGTGGTGGCAACAAATGTCAAACCATTTCCTTGTTATAGGGTAGCAACACCACGTGTTACACCAACTCAGCGCCTTTGAAAAAAATAATCACTTATTGTGTCTGGTCTAGCACTCCTCATTAGATTAACATAAGGGTAGGCAAACCTATGATAATAGGGAAGGTCGCCACTGGCTCATGCTCGATATAGCCGAGCTTGAGCTAGCATTCAGAAACTCGAATTGAGCTCAGGCCGAGCTTGAGCCAGCATATGTATGTCAAAAGTTGAGCTCGAATAGCACACAGCTAAACTTAACTCGACTTGTTTACACCCTTAATTGAACTCCATGAGTTATACTTAAAATCAATATTTTTTTCCTTGACCTTTTTGTTCTTGAGGACGAACTGATTTTATTGAGAATATTTATTGAAATCTCAAGATGATTACAAAGAGACTCAAGTAGGGTATAAATAGATAATATATAGATAAGAGAAATGATACTTTCCCTCATTCCACCCAGTGGAACGCGTGCGTGCCCACAGCCCGCCACATGTCTATTTCCCACCTTTTTAATTATGATTAAGTTTTACTAACATGTAATTAATATGTTTTATTTTATTTTTAAAAAAAAAAACAAGGTTAGATGGATGAACCCTAGGGGTAGGTGAATCATAACCACCGTTAATGAGTGTTAACTAATTTTAAGTTATTTTCTAAAAACCAAGGTTAGATGGATGAACCCTAGGGGTGAAGGAATCTTAACCATAGTTTATAAAAGTTTAAAGGAACACATGGCATCCCGTGGAGGCGTGTGTGTTTCGCCTGGCGAAACGCATCCACACAAACAATCATTCTCCTATAGATAAATGTGGAATGCTAGCCCCAGAATCTTTCATTCTCACTTTCTTTAAGGAGTTGACACATACCTTTGCTTTTCCTGGTTACTTTTGCAGCCGGTTAAAGCTTCAATCATCATGTATATTTATGAAAATCCCTATCATATTTTATAAAAAAAACAATCACATTTAAGACGGTAGAGTACGGGCAGGAGATTTTATCAATCTTTCGTTCTCTCTCCTATTGTCTTTCTCTTTCCCTTCGCTATCTACTGCAGTGCTGCCAAGTGGTTCCACCCAATGTTACCTGGTTCGTCGATTCGCTTGGTTCGAATTCGGGTTCGCGATTCGCAATTCGCCACTCTACAGTGAACCCGGTTCGCTAGGGGTAGGATGAGATAATTCGTTTTTCGGTTCGCTTAGATTCTTTAGTTTGGTTTGCTACTTAAGCATGTAAAACAAAATATATATTATAAAAATATATCTTTTAAGCATGTACATAATATATTACAAATACTTATTTGAAAAATAATAATTAAAAATATCTTTTTATGAATAATTTGTGAACTCAAAATATAAATTTGCCGAACCTAATAAAAAATTAGACAAATTAAGATTGTTTTGAAACCAATATGTGGTTCGCTCAATTTCACGAACCCGACCAAACCAAACCACAAACCAATTCGGATTCGCTCGGTTCGCAGTTCACTATAGCATGTAGCAAACTTGGTAACCCTGGTTCCACTTCCACTTCCCCATATATATTTTGGGAAAATAGTTACCGTACACATATTAATTACCTGATAACATTTCAATCAAAAAAACAAAAAACGGTATACATGGTTTTCATTTTATAACGGAATGGCTAATCCTCAATGGGCACGCCCCAATTTTAAGTACCCACCTACTGCCGTTATGATTCACTCATTCAATCCAATCATGATATTTCAAAAAAAACTAAAATCTTAGTTTTAATTTAGTTAAAATTAATCATTGATTAAAGGTGTTAAAAGGGACACCAGAATACTCATTTAACCCTAACTAAATATAAGTTAAGATTTTGTTTTATGTTTCCTGCTAAAACCAAAGGTTGTGTTGCTTAACCAACCGGGGGTTGCTGCTTAAGTCACCCTTGTGTCCTTGGGTCAGGCCTAGGGCTTGATTAGGGTTCTACCTAAGGTTTGACTAGGGTTCTACCTAGGATTTGAGGGTGATTAACCATGGTTAAAAATGTTTAACCATGATAAAAGGAGTTTAAAAATTGGGTGCTTACATATCCTTGATTAAGCTTAACTAAATTAAAGTTAAGATTTTTTTTTTTGTTTTCTTCTAAAACCTAAGTCGGCTTTCGAAAACCCAAGGTCGGATTGCTTGACCCATGTCCACCATTGGGGTTGGGGTTAGGTCAAGAGCAGTAATTTTGGTTCATGGTGAGCACGGGATGGGTAGAAATTGGAGGTAGCCCAAAAGATTTTTTTTTCAAGGGCTACACTTACTAAGCTTACGCAATTAAAATTGCCACAAATTCATCGATTCTTTTGCTTATCATGTTTCTTGGTAAGGTCGGTCAGCAGGGGCGGAGCCAGGAAATTTTCATTGGGGAGCCGAAATACATGTATAAAAAAATTAATGGATGTGAGAGTATGGAACATGGAATTGGGGGTTCAAGGACGTAGTCCCCAAGAAAATTTTTTGGGGGTAATTTTTTTTTTTAAGAATTTTTTTTCCGGTAATGTTCTTGAGGTCACCATGTGTCCCTATTCATATCCCTTAACTATGGTTAAGATTCACCCACCTATCCTTGGTTTTTTAAAATAATACCAATTTTTTTTTCAAACCCTAGTTAAAATTCACTAATTCCTTAGGTTAAAAAAAAATAAAATTTTTTTCAAAAAACCAAGGATAAGTAGCTGAACCCTAAGAGTTGGTGAATTTTAACCATGGTTAAAGTGTGTCAATAGGGACACCTCCCCCCACACGGGGGCTGTCAGGCTACCTGATCATGGTTCGCAAGCCAAATATTTAAATATTTGTTATCACTTAACCAATAAAATTTATCTATAAGTAGAAATTGTGCAAAACAATGAAATTGAAGTTAATTTTTTGTGCTATAAATGTCAATATGTATTACAATTAAACTTGAGTTCTAATCAAAAAATGATCAAGGGTAAGAAACTCTTAACTAGAGTTTAAAAAGTAATATTTTTTTTTTCCTAAAAATTCGTGGTTAGATTATTTAACCCTAAGGATTAGTAAACCTTGACCACAATTAATAGAAATTAACAGGCACACGTGTTGACTTGTGAGTGCGATTTAAGTGCACCCTCCTCGGTTCAATCGCAATTGGCTTGTGATCCGATCTTTAAATAGCAAGAGAGAGAATATCTTTTATAAATAATAAACTTAGAAGGGGGTTGAGCATAAATAAGTATGGTAGAGAAGCTTTAACCGGCTGTAAAAGCAGCCGGGAAAAATAAGTGAACGTGTCAGCTCCTTAGAGAAAGTCAGAATGAAAGAATCCGGGGCTAGCATTGCCCCATATAAATATAGAAACTAAAACAAATCATTCTTATTATAATTTTAATCAAATCTCAATCACAATCTCTTTCTTAATCTCATTTTTATTGTTATTCTCATTCTCTTTGCAAATTCAAATCCCCTCAATTGTGATGATAATAATGAAACGACACATCTCATGTATATTATAATCATACATTTATAGGATGCGGCAGATTAAAAATTTCGCACCGGAGGCGCGAGTGCTATGGAGTTGGTGGGGACCCCCGAAGTCTCCAACCATCATAGGATCATTACAAACACTCTGATTTGAAGAAGGAAAAAAAGGCTAAAACGATTTATTAAGAAGATTAAAATGGGCCATCCAAGATGACTATTTGAAACTAACCCAAAAAAAAAGATGACTGTTTGAATTAACCACGAAGAATAACAATAATATCCATAGCAAGTGTAGCAAGGTGGATTGAAGCTTCATTCCTGTGGGTCAATGGCGATTTACGAACCTCGGGTGTTGGTTCTGCAAATGACTCTTCGCAAGTTTCAGCTTCACCAATGGCATCCACCGCTCCCATTATGGCATTATTATAAACTTTTGATTCCAGGCTCCGGAGGGCTGATGGGAGTCTGTCGCGAACAGCTAACCCATACTCGGCATCACAAATTTCGAGGCATTCCTTAATTATTCGGTCAGTGGCCACCTTAAGCAGTTTCTGCACATAGGCAAGGGTATCCGTGGCGTTTGCCAGTGCAAGCTCGAGCATGATACGGGCGAGACCCTTCAGGTCTGCACTAGAGCTGCCAGGGTCCGATTGTAGAACCGATACGCATAGATCGTAGTAAGTAGTTTTGTTGCAAGTGTCTCGTATCAGATCTTCTCCTTTCTCACTCACCACTAACGCCATGGATTGGGTTGCAAATAAGATGATGAGAGTACAGAAAAAGAGCGTCTCTTTAATTGTTTTTTGTTTTTTTCTCCAAAAAGAAGATAGCAGACGTTAGGGGGTGTGGTTGCTTAAGCTTGAGATGATTTGGGACTATATTTAGGAGATGAATTTCCTCTCTTACTCGCCATTATGAAGGAAACATTGATGGATTTTGTTTCTAAAATTGTGCTGCGTGAGATATTGTAAGATTCCTTTCCCGGATTTTCTTTAGAAACCTTTGCCTAAGATATCGCAAGATTTCTTTCCCAGCCGGGTTTTCTTTTGATAGCAATGCCACAAAGTATGCTAGCATTGCCGTTTTAGGAATGCTTGCTAAGCATACAGTACTCTCACAACTCACAAGAGATCGGATCAGTACAACCAATCGTGATTGAACTCAGGTTCAATTCAATCGAATTCAACCACAGGTCAACATGTGTCTCTGTTAACCCCTATTAACTATGGTTAAGATTCGTTAAACCTTAGGGTTCAACAATCTAACTTTATTGTTTAGAAAAAAATATTTAAAAAACTTTTAACTCTAGTTAAGAACATTTAACCTTTGGAGTTAATATTTTTTTTAAAAATTTAAGGTTAGATTGTTGGAACTCTAAAGGTTAACGGTTAATAAGGGTATACATGTTGACCTATGGTTGCGATTGAACTCACCCCGAATTTCTCTGGCATGTTACACTCGGGCACAACGTGTGGTAAGGCGTTTAACTAGGCGAATGATGGCATGCATTGCACATTCAGTTAGTGGTACACGCACACTTCCAAGCTCGCCACATGTCCTCCTTAACATCCACTAACTGTGGTTAAATTTCACTCAGCCCTAGGATATAATAATCTAAGATTAGTTTTTAGAAGAAATTGAAAAACAAAACTGACCTTGCTTATGGTTTACTTATGTAGTTAATTTTAAAAAAAAACTAAGGTTATATTATTTGACCCTAGGGATGACTGAATCTTAACCAAGGTTAACGGATGTCAAATAAGACATGTGGCAGGCTTGGGAAGTGTGCATGTACCGCCCAATGAAATGTGCAATGCATGTTTATCACTCCCCCCCTAGTTAAATGTTCACCATGCTTCGTGCAAAGAGTGGTTCCGAGTATTATACTCGGGCAAGCCTCTCTAGCCGACGCGTGTAAGGGTCTCTCCACTAAGAGGTGGTATAATGCATCTTGTATGTTCCATTGAGCAGGCATACCTTCTTAGCTTGCCATATGTCATCTTTGACATCAAGTAATTGTGGTTAAAATTCTCTTTTGTAAATAATTTAACATTAGTTTTTAGAAGAAAATTTATTTTAACCACATAAATGAGTGAATCATATCCAAGGTTAATTTTTTTTTAAATGTAGTCGGATCCCAATGAAAAATTCCTAGCTCCACCCCTAACCAGAGCAACCATTGGGGTGTAATTTAGTTTTAAAAAAAGGATAAAGTTTTAGACGAGTGTATCCAAGAGAAATGCTACCTGAAGCTAGACTTTCAAACTCTCCACTACAAGAGAGTTACCGACTAGTAATGGAAAATTTCCATCTCTAATAATCATTTTTCTGTCACTAAGAATATTAGAGACAGAAATATTGTCCGTGTCTATTCCATGTCGGATACTCTCATCACTGACGAATTAGATTATTAGGGACAGATTATTTCTGTCTTTAAAACTAATTATTTCAAAAGAAAATTAGCCCTCTCTTTCAAAAGAGAGAGAGAGAATGGAAGAGAGAGCAAAGGATGACCGGATCGAGAGGATGACCTAGCCGGAATTGCAGCAGTTCGCCGGAGAAGAAAAAACAAACTCAGAGTCTGAGATGAAGCAATGATCGGAGGTACTAGTTGATGCCGCTATCGTGAAGAGGAAAATAAGGGAAAACATAAAATAAAAAAATCAGAGGAGAATCGAGTGAGAGAGAGAGAAGGTAGAACCCAAAGAGATAGAGAGGAGAGGGGTTTTACCGTTGGGATGATGAAGGGGGTTCCGACGAATTTCATCCTCATACGTGTAAAACTTGAAAAACAGCCACGTGCGCACAAGCTCGGACGAAGGTTTTCCATGGCAGACTAAACTGAAGCTCGGAGTAGTAGTATTTTTTTTTTTTTTGGTAATAGGTAAATTCTATTAAGGAATAAACAAAACGGAATACAAAGACAGAAAGTTGGAGAAGATCACTCCGTCCCTGGATCAAAGGGGTAAGAGACACCCAATCGGGCGCACGAACTGGCAATACCATTTTTCTACCAGTATAAAGCTCTCTTCTGATGAGCTTCACCATTTGTTGTTCTTGGGATTGATCGGGCCATAGCATCTGGGAAGCAATGCCAAAGAGCTATAACATCCTTCAAGATGTTATAGTCAAAAGGGACACGTGGCGACCTCAAGGGGTGATACTGCAGAGGATTTGGCTATTTCTGTTTTTGCATATTTTATTGATGAATTAAATTTAAAAATTAAAAAATTATTATAAAAATAATTTCAATATAAAATGATAATTATTAAAATAAATTAAAAGGATACACTTGGCATTTTGAAAAAGATTAAGAGACAAAAAAATGATACAAATGGCATTGTAAGGGGATGAATAGTGTTATAGAGGCATCCTGTATTTTCTCTCCCCTCCTCTATATATAGAGGATCCTGTAGCGTTATAGAGGACCACCTCTAAATATAGAGGAAGGTTGGAGTGTTCTTTTCTAACCGATTCTCTATATTTAGAGTTATAGAAGATGGTTGGAGATGCTCTGAAAGAACTTTTGGAGGATTTCGCTCCAGTTGAAGAAACTACAGAAGCTGTTGTGTTATTAGAGACTGACGCAGGAGCTTGAACATCGACAGCGGTGGCCAAATTGATCCCAGGCTGCATCTGAAGTAGAAAAGGAGAAACCTTTTTCTGAATTTGATCTTGATAATTCTCACAACCAAAAGGGGATTGTCCAAGTTAAAGGCCATGATCCTTTTCAAGAACGACATCTATTTCTCTACTTTTGGTCCTCAAAGCCCTAAAAATCGCTACGGCGGGAAAGAGGAAAAAAAATCGAAATCTCAATTTTTTGGGGGGAAAGAACTATTAAAAGTTGAAATTGGATTTTTAGCATTAGACACGGAAATATTTCTGTTTCTAATGGTCTTTTACTATTAAAGACATAAATATTTCTATTTTTAAAGGTCATTTTATTTTAAAAAATAAATTAAATGTCAAAATAAGCATTAGATACAGAAATATTTCCATTTCTAATAGTCTTTTACTATTAGAGACAGAAATATTTTCATTTCTAATGGTCTTTTACTATTAGAGACGAAAATATTTTCGTTTCTAAAAGTGATTTTATTTTAAAAAATAAATTAAATGTCAAAATAAGCATTAGACACGGAAATATTTTCGTTTCTAATGGTCTTTAACTATTATAGATGGAAATATTTTCGTTTCTAAATGTAATTTTATTTTAAAAAATAAGCATTAGACACGGAAAAATTTCTGTTTCTAATGGTTTTTTACTATTAGAAACGGAAATATTTTTGTCTCTAATGGTCTTTTAATATTAGATCGACGGAACATTAGTGACGAAACTAGTTTCCGTCTCTAAAAGTGATGTATTAGAGACAAAAATATTTTCCATTTCTAATTTTCCGTCGCTAGTCGGTAACTTTCTTGTCTCATTCTGTTAGTTAGTGACATGTGTTGTTACTTTTTTCTATTATTTTTTAGAATAATTATAAATAAGAGGTCTGGACGGAAGGGGAACTTATGGAGAAAAATTAGTGTTAAAAATACCCTTTTGTATTCATAATTACCAAACTACCACTGCCTAAGGTATTTTTTGACAGTTCAACTGAATTTCCTGTGCATTTTAATATCATTAAAAAATTTTATGAGTTGACTGAGAGTAGGGCTAGCATTGCTCATGGGTTGAAACCATTCATTTGAAAAAAAAATAAAAAAATTTGAGGGCCCCACAGGGTCTGATGAAAGGTCAGTGGTTAGTTTTAGTACGGCTACTTACCTGTTAGGGCTGATATTTCAACTTAAGCACACTTCAGGGACTGGAACCCGATCGACAGAGTGGTCAATTGACACACTCACCAATGGGACAAGCCATAGCTTCCCATTTGAAAAAATTATTTAAACAACCTTGTGGTGTTGTTACCTTTTTTGTGGTGTTGTTACCTTAACAAAAAAAAATGGATGGCAATGACAAGTGAGTGGTAAGGGGTGTGGCCTCCCAAGGGGAGGTCTGGGGATCTAATCCCCCCAGGGTAAGAGTTGCAACTGCTCCACTGCCCAGCTAACTTCTGAACAGCTGACTCTACTGATGTAGGTAAATGATATCTGGGCCTGTGGGGCCCACCAAAAAGAAAAGAAAAAAAAGATAACTTTCTGCCACAACACCCGAATTAACCACGGAGAATAGCACTGATATCCACAGCAAGTGTAGCAAGGAGAGCAGAAGCTTCATTCCTGTGGGTCAATGGCAATTTACAAATTAACCTCGGGCACTGGTTCTGCAAATGACTCTTCGCAAGTTTTAGCTTCATCAACGGCATCCTGCGCTCCCATCATCGCATTATTATAAATGGCCTTGGCTTGTCTCTGGCAAAGCCAGAAAGGGCTTGTCTCAGGGTTCCATAGAATAGAGGACAAGTGGTGAAGTCAAAATCATGGGGCCCATGATTTTGACTTCTCCACCCATAAATAGACATGTGGTGATAAGTGTGTGAGAATAAGGGGAAGAGATATCAAATGAAGAGAAGTCAAAAATCATGGGAAGAAAATAAATTACTTCTCCCCATTTTTATGCCAGCTATCGTACAATGTATGGAACCCCGAGAGCCCTTTCTGGCTTCACCAGAGACAATCTGAGGCCATTATAAACTTTCGATTCCAGGCTCCAGAGGGCTGATGGGAGTCTGTCACGAACAGCTAACCCATACTCTCAGTGCAAATTTCGAGGCATTGCTTAATTATTCCGCCAGTGGCCTCCTTAGAGCATTCCTAGCAGCCTCACCAAAATGACTTTTGGTGAGCCAAATAGCTAAAAAGTGTGAAATAACACTCCCAACAGCCTCACCAATTTGATGTTTACCGTTTGGTGAGTGTACAGTACTCACCAAATTTGGTGAGTCAATGTACACTCACCAAAGTTCAAAACCTCTCTTTCCCTCCTTCTTTGTGGGCCCATACAAATAAAATAAAAGTTTTTCTCTTTTTCTTAATTGTGGAAGTGATACAAATAATAATTTTTTATTGTAGAAGTGACACAAATAATAAAATAATGAAAGTTTTGGCTATTTTGGTGAGGGTGGAAGTGTTTTAAAAAAGTGGCTCACCAACATAACTTTTTGTGAGTTTTAGCTATTTTGATGAGTGAAATTTGATGAGGCTGCTAGGAATGCTCTTACGCAGTTTCTGCACATAGGCAAGACTATCGGTGGCGTTTGCTAGCGCAAGCTCGAGCATGATAGGCCGTTGAGGTCTGCACTAGAGCTTCCAGGGTCCGATTGTAGAGCCGATACGCATACGCATAGATCGTAGTATGTAGTTTTGTTGCACGTGTCGCATATCAGATCATCTCCTATCTCACTCACCACCAACGCCAAGGATTGGTTTGCAGATAAGATGATGAGAGTACAAAGTGTAATCCAGGCCAAAAAGAGCGTTCATTTTTTTTTTTTCTCCAAAAAGAAGATAGCATACGTTAAGGGGTGTGGATTCTTAAGCTTGAGATGATTTGGGACTATATTTAGGAGATGAATTTTCTCTCTTGCTCTCCATTTTGAAGGAAACATTGATGGATTTTGTGTCTAAAATTGTGCTGCCTGAGATATATTGTAAGATTATTGTCCCGGATTTTCTTTAGAAACCATTGCCTCAGTATCGCAAGATTTCTTTCCCGGCCGGGTTTTCTTTTGATAGCAATGCCACAAACTTTGTCTTTTAGTAAGGAGTCAAATCCTCTAGAGTGATAATTAATCCGATTTGGCAAATCCGGTTATCACCCTTTGAGATGCCACATGTCCCCTTTGACACCTCTTAATTGTGGTTCAAATTCACTCACCCCTAAGGTTCATCCATCCATCAATGCAAGACTATAGTTCGTCATGCTTTGTCATTAGAGATCCCCCCCTGAAATTAAGATTCCCTATGACGAATAATGTGTGCATGTGTATCAATGTTCAATGTTCCCCCCCTTTTTGCCATGAATTGCCAAGGGGCCTACGAAAGTCTTGAAACTCCTGGTGAGACGCTTTCACTATATCAGTGAGTGCATCGATCCGAAGAGTGGCCGCCATGAAGTGGTCCTGGGAAGCGCAGCCTGAGAGTCAAGACTGGCATTCAGATCGGTGGCAAAAGCAGTGTGGGCAGCCGACATATCAGAAAGCATCTCAGCCAATGACTTAAAAGAAAATGTGCCCTAAGAAGTAGGTGGAGCCCTCCGAGAGGAAGGGCCTGCAGCTGGAGGATCAATACTACCAACCAGGAAGGGGTCAAAGTCATCATCAACATCCTCTTCACGGGCAGAAACAACAACATGAGAAAGACTGCTTCAGAGAGACTAAAGACAAATAGGGCCTAAGGAAGTCTTGGAGACCTTGGTGGGACCAGCTGTAATGCCCTTAGTCAACAGAATACAAGTAACGAGAACACTGAAAGGACGAGAAGCATGCATAATGGTCAATCCGTTAGCCTGGAGCATCAGGTCACCTGTATCAATAGTATCGCCAGTCAGATACTATACAAGAATCTAGCCCAATCAGTAGAGTGAACTTTTGGATGGATATTGGAGCACATGATGAGATGGAATAGACGGGCAATATAGGAGAGGAGATAATGAGGAAGGTGCAAATGAGGCCATTTTTGAGCGGTGTCACAACACAGAGTATTAGCCACCATATCTAAATCATGTTTATAATCATCAGTGGGGGCACTGGTTAGGGTAATAGGCCTCCGGGACCCGAGGAGCGCCAATGAGAAAAGCAATGACATCGGGATTAATAGAAAATTTCCGACCACAAACCACAGTTTTGAAAGTGAACTTTCTAGGATTAGTAGAAAGTTTTGAAAGTGAACTTTCTAGGATTAGTAGAATAGATGTTTGTGTAAAATTCACTAACAAGTTCTAAACTAGCGTGTCTAGATAGGTTCAGAAGACCCAACCAACCATGAAAAGTAATAACATCAACTAAACCAGGTTGAGGGAAATCGGAGATTTGAGTGCTCCTCTCAATCGTGACAGCCCTAGTTTTCACAAAATCATTGTAGAGGATTCCACACCCAGGGGTTCAAAATCTCTTAACTTCAGGCTCACGAGAGTGGGAAATTTTGGATTTTCCCTTGAATTTAGCAGAGGGCTATGGAGAAGAAGGAGCAACCGATTGCTTTTGGGAAACCGGGGTTTTGATGCCCTATTTCGTGGGGGACGCCCAACATGAAAGCATCATAAGATTGGTCCTCAGAGGGAGCCAAATCTTGCTCATCATCATCATGGTTGATGATTAGACGACGCTTGGAGCCACCTGCCATGAGAAAGGCCAGGATGAGGAGGGAACACGCACAAATCATGATTATCCAGAGAAAGGAAATGAGTGGAGCAAGAAGATTACCTTTGTAGCACTTAGGAGGAAGGAAGAAGGAGATAGCAGAGAGGCGGTCGACCCGGTCCAAGAAAAAATAAGACAAAAAAACGTGTGGGCTAGGGTTTTAAAAGAAAGAGCATCCTGCAATCCGGTCGATTGGATTTAGGTTCAGTCAACCGACTGGCCCAATTTTATTTTTTTTTAATCCAACTTTCTACTAAACCACTTTAGCTCCTTTGGGATGAAAAAAACTTCAATCTTAGAGAGCTTAGGAAGCTCTACAATGTCATAACTCTCCCCGTGAGAGATATCATCCCCTATGAGCGATGTAGAAGACACATCCAGAATTATGGTACCAAAAAAATGCTATCACACACATGCATGAACAATTATCCAAAGTGTAAAAAAAATTCACTGTCGTGCCCCAAAATACCCCCTAGGAGTTAAGGGATACTTTAGTCTTGACTATACTTAACCTGTCAAATCATCCTGTAATGAACAAGGTAAATATAACACAATAATAACATTAATTAGAGTGCGGAAGCTCATGACAGTGCGGAAGCGTAAACCAAAATTTTCTTTTCTTTCCATAACAAGGTGGTCGGTATTCAAAGTTAGATACAAAACATAATCAAAGTAAAGGTGGACATGCCCACCTATCAAAATACAAAAGAATTATTGAGCCCTCTATGCTCAACAATAATCTAAATACGGCCACACGTCAAGATCTCTATCTGCTTGCGACTGCATCGGGATAGGTGGCTCTCTCTCCTCTATGTACTCTTCCTCAACCCAATACTCAGGGTTAAGGGCATCCACGATACCTGCCGACATAAAGGTACGGCTGAGTATGAAATACTCAGCGAGTACAAGCTACTAGCTAAACAATAGTAATAACGTGCATAATAGAATATTCATAGCATAAAAGTAAAGCAATGTAGTGGTCATCATATGCATGAATGAATGCGAAAACTCCGATAAAACTATTACTTTAGAAATCATGTCTTGTTGTCTAAAATAGTTGTTTGTGTGTTCATGTGTTTCAAAACTTGCTTGTCATATTTCAAAAACTGTGTCTTGTCTTGGGTCACGGTTGTAAGAATCACGCATGTATCGTGTCTTTCTTGGAATCACGTGTCTTGTGTCTTGCTTGACTTGACTTGACTTGCCTTGTTTTCTTGTGAGCCAGATGTTAGTGCCCTTGAAGCTAAAATACATATATATAGATATAGAAGATGGTACACTAACATCCTTGATCGGCCCGATGTCCGACTTGATCAATTGTTTTCTTGTGAGCCAGGTATGACATATCTTGTGATATGCCCTATCCTTGACCGGCCCGATGTCTGGCTTTATCCACCTGCTTGTTTACTTGTGAGCCAGGTATAAGATATTCGAAGATATGCCCTACCCTTGACCGGCCTGATGTCCGGCTTTATCATTTGTTTCGTGAATCACATTTGTATTTGTCTTTCAAATACTTGTACTTTGAAAACGTCGGTTCATGCATGCATGCGTGTTTCTGTACAACAAGTTGTGGCAATCATGCTAGCATAAGTGATTGAAGGGAAAAAGTACAACATCTTAATCCTACTTAAATCATGTGATATGTGGGCAATAAGGAAAAACATTGCATCAAGGTTAGTCTTTTAAGAAGAATTACATGGTTTGTGCTTCCATAATCTCCATCTAACTCACTTTATTCTCATTTAGGCATTTTATCAAACACTTGACAAGCATCACATTCAAAGTCCTTGATTCAAGTTTCTTAGTTCATATTTTTCAAAAAACACAAAGGGTGTGTTTATTATGAGTACAATGTCCTTCCAACCGGATCATGATCCGGATCCGATCCGAATCCGATCCGATTAGCCGGACTTTGGACCCTATATGTGATCCGTCGGATCGGATCGGATCGGTGGAATCCGATTATAATCGGATCGGATCTGGATATAGGGTGATCCGATCTGATTAAAATCCGATCCGATAATAATAATAATTTTTAATTATTTTAAATATATTATTTAGATTTTCTATGTATAAAATATTAATTTTTAAAAAAATTAACATTAATTAGTATTAATTAAGGTATTATTAGATTTTTTATTATTAAAATAGATTTTTTTAAAAAAAATAACCTTACTCGGATCGGATTCGGATTGGACGATATATAATCGGATCGGATTCGGATCGGTTACTTCATGATCCGACGGATCTCGGATCGGATTCGGATCAGTCGGATTCTTAATCGGATCGGATTCGGATCTAGGCAGATCCGGTCCGAATCCGATTCGTTGACAACCCTACTTCCAACGTTTTTCCATCACACCACACGGCATTTAATCGCCTCAACTCCTCATCCATTCCTACATCCCATACCATTCACATTTATCTTGTTTATGATTAGGGAAAATAGTATATTTAAAAAAAAAAAAAAAAACACAAGATCCAATCATCATTTTCAAAGGAAAACCCTAGTTATTACTAAGCTAGTTAGTAAGGGTGTACTAACCTAAAGGATTTCTCAAAATCTTGAAGAAAACCCTTGATTTGGAAGTCCTTGAGTAGGGATCTCCTAGCTTGATGGAGGATGATCCTTGCTTGCAAATCTTCAAGCTTGAGCTCCCTTGATCCCCCCTTGATCTTACTCCAAAACCCCTCTTGGATTTCCCTCAATATCCTCTTCTCCTCTTTCTCTTCCTTAGGTTTAGGTTAAACCTAAAACCCCAATAATCCCGCATAAAAATTCTAGGTTCGCAATCTACGATCGATCGTAACATATCTACGATCGATCGTAAATCTGTTACGATCGCTCGTAGTTTCCTATGATTGATTGTAAGCGTTACAGAGAGTTTTGCCCATTTATGAAATTCTACAATCGATCGTAACTTCACCTATGATCGTTCGTAGGGTCTGTACGATCATTCGTAAATCTGACATAATTTTTCAGATTTTTCCTCTATGGTATTTCGGCCATAACTTTTGACTCACTCGTCAGATTTTGACAATTCAACTCGCGTTGGACTCGTCATTCGAAGAGAAACAATGGACCAAATTGCTTCTAAATCAGATTGGTTTGCAATTAGAGTTTAGTAACCCGGATTTTCAATAAATTCCGACTTCGGAAATCCAACCTATAACTCAAAAAAATGACCTTAAGGCTTTAATACATGTCAAAATATCCGGGGTGCTACATTCACCCAAGAGTAAACATCATTAAGATTCAACTAAATGAGGATATGTCAATCTACTCTAGTCTCATAGGGTGATAAACCATAGGCACAAAAACTAAGACACTTTTAGCGAAAAACTTCACTTTGATGCACTGTATGTGTAGTGAGATTTCTGACTGGACTCTTTCGGTGGTGTCACCTCTTAGAAAGATTATGACATTATTGCATTTCAGGGATACCAGATTTCACAAATACTAGAAGACACTTAGTTAAATCTAGATTTTTGAAAACTTTTGTTGCGCAATTTTCTCCCTTGTGCATATTTTGTAAAGTGTCTGCTCATTTCTTTTTAGACAAACATAGTCAATGATGTAGGAATTTTTTTTATCGGCTGTCCATTTTTCATCTTTTTCTTACAACTGTGGATTTCGCACTATTTAGGTAGGTAGCCCTGGCTATTGGCAGAAGGAGCTTTCACACTAGCAACTCATATAGGTACCTACTGTCTGCATAGGTAGTCATTACTTCTGTCTGCATCCAATAGTGACTTTCACACTATCCCAATAGGTAGCCCTTTCCATTGCCTCATTCTTTTGTAAGGGGCACAATTTATTGCGATATGAACTTAGTGGTCAATCCAGATTAGGTCAATCTAGTAGGCCATCATGAAAAATAACATTATCTAGTCTTAGGAATTTAGACCATCTTCCAGGGTCAGCCAGAGTGCATGTGTGTGACACTTAGCACCATTGTGAGCCAACCACTAATGGTGATTAGCAAGATTGTCTATTTTCAATCACTCAAAAGACCTAGTAGGTATAATATCCTCATGAATTCAATACTTTTCAATCTGTTTACCTTGGGCAAGAATTATGAGTTATTGATCACAAGGACATTGAAACATCCATGTCATGATAGATGAAACAACCCAAAAACAAATCTTTTTGTTATTTTTGATTTTTCAATGTTTTTGGATTTTTCAATATGCCTAACTAAAAAAAACATAAAATCTTAACTAAAAAGAAACAAAAAAAATCTTTTTGGAAATTTTCTTTTAGCAACAAAAACTAAAATGAGAAAAAGTAAAAAAGATCAAAAACCACTATGATACACCGGAGGAATAGCACTAGGAAAGGATATGACGGAAGAAACACCTAGCTAACATGAAGCACTCAATCACTCAACACTGCACACACCAATGGTTTTTCTAAGGAACTCAAACCTAAGAGAATTTAAAGGTTTGGTAAGAATGTCCGTAAATTGATTTTCAGTTTGGATATATTCCAAGGACACAACATTTTGCTCAACGAGCTCCTGAATGAAGTGGTGCCTAATGTCTATGTGTTTAGTGTGAGAGTGTTGAATGAGATTTTTAAAAATGTTAATGATACTTATGTTATCACAATAGACAGTCATAGTATCCTGATCTATCCTGTAATCATGCAACATCTGTTTCATCCACAGAAGTTGGGTGCAACAACTGCCGGCTGCAATGTACTCAGCCTCGGCAGCAGACAAGGAAATAGAATTCTATTTTTTGCTAAGCTAAGCAACTAAGCAATTTCCAACATAGAAACACCTTCTGAAGGTGCTTTTCCTATCATTAGCATTTTCGGCCCAGTCAACATCGGAATATCCAACAACCACGATATTAGTATCAAAGGAATACCAGAGGCCGAAAGATAGAGTGCCACTTACATATCATATGATGCGTTTGACAGCTAGTAAGTGTGACTCATTGGGGTTCGCTTGATAGTGGGCACACGCTCCGACACTAAAGGCAATGCCAGGACGATTGACAGATAGATAGAGTAAACTATCAATCATACTTCGATATGTGGTTTGGTCGACACTTTTGCCTAAAGCATCTTTGCCAAGCTTTGTAGTTGTGCTCATGGGAATGTGTGCATGCTTAGCCGAGCTCATACCAAATTTCTTTAAAAGGTCTTTGGCATATTTGGTTTGAGATACAGAAATTTTATTTTTCATTTGTTTGACCTGAAGACCAAGAAAGAAATTCAGCTTACCAACCATGCTCATTTCAAATTCATTCTTCATTTGTTCAGTAAATGAGTGAGTATGTGAGTCTGATGTGGAACCGAATACTATATCATCAACATAAATCTAGGCAGTGACTATATCATCCTTGACAGTTTTAATGTATAAGGTCCTATCTATTCCCCCTCTCAAAAATCCCTTTTCTAAGAGGTATGTAATTAGTCTCTCATACCAAGCTCTGGGAGCTTGTTTCAAACTATAGAGAACCCTTTTAAACCTGTAAACCTGATCAAGATGATTTGGATTTTCAAACCCTTTTGATTGTTCCACATAGACTTCCTCCTAAAGAATACTATTCAGAAAGACACTCTTGACATCTATCTGAAAAAGCTTGAATTTTACATGACATTCAACAGTTAGCAAAATTCTAATTGACTCTAGCCGAGCAACAGGAGCGAAGGTTTCATTGAAATTGATGCCTTCAATTTGACTATATCCTTGTGTAACTAACTTGACCTTTTTTCTAACAATGGTATCATTTTCATCAGATTTGTTCTTAAAAATCCATATGGTACCTATAACATTGGTGTTTTTCGGTTTAGGCACTAAAATCCATACATTATTCATTGTAAACTGATTTAACTCTTCTTGCATGACATTTATCCAATTTTCATTTGTAAGAGTTTTAGTTATATTTTTTGGGTTCAAATGTAGAAGTGTAGCAAAGGTAACTAACTTCATTTTCAATTTGATTCCAAGTTTCACTCTAGTTTCATGATACCCAATAATTTCAGATGAAGAGTGAGGTTTCATAACCCTAGGATGTGTAGGTTTTCTAGGAGGTGACATTGAAGGTGACTCATTTTCAGTTTTAGAGGTTGGAATAGTCACAACTTCTTCGGTATTGTTATCCTCTAGTTGCACAGTATCAATTATGGAGTCATCAAGAACCACATTTATGGACTCCATGACAGTAGAGGTTCTCAAGTTGCATTTACTTCTGAATACTCAAAAGTACTTGACATTGGGTTTCTTGTTATTCCATAACTCATATGGGATCTTCCTTGTTCCGGGCCTAGTGTAGACTCTATTTACAAATATAGCATGCAGTGCTAACTGCTTCAGCCCAGAAATGAGCAGTTAGGTTGTTGCTGTGAAGCATAACTCTAGTCATCTCTAGGAGCACCATATTCTTTCTCTCCACAACACCATTTTGCTGAGGTGTTATCAGAGCTGAGAATTCATGTTTGATTCTAGATTCATCACAAAACTCAATGTACTTGAAGTTTTCAAACTCCTTTCCATGATCACTTTGAATTCAAGTGATTGGGCATTCTTTTTCATTATGAACTCTCTTACAAATACTCTTGAAGTTCTCAAAAGCATCTGACTTCTCTCTTCTGAATGCAACCCTGAGATCCATATGAATTAATTCTAGTGGATGTGTGGCTGCAATATTTGAAGTCTTCTTGTGTGGACTTTTAATTTGTTTGTCAATTTGATATGGCCCACACACAGCAGTAAAGGACTTCCCTAGTTTAGGCACACCTCTCACGAGTTCATGTCTCGAGAGTTTGTTTAGGTCTTTGAAATTCATGTGACCTAACCTCCTGTACCATAAATCAACTTCCTCAACTTTAGCCCTATTCCAGATTTTTGAGGTACCCTCATTTGGGATTAAGCCATAGCAATTGTCAGTGGCTCTCAACCCTTCTAGAACACACTTACCTTTACCATCAACAACAGAACATTTATTATGGGTAAAGTGCACAATATGGTTATCATCACACAATTGGCTTATGCTAATCAGATTAGCCTTTAGCCCTTCCACAAATAAGACATCCTTGAGTTTCAGAATGCCTGGAGCTTCGATGATACCTCTCCTTTTCACAAAGGATTTGCTTCCATCACCAAAAGTAATTGTCCCATCTGAGCATTCGTCAAGTTGAGTGAAAATGGACTTGTTACCTGTCGTATGCCTAGAACACCCACTATCGAAGTACCACATGTCAGTATTTTGGGCTTTCAAGGCAGTGTGAATGACAAGACACTTCAGGTCATCATTCTCACATAAATGAATTTAGACTTTTGATTGACCATTTTGTCTTTATTCATTTCATTGGAGATTGTAGGAGTGCACTTCTTCTTCTTAGATCTCCTATTTCTCCTTCTCATCTGTGAAGCCCTAACAGCTTGGTTCATCCTGTTACCTTCTTCAGGATAAACATAAGAAGTGTCCAAACCATTTCGAGTACTAGAAAGTTGAGCAATGTTCATCACTTCTTCACTTAAACTTCTAGATTTTTCAGCTAAGGCTTGAATTTGCCTTTGAAGATTCCTTTGATTTTGATTTTGGTTCCATGAACCATTATGGGGATTTCTCCTAAAGGTATTGTAGTTAGGTCGGATGTGACCTTTCACACCACACTGAAAGCATGTGAGAATGAACCTGGGAGGAGGAGACCTTTTAACTTGAGGATGAACATGAGTTCTCTCAACTTCAACTGGAACTAAATCTTTACCACATCCAGAGGCAACAAAGGTTTGATACAGTTGAGAACTTGGCATCCTAGATTTAGAGCCTAAGGGAGTAGAATTCTCTTATCTTGGATTTTCATGTGTTTGCTCAAATGTTGCAGTAGCCATTGTACCGATATTCATAGGACCAGGTGGTCTATTTGTAAGTCCTATTAGGGCTGTATTCAGGCCGGGCTTTTTCGGGCTTGGTTAAGCTTGGCTCGGCTTGAAAGGATATGCTCTAGGCTCGAAGCTCTGCTCGGCCAAAAAATCAAGCTTTAATACTCAGCCCGAACTCAAAAGCCTGGCTCGAAGCTTAGCTCAGCCCAAATTGATTCAAGCTTGAGCCAGGCTTGGCTTAGCTCGAGCTCGGCTTGAGGATTAACCAAAAAGTGTACTAAGTCCCTTTTTATAGGCCCAAACTCCCTTCAACGTTTTTGTGCTTAACCGATGTGGGACTAAGTCCCTTTGCATATTCATCTCGATTTCCTATAGTTTCGACGTTCTCAACCCGTTCTCGCCAGAATTTACTGTCACAGGAATCATCTGTACGACATCGAGAAACAACCCATGTTCCACCACTCCTTCGAATGCCGAAATCTCCTTCCCAGCCGCCCCGAAATCCTTGATTGGAGTCTTGAAGTACAAATCCACAATATAATTAGAATTATCAGTAATATAAGGCTTCCCACCTCCATCTGCTCTAAGCTTAGCATCACACCCTTCTTCCTTAAACAACTCCTGCAACCTAATCAAATTATACTTCGAACAGAACTCCACAACTTCAACTGGCATAACAAGACCACTCCCACCTAGACCTGTCACCAATTTAGTCTCATCAACCACCACAATGAACTTAGCTGTAGCGCCTCGACCATCTTCTCTCTCAAAAGAGCCCCACCTCGTCCCTTCACCAAATTAAGCTCTAGGTCCACCTCGTCAGCCCCATGAATCGCAAGATCAAGACTAGTATGGTCGTCAAGAGCTGAAAGAGGAATACCTGTAACAAAAAAAAATTATTGATAAGCTTTGGATGATCAAATATATAAATTTCAAATTGAAATTCACCAAGTGAGGCAGCTTGTTCGGCAGTACGCTTGGAAGTGGGGATGTGAACGATGCTATTGAGTTGGCTGGAGTTGAGAAGTTAGCCGATTTTGGCAATGATGAAAGTGGAAGTGGAGCCGGTGCCGAGGTCAAGGACCATGCCACTGCTAACGTACTCCACTGCCTTATTGGCGGTGATTTTCTTGAGGTCATCTTGAGTGAGAGGGGGAGATGGGGAGGGAGAGGAGAAGGCTTTGATGGAGATGGGGAACAGGGTAACGGGTGAGGGGGTGCGTATGATATGTCTCTTAGAGATGGGCTATTTCCATAGATTCAATCGTGTGTGTTCCCGTGGGAGTTTTAGTCCCACATCGAGTAAAAAAATAAGTCCCATGGAGAGTGACATTATAAAAGGGTAATGGGCCTAATGGCCTAATGGGTTTTCCATTGTAAGCAAAGCCAAGCCAAATGAGAGGCTGGCTTTAATCCGCAAGCAAAGCCTAGTCAATTGAGATAACGATTTTTATTTTTTTAAATAATAATAATATTTTATATTTTATATATATATATATATATATATATATATATAATATAATAATGATATATAAAAATAATTTTTATTTTTTTAATAATATTTAAGCCGAGTCGAGTTCGAGCCGAACCAAGCCTCAATCGAGTCGGACTTTGAGCCGGGCCGAGCCGGGCTTCGAGTCGGGCTGAGCCGGGCTGAGCTCGGCTTGATTGAGTTTTCGGGCATTTTTTAGGCTTAGCTTGGCCTGTTCGAGCCTAAAATTCAGGCCGATTTCGGGTCGTACCAATAGGCCAATCGGGCTTTGTGCAGCCCTATGCCTATGCGGGTCATGTTTACTGTTGAGCATTGCATGCTAGCTAATTTATACAAGATTTGAGTGTTGCTAAGGAGTCTAGCTTCTTTTTCAAATTTAGTTACTTTCTTAGCTAACCCATCTTTAACTTTTAAGATATTGAGAAATTCCTTTTCCAAAAACCTAACTTTTTCGATAAGGTTATCTCGTTCATATTCCAAATCTGAATTGAGAGTTTTTTATTCTTCAGACACATTCATGGAATTGTCTCTCTCATTCTCTAGAACCTTGACCCATTTGGTTAGAGAGACATTTTCTTTCTCAAGGTATTCTATATTGGACACAAGTTCTACCTTTACAAATTCAAGCTGAGCTACTAGAGTATCCTTCTCTTCTGATTTTAGTTTGCAAGTATCTCTTTCTTGTTGAGCAATTTTAAGTTTCTTGTTCAAAGAGATCTTGACTTTCGTCAGCTTCAGGCTCTTCAGAAAACAACTTTTCATAAGCTGTATCCATATCTTCATTAGATTTAAAGTCAATGTGACTCTGATCATGATCTTCACTGGACTCGGTCTCTTGACCATCATCACTCTACTCTTTCTCTTCATTATTGGAGGAACGTTTGACAATCCCGGATAGGGAGGCAGTGAAAGCCATATGATTTATAGATTCCTCACTTAAGGTAGAACTGTCAGATTTTTCACCATCGGATTCACTGTCATCCCATGTGGCATTCATCATCTTTCCCTTACTCCTCTTCTTGTTAAGGTAGTTAGGTGAGTTATGACCATAACCTTTGCATTCATAGCATTGTATGTCATGGGTTTCTTGTCAGTACCTTTGGGTGTTTTCTTAGTTTCCCAAGGTTTTGACTTTGGCTTTTCAGACAATTTTCCTCCCAGTTTAGGATTAAACATCCTATCCGTTTTTAAGTTTTTTTGAAATTTCTTAACAAATAGAGTCAATTCCTTCTTACCAAATTCAACAACATTGTCATCTTCATCCAAAGTTTCCTTGACAGTTTTTAAGGCTACAAGTTTGTTTTTCTTGGATGGCCAAAGATTAAGTTCGTAAGTTTGAAGAAACCCAACCAATTCCTCAATCTTGAGAGCATCAACATTTTTGCTCTCTTCAATGACAGTGACCTTAGATTGAAATCTCTCAGGTAGAGATCTAAGGATTTTTCTCATAATTTTGGACTCACTAATTTTTTGACCTAAATTGAAACTGGAGTTAACAATGTCACTTAGTTTAGCATAGAATTCATCAAAAGTTTCATTGTCATCCATTTTTAAATTTTCAAATTTAGTGGTGAGCATTTGGAGCTTGGAGATCTTAATAGTAGTGGTACCCTCATGGGTAATCTCAAGAATATTCATGTCTCCTTTGTTGTTTCACATGAAGAAATTCGTTTGAATTCCCCTACCGTGACTATAGTAAAGATTACATTGAGATCTTTTGTGTTTCATCCACTTGTCTCAAGCTCATCTTTGGTCTAATCTTTGGAGTTCTTAGTGATAGTCACATCACCGAGAATATTCACGGGCGTGGTCCACCCATCCTGAACAGACATCCAGATTCTCTCGTCTATCGATTTGAGAAATGCTCCCATTCGAGTTTTTCAGTATGCATAGTTGTTCCCATCAAACAGTGGGGGAGGAGAGATGGAACCACCCTCTCTTAGAGTAGTCATTAACCAAGGATCAATGCAAGATCACACTTAAGTGATTATCCTTATAGGTGAACCCGCTCTGATACCAATTGAAATATCCTAGTTCAATGATTCATTTGACCTAGAGGGGGGGTGAACAGGTCTACCTAACGATGTCTACCAATTTTAAGTTAAGCAATCACAAACAATCAACCACAATTGAACACGCAATCTTTTTACATGGAAAGCCCTTTCGGGAAAAACCACGGGACCTAGTCCAGCACATAATTCACTATGAGAAGAGTTAAAAAGTACAAGACTCGAATCTTACCCAATCGGACACGACACACCGTTCCTCGATCGGTACTGATTCTTCGACTTGAAGTCCACGAACCCAGTTGGTTCAATCTCTGCCACAGTAGCTCCGGTTCCTTACCGGCCACCTCTTCTCAAAGCTTGCACACCACGATCTCCAAAGATCGATTTCCGTCCTTGATGGCTTTAGCTTATGCCAACCAAACTCTCAACAAGGTTTAGGATGCCTCTAGAGTGATCCCATCAATTGCTTGAGGATCATACAATGCAAGTTTAATGATTTAGAATAGAGGAACTTGCATCTCTAGAGAAACTAATGAGACCGAGAGAGAAAGAATTAAGCTAGAGGTTTGGAGAACTGTAGAGCATTCAAAATAGTCTCTCAACTCTCTACAATTGCATACTCTCATGGATTAGCAAAGATCTTATTAATAGAACAACTTAGAAACAAAATTAGAAGGTAAAACTGATTTAAAAACAAGCTGTGCGAGCAGGTCGGTCGACTGAGTACCAATCCGGTCGACCGGATGTGGTCAATTGGTTGACCAACTTGACAAATCCCGTCGACCGAATTTTTTCAACCCCTCTGGATTTTTTCACAATACAAACTTAGAAGGGAGTGGGTCGACCGAAATAGGGCTTGGTCGACCGGATGCCTCAACACAGGTATAAAAACCTTTTTGTTTTACCTTAACATGTTGTTCTTTTATCTAGCCACCTAGGAACCAAATTATGTGTCATCGGGCACTTCCACCTAGGTAATTTTTTGGTCTCTAAGTCTCACTTACCATCCTAATGCATGAGCCAAGCTTTGATGCATTTCCTTCATACTTTGTCATGCCTTCATCTTCACTAGTCAAAGGAATGCAAGGCAAGACCTAAGGCAAACTAGACACTGTTTTGGTCTCGGAATTTGGCCAACAAAAACATGACTTTACAACAATTTAATAATTAGGTTTCATCCACGAACTTTCTTGTTGACATGATTGTTGATTCTGTTGGTAGCAACAAGCTGCATGGTAGAGCTTTACAACTCTTCCCATTATATGATTTTTCAAATCGAGATCTTGAAGTTGCAACGAGAAGCATTTTCAGATATGATAAAACTAAGGGACAGACAGGACATGATTGAGCAAATGATTTTCTCTAGACGCCCATTCCAGGAAGCTAGTACACATATAAGGGGTAAAGTAAATGTCATGGGAGCTCTATTGCTCGTGGAAAATTCTGATCAACAATATTGCATCAATTAGTAGAGCATGAATTAGGACAAGAATTGATTCAAGATTCACTTTTGCTATTTGATACAAACGAATAGAAAGACACCCTTGTTGCAGAGTTTGTGTCCAATCAGAATGGCCAAGGCTATCTTGCTTATTTCTCAAGAAACCCACTTTCATAGGTAAAAGTGGCACATTTGGCAAATGTTAGTGATTGGTTTTTTGCAATTTTCATTCCTGTTGGATCTCAATGCAAAGACTTTCACAACAGGTATAGCCTTTATTTTTTAAGAATGAGGAAAGTTGGGGTTAGGTAGACCCCTACCAGGTATATGTAAATATAAAGAATAAAGAACAAAAGAGGGGGAGAGAAGAAAGGTGAAAGGGAAAGAAAAAAAATACGGGCAAGCCCCTAGAAGAAATTTGGAATGGTAGTAGGTGTCGCAAGCCTCTTTGGTCATATTGGTAATATGTAATGTTGAAGACATTGGTGCACATAGAAGAAATTTCTTAAATTAAAAAAAAAGGATTTTTAAGACTTGGTGTGTGTTGGCCGGAAATCTGGTTTGTGTTGAGCATGCTAGCGCCACATGGCGTAGTCAGATTGAAACCTTCAAACCCCGGGCGCAGTTAGATAGAGTGGTAGAAAGTGTGATTACTTTCGGTCATCCGGTTAGCAACCACTGAAATACGCTTATCAGGCGATTTTAGAGAGGGGGGTTCGTCCTTCTAGGATGAGTTCTATGATGCTTTCGATGACCAAAGGGCTTTCTAAATTTAAAAGACAAGACATAATATAATAATGTAGAAGATGATTAAATAGAGTAATCTATTTAACTTGATTGAAAGGAACTATGAAAAGTAACTTACAACTATCATGTGATCGAAAATAGTCATAGAGGCAAATACACAACTCCACGATGGTGGAGGATACTGAAAGTGAAATAACTGAACAGAAACTAAGTCTAGGTAAGTTCTTGAGGGAATCTGTTACCAAGGATTGTAAAACTAAGTCTCCTGAAGGAGGATAAGGTTACTGAAGGGCAGGTTGCTGAGGAGCAATATTGGGTATGGGTGTGTGTGTTGCGAGAGAGTTTTCCTCTGAATCTTTGTCATTATATATACCCAGATAAGTTAGTATAACCGTTCCCTCCAAAGCCTTTGGTTTTGGCCATGTGCTTTTTGAATGGCCCTTCTTCCTTGATGCAAATCCTTTCATGGGTGCTTCTCGGTAGTTACTGTAACTACCCGTCATGATCTTCCTTATAGCTCAGTTGGATTGACCACGTGTCTTCTTCCACATGTTTTTCGATGTTTATCTTCACGTGCTTACTCGTGTTGGATCTTAACGAGTGGCTGGGCTGGATTCCTCATCCTCTTTCTTTGGTCACCGGGCTTCATGGTTTCGTACAAGCCTGATCTTGATGGGCCTTACCAACGGCCCATTGGGCTAGTGGCCCTTCTCAGTCGGGTTGCGGATTTTGGGTGTCAACAATTGCCCCCCCCCCCCCCCCCCCCCGAGGGTCTTTGGGTTTTGTCCGTTAATGAAAGCCGAAGAGACGTAAAGTCTTTTTTTGGGTAAACCCCTTCTTTTTGGCCATGGGATAGGTGTCAATACCCCCTCATCGTAGCCGTTTTTGGAGCTGATCTTTTCGAGATCCTTCATGATCTCCCCTGACGTAACATCTCTTTTGATAACTATCACCTTTTTTGAATTTTGACAGTTATGAACGGATAATTATTCTATAAATTGACCCCTTCCATTGCTCCTTTCTCATCACTTTCCATCCCTGAATCCTCTCTCTTCCTTCTTATTCCGTCTTATTCCTTTTCGCTCAGTTTGTCATAGCGGGAAGCTCTCAGCCCAATCTTCCGCAACTTCTAGATAGATATTAATAAAATATTTCTGCTTCCTCCATTCTTGATTCAGGTGAGGGTCCTACCCTTGGTCCCTCTTTTACTGATTTGGTCAATTTGGTAGTCTCTCAAACTTATGCTCTCCTTCTCGAAGAAACCCTGGCTCTTTTGGAAAAATCCCTTAATTGGGAAATCTGGCTGAAATATAATTCCTAAAAAACATGGCCGAAATCCAACGCCCAATGGATTTTGTGGTTAGATAGAGTCCAGTCAAAGCATGAGGATTTGTGGAAAGAGTTAGGAATTTTTGAATGTCTCCAACTTTCCTGCTTTTCTATTCCCATGGACAACCATCTCCTGGCTTCGGTCATTTTTTTTTCTGGGACCGGTCTACCAATGCTTTCTTATTCAGTTGTGGGCCTATGGCCCACACCATTTTTTATATTTTTTCACTGACTTCCCTCCCTGTTGATGGGGAGGAGGTTAGTGCCCTGTTGACGTCAGTTCCTTCTGACGTTTATTTTGACATTTCCCCGGCCACTGTGGCCTTCATCAATTATGCCAACATCTATTTTGATAAAAATGGTAAACCGAAATTTAAAGAAGTTAGTGATCAAGAGCATTGCTCTTTCCTCCTTCAATGGATGTCATTTTTTCTTTTGCACTTCCTTTGGTCAAATGATCAAGGATTATTCTCAGATTGTCATTGCTTTGGCCTCTGGCTGGAGGCTTGCTTTAGCTCCAGCCGTTCTCTCTCAGTTATACCGAGATCTTTATAACCTTTCTGAGTGTCGACTCACCGTACTGGAGGGCCATTTTGGCTTCTTCAGTTCTGGTTAAAAGAGTATTTCCCAGATTTGAAGGCTTGCCTTCCTTCCTCATCTGCTTCTTTTTCTAATTACTGTGAAAAATGGATTTCGGCCATTCCTAATTTTCTATCTTTCGACATGTGTCTTCGGTTCTTCTCTATGCTTGACTTGTCCTGACCAACACATCTTTTTTACCTTTTTCAATCCTGGGAATTTGGCCCAGCCTTATATTGGTCCCCCTTTGTGACCGATGATTAGCAAAAAAGGATTTGGGGTAGTTGCCTTATTTCCAGGTCACTATCATTTGGTGGCACCTTCGATAGTTTGAACTCCAAATTGGGGTTTGAATGCTAGGCTCCTTGTCAGTTAGTTCGCCAATTTGGTTTTCTCCAATCGGTCTATGTACCTCAATGTTGGTTTTCCAAAGAGCCAAATGCCCTTCTTCGATTAATTTTTAGATCGAAAACTCCTTCCGAAGAAGCTGAAGCTCAATTTGCTTCTTCCACTGATGCACTTCCTTCAATTGCCCCTCCATGGGCACCACGGATGTCTATTAGTTTTTTTGCTTTTTGGTCGAAATTTGTGACCAAAACAAGGTCTGGAAAGAATTTCAATCAAATTGTGCACTGTCTATCTCCTCCCCCTGATCAAAGGAAAAATATAGTTTCTGGTGAAGTCCCATCAGCTTCGGCCGTAAGTCCTTCGGCCTTGGCTCCTCGGCCTCCGCCTCGCTACAAAGGTACTTATATTTCTATAGGACCTCATATTCGATCTATTCAGGCTTACGAAAAATTCTCTAAGATCAAGTACAACCCTCTTGACCCTGTTGAAATACTAGAACATAAAAGAGAGCAAGCATGGGCCTCCCTTGAAGAGGCCCATCGTAGGAAATGCATAGAAAAGTGGTTTGATGACCGTAGGAGAGATAAGGAAAACATGTCTGATGATGCCAATTCGTATGTAACTCCCTTCAAATGGGAACCTCCAAAAGTAACTACTTCACCCTTTGGGTTAGCTGATCGCTTTGCCAATCGTGAGGCCTAAACCCAATACTTTGGGGGTCACCGTGGCCTTTCATGACCCTTCAAACTGGACCCTGACCAATGAGATTCCTCCCTGGTCGGTATATACCACTTCCTCTTCTCCTCGCCTAGATGGAAGTATTGAATGTTTCAGTAAGCCTTTACTTTCTTTAGTTTTGGTGTTTTTAAATTTCATCTAACCCCCTATTTTTTTGTTTCAGGAATAGCCAAACCTACCTCTCTTCAATTGCTGATAGAGCCAGAAGTCTCTGACATCCCTGAGGCTTCAAGTAGCCCTCCTATCCGAAAATTGGTCAGACCTTCTCAGTCTTCAAAAGTTTTGGCAACCAAGCGTGTCAGGCGAATGTCAAGCCAACAGATCACTTTTCAAATTGTTGATACGAGGGGAAACTTCACAGTTGATGATGATGATGAAGATGTTGACGAAGCTTCGGGCGCCCTATCCAAAAATCTGAAGGTGGACTCTCCTACTTCTCATTTTGATTCCAGTTCTTCTTAATCAGTCAACAAAACAACATCTCCTGCTTCACCAACGGACAACATGGTGAAGTCTTCTTCGTCGAATGATATGATGCCGATCACCGCTTTGGTCAGTCTTTCCGCCAAGTCACCCTCCAAAAAGTTGGACAAAGTTATAGAAGAAAAGGAAATTGTGAAGGATGTGCCTGTAACGCCCCAAATACCCCCTAGGAGTTAGGTAATATTTGGGCTCGTTACTTATCACAACAACCATCCTGCAGAAGCATATAAGACAACTAAATAGTGAACTGAAATTTTCTTTAATAACTTGATTGTATTCCAAGTGCAATTGTTTACAATAACTGAATATAAACTAAGACATGTACCTGCAATCCTTAACCTGAGTTACCAACTCAAGTGATACAATATCCCCAGACATAAAAACCGAAAATACATGTCTCTCTCACTCAAACCAACCATAGGGTCACATGTCAAAACCCCTAACATCTAGATGACAATCCAAGCAAGCTCCTGCTCTCCATGAGCCGCCTCGATCCAAGAAGCCGGAGTACATATATTGTATAATGTACCTGCCGACATAAAATGTACGGTTAAGTGTGGAATACTCAGCAAGTGCAAACTACTAGCTAACAATAGTAATAACATAATAAAGTCACATGCGAATGCATAAAGGAATACAACTCATAATTCAATCTTACAACCAACATACACTATCATTCGTCAAATCTTATCAGTCGTGGGAAAACAACACCATTTATCGTTTTATGAGTGCTTGTGAGTCCTTGTGAGTTCTTGTGAGTTCTTATGAGATTTCTTATGAGCCTTCCTTTTGAGATTCTTGTGAGCAAAAGATTAGTACCCTTAAAACCTGGGCTACCAATCTCCTTGACCATCCATTCAACTTGTGAGAATTTCTTGTGAGCTTGCTTTCATGGAAATAGATGATAGTACCCCGTACCTAGTCTTGGTACACTAAACATCCTTTCATATTTCTTTATTCTTGCTTGGAGACAGATACTAGTACTTGTACCTGGTCTTAGTATACTAATATCCTCTCATACTTTCTTGGAAATAGATGTTAATGCCCGTACCTAGTCTTGGTACATTAACATCCTTTCATGCTCATCTTGGAAACATATACTAGTGCCCGTACTTGGTCTTAGTACACTAGCATACTTTCATAATTCTTCATATCTTGGAAACAGATACTAGTGCCGGTACCTGGTCTTGGTACACTAGTATCCTTTCATGCTTTTCATTTTACCTAGAGACAGATGTTAGTACCCGTGCCTAGTCTTAGTATACTAGCATCCTCTCATGTTTTCTTGTGAGCTTCCTCTTGTGAGTATTTCATTCATTTCTTATGAGATATTCTTGTGAGCTTTCTCTTGTGAGTATTTCATTCATTTCTTATGAGTTTCCTTTTCGTGTAACTTTTCTTATCGTACCAAAGATCTTATTCTTATCTTGTGTTTCATTTGATTGTACTTAAAAAACTTGGTCCATGCATGCAAGCATACTTGGGTGTAGCAATTGTGGCAATCATAACAACATGAACAATTTAAAGAATGGTATATAGCATTTCAATCTTTCCATAGTCATGAGAGAATTTAGGGAAAACATATATAGCAATTGATCAAAATTACCAACTTAGGAAAACCCCCTAAATCATGCATTCATAGCCTTAATAAATTTCTCTTACATGCATTTCATTGAGCACATGTCCTGCAACATCTTTATAGCATTTTATTCATGTTTTTATGTTCAAGCGTTTCATCAAACATGTGGTGTTCGACATTCTCATAGTCCTTCTTTCATGTTTTCTCATTCCAACATTTCATCAAACATATAGAGTGTATTCATTATGTGTATATTGCCCTTCCACCATTTTCCATCACACACATTCATCACAACCACATGACATCCAAGCGCTTCAACTTCCCATACATCCTTCAACATTTAGTTTATCTTGTATAAATTTTGGGAATCATGGATTTAAGGTAAACATTGGAATACACATACTCAATCATAATCATTTTAGAAGAAAACCTAGGTTACTACTAAGTTAACTAGGAGGGTGTACTAACCTTGAAGATCAATGCTTGATCTTGAAGAAAATCCTTGATTTGGGGTCCCAAGCTTAAGGAAGAACACCAACTTGAAAGATGGAGGAACCCTTGCTTGATTGGGGAAGATCAACCTTGATCTTGATCTCCTCTTGATCCTAGATGCTCCCTCTTCTTTGGATTCTCCCAATCTCCCCTCTCCTATCTTTCTTCCTTAGGTTTTGGAAAAATCCCTAACCCCCAATGTCACCCCTATTTATAGGCAAAGGGTTAAAAACCCTTAAATCCGGATTCGACAGCCGTGTGCAATCGATCGCACACCAACTACGATCTATCGCACCTGGGGACGATCTGTCGCACTTGAACCCGCATGTTTTTGTATGATTTTTTCCTGCATGCGATCGATCGCACACACTTGCGATCGATTGTAGATCCCTGCGCGATCTATCGCACTTGGAGGCTAGCTATCACACATGGACCCAAAGATTTCTATCATTTTTCCACTGTATGCAATCGATCGCACACCACATGCGATCGATCGCAGATCAACCCGAATGTTTTCTTAGAAAATCCTTTGACTGTGTGCCATCGATCACACATTCCATTTTTCCTCTTTTTACACCCTTAGACCCCCTTGGGGTGTTCCCAACCTTGTTTCCATCATCCCTAGGGTATTAACACCTCTTTATATGCTCCTCATAGTGCTTCTATCCATTTTCTCATAAGTTTCTAGTTTGAAATACATGGACAACCCCTTGGCCTAGAAACACTATTCATCAACCACGTACAAAAATTTCGGGATTCTACAGCGCCTCTCCTAATTGATGATGAGGATTTCTGGGAAAATTTGGAAGATGATTTGAAGACTCCTCGACCTACGGCCAAGCTTTCTGTGGCCCTATCTCCATCCATTGCCGAAGCTAAAGAACAGTTGAGAGACATTTTTGCCTTGGACTTTCACCAGGCTATCCATCCCAGTTGTTAGGCCAAGTTTCAGGAAATCAGATCTTTTCTGCTCTCTTACCTAGGCGTCACTGATTTGCTTCGGGCTTTTCTCGATCAGACTTCCTCGATCTTTGAGATGAAAGACTCCTTTGACGAGGACAATAGAAAACTAGTTTCCTTCGGCCAAGTCATTTCCCGCTATGAATCTCTGAGACTTGAAGTTCTCTCACTTAAAAGCTCTCACTCTCAATTGATCAAAGAAACCGAACCGGCCGTCAAGGAAATCAAGAGCATTCAAGTTGAGATTACTGATTTGAACCACCAGCTTGCTATTCTCAGAGGCAAGTAGACAAACCTGTAAGTGGCTGTCGAAGAGAGAGAGAAGAAAATGACAGAGATTTTACTTGCTGCGAAGACAATAGTAGAGGAAAGAAGAAATATGGTAGATGAAGTTCTACTGGCAGAAGAGCAAAGTCCAATTGTCCGTCTGAAGCGGGATGAGATTTTGAAGTTGTGGAGGGATTGTCAAAGTTCAATCCCTGATGACCTGTGATTGAAACCTCTTTCTCCGGCCAGTGGCCAAAGTCCATTGACTTGTCAAAGATCATGGTTTAACTAACACCTGTTTATTTTATCTTGGCCGCAGACCATTTTTTTGTTTTTCGGTGGGCCTAGGGCTCTGTAATGGTATGGCTTTTTGCTTTATAAACACATTCCATTTTGGCAGTTATGTCTCCCTTCTACCAATTCTAGGATATGATTACTCTTGTCTTTTACTTTCCATGGCCTCCCACACGGTTGGTTGGGTAATAGTGTTTTAAAAATCAGCCATTAATGGGTATTTTTCTAATTTCTCCTTATAACTCCTCTAACACGTATGCACCCCATGAATGACTTTGTGAACTTTGAATGGTCCTTCCCAAGTGGGGGACCATTTCCCATACTCAGAGCTTTTTGTCCCAATTGGCAGAATGGTTTTCCAAACCAATTCCCCTTGGTAAAAAGATTTTCTTCTTACACTTTTGTTATAATCCCTAGCCACTCTCTATTTGTTCACCTGTAATGCATTAAGGACTGTTATTCTAGCCTCATCTAAATCTTCTAACTCAATCATCATTGCTTCGGTGAACTCAAGAGGGGTCAATTTCTCTTGAAATGAAATTCTAAGAGATGGAATAACAATTTTCATTGGTAGCACGGCATCATGCTCATATGTCAATGCAAATGGGCTCGCACCAGTACTGGTCCTGCAAGATGTATGATAAGCCCAAAGGATTTGTCATAGAAGTTTATGCCATGACCTAGGCTTATCATCCATTGTTCTTCGGATTAAATCCTTCAGGATTTTATTCGAAGATTCTGCCTAGCCATTTGCTTGAGCATAATAGGGAGCTGAACTAATTAACTTGATCCCAAAATCTTCAACCAACTATTCAGTCTCTTGGCCAATAAAAACCATCCCCTTATCGGCTTAATGGTTTTTGGTAAACCATACCGAAATATGATGTTTTTCTTAATGAATGTAATGATGTCGGCATGAGTGACATCTTTCATAGGCTTAGCATTGACTCACTTAGTGAAGTAGTCAGTCGCCACAATCATAAAATCATGCAATTTGGATGAAATTGGATTAATTTTCCTAATGAGATCCATGGCCCATCCCCTAAATGGTCATGGATTTGTGATTGGATGAAGGTCAATAACTGGTGCCCTTTTCAGTAGTCCATGTTTTTGATAAGCCTTGCATCCTTTTGCATATTTAATGCATTCGGTTAAGATCTCCGGCCAATAATAGCCATGTCTTCTTAACAATCATCTCATCTTGGGCCCAAATTGATGAGAACCACATAAACCATCGTGGACTTGGCTCATTACTTTTTTTTCGTTCTTTCATTCCCAAGCATCGAAGCACAAAACCATCAAAACCTTTTCGGTATAATTCTCCTTCAATCAGAATGAAATTCAAAGCCAACATTCTTGTTTCTTGGTCAGCTTTGGCACTTGGGTTGTTTAAATTACCAATCAATGGTTGGTGCCAACCTTCGGAACTTATACCATGATTTCCATAGACAAACCTCTATTCTCTATTGAAGGTAAATACCTTTGCTGTATAATAAATGCTCTTTCATGGCATCCAAATGGTATCCATACCCCAGAGGCTAATTGAGCCATTTCATTGGCTTCCTGATTCTCTTCTCTTGGTATGAATTTTACCATAGTGTCATCAAACTCTTCTAATAATTGGGAAGCCATGGAGAAATATGGTGTTAACGTCCAACTAGTACACTTATATTCCCTGGCTAATTGTGTTATGACTAACTAGGAGTCTCCAACTATTTTGACCGATCTTACTCCCATTTGAAGCAGGATTTCTAAACCAATGATCAAGGCTTCGAATTCGGCCTAATTGTTGGTGCAATCAAAATTCAACTGAAAAGCATATTCAACTTTTGAGCCAGGAGTGAATTTTATCATTATTCCTGCTCCCGAAGTACATTCGATGCTTGATCCATCAAAAGTTAGTTTCCTGATCTATAAGGGATGCTATACTCACACTTTGGCGTTATTGTATAACATCTCTTATTCATGTGTCCACCTGCCATGAACCTAATAAACACCTAGCGAAAGCTCACACTTTGGCGTTGTTGCTCCCACTATTTGCTTATACAGTTTTCATCATGTTCACACATAGGTGAGAGAGATTGAGCCCGACTTTGGCCTATCAGCTTACTCACACTCCCCACTATAGGATCACATAGTGTATGGCAGAAGAACATAATACTTAGGGACTTGTCCCCAGTCTTATATATACATGATATATCAAGGGCAATTATTTCAACAGAATAATTAAACATATAAACAGATATCATCTCATGATAAAATAAACAACAGTTATCATTTCATGATAATTAAAACAATAATATACGAGATTAATCGTTATGGGTCAATAAATTAAAATGCATGGATGCAAGAGAATACGATAAGAATAAAGGTAGCTCGCAAACTCCTTCGCGATCCCTTCCTTTATCATCTTATCGAGATCACATCGCAGCATTCTCTTTAACAGAATCGCCACCATTACATTAAACAGAATTTAAATGACGTTAGGGAAACCAGTATTCTATTCGCCACTTTTAGGGAAACCGAATGAATCTGCCCTTTACAGATTGCCAAAACCTACTACGTATTATCCTCTAATATGAATGCATGAATGATAAACAATTTATCATAAAATATGACCCATAACTATAATCTCATATAAAAAAGATGTTACATGGTGATGGAATACTTTTTCTTATTTTAAAAGGATTTAAAATTTGATAACAATTATCAATTCGCTCAATAAAATCTATATCTAATATAAATCAAACCCTGGAAAAAATAAAACAATTATATTTTCCATAAAACAATTTACATAAAATTATTTTTAAAATATAACATAGAATTTTCTTAAAATCTCTACAAAATTTTATTTCTTTCCCGAATACAAGATCCTTTCTTGAATGCAAGATCCTTTCATATAGATTGGTTCTACTATTATCCAAGATTGGTTCTACTGTTATCCAAGATTGGTTCTACTGTTATCCAAGATCAAAATAAAAATTAAGAGAATCGAAAATCCTAAATATGATCACATCATAAATTAGGGTTTTATAATTTTTCGAATAAAATCTATTTATAGGAAAAATCATTTATTAATTATTTTAAACAATTAATAAATATATATTAACTGATCAAATCATTTAAAATGGAATTTCAAAATAAACTCTTTATTTCGAATTTTAATTATATCACATATAATGCTAGTTTTTTAAATTATTAAGTTATCAAATCTCATTCAATAATATAATAAAATAAATATTTATTTATTCATCTTATGAACAAATAAAATAATAAAAACTACGAGCAATATTAAATAGATCTAAATTTAATTCATCTCATGAATTAAATCATCCATTTAATTACCTTATTTAAATAAACAAAAAATACTCTAACCTGGCTCTGATACCACTTGTAGGGGGATCCGGATAAAAATTTATGCGGAAACTGGATCCCCTAGATCTTAACACCATAGAAAGCATAAAAAATATCTAAGAGTTTTAGTCATATCACCTCGATGAATGATGTTCACCGGTGAAGCTTAATCCACTCGAACCGTCAGAAATCTTTGTAGAGATTTCTCGAAAAAATACTAGAAGCTCGATCCTTATTCTTCGTTATCCCCACAAATCTTTAGAATCTCCTTTGAAATTGTTGAAGCAAGAGGAAGAAGATGGAGTAATGGTATAGTCCTTCTATCACCAACAACCTTAAGGTTCAAAACCCTAAAGTAACAAAACCCAACTTGCACCACCCTTGTAGCTCACGAAAATCCCTAGGGACACTCCCTAAGGGCTCACAATTTGGAGAGAGAAGAGAAAGTGTGAAAAAAAATTATGGAGAATTGTATTTAATGGTCTAGGTGTTGGAGTATTTATAAACTAGGATCCAATCTTAATCCTACTCCAATTACACTTTATCCCTTAAGGAATTATTTAACAATAATAACTCTTATTATTTAATAAATAAAACCCTAGTTTATCTATAACTACTCTAGTTATAGAAGACCTACTAATTAAGGAGTCCTTCTAATAAGAGGGTTCCTTAATTAAAGGGATAAGTCAACAACCAACACATGGAGAAATCCTAGTCAAACTAGGAAACCTAAAATCCAAAGAGGTGGGCGTGAGCATCAAGGGGGGCGTGGACTTTAAGGAGTTTAACACTCGTATTTGCAATCCAACTCCATGTCATCTTAATCCTACTTGTAATCCAACCATTGGATTTTAATTCCTTAATTAATAAAGTTATTACTCAATAATTATTCAAATAACCAAATCTCAATCCAATTAGGATTTCCAAAGTGGGCGCCCCATCCTAGGATTTAAACCCATGGGCTTAGGCCCATATTAATGGGTTTATGGATATGGGTCAAACTCATTTCCCCTTTAATTAGGTTAATTAAATAATTATTAAAATAATCCCTAGATTTAAATTAACAATTAATTTAAACCATAGATTAACTTTTAATCTGTTTAATTAATGATTAACTTTTAATCACTTAAATAATTTATTAACATTTAATCAATTATTAAGTTTGTATTTCTTATGTGAGCATCTCGACAAATTGCTCTAGGACATTTTTACCCTGGCTTACCCAATGTTATCCCATTGACCCTAAACAGGAATTACATTGGAATTGCAAGTGACGTGAGAAATCCATGTTGCAATTGAATCTCAGTGTATGAACATTAATCAATACGGATCCCTCCACATGAACTTTTAAATTTGATTTATCCTTCCAAATACATTATCCCTAATGGGTCTTCGAGATTGACATACTATCTAACCTATAACCCATTGTACATCATCCGGATTTCCAAGACTTATGATTAAGCCATGAGAAACAATTTCTCATGAAAAACATTTTGAGAAAATCCTTTAATAAGTATAATATCTTTTAATAAAAGTATATTTCAAAACTTATTTTGATTTCAAAATCACCTACGCAGGATTTGAACTTAATCAACTATCTTACCTGGAACTTGGATAATCTCTCAAATTAATGAGCATGGATTTCTTGTTTGAAATTCATCATGACTTGAACAGCTTTCTGACTATCCAACTGTCACTGTATTGTATTCCCTAAGTTAGAAAATACGTTAGTGGAATCAAAACAATCAGATCACTGCTCAGTCATAGATGAACACATCAAATCTAAGGATTATCGAAACCGTTCAATGTAAATGAGAGACCAACTATCTGATAGTATGATTATGCAAGGGGTCTCTCATTGAATGCAATCAGTTAGTGTACATTTAAGCATCCATATGCTAATGTGTAGTCTCCACTACAATAGTTCGAGATAGAACTACATCTCAACTATTGAGAACATCTTAACTTTCTGGCAGCCGTATAAGTGAAGTGTCCAGTTTCAACCACAGCTGTTACTATATAAGGTATAAGGAACTAGAAAGTTATATCTGCCTGTGATAATCCAATCTTACAACTTTCCTACAATATATCCTAAAGACCTTTATCGATATCTCATATCGTATAGATCATCTCATGATCATGGTCAATTACCTATAATGAATACACAATAGATTAAGAAGAAGTTTTTATTGATCAAATTAATAAAAAATCTAAATGACTTTTCTGGACATCATGCCTAACAGGGTCTTTACCAAAAAAAAAGAAAAATCAGTGATGGGTGGGGTTGTTAAGACTGTTGATCCATAAATTAGCTTGGGGTGAATATGGTAAGTAAATTTCTTTAATTACCATAAAATTGTATACTAGAAGCCTAGAAAGTAACATTTATCAATGACTCATGATTAAGGTTACTCTCCAACCTGCCTTCCCAAAAAACAAAAAAAAAAAAAAGGTTACTTTCCAGCATTCAATTGTATGCTAATAAAATTGGAATATCTATATATAAATATTTTATGGTAAGTAACATTTCTTTATTTACCATATTTTATTGCCCTAAATATGGTAATAACGCAGAACATTAATTATTCAACTTTTCTCCATGTGAAAGGGATACAATTGTTCAACTGGATAGAATTTCTTTAATTAGCCTAACGTGCACTGAATCTGAAACACTCCCAAGTCCCAACATGGACAATCTAAACCAAGGACCCACATCATATCACGGCTAGTCCCCACCGGGCGATCCACCAGGGTTAGAGGGTCGAATACGGACATATCCAAATCCGGGGATGGAGCAAAAAACCCGAAGGTCCGAAACCAAACCCTGGACTTGGGAAGCACCCCCCAAAACCCCCAATTAAAGTATGCCTAACCTAGGGGACTTGTCTCTAATGGAAAATTAAACTAGGATGGTCCCTTGATGTTATTGATGGGCTTTTAAGAGTTTTGGAATATATATACGATCTCATATCCACTCATAACTCACTGATACGTTCTATAAAAGGGTTTGACCAGATGAAGATTAGGTATTTCAGAGGTTTAATTCGCTTGTTTTGTATTTTTTGTCATTTAAGAGGAAATGTCTATTATAAGTAAGGCATACTGGAGATTGGTGGAGTATCAATCATCACCTCTTGTCCTTGTTTTTGAGAGAGAGAGAGAGAGATAGGAACGGCAATGGGGCGGGGCGGGTTTCTACCTCCCCGGCCGGCCCCGCCCCGATTATAAAGCCGCCCTGCCCCACCCCGCTCCGCTTATAAGATCCTTGCCCCGGCGAGGCAGGGCATCAGAGCGAGGTATACTAAAACCGCCCCCGAGTCGGGGCATCATTTTTTATACCATCCCCTCCCTGCCCTGATTTTTTTGGAAAAAAACGACCCCTATAGGGGCGGGACGGGGCGGGGCCCCGCTGGGCGGGTCATATTGCCATCCCTAGAGAGAGATCATAAATTCAGTTTACATATATATATTATGCTATAGTGGGCCTAAGGTCCATGATCTTCATTGGACCTACCAAATGTATAAGGGGAGTGCTAAAACTAATCTCCTCATTCTGTAATGGCCGCCTTGATTGGGTTTGAGGCTCAACACGCCTTAGCCTAAGATACTAACTCGAACCTGATATTGTTAGGTTTGGTGATAATAAAGTAGACAACTGTTAAAGGTTAAAATACAGTTGTCTTTCATTATTGAAGCACATGACTTTCACGTGACTCAAGGGTATATGCGATATTTCAACTTTATGATGGTGAGTTATTTTTTTTTTTCTTTTGCCCCTGGAAGCAGACTTTTAGGATTTTGAGTAAGAGTCAATTCTCCCATTCCTCTCAAAGATGTAGTAGAACTGATATTTTTTTTGAATTTCTTTATTAATTATAACGATTTATTATTGTGTAATTCATTGGTTGTTTCTTACTTTATTGATTCACTTTACAAGGAAATTTTTTTTCCTAGGTTTTAGCACTTCTTTGCATCTTGTAAGGTGAATTAGTAGAGTTAGAAACCTAGGAATAAAATTTCTTTGTAGGGTGAATCAGTAGAGCAATAAACAACCATTGAATTACACAGTCATGAATCTTTATAATTAATAAAGAAAATCAAAATAATTATCTTTTTCTATTACATCTTTCTAGATTTGAGGGGAATGGGTGATTTGGCTCTTACCTAAAATCCCAAAACTGTGCTTCCAAAGGCAAAAGGGAAAAAAAATAACTCTCCGTTATAAAATTTTGACTTATATCACATATTTACCCTTAAGTCACATGCTTTTATAATGAAAGATAATTGTTTTTTAACCTTTAATAGCTGTCTACTTTATTATCACCGAACCTAACATTATCAAGTTCGAAATTTTTGACACCCCTAATGGTTTATACTGGGAAAATGGAAAACGGAAGCCTCTGTCGGGAAAATGATAAAAACGCGCCAACAACAAAAAATTATAGTCAAGAAATATGCTGACCACTGCAAATGAGAAACACACAGAACATGAATATGTTATTACATGCGTGTGTTAATTCATAGTAGTACAAAATTCTTGGAAAATTTGTGGATAAGTTTATGTGAGCGACATCGGGCACTTCTTTACAAAGAAATCCAATGTGTGGGTCTCTTTTTCTTAACATGGCAGAAAATATGTACAGTCAGCTAAGTCAAGATCATTCGATTAGACAATGGAATTTAACTCTTGGTTAGCATTAAACCTTAGGATTAATACAATTCAATCTTGATTATAATTTCTGCCCTTCAGATGGCTGGAACTCTTTCGACTTTGTTGATTTTTTTATCACATGATAGGAAGCGGACAAGCACTTTGGATTTTTTTTTGAAAATTGATTTAAAACTCTTGATAGTAGGTGCTCTCGAGAGCTGGGCCACCCTATAGAAAATCCAGTGGAGTCAAGGTGCACTTGCAGTATATGGCAGGCCCAACTTAACTTGATGTTTGGCACTGTTAGATTTTCAATCGGGCGGCCTAACTCTCAATAATACCTACTTTGGAGAGTTTTAAATCACTTCCCCCTTTTTTTTTACGAGCCTAAAGGCTTAAACCTGACTCAAGCAAGGTTTTCTGTGTGGCGAATATACTAATACTATTATATATATATACTAGCGGAAGGCACGCGCGTTGCACATGTGTGTACAGTCCGATGCACATGAGAGAGGGGTGAGGGAGATCGACTGGGGTGAGCCCTAGAGGTGAGTGAATTTTAACCATAGTTAAGGAGTGTCAAAAGGGACACGTGTTAACCTGTGGGTGAAATTGATGAGAAAGGTGTAGTTTGAGGTGAGTGAATTTTAACCACAGTTAAGGAGTGTCAAAAGGTATAGATGAGAAAATGGTAGATTGAGAATTAAGTAAAACAATAAATCAAGGTTTTGTCTTAAGGGTAGTTTGGGAATTTATCAAAAATAAGGCAATGGTTTGAGAAAGGGATAGTTTGGTAGATTGTAGATAAGAAAGAGGTAGTTTGGGAATTAAGTAAAACATGAAATGAAGGATTTATAAGGTTTTGTATATAAGGGTAATTTGGGAACTAGGAAAAAAAAATTACGGTTTGTTAAAGGGGGTAGTTTGGGAATTTTCATCGTTAGGGGGCTTCTCTCATTATATATATATATATATATATATAGATAGATAGAGAGAGAGATGAGTTCCAATGAGCCGTGCTCACTCACCTCCCTTTAGAAATTTGACATGTATGGTGCTTTTTGGGAAATAACCATTTGGTTTTAAGGCGGGTTCCTTAGAATACATGTGGAAAAAATTAGTCTGATAGAGCAATTTTAACAGTTTAATTAGACTATAGTTCAACATTAATTCACAAGGATCACTAGACCCTACCTACCCTACAAAAATTCTTTTATTTTTGGGCATTTGCTAGTTGGGTGAAGTTCTAGTGAGTGGTGCTTGATCAGGACGTAGTATTTTCTCGGGCTTAGCGGAGAAGCATATCTTTACGAGTAAAGTTATTTTCAAACCCTTTTTGTTGATTATTATAAGTCGATCTATTTCTAGCAATAATAATTTCACTACTAGACGCGGCATGACAGACAATTTACTTTTTACTCACTAGAATCTCTAAGTGACTGCCCCCTCAAAACTCAACATGTGGTAGGTTTTTTTTTTTTTTTTTTTTGTAATGACCTTTAAATTATTATTCTAATTTTAAGGGTATTTAGGTAATTATCCTATTGAGGGTAGGTTAGTAGTTACATCATTATAAATTAACCATGTTAATTTACCTAACTAAAGGTTAAATAGAATAATGAGAATAAAGAAACAAAGAAGAATAATATACAAACTTAAATTAAATTAATGAATAACCAAACATCACTTTGTAAGGACCTTTTAGTAAAATACTAAATTAGGGTGTTAATATAAATAGAAATTGGTAAGCCTAATTTTAGAATACACATAACATAATCTCTAAAGAATAGAACGTGTGAGAGAAGAAAAGTAGGGTTTTCACGTTTGACAGAGTTTTCAAGGAAGAAGATTGCAATTCCAAAGTTTGTTCTTCCTCGTGGTAGATTAAATTATTGAGGCAAGTGAATACTCTCCTTAGATCTAGGTTTTTTATATGTAAATTCGTTAATTTAAAAGCAAAATATTTACATCTTGAATCATGATTAGCTTCATTCAAAGTCTTTTTATGAAGTATGTGAAGTTTGATAATCATAGTTTAGGTTTAGGCATTTTAAATTGAATTAATATGAAGTTATTAGATTTCTGAAATTTTAGGACCAGTCGTGGGACAATATTCATAATATATTCTATCTTATTCTAAAAGTTACGAAATTTTGTGGTTAGTTCGCACATTGGTAGGTACAACTCTCTGGAAAATTTTAGACAAAAAAGGAGTTTGTTTGATATTGATTTCATAATTATTTTTAGGACATGTTAAACTTGTCAGCAATTTCAGAATCAGAAAAACCTAACTTGTTCTATAATATTTTTAAATATTTTATACATGAGAGTGTTGTTTTAAAATTTTTAACACAACTATAATTTAATAGAATTTAAACCCAATTGGTCTCATATTATTTTATTTTATATTGTATATTTGGTGAATTTATTGGTGAAAGGTATCAAAATTGTCAGAAAATTTCTCACTTCAAATAGGTTGTGTTTCACTCAATATTTTAAATTTACACTACGTGAAAATGGGCTAAAAACGATATTCAAAAGGCGGAAAAAACGACGGATTAAGGCTCTCGTTAATTATACGGCGGCTTAAGTAAGTCGTCAACGTGTAAACGCAATAAACGACTGCTCATGGCAGTCGTTCTTTGCCCTAAGCAAATTTCCCCTCTTTTATACGAATATAACCCTAACCCTAACTCTTTCTCTCTCTCGGTTTCTTCCTCTCTCTCTCTCTCTCGGCTGCTCTGCTCTCGGTTTCTTCCTCTCTCGGCTGCTCTCTCTCTCGGTTTCCCCTCTTGCCGCTGCTAGCTCGCCGACGTCTCTCTCTCGCCGTCCCTCTGGCCTCTGGTCGCCGGCCATCTTCTCTCTCCTTTTCGTCTTCTGAGTCAGGTACATCTGTATTGTACCCTAGTTCAGTTGTGCTTAGGGTTTCTTGTTCAAAAACCCTAATAACTAAGTTAAATGATTAGTGATCCATTTATGCAATGTCTTCTGTCTTGGAGTTATGTTCAGTTTATTTTAATCATATCCCAATTGAAGGGGTATGCATTCTATGAAGGAAAGCTTTAGATCAAGACTAACTTATGAGAAATCTGAGCTTATTCAATTGAATTTCACTACAATTCTAGGTTGAATGTGGATCTGTTTGCAATTTAACAGATATAAAACACACAATCCGGTTTAAAACTATTTTTTTTAAAAATAGTGATGGACATAATTGATCCAACACTCTATAGAATTTGTGATTTGTGTATAGCACTCTATCAAGTTGTGAACATGCTTGCTTGTGTTCAGCTTATCGTTTAATGAATTTGCAATTACCGATAAAACAATCTCTATCTAGATGACTGGCATACATTGTTCCTACTTTGGTACAAACATGTATTAATTTTTAAGTATATGTGGATGAGAAATGCGTCTTCTAAAGATTATTCTCTGAGTGGCCTGCATTGGCTCTTATTTTCAGTTGTTGGAGTTACATTCAGATAGATGGTCGTAGAAAAAGGAATTTATTTTGGATATTGATGCGCTTGTGTAGTATCAAGCCTGTACTTGTTAGAATAAGTGCATCTTTGACCTGATTTTAGATGGCCCATGATGGAACGTAATGGTCAAAAGATTATTCTCTGAGTGGCCTCTGGTCGCCGGCCATCTTCTCTCTCGGTTGATCACTCATTTTTTTCATATTCACATGCATCTCGATCCTTCAATCTCTCTATATAATCTGACATCTTAGGATATATTTTAACTGTTAGGAGTATCCATGAAATGCATACTCCAAATTTGTTTCCTTGATTCCCTCCATCCTTCAATCTCTCTATATAGGTGGGATTTCCATTGGTTCTCTGTTGATTCCATACATTGTAGTTGTAGAATTTATAGGAAAAATGAAGGGATACTAAAGAAATAAGACAATGATGTGTCATCCCTCACCTTTGCCGGCCATCTCTCTCTCATGTTGTATTTTGAGGGGATTTGAACGCGGTGGCATGTAAGAACTTATTGTGGGTGTAGAGAAATGGATGGTAGTGATCTTTTGGGGGTTTCCTCATAGCCCATCTGATTACATATGTAATTTATTTTCCCATTTGGGTTTTTCAGATCTTAATTTTCCAAAACCAGAGATTTTATTCCTCTTCTTTTCAAATTTGTTTACAGTAAATAAATAAAAACCAGCCCATCTTCAGTCCTTATGTGGATCTGATTATAGATATAGATTTTTTTTTCCTTTCTATTTGGGTTTTCCAGATATTAACTTTGCAAAAACAGAGATTTTACTCTGCTTATTTTCAGATCTGTTTACAGTCAAAAGAAAAAAAACCAAAAGATGAGTAGAGTTAAAAACATTCCCACATCTTGATTGATCGATGATGTGTTTGTGTGGTATTTCACGCCAAGCTTTGAAACAATGTGTTATTGGGTTATGGACGGTGAATTACGTTTTCCATGCCACTCGCTATAAACCAATTCTAATTACAGGTTTATCAAAAACTGTAGTTCAATGTTGAAACTGTGAGTGTATTTTCATGAAGTGGATTGACTATGTACAGAGTACTTATACTTATCCAGTCTTATGCTCTCTTTTTTAGACCTCTTGATAGCTATTTTATTCTGTTTCCTCCTAATGACATCTAAGTTAGTATTATTTAGCAGATTTGATGCATAGTATAGTTAGTTCTATTATTTCAATTCCGAAACAAGCATGACTGACTGTTAACTTGAAAATCTAATTAAATATCTATGAAAAAAAAGGGCAACACATAATCTAATTAAATATCTAAGGTGATCTTGGAAATATTGAAGTAGCCAAGGAAAGAAGAGTAGCTATCATTTTGATGCTTGTTGAGACTGGCTTTGTTTTTGTTGATTTTTTTTTGCTGGTATTTTCTTGGCATGATTTTCTAGCATGATTTCCTTAGCTACTTCCACATTTTCTAAGATGTGATTTTTTTTAATTGATGTTGTTGTGATTGAAGCTCCCCTCCACATTCCATTTCCCATGTCCCTGCCTTTTTTGTTTAATTCAGTGAGTAGATATAATAAGGGTGATGCTAAGTGAACTCTCCTAATCCTAACCCTTGTATGGTAAAAATATGGTAAACTAGATTCTATATAAGGTAATAAAGAAACCAACATACTCTTTGCAGCATCTAGAAGCAAGTTGAATGCCTTCAACTGTTTTTACTATTACTACTACTACCAGAACTCCCAGCATCCCCTGAAGAACCCCCAAAACGAGATTCTTCTTCCTTCACAGACTCAACATACTCAATACTAACATTTTGAATCTCAGAATCCTCATCAGATTTAAATTCCCTAACAACATCAAATCCTTCCATAGGCACATCAGAGGAAGAATCTCTCTTCTCCTGCTCCCCATCATCATCCCCTTCAAAGGGGTGATTATGATGGTCCTGAGAAGCAGGAGAACTGAGGTCACCACCATCACTTTCCTTCTCATCATGAGATTTCAGATCATCACTTCATAACATAGTGGAAAACAGCAGATTGAGATGAAAGGAATCAAACTAACAGATAACCATATGACGTGTGTACTTTCGGGAGGATCCAAACGATCAAGTTCAATCAGGGTTCGAGCGAGGAGGAGAGCCTTGCCAATGTCCTGTTAGCAAAAAACAAGGCCTGGGGTCCCCTCCGTACTCTTGGCCGTGAAGAAGAAGGTGACGTTTGGTAATACTAATCTAAATAGGTAGAGTTTATTTGAAAATCGAGCTTATTTAGACTTTAGGTTGTTAAGTTAAAAGTAAGTTAAAAGTTAATGGATGTCTATACATTTGACTACATAAAATTAATATACGTGTATGTATATGAGACGTTGGATGAGAGATCTAGGACGGAGATTTGCTAGCATGCGCCTAGTATTCTCTTCGGATTCGAAAAGGCTTGGATACCAAAAACAAGGAGACTGTTATTGGAGGAGAGTGTTGGCTAGCAAAATCATATTTTAAAATATGAACACTAAGTTGATATTTTATTAGAGAGCAGGAACATGGAGAAAGGAACAGTTCAGAAGTCAGCATACATCTCCACAGTCCACATTCTCTCTCTCTCGTCTTTCAAAATAAAATTTTCTTTCTTTCATGAAATCAAACTCTGAAATCTCATGATTCTCTCACATGGGTCTTCTCTGGAATCCAAGATTACTGTACAGTAACAATCTTCAATTCAGTTAAGAGGTACACATAAAAGACCCACAATTATTTCAGTGTACTTTATATTCTTCCAAATAGAGCTTATTTGACTTATTCTATAAAAAAAAATAAGATTTTTTTTTATTGAACACAACCCCACAAGGTGTTACTTAGCCAATTGAAAGGAGGATACTCACATAAACAACACACAGCACACACACACAAAATTGTAGACCCTGCCAAAAGTATCACATCTAATCAATTGCAGATCAATTATTATATAATCTGCATATATTTCTAAGGTTAAACTATAACAAGCATGAATGAATTCCCTCAATGGGAAAAATATGGTAAACTAGATTCTATATAAGGTAATAAAGAAACCAACATACTCTTTGCAGCATCTAGAAGCAAGTTAAATGCCTTCAACTGTTTTTAACTCCTGCTTGCAACGAAACCAACACAAAAAATTATAATTGACCTATTAAGTTTGATTTATTTGTTAGTTTAATCTATATGTCAACCTATTGGAAAACTACTAGAACAAAGATATTTGTAGTTTGTTGGTTTCAAATGAAAACAGGTCACTGCTGAAACTGATATATCTTTGATCTAGTAGTTTGGTTTCAACAGTTGTCACAACCCATTCTGTAATGAGAATATTTCCATAACTCAAACCTCACACACTCGGTGGCCACCAAGAAACCAACTCTATTTCTTCATTTTTTGAGTTCCTCTTTCTGTTCGAGAGAAATGATGATGAGATCGGAGAGAATGGGAGGAAAAAAAATGAATAATTGAGAAATGCCAAACCCAAGCTTACTTTGGATTGGGTTCGGGTGAAAGTTTCAAAAAGCCAACTTCTATAAATACATTATAATATATGTAATTATATCATTGTGAACATTAGATTCCAAGTTTCTTATATCATTTTGAATATTTACCCAGCTAACTAGAAGATGTCTTCTTCGACCCCCCAAAGCAAGGAGTGGATGACAGCACCGAGGATGTCTTTTGAATACCTTGAAGGTGTTGCATCATTCCTATCATTCGCAAAACAGAATTGTAAGGGTGTTGATTGGCATTGTTGTCCTTGTGTTAAATGTCGTAATCTGCAAGGGAAGAAAACCCTAGAAGTTATCTCAGAGCATTTAATATGTGATGGTATAGATAAGTCGTACACAAGGTGGATCAACCATGGAGAACCATTTCTGATAAATCATGATAATGTTGGGGTTCCTAGTACGTCGACTAGTAATCAACATGAAGATTTGTACCCAAGAATGACAGATATGTTGAATAACACATTTGGACGTGTTAGTCCCGATGACATGGATACATGCCTAAATGAAGTTCATGATAAAGATGACGGTCAAGCTTCAGGTGATTCACAGGAGGATATTCAGTTCAAGAAGTTAATGGAGGATGCGATGCAACCCCTATATCCCTCGTGTCGAGGTGAGCACACAAAATTATCAGTCACTGTTCAGTTGTTGAGCATGAAAGCTAGACATCAGTGGTCTAATAATAGCTTCACAGAGCTATTAGAAACGATCAAAAAGATTTTACCAGATGAGAACACTTTGTCGGATAGTACCTACACTACGAAGAAGTTGATCAAGTCTTTGCGTATGGACTACCAGATTATCCATGCATGTCGTAATGATTGCATACTATACTGAAGAGAGCATGCTAGTAAGGATAGTTGTCCTACGTGTGGTGAAAGCAGATGGAAACCGGTGGACGACTCAAAGCCGAAGGCTAAACCTTTACCGTGGAAGAAGCTAAGATATTTTCCATTGACACAGAGGTTGCAAAGAATGTACAGTGTACCATGGATTGCAGAGAGTATGAAATGGCATGCAAATTCAGTTGAAAATGATAGCCACATGCGCCATCCGGTAGATTCTTCTTGTTGGAAATCATTAAATATTAGGTGGAGTGACTTTGCTGCTAAACCACGTAATGTTCGGCTAGGCCTTGCAATAGATGGATTCAATCCTTTTGGGAACAAGAGTAACTCTTATAGTTGCTGGCCTGTTATGATTGTTCCTTACAATCTTCCCCCATCTTTATGCATGCGTAAGGAATTTACCATACTAACACTATTGATTCCTAGCCCAAATGGTCCAGGACATGACATTGATGTCTACTTGCAGCCATTGGTCGCAGAGTTGAATGAATTGTGGTCTACTGGAACCATAACATATGACTCTCACACTAAGAATAGGTTCATCATGAAAGCAATTTTGTTGTGGGCTATACATGATTTTCCAGCGTACGGCCATCTTTCGGGTTGTAGGACCGCAGGAAAGTATGGTTGTCCTGTTTGCAGTGAAGGGACAGACTCAGTGTGGCTATCACATGGAAAAAAGTTTGCCTACATGGGTCATAGAAGATTCCTAGCAGATTTAAGTCATCCTTTCAGGAGTCAAAAATCACAATTTAATGGGAAAGAAGAACTTAGGAAACATCCTCGCCGTTTGAGTGGGTTTGAAGTATTATGCAAAATGGAAGCTATTCAGACTAAGTTTGGAAAGGTAGCAGGAAAGAAGAGGAAGAAGTTCACGACCGAGGAAAGCACTGCTTGGTCAAAGAGATCAATCTTGTTTGACTTACCATACTGGAAGGTGCTTTATAAGATGTTTTATAATATTAATGTTTTGTGGAATATATCGCATTGATAATAACATATCTCGTTCATTTGTACAGGATTTGCATATTCGTCATAATTTGGATGTAATGCATGTGGAAAAAAATATTGCAGAGAATTTAATTGCAACAATTATGGACACGAAGGGTAAGACAAAAGATAATATTGAAGCCCGTAAGGACCTTAAGGCTATGAAGATAAGAAGAAATCTATGGCCGATTGAAAAAAATGACAAAGTATCTTTTCTAAAAGCTCATTTTTCTTTGTCTCGAGTGGAGAAAGAGATAATTTGTAAAACTTTGCATAATTTGAAGGTTCCTATCGGATACAGTGCAAATTGGAAACATAATGTTAGTTTGCAGGATTTTCAACTTAAAGGCTTGAAGTCACATGATTATCACATCCTTCTACAACAACTACTACCAGTGTTATTTATGCACGCATTCAAGAAACATAAGCCATTGCGTGCTGCTATTCGACAATTGTCAATATTTTTCAATATCCTATGTTCCAAGGTTATTGTCCGTATTGAGCTTTCGGAGATGAGAAAACGCATTGTTGAAACACTATGTGTGTTCGAAAAATACTTCCCGCCATCATTTTTTGTTTCCATGACACACCTCGTTGTGCACTTGGCAGAGGAGGCATAGGTTTGCGGACCTGTTAGATATCGATGGATGTATCCTTTTGAGAGGTAAATTAAAATTATTTTGGATTACATAGTTTTTTTAATTCAAAGGTATCGTATCAATAGTTGATTGATGTTATCGTTTACAGGATAATGAAAACATACAAATGATATGTAGTGAATCAAACTTTTCCAGAGGGCTCTATTACAGAACAGTACCTCATGGAAGAATCAATGAGGTTCTGCATGGAGTACATGCCTAATGGTAGGGAAGGAAGCCATAAGCGGGGACGAAGGGCATTGAGAGATGATGAAGTTGAATTTGCCTATCCTATCGATAAAAAGGGAAAGGCCTACCGTCTCCCACATTTGCTTTACCAGCAAGCACGCAGATGGGTTCTACAACAATGCCCTGAAAATGCTGAGTGGGAGAAGTAAGCAAAATTTGATATTTATATCTTTACAATTATTATTTTGATTTTAACACACTTTAATACTTAATTTAAAGATCTATTATTTGCATTCACAGGAAGTATCAAACATACCTTCAATCACACATGTCTAGTGATAAAAGTCAAAGAGGCAATCAACAAACAAAAAAAGCGATGGATTACATTCCTTGGTTACGACAACAACTAGAAAAAGAAAAAACATCTACCCTGAAGAGGCTTGCTGATGGTCTAGACTTAAATGCCTTGTCATATAGTGCATATGCGGTAAATGGATATGTTTTTTGTACAGCGGAATGGGAAATGAGCATGACGACACAGAATAGTGGAGTCTCCATAAAGGTTGTTACTAGTTTCAGGGCAAGTGCCAAAGATAAGAACCTTGTGGAAGAAGAAGTCACTTATTATGGCATCATCAAACAAATTCTTGAATTGAATTACTATGATTTCAAAGAAGTAGTATTCTTTTGTGATTGGGTGCGTATAGAAGATAAATCAAATGGATGTTATGTTGATCCAGAAACAAACTTGATCTTTGCTAACCTGGGGAGGTTCAGAAGAAATTTAATGGAAGATGATGAGCCGTTTATTCTTGCATCTCAAGCCACTCAGGTCTTTTATTGCAAGGATCACACTAGGGATAATTGGTATGTTGTCTTAGATGCTCCAAAGAGATTGCATCGAGATGTGGATGCTTATGAAGATCCCTTAGTGTTTGAAGCAAGAATGAAAGCAGATAGTTTAACATCTGCATTAGTCGCTGATATAGTAGAAGATGATGAAAATGAATGTATTTAGCATGTACTTGCTTGCTTATTTTGAATGTAAACATCTTTGACATGAATTATCAATGGAATAGGATTATTCACTGAATGTTCTTTGTGTTTCTTTATGTACTTGCTTGCTTACAATGGGAACTTATAAGTTTGTTCCTCTATCATTCATGTACGTGGATTTTCTGCATTTTTTGTAGCATTTAATTATTAATCTCATTTCTTTATGTACTTGCTTACTTGTTGGATAATTATAAGTTCGTTCCCATTTTATATTAGTTTTGTTATAAAAAAATTGCAGAAATGAGCCAAGAGCAATCAAGTGGGTCTGAACCTAGTGGGTCTCAACCTAGTGGGTCTGAACCTAGTGGGTCTGGACAAAGTGGTGAGTTTATTACATTCATTTGCTTAATATTTGTTATTAATTGTTACCTAATAATATATTTTTTGTGTAGATGAACGTCGCTTAGCCGAATTTAATGAAGATGGGCAGTTCATTGGTGAGACAAAGTTTGCAACATTTGTGGGGAAGGTCACGAGGACACATTGTCCACCTATATACACTAGTTGGGTTGTAGTTCCAGATGAAATCAAGGAGCTTATTTGGACCCTTGTCATGGTGAGTGCATGTGATTGTTATTATAATTTATTTTCTTTTTATATTGACAAATATGATTTATCTTTTAATGTTGATCACAGTCCCAGTATAATGTTCCAATCATACATAAAGATGCAGTATTGAAGATTGCCAACTCTACCTGGAGGAATTGGAAACACGAGCTCCACCTACATTACGACAAATTCGAAACGGATGCCGAACGAAAAAGAAATCCACATCATCAGGTGAGGAGTGAAAATTGGGAGAAATTTGTTGATATGTGTTCAACAGATGAAGTCAAGGCTCGTCGGGCAAAGGGCAAGTATTCTAGGGAGCAGATGAAGAGCCCGCACACGTCTGATAGACGAGGAGCAGCGAGAACTGCCGAGGATCTGGTAATAATATGATGTGAATGCTTGATTATTATTAATTATTACTTTATGGTAATATTATGATGGCAAAGACGCTGTGAGGAGCTTTAATCATTAAATAAGATGTTAATGCTTGCTTATTTAATTGTATATTTTCTTTTACAGAAAAGAAAGAACTCTAGTGGTACAGTAACAAGAACAGAAGTATATGTGGCCACCCATACAAAGATAGATGGGACTTGCCCTTATCCTGTCACAAGCCAACAAATAGTGAGAATAAAAACTCTAGTTTTTTTTTTTTTTTTTTTTTATCAATAAGCAATTAATATAAGTTTTTCTAACTAATTCTATTTTTTGTAGGATGAAATAAGACAAATTATTAGCATGAATCCATCACTAGGACATGCAGATTTAGATAATGACCCTGTTGCACAGGTATGTAATTCCTTTCTCTCTTCTTGTATTGTATTCCTTCTACTGAAATTCCTCATTTAATGTTAATTTTTGTTATGTTATCAGGTATGTGGTCGTGATGGAAGGAGGCGTGTACGAGGATTGGGTAGTGGTGTGTCTAAGACCACTATTCGTGTGTCAGCTCTTTACAAGGAGGCTATTAAACGGGGGAAGAAAGAATCTGAAAGCCTTGAGGCAAAAGTTGAGGCCCTTAGCAAACGACTTTCAATTTTTGAAGAGAATATGAAGGGGCGTTCATCTTCCGAGTTTTCTACTCATGGGGCACATATGCCAGATTCCTCAGAGTTTTGTAGTACTTCTCAGGTATAAATTTTGAAACTATTTATTACATTCGAATTTACAGATTATTATAAGTTTTTATTTTTTGTGATAAATTTTGATCCGGAGCTCTGTTTCACGTGTTGAAGCAAAGCTCCTGTTTTTGCATTAGGGAGAGAATTATCAATGAGATCTTTTATGTTTGTTTTCTAAAAGAATGAATAAAGGAATCAGGATTAGAGAATTGGGTTTAGTCGTTTAGATACTATATTGGATCTAAACCAATCATATAGATTCTTAATTTCGTCAATTTTTTTGTAGTTTTAATATTTTTCTCTATCCACAATTTTGCCCATTATCGATATGATTCATCCTGTCAAATGCCCTTGGAAACCAGACAATGATGCGATCAATATAAGGCTTAAGACATAGTGTTTTTCCACTAATCTGCATGGAATGTTAGATTATAAAAGATTAAGCCTTACGGTTGAAGATTTTGACCTCACTTTTATCAAATTTAATGAAAATGTGATAGTCATCTAGACATCCTCTTGTCTTAAACATATCTTGTTACTTTTATTAGGCATTCAATCGTGGTCTCGGCCTAAGGGGGTCTCAAAGCTTTATCCTATTATCTATGCATTTATACATTCAATCGTGTTTTGGAGCTCAATTCACTTTTGTTTACAAATATGGGAAAACTACTTAAATTGTCCAAGGATATCTCTACTTATACATGTTATTCAACTTAACTTTTATAACCTCCATATATAAAAACAACTACATGTGTATATTTTTTTTAGACTCATGTGCCCCTAGACATTAAAAAACCAAAGATCTCAAACCATATGATCAAGAACAAACACAACACACAATCTTGTATAAGGCAGGGGAGGTGAATCAGGGTAAACAACATACGAAAAGACAAGAATTCATCTCCATCTTTTATGAATAGGACCTCTTTAGGGGCCGATTGATCTGTGTAATGAGATGCCGGTGATATTCAAGTGACGCCTGAAACTCTTTTCATGCGTAGGCCGATTGAGCAAAGGGATTCTTTGTTTCCGTTGAAAGCAAAGTATGGTGAGTCAAATTGAGATCTGTGGTTGAAATCATATTACCTTTCCATTGGTGTCTAATTTCATTTTTATCTGGGTTCTATTCTTGGGTTTGGGGTGGGGAACACGTTTTGGGTTCTATTCTCATCAGATTGGAGCATTGGTGAGAAATTTTGGTATGCAGTGGAACATGTATGCAGTAGAGAATTGATCACTGCAACAAGCAGATTGGACACCTATCGTGCACTGCATCTCCCTCGCTTCCCACCACTCTCCCATTACTCCAAACAAATCGCCTCCTATTGCACTTTTTATTTTTACATGCAAAAATACGATTTTATTGTTGTTTCCCCACCACAAAATCATTCGTCTTACATGAAAATTGAGAGAGTGTATTAAGAAGAGGGCATGGTTAGCAAAATCAAAACCTAATTGCAAAATACACAGCTAAGTGGCCTTAAAAGTTCATTTAATAGCAATATTCTAAAAATCAAGGATAGGTCAGTGAACCTTAGGGTGGGTAAATCTTAAGCACACTTAAGAGGTATCAAAAGGGACACATGGTGACCTCGGGGACATAACTGGACTCGGGAGAGTCTGGTTATAACTGTAGAGGATTTCATTCCGAAAAGGAAAGAAAAAAGATGGAATATATTTATTAAAAGTCATTTTATATCTTGGTGACCTGATTTATTACACTTGCATTTCTCACCACGTGTCAGATGGAGAAGCAAGGGCCCGAGTAATTTACTCTGGCTCCAACCAAAGTCCGTTGCCATAATTTCAGTATTTTTTTAGAGTATCCATATCCCTCGTGAATTTGGTCTCCAAATGTACAGTCCATACTATATGTTTCCCTATGCTATATTGTAGTTGGAGTTTGGAATTTGTATTGACATTAATGGTGATTATCAAGTCTATGTGTTGATGAAATAATAGTGATGTAAACGTTTCGTGCATGGACTGCAAATGCTCATCAAATCTAAGCTAGAGAAAACAATATTGATCAAGTTATGTCAAGTAGAGAAGGTGGCCCAACAATAGTGAGAAATCTCTCTCTTAATTCTCATGCCCATACAAATACAGAGTCAGTACACCTGATTTAAACCTGATAAGGGAATTCATGCAGACGACTCCAATTTTTGTACGAATTATTTAGCTCTTTCTTTATACTTGTTACGACAATTTCAGTAACTAAAGATTCAAAAATCCCTAATTTTCATTTTTAAAAGAAGAAAACAAGGAGAGAGAAAAAGAAAAGGACTATAAAGGGACCTGCCTGCGATGCCAAGAAAACGAGAGCTTCAATGAAAAACAAAGAAACCGGTGATACAGATCGATAAGATTGCTTCTTCGGTCGCGAGTCTCCCAAGATATAACTCTTCATCTTCTTCTTCTAAAAAATTAGACTCCTCTCTGTTTTCGGGCGAGTGGACCCTGGATCGTTGCATAGATATGAATTAGATTTTGAATGGTTATTCTTTTTTATAGAATTTTTCTATGTATCTAATTATGATACCAGAGAAACAGATAGTTGATTGATAAAGTGCTTTAACCTTAAGAGTGTACTTTATCCTGTAGTTTTTTCACGTGTGTTTTAACCTTGAGAGTATACTTTATCTTGTTGCTTTTTCACTTTATGGACATATGGTTAGCTAAATGTGAGTTTGCATGTGGTGTGTGTGAGTATTCCCTTGTCTTTGCCTTCAGTCGTTACCTTGTGGTATGATTGAGTTTACCAAAAAAACCAGAACACCTTTAGGGTGAGTGTTTAGTCCCACATCGGGTTCCTACCCGAGCATGTTGTCTCATATAAGTTCCTTGGCGCCTCAAACGGTTGGTACCCGTTTTGAGGAGCTCTAGGGTGAAGCTTACATGGGCTGCATGTGTGTGAGTTTGCATGTGGTGTGTGTGTGTGTGTTTGCTTGGGTGGTGTGAGTATTCCCTCGTCTTTGCCTTCAGTCATTACCTTGTGGTATGATTGAGTTTACCAAAAAAAAAAGTTAGCTAAATGTGAGAGTAGGGCTAGCACTCCTCATGTTAGAAATAACTGGACGACTCGGAAAATGACTTAATTGGAGAACTTTTGGAAAGGAAATTATTAACTTACCGCGGCATTCCATTATGTAGGATTGATAGTTAATCTCTATTATAAAATACTTTTTTCAAAAGTTAGGAGACAACTACCCTTGCCCAATGGTCATACCCTATTAAATAATGAGTGGTGCTAGGATCATACCAATATTTTCTGAATATACACCGATAGTTAAAATTACTCTCACATACCAATTTTTTATGCATTATCTTCTTCCTCTCTCCTGTGCTAAAAACCCTAACCACCGTCTTCTTCCTCTCGTCTCCGGCCACCATCTCCAAATGAAGTCCACTAACTCTTACATCCCACAAACGGGTCTGAAATTGGCATCCACATTGATTACAACTCTACAATTATGAAGATGTTTCCGGAGGGTGAGTGGGCAGTTCGTAGCTTTGTTCCGTTGGAAGGCTTTCTTACATTGGTACACTGGAGAGATTCCTAATTTACCCTTGTTTGCAAATGTCCACTAGAAAAACTTCACTGATAAATCAAAAGATATTTCAGCAGACTGAGATAACCAACTCCCTTCCCCCATACACCGTCGTAAGCTTAAGAAACTCAAGCAATCTATAATTAATATCTTAATGGGTGTTCTTTGATTTTGAATTGTGAATTCCAGAATGTTTGTAGTTCATGTGAATGTAGGTAGATTGATAAGTCTTTTATTTGATAGGAGTGATAATAAAATCTTGGGAAATCAGATATCTATATCAAGTATGACAACAGAAATAAGCATTACTAACGGAGCTCAAAAGAAATCATCCAAAAAGCTTGAGAACAAGAACCACACAAAGCGACAACCACAGCTTCAAGCCCAACAATAGGATCAGAAACAAAACACAGAAATGAGCATCACTGCCCGTATTTGTGTATCCTCAAAATCCCAGATTGGAATCCATACTTCTGATTTAGCTATTATATATTTTTTGTAAGCTTAGCATATATGTAAAGTATCTTATTAGTTTATTTGTTATTATGGAAGCTTGACATGTAAATGATCATATTGACTACTCTTATATTGTTTTTTTAAAAATTTTATTGTTAAACAAACTCTTTTTAATGTTTGTAGGGAAGGCGGCATTCTCTCCCCGAGTCACCCCCAACTTCCAGGCAATGTTTATTAAAGAATTTTAGAGGGGCAATTATTGCCTTGGGACGGATTCATAGCGATGTAGTACAAAATCATGAAGTATATAGCGTTATAGTAGATGACATCTATGATCAAAATACAGATTTGTATGAACGAGTGGGAACACTTGGAGATATTAGCATTGGCGAAACTATCATTTGGCCCAAATATTGTGTTAAATTTCTTTGACTTTTGTATTGACATATAAATTGGTTAAGTATTTATGTTTTCGTTGTTTGTGCGTGTGCTTGCCTCGTTTGCTTGATAATTAGAAGATGAAGTTGTGTATTGTATTGTGTGATGGGTTGGACTAAATGTATATTAAGCGAATTTGCAGGTAAAATGTATAACTGACAGGTTCATTCAGGAAAAAATAGTAATTTTTTTAAAAAAATTTTCGTCAAAAACGACGGCTATTGGCCGTCGTTTATAATAAAATTAATTTTTTTTAAAAATAGTATTTCACGCAATCAACGACGGCTTTAATACGCCGTTTATTTAAACAACGGCTAATGGCCGTCGTTCTTTCCGACATAATAGCAACTGCTATAGGCCGTCGTTTATGGTGAACTACACCCCCGTTCCCCACGGACTACACGACGGCCAAAGGACGTCGTAATTTTGTTTCAACGACGGGTTTGGGCTGTCGTTTTTAGCGCATTTTCACGTAGTGTTAAAATATTATAATTTGATTTTTATGATATTTTTATTATTGTGTTCTCGAAATCTATTTTTTAGAAAAGTAAGCCACATAATTTTTAAGTAAGAGATGAATCTCCGAGAAATTATGAAATCATAAAGGTCCATGTTTCTATTATTTCGTGAGGCAGTGCAACTGTATTGAGTTTAATTATCTATGGAATTATAAGTACATAAATGAATAAAAGGAAAATAAAGAAAAATGAAATAAATAAATAAATTTGTTTTATTTATTTTAAATAAGATCATTGAAAAATAGTTTATTGTTTGTTACAATTATGTAAAACTTCATAACTTGATAGATAGACTTGAAAAGCATGTGTTATTTAATTAATGTATTGTTATCATTGTTTCGTTTCATATACTGTTTTGAATGCATGCTTGTTCTTGTTCTTCTTTATTATGATGATATGAGACACCATAATAAAGAGAGTATATTTTGTTACTGGTAAAGACCAATACCCAAGGGATAACTTTGAAGTGTATGATACTCTCAAGGAAATCTAAGTATATGAGTGATCTCCAGGAGATTCCATTGGGGGAGTCCGGGACTTCTCAGTGAGACAACCTTAGGTGTATTATGAACTCAGGAGTCCGGGACTTTTCAGTGTCACAAGACGACTTAAGCGTCTTTTAATGATGGATTAGATGACTTTAAACCACTGCTAATGGGGTAGACTCTAGGAGAACCCTATGGGCAGAGGACCAAACCAATTGGAAATTAACTGCAGTAATTATTGCATATTTTAATATTGGACTATTAAATGTCAAATACTTTTGTAAATTATCGCATGCTTGTTGTATTCACTTGTTGAGCTTAGAGCTCACTCTTGTTATTGTTGAAATTTTCAGGAGACACCGGAAGAGGTTAGGGAGTCAAGAGGACAAAGTTAGTTGTCAAGACTTTGTTGCGTTTTAGTTGAACATTTATCTGAGGTAGAGTGAACTGTAGTGATGTTTAATTAATTTGTTCTAACTCTTTTACTCTTTGTGGTTTGTTTAAACTTCAGTTGCTTGATGATATATCTAAATGATATTTATTAAGAATAAATTCTATTGTTGTTGGGGTTTGTCCCCGGATCACGCATCGGCATCTACACAAATATGAGATATATTGTGTGCAAATTTTGGGGCATAACATTTTTTCCCACTGTTGGATATCAAGGTTGATCCCATGAGAGACATGTGACAAATATTAGCTCGATTAGCAATTTAAGGTCTGAAAAGTAGAGATTTTTATAGCCTAGGTAGGGTCTAGTCAACTAGAATTTAATCAGGCTGTGTACAAATGTCCCGTCGGGTGGAAGTGGAGGCCCTCCCTAGAACCTCTAGTGAGTGATGCCTAATAAAATCTCTCTTCTCTTTCTCTCTCTATATATATATTTACTAGTGAGGACCCGTGTGTTCAGAATGTAAATAAAGGAAAAAAGATATAAAAATAACATATGATATAGTTTTCAGTAATGCACTCTACAACACACAATAAGGAAGAAGTGATCAATGTTATTGTATCAAGATAAAGGTTACAAGACACGCACTAGGGGTGCATGTGACTAAAGATGTGCAAAAGTAAACTTTATTAGAAAATTATTATGTTAGGAAAATGATAATGTAATAATTATGAGATACACCAGATCTCATAGATAATTTTATATTAGTATCTCATATTTAGATTGGTATGAATTAGGTTTGATTGAGATTCAGATTAGATTATGTAGGATGATCTTTCCTTCTCACTATCTATCATTCTCTATACAAACCCTTCTTAGGGTAATGTGTAATTAAGCCCTTTATGGATTTCTAGAATGAAACATCACAAGTGCTGGTACACTAATACTGGCTTATTACAAAAATTTCACTAAAACTTTATAGACGAAATTGGATCTAAGAAAAGAGAAAATGATACAAATAGTGCCACCACCAATGTCATGCAACATTGTTGGACGAATGATTGTGACACAAAGCCCCAAGTGAAGTGTGTGGGATGCATGCAGTTAGAAGAAGTCAATATTTGTTTTTTTGGAAGGCAAGCTGGGGTTAGGCAAACTCCAACCGGATATATCTTATAAAATGAAGGGAAATAGTTAACGTACCTATGAATCCCATTTCTAAATCTAAGGCATCCAATTGTGGTGAGTATTTAAGAGGGGGGTCATCCACCAATAGGTAGATGCATTAAGTTTAGAAATGGGATTCATGGGTACGCCTATCACCGCTCTAAAATGAATTATCATGCGACCTGAACTATCATCTTGGAGAATAGTCAGGAGCTCTTGTGGAAAGTCCCGAGGAAGAAACGAAATAAAGCGGCAGTAGTACAAATTTTTGCTAACCAGTCCGCATGCAGCCTATTTGTTTCTCTCCAAACATGCCCAAAATCACGTATTCCAAAACAGCTCTCAAGTCTTGGCACCAAATCTACTTCCTGACGCAATTTCCACGGGGCTTTAGAAGAGGTGGAGAGCAAATCGATGATGAAAGAATCGGAGTAGACACGTAAATGGGTAAGACCTTGATCCCGGGCCACTTCAAGAGCACATCTAATGGCTCCAAGCTCCAAAAGAGTAATATATTCGTTAGCTCAACCAGCCGAGAAAGCCACAACAGGGAGACCCCTATGATCTCTGATTAAACCACCATATATCCACGTAGGGAGCCATTCGATCGAATTAACAGCCCAAATGCCAATGAGAGAGCACACTCTCGGATTCGCGCTAACATAATCAACAAGAATGACCCAACTTTCAAAAAAGTCTCTCTATCCCTGGCTGAGTCCGCCACTTGAGGCTTGAAATCAGCAAACCTGTTTTTGGTGTCCGAGGTGATGGCCCAAATTAAATCAAAAAGATTGGCGACAGTCGTTATTGAATATCCTGTTATTACGTTCAATCCACATGTGGTAGATAAGTAGCCTGAGAAGGGAACTTTTTTCACAATTTGAGTAATTTTCTTCCCTTAAAAAGTAGTTATGGCCCAATGGAGTTGGTCGTGCCAATCCAACACATGTCTGTTCCCATGCCTGCACATATTGAGAATGTGTTTCCAGATAAGATAAGAAAACCTGCATGTGAAGAAAAGATGGGATATGTTCTCAGAGGCTAATCTATAGAAGATGCACTGAGATCGGTTGAGAATATTGTGCTTCATAAGGGTGTCTTGAGTTTGGAGACCACGGGATATGGGAAGCCAACAGGTGAAACTATGTCTTGGGATATTCTGAGAAAACCAAACAAGATCAGACCAAGGGACTTTAATTCCTTGTTGACGAATAGCATTCCACGCAAACTTAAAGAGTGTATTGTCCACTATGACTTTCCCTCCAAATAATATATCAGGAAACACTTGGATCTTTGAAATGTCTCTCCAAACCTCCTTTATGGTAGTAGACCTAGTGGAAGGGGGGAACCATGAATAGTTGTGTAGCTAGAATCGCAGCAACAATTGCCTCTTTTGAAAGGCGATATATAATTGTATTAAATTCTATCATAATATCTCTCGAAGAAAATATCCATAGGGTGCCAAGGATCTGTTGGAAATTATGTGTTATTGATTCACTAATAGTATGCTATAATTAAAATCCAGAGTACATAACAGAATATGATTTATGTATTCTGTAATCGAAGTATACAAATAAAAAGAAAATAACAGAAATATAGAAGATAGTGCATTTTACTAACTGATGCTTAAATTTGATTCAATGTCCATAAGACAATATTGTCCCACAATGGTGGTCACGGCTTGTAGCAATTCATCTCCTAAGATACAATAATCATGTCCCGGGTACTACCACTAGAAACCTCGAGACACAACGAATCACTGATGTTTTGAACTCTCTCTATTATGCAGACTCTAATGCTGAAGGAATGGAAAACTAGGAAGCGGAAGATCATCAATTTCCGTACTTCAAAATGCAGTTAAGAAACCTTTAAATATATGTTGAAGAGACTGTCCAGAAAGGTCATGTCTTTTGAGTTTTAGTTTAAATCCTAACAGACATGACTGATTGGACAATAAACTTGTTGGAAATAGTTGAAGTTGAATGGGTTGGGCTTTAGTCCAAATAAAAAATAAATATAGGGGCCTGGGCTTAAGGCCCACAAGACAACCCAAGTAACCAACCAACCAGCCGGATTGGACTCGGGCACGACACGGCTCGACTCGAAGAGGGGCGGCCGGCGGCGCGCACGCGTGTGCGGTTGAATGGTTCCACCCTTGGATAGGTGCTCACCCATTCGCAAAATTTGGGTGCCCCAATGGCCCACCCTTTACTCCAAGGTAATGGTATATAAACAAACTTTGGTTTCAATAATTTTCCGATGTGAGATTATTATTTTATACCATTCTTCAACTTCATTCACATGTTCAAGTGGTCCACTTTGAGGTTAATTTCTCATTCACCACTTAATCGTTTTGGACAAATAAATATACCACATTAATCTCCTCATGGAGGAGAACACGGATCCACTTGGACCGGCCTCGAAACCCGTGTGGGTCCCATATTTATTTTAAATCAAAGTTTACAAGAAACCAGATTTTCCAAAACACCCAGACTTTTTTCCAACAATCCCCCACATGAAAGAAAATTTCCTGGACAAAATACAGAATATATTCAGACACTAAAAGAGATAGTACAATTGACAAGTTATCGGGAAAGGTAGCTTTTGGCCTTGTACCTTCCTTAGTGAAGTTTTATTGGATTTACTGGCTATCTAGTGAACATGATGTCTTGAACTGTTCAACCATAGTGTAAACGAAGACAATAGAACTCACACAGTTCCTTTTCGAATACCTTTAGTTCTCATGGTTGTGTTCATTTTAGCCTTGAACAACTCCTGGTATTCATAAGTGCTCTAAAGAATTTTGCCTTTTAAATTCTTATAAAAGTGACCCCTCTTCACACTTTTATAGGTAATCTCTTATCAAGCGTATCTCATCATACCCTACCTGGATTTTCAAGATATAAGAATCATTAAAAGCTTTGCTTACCCTAGATTCTTTCATTGTTTTATCATAGAAATGGGATGAAGAAATTTAATATTCACAGTGACATTATTGAGTCACACAATTAGGTTGTCCCTTTGAACCTAGATCTTGGGATCTCTAGTGATCTAGGTTGAGTTTCCATTATGTCGACTCTTTAGATATAGGCTTTAGTCCAATTCCCCTCGATGAATTATACACTTGCTCTAAAGTCAAACCTTTGGTTAACAGATCCGCTATGTTATTTTTTAACTTTACATAATCAATGAAAATGATTCCATTCGAGAGCAATTGTTTCACAGTATTATGTCTTCAACGTATATGTTGAGATTTACCATTGTACATATTATTTTGTGTCATTCCAATTGCAGATTGACTAATGCAATGTATGCAGATAGCTGACACAGGTTTTGGCCAACTTAGAATATCTTCTAAAAAGTGACAAAGTCATTATGCTTCTTCACCAGCTTTATCTAAAGCTATAAACTTAGATTCCATAGTGGATCTAGCTATACATGTCTGTTTAGAAGATTTCCAAGATACTGATGCACCTCCAAGTTTAAAGACAAATCCACTAGTGGATTTTGAATCTTTAGTATCAGATATCCAATTGGCATCACTATCCCTTCAAGTACAGCTGGATATCTTGTACAATGCAATCCATAGTTTTGAGTATATCTCAAATATTTGAGAACCCTAACTATCGCCTTCCAATGGTCTTCCCCTGGATTGCTTGTGTATCTACTCAGTTTGTTGACTAAGTAAGCTATATCAGGTCAAGTGCAGTTCATGATATATATTAGACTACCAATTATCCGAGAATACTCTAACTGAAATATTCCCTATCCAGTATTCTTACTTAGATGTAAATTTCCATCTACTAGTGTTTTTGCAAGACTTTTATCATTCTTGATAAATCTTTCAAGGATCTTCTCAATGTAATGAGATTGAGATAAGATGAGTCATTCAGATGTTCTAGTGATTTTAATTCCTATAATTATATCTGCAACACCTAGATCTTTCATGTCAAATCTCTTATTTAACATTCTTTTGGTAGATTGAATGATCTCATTACTGCCACCCATGATTAACATATCATCTACATAGAGACACACAATGACATATGTTTTTTCAGTGCTTTTGACATAAGCACATTTATCACACTCATTAATCCTGAAACCATTTGACATCATAACGTTGTCAAATTTCTCATGACATTATTTAGGAGCTTGTTTTAATCCATAAAGGGATTTAATAAGTTTACATACTTTGTTTTTTTGGTTATTTACCATGAAACCTTCCGGTTGTTTCATGTAAATCTCTTCATTCAAATCACCATTTAAAAAAGCAATTTTAACATCCATTTGATGTATCTCTAAGTTGTTAACAGCAGCAATAGCTATTAACATACGGATGGATGTTATCCTGGTAACTGGTGAATAATTATCGAAATAATCGATACCTTCCTTTTACTTGTACCCCTTTACTACAAGTCTGACTTTGTATTTGTCAATCGTTCCATCAGATTTCATCTTCTTCTTGAATATTCATTTACATCCTAATGGTTTATTCCCTGGAGGAAGCTTCATCCACCAATTCCCAAGTATGATTTTGCATGATGGACTCGATTTTACTATTTATAGCCTCTTTCCAAGATGGTGCTTCAGGAGAAGTCATAGCTGCTTTAAAGCTTTGAGGCTCATTTTCCAACAGATAAGTTAGAAAATCAAGACTAAAAGTTATAGTAGTTTTTGTTCTTTCACTACACCTTGGTTCATCTTCATTTTCCTTATCTATAGACTCTTGGTCTATATTTTCTTGATGATCACTATTAATAGTGTCATGTATCCTTTTTATTAGATTATGTTCTTGTACAATTTTGTAAGGAAACGTAGTTTCAAAGAAAGATGCATTCCTTGATTCCATTATCGTATTGACATGTATATACGGAATATCTGACTTGCGTATAAGAAACCGATATGCACTGCTATTGTGAGCATATCCAATTAAGATGCAATCCATTGATTTTGGTCCTATCTTAACCTTTTTAGGAGTAGAAACTGCTACCTTTGCTAGACACCCCCACACTTTTAAGTTTTTATAAGAAAGTCTTCGACCTTTCCACAATTCATAGGGTGTTTTGTCTAACTTTTTGTGGGATAATTTTTTAAGAATATAATTAGTAGATAAAATCGTCTCCCCCAACAAGTTCTGAGGTAAATCTGAACTAATCAATAATGCATTCATCATTTCCTTTAGTGTTCGGTTTTTCGTTCAGCAATACCGTTCTGTTCAGGTGAGTAAGGAACGGTTGTTTGATGAATTATGTCATGTTCTTTACAAAATTCATCAAATGCTGTCACATATTTACCTCCTCTATCGCTTCTTAACATTTTTATCTTTTGGTTAAATTGTTTTTCAACTTCACTTTTATAAAGTTTGAACGTGTCAAATGCCTCATCTTTGCTACTTAGCAAATATATATGACAATACCTTGTGCAATCATCAATGAAGGTGATTAAATATTTTTCCCACCTCTTGTTTGCACAAATTTCAAATTACAAATATCACTGTGAATCAACCTAAAGGTTCAGTACTTCTTTCAATTGAGTGAAAAGAAGTTCTTGATAATTTGGATTCCACACAAAATTCACATTTATGATTTGAGTCAAATTTAATTTTTGGAATTAAATATGAATTAGCAAGCATACGTAAGGAATCAGAATTAACATGTCCTATTCTAGCATGCCATAAATTAAAATACTCAAGTATATAAGTAGAAGAAGAACTTATTTCATTATTATTATTGTTTCCCGAAGACATTACATTCATCTTGAATAAACCATCATAGAGATATCCTCTGCCTACATACATCTCATTTTTAGTCAAAACAAATTTATCTAACTCAAAGACTAACTTGAATCATTCTTACTGAGAAGTGCTCCAGAAACAAGGTTCTTCTTGATGGCTGATACATGCAAGACATCATTTAAAGTAAACTCTTTCCCCGAGGTCATTTTCAGAACAACCTTCCCCGATCCTTAAACAGTTGAGGTAGAGGAGTTTCCCATGTAGAATTTTTCTATAGCAGTAACTCTATGATAGTTACTGAATGCACTCCTATCTGAACAAATATGGCGAGTTGCTCCAATATCTACCCACCACTGTTTTAGATTCATCACCATGTTTACCTCTAAAACAACTGCTGACAAGTGCATATCAGAAACATCATCTGTGATGTTCTCTATTTCAGTTATATGTGCCTGAGTGGATCCCTTCTTGGATTTCCCTTGGAAGTTTTGGTTTCTACAATTCTTTGCTGCATCCCCTGGCCTGTTACAAATATAACAATTGTCTATGAACCTTTTTTGTTGCTTGCCCTTTTCCTTTTGACTTGGACCTACTTCAGAATGGTTCATCTTCTTGGACTTGTGTTCCACCACATTGGCCTTTGACTCAAGAACTTGTTTTCCAACATTCCTCTCAGATACTCGATTATCTTTCTCAATTCTAAGTCAGATAATCAAGTCATCTACCCTCATTTCCTTTCGCTTGTGCTTAAGGTAATTTTTGAAGTCATTCCAAGATGGAGGCAACTTCTCAATTAGAGCAGCTACTTGGACCTGGCTTATCACAGTCCTTGAATCAACTGTCTTGAAATCAAGAAACCTGCCAACAATAAAATTTCTTCATCCCGGCATCCTCTGTCTTGTATTTCTTGTCCAAGGATTCTCACAATTCTTTAGTGGTCTTAATTAGACTATACTCATTGTATAATGCATTGTCCAAGTCATTCAAGATGTAGTTCTTGCACAAAAAATCAGCATGTTTCAAAGCTTCAATTGCAGCCACTATCATCCTATCAAATTCACCCTCTTTCAGTGTAGGGGAATTCTCTTGCAAGAATCTTGCCAAGTTCAAAGTGGTCAGATAGAACAGTATTTTCTACTGCCATCTCTTGAAGTCCATCCCATTGAACTTCTCAGGTTTCTCACCATGAGTAATGGGGCCAGAAGTGGGGATAGTTGGCACTGGGGCCACAACCGGAGAAGTAACAATAGTCTTTCCGGTGTCTATTTGTACGTTTAGACTGTAAACAATAATATAAAATGAATTTTCAGAATTTAGCTAATCACAGATTATGAAATTCAATTTTACAGTAAGTTTCAAACTAATGCAGAAAACTATTGTGTAGAATTTTAAATTGCAGATTTCAGAATTTAGAATTTAAAATTGCAGTATGCAGAACTTAAATTGCAATATGCAGATTTTAAATTGTAGAATTAAAAAATGTAGATTGCAGAATTTCAATTGCAGTATGCAAATTTTAATATTGCAGATTGCAGAATTTCAATTATAGATTGTAAAATTTCAAAATCAGAATTACAGATTGCAGAATTTCAAAATCAAAATTTCAGAATTACAGATTGCAGAATTTGAAATATAGTATTTAAATTGCAGAATCTTAAATGCAGAATTCAGAGTTGCAGAATTTCTGTATTACAGAATTTAAATGCAGATTTCAAAATTGTAGAAACAGATTTCAGAATTTCTAATTGCAGAATTTAGATTGCAGAAATTGAAAAAGCAGATTTTAGAATTTCAAATTTAAGTATGCAGTATTCTAAAGTGCAGAATTTTAAAGTTCAGAATTCTAAAGTGCAGAATTCTAAATTTCAGCATGCAGATTTCAGAATTTAAATTGCAAAGTTTCAAAATGCAGAAATTAAATAGTGCACAATTCAGTTTAGAGTATAAACATGCAGAAAATTAATCAGTGCATTAACTTGCTGTATTTCAATTACAGAATATGAATCCAGAGAATTAATGATAACATACATCAATAACTAAATATTGTCTTAAGATTGTTGTAAATTTATGTATTATTGATTCACTAATAGTATGCTATAATTAAAATCCAAAGTACATTACAGAATATGATTTATGTATTCTGTAGTCGAAGTACACAAATAAGAAGAAAAGAACATAAATATAGAAGATAGTGCCCTTTACTGACTGAGGCTTGAATTTGATTCAATGTCCTTAAGACAATATTGCCCTGCAATGGTGGTCATGGCCTATAGCAATTCGTCTCCCAAGATACAACAGTCACGTCTCTAGTACTACTACTAGAAACCTCGAGACACAGTGAACCAGTGACATTTTGAACTCTCTCTGTTATGCAGACTCTAATGCTGAAGGAATGGAAAACTAGGAAGCAGAAGATCATCAATTTTGGTACTTCAAAATGCAGTTGAAAAACCTCTAAATATAGGCTGAAGAGACTGTCCAGAAAGGTCATGTCTTTTGGGTTTTAGTTTAAATACTAACAGACATGTCTGTTGGATAATAAACCTGTTGGAAATAGTTGAAGTTGAATGGGCTGGGCTTTAGTCCAAATAAAAAATAAATATAGGGGCCTGGGCTTAAGGCACACAAGACAACCCAAGTAACCAACCAACCAGCCAGCCGGACTGGACCGGACTCGGACTCAGACATGGGCACGGCCTGGCTCGGCTCGGCTCGGGGTGCCCTAAGGGCCCAACCCTTTACTCCAAGGTAATGGTATATAAACCAACTTTGGTTTCAATAATTTTCTAATGTGAGATTATTATTTTATACCATTCTTCAACTTATAACACATGTTCAAGTGGTCCACTTTGAGGTTAATTTCTCATTCACTACTTAACTATTTTGGACAAATAAATATACCACGTTAATCTCCTCATGGAGGAGAAAACAGATCCACTTGGACCCTCCTCAAAATCCATGTGGGTCCCACATTTATTTTAGATCAAAGTTTACAAAAAACCAGATTTTCCAAAACACCTAGATTTTTTCCCAGCAGGATCGTGCCACAAAGATGTAGTAGATCCATCACCAATAGAATGGAAGATGAGGAGCTTAGCATCTCTTCTACACTGCAAAATTTTACGCCAAGCCCACGAGCAATCCCAGGGACCTTCATCGTCCAAAAGTGCCTTCCACGGATGAGAATAGATCGATCTGATCCAGTCAACCCATAAGGAGTTCTTCATAGCTGCAATATACCAAACATGCAAGTCGAAGAATGGCAGCTCTATTCCAATCTGAGAGACTACGAATGCCCAAGCCACCCTCCTCTTTCAGAGTGCAAATTCTCTTCCAACTGATGGGAATATTTTTTTCTTTCACCTTCAGACCCAGCCCATTGAAAATGAAAAGAAGTTTTTCCAATAGAGGAGAGGATTTTCCTTAGGATAAGGAAGCAATTTGACCAAAATATATGCATACTATTTAAAACCGACCTGATGAGCTCTGCACGACCAGCATAGGATAAACATTTTCCTTTCCAACCATGTGGCTTGGATTTGATCTAGTCCAAAAGCAGAAGGCAGTGAGTAGCTGAGAGTTTCCCCGATATCAAAGGTATCTGAGTGGTACTTGCCCTTCTTGAATATGTAGAGTTTGCTGGAAAAAATCCTTGCTTGGAAGCTGTAGGAGTGCCTGCAAAAAACAAAACTTGTGATTTGTTGGCATTAGGAAGCAACCTAGACATAGAAGAGAATGCAGCTAGCAGGGTATCCCCAACATACTGTTAGATTTGCTAAAATTCTGAAATGAGCGATTGATCGCCGATAGTGGGGATCGATCGCCCCCTTGGAGGATCGATCGCCCGAAGTGTTAAATTTTCCAAAAATTTTATTTTCCGAGTTTTTCCTTATTTAAAGCCCTCTTTGAACTTGAGTTTTCATAAGGGGAGTTCATAGAACTGAAGCTAAACTTTTCTTTGAGAGAGAGAGATTGTTTGAGAGGTTGAAGAACCATTGTATCTCTTTGCTTTGATTATTAGTGAAGAAGGGATCTCTCCGTGGACGTAGCCCAGTTTGGTGAACCACGTATATTTGTGTGTTCTTGTGTGTTTCTGTTTGTATTCTTTAGGTATTCTTTCACCACAAATTGGTATCAGAGTCAGGTTAGATTTAAAGCAATGACATCGAAGAGTTCCAGCGCCAAGTTCGATGTTGCAAGATTCGATGGGAATGGCAACTTCGGATTATGGCAGAGTCGGGTGAAAGATCTATTGATTCAACAAGGTTTACACAAAACCCTAAAAGGTAAAGAAAAGAAACCGAAGTCAATATCCGATGAAGATTGGGAAGATCTGGAATTGAAGGCGACGAATACCATTAGGTTAAGCCTATCTGACGATGTTCTCTATCACGTGGTCAATGAAGATTCAGCACCGAAGTTTTGGATGAAGCTTTGAGAGCCTATATATAACAAAATCATTGTCAAAGAGGCTGTTCTTAAAGTAGAAACTTCATACTACTAAGATGAAGGAAGGTGGGGATCTCACAGAGCACATCAATGCTCTCAACAGGATAGTCAATGACCTAGCAAGCATTGATGAGAAGGTCAGCGATGAAGATCATTCCCTACAACTTCTCTTTTCACTTTCGCCCTCTTATGAGCATCTCGTTACAACCCTACTCTGTGGGAATGATTCTATAGAGTTAGAAGACACAGTAGCAACCCTACTCTCAAACGATTTGAGAAAGAAAAATCAAGAAGAGAAAAATACTCAAGCTGAAGGTTTATTTGGTAGAGAAAGAGGAAAGGAGAAAGAACAAAGAAGAGGAAGGTCAAAATCAAAGTTTGGAAGGACTCGGCCTCAATGTCACCATTGTAAGAAATATGGTCACATTAAGAAAGACTGCAGAATTCTAAAGGAGGAACAAGAAAAGGAACCGGAAAGGGGGAAAGGAAAAGCCTCAGACTAAGCTAATGTAGCTTCGAAAGAAAGTAGCGACGGCGACACCTTTTCCACCCATACAAGTAAGGAAACCTACTTTGACTCTTGGATTTTAGATTTCACGTGTTCATACCATATGTGTCCAAATAGAAATTGGTTTGATACATATAAATCTTATGATGGGGGTATAGTTTTGATGGGGAATGATACAGTTTGTAAGATAGTTAGGATAGGTACTGTCAGGATAAAGATGTTCGATGGTGTTATTTGAACCCTAACTGATGTTAGGCATGTACCAGACCTGAAAAAGAATTTGATTTCTTTGGGTACGATGGAAGCCGCTGGGTGTAAATACATACCTTCAGGTGGACCTCTAAAGGTAATCAAGGGAGCCCTTGTTATCCTAAAGGGTATAAGGGCTGGAACCCTATACAAGATGATAAGGAATACCATAACAGGTGGAGCCACGATTGGTCTATCAGAAGGGGATGATGAGACTAAACTATGGCACATGAGACTGGGTCATATGAGCGAGAGGGTCTTAATGGAGCTCCATAGTAGAAAGTTCTTAAAAGGCATCAAAACTTGCAAGGTACAGTTTTGTGAGCACTGTGTGGGTGAGGTTCACGACCTCTTCACAATACAGTGTGGGAAATTTAGAGTATGTTCATTCAGATGTGTGGGGGCTAGCCCCTGTGAAGTCTCTGTCGGGATCTCTATATTATGTTACATTTATAGATGATTTCGCGAGAAAAGTTTGGGTGTACTATGTAAGCACCCAATTTTTACACCCTGCTTAACCATGGTTAACCCCCTATTAACCAAGGTTATCACTGGTCAAACCCTAGTAGCCCTAGGTAGGTGATAATCCAAGCCCTAGTAGCCTTTAGGTAGACACTGATCTAAACCCTAAGAAAACCCTAAATCCTAGGCTAATCCTAGCTAAACCCTAGAACTAACCCTAGGTAGACCCTAGACCTAACCCTAGGCCTAACCCTAGCTTAGCCCTAGTCTAAACCTAGGCTAAAATCCCATGAGCTCAAGGCCCATTTCAAATAAAACCCCTAAGCCCTAGTCTAACCCTAGGCTAACCCTACCTAAACCCTAGGTAAACCCTAGACCTGACCCTAGGTCCAACCCTAGCCTAGCCCTAGTCTAAACCATAGGCTAAGACCCCACGGGCTCAAGGCCCAATTTAAGTCCAAAACCCAAAAAAAAAAAAAATTTAAAACCTTGTTTGGGCCCTAGCATGGGCCCACTAAACACAATCTAAGGTGGGACCCACCTTACCTTTTAAAATTCAAATTTTTTTAGGGCGAAACACTTTTGGCTTTCCCCACACATGTGGTGGTTTAGCCCAAAAAGGGGAACAAAACAAAAGTTTAAAATTCAAAAAAATAATAATAACAAAAAATAAAAAACAAAAAAAAAAAAAATTGGAAGGGGTTTGATTGGGCACCAACCCCATGTGGTAGGGCCCACATGTGGGTTGGGCCCAACTCAAGTAACCAAACCAAAACAAATCGGTTACAAAAAAAAAAAAAATCTTAAACAGCAAAACACTGTTCATCGTCTTCCTCATGAAGACGAGAACAGTGTACAGCCTGGCCTGGCCCTCCTGCCACCCTGCCCCTCCTCCAGATCGTGTCTCCCACGCCTAGTATCACCCTCCATCCTTATCCATTTCTTTCCCTCCTTCTATAAAACCCACGGTAGCTACTATTACAAGGGAGGATTTTTTAAAAAATTTTACAGTAGCAAGCTTCGCCCCATTTGGCCTCAAGCCTTCAACTTTATCCCTAAGCACCCTCAGGCCCTCCCTAAGCTCAACCACTCCCCACCGTCCACCATCACGTCCACTATAAAAAAAAAAAAAAAATTGAAAAAATTACAGTGAATACGCCCCTTTGGCCAGCCATCCCCCCTCCACCTGGACACCCATTACCTCATCTCAGTCTATCCCTAGACCACAAAGGTCCGTCACCGTCGTCCACAAGGCCCGCCTTCAACTGTCGCCGCCGTGCACACCCTCTCCAACTCGCCATTGCCGCCACTATAACAGAAGGGTATACCTCCCTCCCCCCCCCCCCTTTTTTTTTTTTCATGTCATCATCATTGTGAGGGACCCCTGGTCCCATTCTAGGGTTCCCATTTCGTTTTTTATTCTTTATTTTCTTCAATGGCGATTATTCAAAAAACAGTGGGAAGGGGGTCTCCTTTGGCTGCTTGGCCACAGGCACCACCACCCCCCACCTTGGCGGTCTTTCCCGGAGGTCTAGGGGGGGCCTCAACTCATGAGGAAACCCCTTAGACTCTCAATAATCAGGCCAAACAGCTCCAAACCAAGGTTTTTCAAAACAAAATTTCAGAAAAACCCAATTCGGCCAGCCACCTTTAACCCCAGTTTAACCATGGTTAGACCCAGCCTTGGTCGAAGCCAAGGCCATGGTTAGACTCCTCACAAATAGGGCTACCCTCCTGTGCAATTTCAGCTTTTAACTCGCCCGTTAACCATAGTTAAATCGACCCCAAAGTGGGGTCGACAGTGTGAAAATCTGTGCAACGGGATGATTTTGGGCCAATGTGGGGCCCACATACGGCCTCCCCTTGGACCCCACAAGGGCCCAAATTTTTTTCCTCATAGAAGGCTTCGCGACCATGGTCTCGGATCCCCCAGGGGTTGAGCTAATCAGTGGCAAAATTGCCGCAAAGTTTGAAAAAAAACACTGTTTTTGGGAAATCGTCATTTTATGTGAATTTCAATGGGGCAACTTTGAGCCTTTGTGGGGCCCACATACGGCATCCCCTTGGGCCTCACAAGGACTCAAATTGTTCTCCACATATCAGGCTACCCACTGGTAGTCTCGGATTCCCTCGATTCCCCCGTTAACCATGGTTAAATTCATGTTAATTATGCTTAAAAATTTGATGAAAATTTTAGGTTTTTCGCAATTTCTAATATTTGTGGGGGCCCAGGCCGGGTAGGAGGCCAGTCTAGGCCCTGCCTTGGACCCTAGGCCCACTTTTGCCTCGGACGGCCCCTTAACCATGGTTAAACCCACCCATGGTAAACATTTAACCATGGTTAAGGGCCCATGACCGAGTAAAATTCTGGAAAAATGATTAAAAAATCACAAATATTACATGGAATCTAGAAATATCTTCTGTGACATTTTTTACTGTGGTGTCGACCCTTAATCAGAGTCAACCCCATTTTTGACCCTTAACCACGGTTAAAAAATCCTTAACCGAAAAAACTCTGGAAAAATGCTCAAAAAATACAAAATATTAGGAGAAATCCAAAAATGATCTCTTTTGACCATTTAACCATGGTTAAGACCCTTAACCATGGTGACCTCCCCTCCTTAACCGCGGTTAAGCATCTTTGACCGCTGGGAAAAATCTGAGAAAATCCCCAAAAAATCAAAAAAATTCAAAAAGACCAAAAATACTGACTTTGGACCTTTTAACCATGGTTATCACCCCTAACCACGGTTGATCACCCTTTAAACCCCGGTTAGCAACCCTGACCCTTGGTTAAAACACCCTTGAGCCTACCAGGCCTCACCCCTTGGCCTACCGAGCCTAATCTCGACCTACCGGACCACACCCTAGCCTACCGGGCTCACCCTTGGCCTATCGGACCCAATCTCGGCCTACCGGACCCAAACTAGCCTACCAGGCTTCACCCTCGGCCTACCGGGCCCAACCCTAGTCTATCGGACTTACCTTAGGCCTATTGGGCCCAATACCGAGCACTTGACCAACCCAGTCAACCACTCCTAGCCTCCCAGCTAGACCCTAAACCACCCTTGATACACACACACACACTCCTAGCCTTGGCACGGGCTCATGTGCCAGAACTACGCTCGGTCTGATCTCACCCCTATGTGAGTACCTAAGCAGCCCAACCCGAATTCGGCCCTAGTCTAGGGTTTTCTCCTTCTTAGATTAGTATTCTTTTAAATACTTGAGGCATTTGATTAACATTGAGATTCATTTGGCTTGACCCTAGCAAGTAGGGAACCACTGAAAAGTGGAAGTGCCGGAGTGCCTAACCCCTTCCCCGGACTTAACCGAACCTCTTACCCTGACCTCGGACTGCAGACCAAGACCTTATCCAAATCTCGGGGATTTATCCCTTCTGAATAAATAGGTGGCGACTCTTAACTCACCCCGTGAGATTCAAACCAGGGTTTTACCGAAACCCGCGCTCACAGCTCTGGCGACTTTGCTGGGGACTGTCAAGATTCAACCCGGAACCTAGGTTTAAGCCTAACTAAACCTCAAAATTAATCAAATGCTGAAGTATTTAAGCTAATACTAATCCTTTTACATCTTTTTTGTGATTTGTGTACTGTGCATCTCATTCATACCATAGTAGTGTAATCAACCCAATACCTATTAGACAGGATTATTACGTTCACGGCTGTTGGATGACTATCCTCAGTGACAGGGACTTAACAGTCTTGAAGGTTCGCAGAACTTGGCCTGTTGGGTGACTATCCTCAGGAAACGGTTCTGAACGCTCCCGCTTACACCAATCGTCCCTTTCAGGGAATCGCATATACGGTGTTAAGTGATCTCCCCACCCTTAGGAACACTCCTGCATACACCAGCATGCATACATATAGCTTAGTCTGAGGTATAGCCTACAAGCAGCCAATCCGGAGGGCTACTATAAACCCTAATCTGCTTGCACCCTATACCCGTCCCCAATCAGGGATAACTACCCGGGTACACCCTACCCAGATAAACACCCTCTCAGGGGCATGCGATGAGCCAAACTTGTACTTGTAATAAAACATATCCTACTCTGCTTCCTGATATAGCATATGAGGTTCAAATCCCAGTCGAATAGGTCTTCACCAGACCTATACCCGACCTTGACCTGATAGGCCTCTGGTTCCCAACAACCCGGGTAAAGCATGCCGGAACTCTATCTGTCTACCGTATCGGATCACATGTGCCTTGTCACACCTAAAAAATATTGCATCCTTTTTGCATATTTCATCTGCATACACAGTGCACTCACATAAAGTCTAGATAGCAGGTCCTACAGGGATAATCCAGTCTATTGGTTAACCGGCCCGGCCCGGCCCGTTCATTTGACTTTTCAGGGGGCATGTGACACACACCTCCAAAAGGCAATTGAGGCCTTTACCCCGAGTCAACGTACTACTTGAGCTCAACACTACAAAATCGGGATTATCCTGAACCTATCCATGGTTAAACCAGACCCGCGCCTCATGCATGCAACTATCCAGTATTGGAACCCATCTCACATGGTGTATCGTTTTGGTAGAACGAACTGTATCCAACATTGGAAGAGATTCAGCGCATCTTAGGGTTAAACATGGACGGGGAAGGCATAGTACCGCGCTACAAGACAACATACCAAGCAGACTTATCCAGGTTTTTGCATATCAAGCATGTTTGCTTACAGTCCGGTCCTAACGGCTCTTTTTGATCGAATACCCGTACAGTATCTTGAGAAGCAGTATAAGAGCAATTGAAATTCTGACTCCATTATAGCAGAACTTCCCGGTCTCAACACCCTTGCACTGTTAGCCATATCTCAGCTGGTATTCCCGAGATGTCGTACACTTGTCGAATCAGTACTAGACATGCGCAACTCCGGTTCGGTCATACCTGTCATCTTTGCTGAGCTCAGGGCTCTCAACTAGGCAGCAGACCGTAAAAGGGGTATCTTCAATGCCAGTACATCCCTCCTGCACCTATGGATGGTAGGATACCTGCCTACGATCATAACCATACCAGTCAACCTCCGTGAAGCCTACAGTCTACATCGGGAGATTTCTCAGAATCAGGGCTCGATAGCAACTACAGACATCGAAAAGCTCTACCAGCTTCTCCAAACCTTGTTAGATGAGGAGATCAGATGGCAGTGTGTTGTCATTACCGGAAAGCAATGCATGATCCTTGCCGGACTTACGAGCTCCGTAATCTACAATCCATTCCGAGTCTTTCGACAGTTCGGATTCCCTCAGCATATCCCAGTTGTGAACACCCCATTTTTACACCCCTAAAACCCTTTTATTATTAATTTAATTTTGTGAGCCTGAGTGTTGAGAGAGAGAGAGAGAGAGAGAGAGAGAAAGAGTGAAATCCCCAAATTCAAACCCATTTTTTTTTCAAAACCCAAGTCCACGTTTCTTAACCAATCCAAACTTTCGAGGGTCTAAACTTCCTATAGCCCAAGGCCCATACTCAATTGCATATAAGGCAAGAGATAAGGGTTTAAAAACCCAATCTCATTCGGTTCCAGCCAGAGAGTTCTCCCTCCCTCTTCCTCTCTCCCTCCCATTTCCTTCCCTCATCAGCAACAGCTCTGAAGAATGTCAGCAGCCACACCATTTTCCTCAAACATGGCGAGCTCAGATCACCACCGACAATAGCCCCCATTAGTTCACCTTTTTTTTTCCCGAAGAAAATCAGTAGCCTCCGGTCATCTTCTCCGGCAAGATCGCACCGTGATCGTATACAGAAGCTCCATTTCTCCCCGAGCTCTCTTATCTCTTTGGCTTTCATCTCCATCGGTCTTCCCTTCCGGCGAGCTGCGGTTAGTTCAGTAGAGAAGAAGATGCCCTCTCCATTTCCTCTGGCTAGTTCCAATCCAGCTAGTAGCATCGCCGGCGAACCACCCACCATCAGCCAGTCGTCTTCTCCGATCAGCTCCATTTCCGGCGAGTTGCAGAACCGAAGAGATCTAGTTCTTCTGTCATTTTTTCCGGCCACCACTAGCACACCAGCAACTTCTCCCATTTTTATTTTTTTTTTATTTTTATTCTTTATTCATTTGTAATTAAGTCCGAGTATGGTTTTCTCCTTCCTCGATATGGAGCAGCGACTCCATCTTCACATCCCTTAACAACGACCGCACACAGGTATGCATGCTCCCCCATTTCCCTTTTTCTTTTATTATTCGGAATGGTGTTTGAGGTTCCAGTAGGGGTCGGTCTCTTTTCTTTCAAGGGACTACTAGATCTAATCCCAAATTAGTCACTGAGCTAAAGCGGGCCGGTCATCATGGACGGCTAGCCTTGGCCCAGTAACTGATTTTTTCTTAGGTCCCTGGATGTCGTATGATTAAATTTTAACTCTGATTTGCCTCTATAATCAGTAATTAGCTATAATTTAGCCCTTTAATTTATTATAATTTATGCCATGTGTATATGTGTGACTAGGCTTAGGCTTTATTTTTCTCTTTGCCTACCTTGGGCACTTAGGTTAATTCTTGACTAGTTAAACTTGCCAAAATTAAAAAAATACAAAAAAATCAAAAAAATGCAAAACAACAAAAACATTAAAAAACCCACAAAATTCAAAAAGGACCTACCCTAATAAATGAACGCCCCCTAGAGCTCCCCCATGAGCACCTAGCTACGCGACCATCTCCCGGAATGAGATTCATAAATCTCAATTCCATTTCCCCTCCCCCAACTCAAACACGAGTTGGATGACCACACTCCGAAACGAGTATAAAAACAGTCACGGACCCCGAACTACTATGAGGGTCTGATTCCGACTAATCGGATAAGTAGGCAGCCCAAAACCAGGGTTCGACCCCAACCAAAGATAAAATTTTTACACCCCATATTGATTTGTGTTTGATTAGCAAAATTAATAATTGTTTAGGAAATTTTTAGGGATTTTAAATGTTTGGCTTGGACCTGATGAGTAGGTTACCATCATTGGATGGAGGTCCTGGGGTGCCTAACCCCTTCCCCAGGACCTAAAGGGATCTCTTACCTAGACTACTCTGGACCGTAGACCCCCTTATTTTGGATTATCTCGGGATCCTACTTCCCCTAAGTAGGTAGCGACTCTTAGAATAAATTTAGCGTTATTCCTCTGCTCTCGGACCTTATCTCGACACCTAGAGTTGAGAGGGGAGGAAAGGCGGTAAATTTACGTGTTTACAGCTTTGGCGACTCTGCTGGGGATTACCTAAGATCTAACCTGAAAATTAGGTAAAAGCCAAACATTTCTAAATCATTAATCATTTCCTAAAGCAGTTATTCTTTTTGCTAATTCTTTCTATGTTGTGGGTATGTTCTTATTCTCTCTCTTGTGCATATCATATTCATTGCATTTTAGTGTAATCACCTCATAACCCATTAGTTGGATCTATGGGGCCTACGGCTGTTTGATACGTATCTTCAGTGCCAGGGGCTTTCTGATCTGTGGAGTTCAGCTGGATCACGCCTTATGGGTTATACCCGTAGAAACGGATTCAGTTTCTCCCACTGGCGCCAATCATCCCATTTTGGGAGTAGCATATACGGCCAAGTGTCCCCCAACCACCTTAGGAACACCTTGCATTACCCCAGCATATGCATATAGTTTAGGTAGAGATATAGTCTATAAGCATCTGTCTAGGAAGGTTTCCCCTAGTCCTACTTTGCTTATAGCCTATACCCGCCTTGCCTTTTGATTGAACATGAAGGTACCCATTTGTACCCATATGTTCATTCAGAAAAAGGGCCTGTGTGAGCCTTTGTTGGTTTGAACAAACTCCCAACTCATCTCTAGACTTTGCATATGGGGTTCAACAACCTAGATTTTATTGGATATCCATATCCATATTCTATCTTAAATCCAATGGGTCTTGGTTTCCAATAACCCAACTTAGTAGGTAGACCCCTATCTACCTACCCCATTGGTTTACATATGTCAAGGATCACCCCTTTCAACAAAATAATTGGTGAAAAAAAAAAAAAAAACTCAAAATCAAAATTCAATAAAAACAAAATCAAAAATTTAAAACTCAAAAAAAAAAAAAAAGAAAAAAAAAAGATCAAAAATTCAACATCCAAAAAAACAAAAAACAAAGAAAGTTCAGAATTCAAAAAAAGAGGTTCAAAATTCAAAAAAAAAAGAGAAAAAAATTCAAAAAAATGAAATGAGAAATTCAAAGTCCAAATAAAATCAAAAGTAAAAAAGAGTCAAAATTCAAACATAAAAAAAAAAAAAAGTGGAAGCTCAAAATTCAAATAAGTCAAAAATTAAAAAAAAAAATCATTAATTCAAAATTCCAAAAAAAATGAAAACTCAAAATCCGAAAATAAATAAATAAATCTGAACTTCAAAAAAAAATGTCATTAACTCATAGTTCAAGAAAAATAAAACAAATCAAAAGTTCAAAATTCAGAAGGAACAAAAATTCAAAATCATAAATTCAAAATTCGAAAAATTCAAAGATCCAAATGTGTTGAAAAAAATTCAAAAATCCAAATTGAAAAAAAATCAAAAAATATCAAAATTCCAAAAAAAGAAAACAAAAAAAAATCAAATATCCAAAATTCAAAAAAAAATATAAAGTTGAAAATCCAAAAAAAAAAAAAAAAAAATCCATCCTCTTCATGGCACTATCCGTCACTGCACATTCACCTGCTAGCCTAGCATTTTCACTGCACTACCAGTACATCTACATTGCATGCCTCTGTGGCATTGTGCTTCATCATGGCATTGTACTACATTTCATCATAGGATTGCGCTGCACTTCATCATTGCACTACACTCACACTATCATTGCACCGCACTCACTTTGTCACTGCACTACACTCACTTCAACACTGCATTGGCTAGGTTTAGTCGAGTCTCCCTCATGCATCATCTAGTTGGCAACACCCAGGTAGCACAACCATGGAGTCCAGTTCCAAAAGTCTATCATTCAAAACATGTCCTGACCCTTAATTTGGCACATCTCATTTAGGAAGTTGCTTAATAGGCCATTCATTTTGAGTCTCACATAACACTCACCTCATTCATAATTCATCCATGCATACTCATGCAACATCATAACCCAATCACCTCAGTCTAGTATTGACTCGCTCTTTACTCTCATCTTTTGACTTGCCCAAGTAGTGGAACAAAAGCAGAAAATATGGAGCATGGAGACACATCGAGTGACCAAAAGATCATCACGATGACTCTCCTTGATCATCGGGTAAGACATCGGAGAAATCAAATTTGTCCTCAAAGATGTTACCCTGGCTCTCAACAAACTCTTGGTGGCATAGGGGCAAACCTAGATTCACCCATCAACCATCCCAAAAAACATCCGCCCATTTATCTTAATGACACAATCACAGACTTCTCTTACCCAACATATCATTCAATGCCCACCCCCCCGCACTGTAAAAGTGCGGGTACCACCCAAAACTTGATGGATGTGACCAATTTCGAACTTGAGATCCCTAAAACATCTGTCTCCATACATCATTTTGCTACATCAACAAATCACCCTTGTGCCATCTCTGAAAGCTAAACAGGGCATTTCAGAAAGGAGTTCCAAGAGTAAGATGTCGAGCGAGATTGATCGAAATCAAGCCAAGTCCGAGTCCGTTTTAGTCAGGTCTTCGTTCCATAAGAGTCAGTTACAGTGGCCCATGTGTATATCCAGTTTGCAATAATCGAGTCATCTCCACTTTTCAATTCCTTGAAATCTCTCTTCCTTTCAAGAGTCTCATTTCTCATTTGGCTAATGAAGGCGTGACCTAGCACTTTTCAAAGAGTCTAGTGATCTGAAGCTATCAAAAATCCAAAAATATTTTTCTCCTAATAAAAAAATGTTAGCTAAGCTTGTTGGTTTAAATAAGGGATCACTCAAACAAAAATCAAATCCACAACCCTCAGGGGCAGAGTATGATGAAGAGCATAGAGAGATTCCCAACGAGAAACCCACAATCCCAAGCGAGTGTTACAAAGCAGGACAAAATTGAGTAATGATCCTACGTGTGCAAAAATTAGAACATTGCTATGCCAGGGGCAGGGGATCAAGGTCAAGATCGATCAGACAAAAGGCAAGTTCACCTCCTGTTGTCCGCCAAAACCTCCAAGACACGTTTCAAAGGAAAAGTCGTGGGTTCTCACTTGTCCCAATTCAATAGTTTGCAGGCAAAGTATTTAACTATGACAAGGAAGATCAAATGCAAAATTGTTAGATTCAATCAATACATGAAGTACATCTAATACATGCAGAGGGGCAAGAGAAAAGATTTGCTTGAGGTGAGATTCAAAACCCCCCTAAGATCACGATATAAGTTGGGGCAACAGATTCACTATAATAGTACCCTCACCGATGCTTGGGGCAGGAATAGTGTGGTTGCTCAAGATCCAAATTTGAGAAATGCCGCGGAGCAATTATCATAGACAAGCGAGAAAGCGGATCTAAATCAAGATTTGTCCATGCCGGGGTGAAGCCACTCTTATTAAGATATGATATTTTTCTTCAAGTGACATATCTCATCAGAGCACTCACTTAGAGTAAAAGTGGTCAAACTCTTCACACAGTTGTGCAGATCAACAAGCCAGAGCAAATGATTCGTTTTCACCAAGGCATCATCGAGCTATGCAGATGCAAGGGGCAAACTCAACATTTGTACAAAGAGCCCTGAGCCAATCAACATGGATAAAGTTAAAAAGTATTATGCTTAGGGTCTTGTTTGATAGATGCTTGCACTCTTAGCCTCTTCGGAAAAGGACAGGAGGCCATTTTTGTCACCTAATTCCCTTACGATTTATGTAACACCCTCGATATATCATCAAAGTTCGATAGTTAGCCCTCTTGAGCCTAATAGTCCTTCTTTCAAAAAAACTTTCAACGGGACACCCTGTACTCAATCTGTTTGAACTACGTCAATGACCTGATCCTGTAAAAGGGTACGTAGGCAGCCTGAAAAATTAGGTTCGGTCACAACATTCAATCTATTGAGCAAAAAATCAGTCTTGATAAAAAAAAAAGGGGGGGCCAATAAAAAAAATGCAGAAAGACAAAGAAGAAAAAAAGTAAGGGCAAGAAAAAAAGTCAAGAGACGCTCAAGTAAATGAATTTTCAATGAAAATTTTTATCTTCTGTCAGAAGCAAAAGAAACAAAATTCTTCTCCCCATAGTGGAAAATAATTTCTCATATAAAAGGGTGTCCCAAACTGTCGGTCCCCTAGCCTACATTTCGTCCTATCTTAAGTCCACCTCGATCCTTTAGAGAATAAGAGTGCAGGCAATTTATCAGACAATATTCAAAAGCAGAATGCAAGCATCCAAGGCAATGAAGGGAGCAAAACCCAACTTGAAACAAATCGCCGGCATGAGTGAAAACCTGAAAAGGCCTCATTGCGCAAAAATTACGCGAACCCCAGCCCTAGTCTTGCGACTAGGGGCAAAAAAGGGAAATATAAAAATTGATCAACTTCGCAGGCATGAGTGAAAACTTGCAACGGCCTCATTGCGCAAAAATTATGCGACCCCATGACTTGGTCATTCCAAGGGTAAAAAAGAGAAAAGTTGACAACATCAAACGTTCAACAACAGGTTTCTTGAAATCAGGTCAAAGGTACTTCAAGCACCAATTGAAGGATCTTATAGTCGAAACAAAATCATACCTCAAAAAAGTCGCGGAAAACCTGAAATGGCCTCATTACGTGAACCCCAGTCCTAGTCTTGCGACTAGGGGCAAAAAATGGAAAAAGAAAATTTGATCAACTTCGCAGCCATGAGTGAAAACCAAACTTGGTCATTCTAAGGGCAAAAAAGGGAAAAGTTGAAAGCAATAAGCATTCGCTAAGTACATCCCCGAGATCAAAACAAATCACTTTCAAGCACCAGCTGAAGAATCTTATCGTCAGAGCAGACTAAGTGTCTCTTATTCCAAGCAAGACCCAATTCAGCACATGTCAAGGATTAAAGCTTAACTTTACCAACGACACAGCACGATGGGTCACATTTGCTTAGCATCATATTCTACCATTGAGGATAAAATTCAATCCATGTGAGGGTGATCTACCTTTTAGATCCAATAAGCTAAGAAAGCATTCTCATTATGAAAAATTCATTCAATTTCAATCCGGTCATCAGGATTTTTGCACAAGTCAAGACCAATCGCATTCAATTTGTAGGGTGTTCTCAAGAATATCCAACTATTCATTATTTGGTCATCAACGTTTCAATGTTTGTCATTTCCTTTGGCTTGACTAGATCAATTTCATCTCAGCGATCGCTCAAGGTGCTAAGCAGGAAGCTAAAGCAAAGTTCAGAACCTCCAATATCCGACAAGCATAGGATTGGACGTTAAGAGCGAGTCATTTACCTAGCCCATCATCAATCTGCATGTCTCCCATGGATATCACATTGGTTCAATCTAGGTCCAGCCAACTCGTCTACATATTAGCATAAGTCAAGTCATGCATTGTTCTGCATTTCATACCAGTCTAGTCAATTCACAATTTGCACACACTCGATCGAGTCGCGCATATCGCACTCTAGTTGCACCCATCTTGCACACTATAATTGCAGACACTCAATCGAGTCACACATATCGCACTAGTTGCACCCACCTTACACACTCAAGTTGCACACAATCAATCGAGTTGCACATATTGCACTACAGCTGCACTCAAGTTGCACACACTCATTTGAGTCACACTTTGCACTCTTGCTGCACTCAATTGCACACAATTAATGGGGTCTCACACATCGCACTTTTGTTGCACTCAGTTGCACACATTCAGTCGAGTCACACACTTTGCACTATAGTTGCTCTTACTTAGTCGAGCTAAAATTTAGCAATACTATCACGGACACTGCACAACATTGCACTGCACAACAGCTACAGCAGACATGCTACACTACACAACAGTTGCATTTGCATCACACACATTATATTGCATAACAGTTGTATCACACATTGCATTGCACAATAGTTGCGGCACAGTACATACACTGCACACAACAATTGCATCACATACACAACACAAAGCCACAATCATGCTAAACTAGGCAAGGCCAGGAGGTCTCTAGTAAAAGCTACGCATCTTGGTTGACATCGAAATGTGTTGTCACCCATCATTTCAGCATGTTTGACATCGAAATGTGTTGTCATTCATCCCTTCTTATTTGACATCGAAATGTGTTGTCATTAAATCCTGGTTGACATCGAAATGTGTTGTCACCCATCATTTTAGTATGTTTGACATCGAAATGTGTTGTCATTCATCCCTTCTTGTCTAACATCGAAATGTGTTGTCATTCAATCCTGGTTGACATCGAAATGTGTTGTCACCCATCAATTCAGCATGTTTGACATCGAAATGTGTTGTCATTCATCCTTTTTGTCTGACATCGAAATGTGTTGTCATTCAATCCTGGTTGACATTGAAATGTGTTGTCACCCATCATTTCAGCATGTTTGATATCGAAATGTGTTGTTATTCATTCCTTCTTGTCTGACATCGAAATGTGTTGTCATTCAATCCTGGTTGACATCGAAATGTGTTGTCACCCATCAATTCAACATGTTTGACATCGTAATGTGTTGTCATTCATCCCTTCTTGTCTGACATCGAAATGTGTTGTCATTCAATCCTGGTTGACATCAAAATGTGTTGTCACCCATCATTTCATCTCTTCTTGGTTGACATCGAAATGTGTTGTCATTCATCCCTTCTTGGTTGACATCGAAATGTGTTGTCATGCATTTCATCTCTTCTGTTTGACATCGAAATGTGTTGTCATTCATCTCTTCTTGGTTGACATCGAAATGTGTTGTCATCCATTCCATCTCATCTGTCTGACATCGAAATGTGTTGTCATCCATTTCATCTGTTCTGTTTGATATCAAAATTTGTTGTCATTCATCTCTTCTTGGTTGACATCGAAATATGTTGTCATCCATTCATCTCAACATGTTTGACATCGAAATGTGTTGTCATTCATCCCCTTTTTGTCTGACATCGAAATGTGTTGTCATTCAATCCTGGTTGACATCGAAATGTGTTGTCACCCATCAATTCAGTATGTTTGACATCGAAATGGGTTGTCATTCATCCAATCCTGGCTGACATCGAAATGTGTTGTCACCCATCAATTCAATCTCTTCTTGGTTGGCATCGAAATGTGTTGTCATCCACCAATTCAATCTCTGGCTGACATCGAAATGTGTTGTCACCCATCATTTCAATCCTGGTTGTCATCAAAATGTGATGTCACCCTCATCCAGCACTCCGTGTGCATCTCAGCTCTCCGTGAGCATTCCTCGCATTCCGTGCGAATCTCAGCTCTCCGTGAGCATTCCCTGCGCCCTGTGCGCATTTCAACTCTCTGTGAGCTTTCCCAGCGCTCTGTGCGCATCTCAGCTTTCCATAAGCACTCCCAACGCTCCATGTGCATCTCGACTTTCATGTCATAGCATTCTTAGTGCTCCAGACACTATATCAGTCTCCAGGCAGTAGTGTTCATGAGCTCCCTTCCATCCATCATATCTGTTTCGTCCTCAACTTCCATACAACCGTACACTCGCTCCGAACTTTATATCAGTCTCCATGCAGTAGTGTTCACGAGCTCCCTTCAATCTATATTTCCATTTGCACCCTTTTTCCCCAGCAGTCCTCCGTGATGAGGCTATAAATTACTATCCTTCAATCCACCCTTTTGATTTTGGCAAGTTTACTAGGGCTAGAATTTAGTTCATCTTTCTTCTATCTTTGACTTTTATAAGCTTTTCAGGATTTTCGTGTGTAAAAATGACGGTGTTTCAGTCTTTGCCGTTCAATTGCCAGCAATCTCCGACAAAGAGGGGCAACTGTGAACACCCCATTTTTACACCCCTAAAACCCTTTTATTATTAATTTAATTTTGTGAGCCTGAGTGTTGAGAGAGAGAGAGAGAGAGAGAAAGAGTGAAATCCCCAAATTCAAACCCATTTTTTTTTCAAAACCCAAGTCCACGTTTCTTAACCAATCCAAACTTTCGAGGGTCTAAACTTCCTATAGCCCAAGGCCCATACTCAATTGCATATAAGGCAAGAGATAAGGGTTTAAAAACCCAATCTCATTCGGTTCCAGCCAAAGAGTTCTCCCTCCCTCTTCCTCTCTCCCTCCCATTTCCTTCCCTCATCAGCAACAGCTCTGAAGAATGTCAGCAGCCACACCATTTTCCTCAAACATGGCGAGCTCAGATCACCACCGACAATAGCCCCCATTAGTTCACCTTTTTTTTTCCCGAAGAAAATCAGTAGCCTCCGGTCATCTTCTCCGGCAAGATCGTACCGTGATCGTATACAGAAGCTCCATTTCTCCCCGAGCTCTCTTATCTCTTTGGCTTTCATCTCCATCGGTCTTCCCTTCCGGCGAGCTGCGGTTAGTTCAGTAGAGAAGAAGATGCCCTCTCCATTTCCTCTGGCTAGTTCCAATCCAGCTAGTAGCATCGCCGGCGAACCACCCACCATCAGCCGGTCGTCTTCTCCGATCAGCTCCATTTCCGGCGAGTTGCAGAACCGAAGAGATCTAGTTCTTCTGTCATTTTTTCCGGCCACCACTAGCACACCAGCAGCTTCTCCCATTTTTATTTTTTTTTTATTTTTATTCTTTATTAATTTGTAATTAAGTCCGAGTATGGTTTTCTCCTTCCTCGATATGGAGCAGCGACACCATCTTCACATCCCTTAACAACGACCGCACACAGGTATGCATGCTCCCCCATTTCCCTTTTTCTTTTATTATTCGGAATGGTGTTTGAGGTTCCAGTAGGGGTCGGTCTCTTTTCTTTCAAGGGACTACTAGATCTAATCCCAAATTAGTCACTGAGCTAAAGCGGGCCGGTCATCATGGACGGCTAGCCTTGGCCCAGTAACTGATTTTTTCTTAGGTCCCTGGATGTCGTATGATTAAATTTTAACTCTGATTTGCCTCTGTAATCAGTAATTAGCTATAATTTAGCCCTTTAATTTATTATAATTTATGCCATGTGTATATGTGTGACTAGGCTTAGGCTTTATTTTTCTCTTTGCCTACCTTGGGCACTTAGGTTAATTCTTGACTAGTTAAACTTGCCAAAATTAAAAAAATACAAAAAAATCAAAAAAATGCAAAACAACAAAAACATTAAAAAACCCACAAAATTCAAAAAGGACCTACCCTAATAAATGAACGCCCCCTAGAGCTCCCCCACGAGCACCTAGCTACGAGACCATCTCTCGGAATGAGATTCATAAATCTCAATTCCATTTCCCCTCCCCCAACTCAAACACGAGTTGGATGACCACACTCCAAAACGAGTATAAAAACAGTCACGGACCCCAAACTACTATGAGGGTCTGATTCCGACTAATCGGATAAGTAGGCAGCCCAAAACCAGGGTTCGACCCCAACCAAAGATAAAATTTTTACACCCCATATTGATTTGTGTTTGATTAGCAAAATTAATAATTGTTTAGGAAATTTTTAGGGATTTTAAATGTTTGGCTTGGACCTGATGAGTAGGTTACCATCATTGGATGGAGGTCCTGGGGTGCCTAACCCCTTCCCCAGGACCTAAAGGGATCTCTTACCTAGACTACTCTGGACCGTAGACCCCCTTATTTTGGATTATCTCGGGATCCTACTTCCCCTAAGTAGGTGGCGACTCTTAGAATAAATTTAGCGTTATTCCTCTGCTCTCGGACCTTATCTCGACACCTAGAGGTGAGAGGGGAGGAAAGGCAGTAAATTGACATGTTTACACCAGTGATAGACCGACAGGGAAATGATTGGATCACTTTCAATGTACACTCCGACAGCCTCACATGCCAATTCTAGTCAGATTGGCAAAAGCTTCAGGCGAGATCAGTGGCTAGACTTTGTAGTTACATCAGGACTACCTACAAATGCAGCATACTGACTTTGGGTGGAAGAACCTGACATTCCATCCGGCATGCCCATGCCCAGGGAACCACCCCCACCAGTCTCGGCTTCATCACATAGAACCATACTCTTAGCTGAAAAGATAGTTCCTTAAGGAGACATCTTCTTGGAGAGACAACTCCAAATCCAGTTGAAAGAGAGTGGCTACAGAAAACTCAATAGGTATCCAGCCTACAAGAAGCAGAGCGGGACATCAAACCTCAGGCCATATGGGAGCATCTCAAGCAAACACTCTGTTGTACCAGAAGAAGCGGAGAGGCGACACCAGAGAAACCACTATCATCCGGGCCCAGCAGCACTTCTACCAAGAGCAGCTCGACAGTGCAAAGGCTAAGATGACCGCTCAGATCCGACAGTTCGGATCCTGAATGTTCAACGCCAGACCATTGCGAACATGGAGGTTGAGGTCACATCCCTCCAACAACAAATCATGGGCCTAGACGGTGCGCCTTAACCACTTGACTTCACGATCCCTGATGGACCTGCCTAGGATCAAGTCTTTTTCTCTTTTTGAGTCACAGTCCTGTACTCTTTTCCCGCACAAAGTCCTTTTTTGCATCTTCTTCCTCGCATCATGAACGTGCATGTTTAACCGGCAAGTCACTCTATTCATAATGATATCACGGCATTAGGCACAAACACCTACACTGGGCCCCTCTGGCATTACTACATCATCCATGCACCCTCATCATTGTCCATGCATTACATTTGCACTAGCTAGGATCACTACACATACACTACATGTACACCGCACCTTACACTTGCACTTGTACCACCAATACGCTACACTAGCAGCACCGGCACACTACACTAGGCATTTACACATGCACTGTCATCGTATCTGCATTACTAGGGCACAACACTTGCACCTATCTAGAAAATGTAGAACCTAGTCTATCCTAGGCTAGGCATCGCCCTCCAAGCTGTAAGAGTCCAGTCTATCCTAGCCAGGGCATCATTGCCATTGCACTCACTGCATTAGCATCACTCGAGTACAGCCCACACATCATGTAGTCGACAGCACTCCTAAAAGTGACCCTACTACAAGAATCAATAGACCACGTCTATCCTTCACTCTATCCTATCAGGAGCGCTGCTTAGACTCGAGTTTTTTCTCTTTTTGAGTCTCACCTCATTCATTGGTTTTTACCCTCACATGCTCATGCATTTTAGATTCACATACCTTACCTTCGGTATTGACTCGCTCTATCTTTCCAGATCTCACCTTATTGAGGAGGTAACTTAAGGACTCAAGTGATAGAACGCGGAGAAGCATCGACCAGCCAAGAAATCATCTTGACAACCCTTCTCTGACAAGAGCAGGACATCAAGGAAATCAAGTCTATCCTCCATGATATGGCTACCGCTCTCGATAAGCTCCAGGTGGCACAAGGGCAAAACCAGATCCGTCCCCCTACCTCTCAGACAAACGCATCCAACCCAGTGGCACAACCACAGAAACCTCCCTCTCACCAGTTCCCCAAGCCTAAGAAAGAGCGGGCACCACCCAAGCATTTCACCCCCTTCTCCTCTCAACCAACTCCTACCAGTTCTCATTGATAGGAAATTGATCACACTCCGCGGACCTACCCCATTGCAACCCTTAGCCAAACAGAACCACAACTAGAAGGAGCACGAACACTGTGCTTTTCATCAAGGTCCTGGGCACTCTACCGATCACTGCATAGCCTTGAAGCATACAATTGAAGAACTAATCGACGAGGGTAAACTTGATTATGTGCCCGGTAGTTGGAGTTCCTAAAAACCCTATCCCTTCATCAGCCCATCATCAAGCCGCCTTCACGCCACCTAGAGCAGTGTCTTCACCAACTTATCTGAAGAGGGAGACCTAAAAGCGAAATGCTAAGTTTGGTTGATTAGAGCCAAGCCCAGTCTAAGTCTGTCTTAGTTAGGATTTCTTTCATGTAAGAGTCGGCCGCAGTGGCCCTGTATGAGTCCAGTCAAACTCTTTCAATTCAATGAAATCACTTTTTTTAAGAGTTTCATCTTCATACTTGCGTAGCATAGCTGAATGTATATCTGCCTTAACAAGAGATCACCTAAACAGATAATCAAACTCATAATCCCCAGGGGCAAAATACGATGAAAAGCAGAATTCTCATCCAAAAACCTTGTCCTGTACGGAGCTAGGTAGCAACCCTGAATGTAAAGGTCAAGACCTCACCACGCCAAGGGCAGGGGGGCAATCAAAAACAAGGGGCAAGCCCATCTCCAGTCATCCGACATAAGCTCCCCTAGGACAATGCTTGGAGCAGGGGGGCAACTTGAACCAGAGCTGACACCCGAACAAGTAACTGACAACTGTGGGAAAAGCTGCACAAATTTACTGAGAGGCAAATGCCTCGCCCGACAAAGCAAGGGGCAATATCGGAATGACCACCGGATCCCGAACCAATCAAATGGGTAAAATCAAACTACATCGCTTAAGGTCTTGCCTAATAACGCTTGCACTTTTAGCCGCTTCGGGAAAGGACAGGAAGCCATCCTTGGCACCCCTTCATCCCTTCAATGTAAACCCGTTTTACAGATCAATGAAATCCGCTAATTAGCCTTTTTGAGCCTAACAGCCTTTCTTTCATAAAACCTCTTCAGGGACACCCTCCCTTGCCAATCTGTGGTATTTGCCTGAACTACGTCATGACCTGATCCTGTAAAAGGTACGTAGGCAACCTGACAAATTAGGTGCGGTCATTAAAGGGATCATACCTCCCCCAATCTCCACATGCAGAGTAAAATCATCCTCATTGGAACCAAAACCCCTCTAAAACCTTTTCCCACAGAGTCCCGCAGAGCAAAAATCCCCTCAACTTCCCCAGTCGAGTCGACTCTCAAGGGTAAAAAATTTTCACCAAAGGAAAACCCAAAATAGAAGTTGAAACATTTTCAAGAGTCAGAGACTCCCCACAGAGACAACCTCTCTAGACTCTGTCCCCAGCAGAAACCTTTCAGGGGTAACCTCTCTCGAAAAACAATCCCCAAGTACAGATAACCCCTCTCGAAACTCTCCCCAGTAGAGACAACCTCTCTCAAATTCCAAAAAAAAAAAACTCCACTAGAAATTTAAAAGTACAAATCCTCAGGAGAGTACAACAAGTACAACGGAAGAGATCCCCAAAAGAGTAACTGCAAAGGAGAAATCCCAGGGTGTCCCAAACTTCGGTCCCCCAGCCTACATTTCATCCTATTACAAGTCTTCCTAAATCCCCTAGAGACTGAAAGTGCAAGCAGTTTATCACGCAAATATCTGAAAGCAAGATACCAATATCTAAGACAACAACAAAAGAACTTCGTTCAAAACCATCGCGGGCCCAATAAAAACCAGAAATGGCATCGGTGCGCAAAAGTTACGTGAACCCCAGACCTGGTCTCGAGATCAGGGGCAAAAAAGGGAAGAAAACTTATCAGCTTCGCAGGCATGAGGAAAACCGGCAACGGCCTCATTGCGCAAAAGTTATGCGAATCCCATGACTTGGTCATTCCAAGGGTAAAAAATGGAGAAAAAGCTTAAGAGTAATTTAGCAACAGAATCTGGTAGCAATCAAGCTTGCCAATCCCCCATAAGTCACTAGCAGATAGCCTGGAGAAACAGACCCCCGACAGTAGCCTCCAGTAAAGCTCAATTCCCCAATAAACAGCAGATCATCAGCAGTGGTCCGTAATAATGTCACATTCCCCAGTGGATCCCTAGCTAAAGGCTTTAATTGCTCTCTATAAACATTCCCCCTGCAAGAACCTAAAAGCATCCAATTTGCTTTTCAGCAAGCTTCTCCCCAGCCAGATTACTCAATCTCTAATAGCAGCAAGGCAGAGCAACTCTTATTGGCAAAGCGACTCCAGGTCCCCGGCAAAGTCCAACTCCGCAAGATGCAAAGCATAACTTCATCAATGTCACAATAGGACAAATTTGCTTAGCATCGTACTCTACCCCTAAAGACAAATTCCATTCACTCTGTGAAAATGATCTCCTGGTTAAATCACATAAGCAAATGAAGCATTCAACTTCTGAATCTCCTTTGGGTCACCACCAGAGTTCTCATACTCGTCGGATCAACCATCCTCGAAGTCTCCCGAGTCTATCAAATCCTGTGACGTCTCCTTGTCACCACCAGAGTTCCCATTCTCGTCGGATCAACCATCCTCGAAGTCTTCCGAGTCTGTCAAATCCTGTGACGTCTCTCACCAGGTCAATCATCCTCTAAGTGTTTGTCCATCGGCTTGGCAAGATCAAACAGAACTCAGTATTCGCCCGAGATGCATCACGGTTCCAACAAGAAGCGAGAGCAAGATCGAATGCCTCCGGAATCTTCAAACAACAAAGGACTGGTCTCCAAGAGCGAGTCAGATACCCAGCCCTCCTTCTACCTGCATGCCACACTATGAAAACCAGGACTAGTCAAACCTCTCATGCATTAGCATAAATCCAGCCGTGCATGCCATACACTAAATGAAGCTGCACACTAGATGCACACACTCAATCGAGTCGCACATAATGCACTCTAACTACACAGATCCAGTCAAGCTGCACACTAGTTGCACACACTCAATCGAATCACATATAATGCACTCTAGCTAATCAAATCCAGCTGCACACTAGTTACACACACTCAATCGAGTCGCATATAATGCACTCTAACTAATCAAATCCAGCAGCACATTAGTTGCACACATTCAATCGTGTCGCACATAATGCACTCTAGCTACTCAAATCCAGCTGTAAACTAGCTACACACACTCAATCAAGTCGCACATAATGCACTCTAGATAACCAAATCCAGCTGCACACTAGTTGTACATACTCACTTGAGTCGCACATAATGCACTCCAGCTACTCAAATCCACTTGCACACAAGATCGAGTCGCACGTAATGCACTTTAGCTACTCAAATCCAACTGCACACTAGTTGCGCACACTAGTTGCACACACTCAATCAAGTCACTCACTGCATTCAAGCTAGCTCCATTCAAGTTTCACATTGCACTCTAGCTGTACACAATCAAGTTGCACTCAATACATCCTAGCTACATATTAGCTGCATACGAGGTGAAAGCTTCATCTAATACATTCAAGTCGCACAACACATTGCACTTTAGCCACATTCACTTAATGAAGCAGTGCACCCCAGCATCAATCATCTTGTTCAAAATCCAGTGCCTCTCGGCCTTATCACGTCAATCTGGCTAGTGCCTCCAGGCCGTGCTCAATTCTTTGAATTTTCTGTGGGTACCTTGACAGTGTACACCACCTGCATGTCCCCTTTGTGACACTCCCATGTGTCCTAGGCATCCCAGGTGAGCGTCGACATAACACACTTTATCGATACCTCGCATGCCCGACATCCCGCGTGTACCTTGACAGTGTACACCGCCCGCATGTCCCCTTTGTGACACCCCCGTGTGTCCCGGGCATCCCAGGTGAGCGTCGACATAACACACTTTGTCGACACCTCGCATGCTCGACATCCCGCGTGTACCTTGACAGTGTACACCACCCGCATGTTCCCTTTGTGACACCCCCGTGTGTCCTGGGCATCCTAGGTGAGCATCGACATAACGCACTTTGTCGACACCTCGCATACCCGACATCCCGTGTGTGCCTTGACAGTGTACACCACCAGCATGTCTCCTTTGTGACACCCCCGTGTGACCCGGGCATCCCAGGTGAGCGTCGACATAACACACTTTGTCGACACCTTGCATGCCCGACATCCCGCGTGTGTCTTGACAGTGTACACCACCCCCATGTCCCCTTTGTGACACCCTCATGTGTCCTGGGCATCCTATGTGAGCGTCGACATAACACACTTTGTCGACACCTCGCATGCCTGACATCCCGTGTGTACCTTGACAGTGTACACCACCCGTATGTCCCCTTTGTGACACCCCCGTGTGTCTTGGGCATCCCAGGTGAGCGTCGACATAACACACTTTTTCGACACCTCGCATGCCCGACATCCCGTGTGTGCCTTGATAGTGTACACCACCAGCATGTCCCCTTTGTGACACCCCCATGTGTCCTGGGCATCCCAGGTGAGCATCGACATAATGTACTTTGTCGACACCTCGCATGCCCGACATCCCTTGTGTGCCTTGACAGTGTACACCACCAGCATGTCCCCTTTGTGACACCCCCGTGTGTCCTGGGCATCCTAGGTGAGCGTCAACATAACACACTTTTTCGACACTTCGCATGCCCGACATCCCGTGTGTACCTTGACAGTGTACACCACCCACATGTCCCCTTTGTGACACTCCCGTGTGTCTTGGCCATCCCAGGTGGGCGTCGACATAAAACACTTTGTCGACACCTCGCATGCCCAACATCCCGTGTGTACCTTGACAATGTGCACCACCTGCATGTACTCCTCTTTGGCACCCCATGAGTCCTTAGCATAACAGGTGAGGGTCGACATAACACACTTTTTTGTCACCTCGAATTCTCAACACCCTGTGTGTTCTCGACACCCTATATGTCCTCCAATTGATTTGGTTAATACGCCCTGGGAAACACTGTTTCGGTCAATCCTCTCGCCGCTTCCGAGCGACAATTCCTTCCGGCCAGCGCCTTAGGGCCACGCCATCCCTACATTCATGTGCTCCCCCTACTAATCGCTATCCTCTAGCACTAGTTTTCATCACTTCACCACACTCACCATTTGTACAGCATGCATCATTCCTAATATCCATCTCGGTGTAAAAATAGGATGTTTCTAGTCTTTACCGTTCAATCGTCATCCTGGTGCTCTCCGACAAAGAGGGGCAACTGTAAGCACCCAATTTTTACACCCTGCTTAACCATGGTTACCCCCTATTAACCATGATTATCACTGGTCAAACCCTAATAGCCCTAAGAAGGTGATAATCCAAGCCCTAGTAGCCTTTAGGTAGACCCTGATCTAAACCCTAGGAAAATCCTAAATCCTAGGCTAACCCTAGTTAAACCCTAGAACTAACCCTAGGTAGACCCTAGACCTAACGCTAGGCCTAACCCTAGCTTAGCCCTAGTCTAAACCTAGGCTAAAATCCCATGAGCTCAAGGCCTATTTCAAATAAAACCCCTAAGCCCTAGTCTAACCCTAGGCTAACCCTACCTAAACCCTAGGACTAACCCTAGGTAAACCCTAGACCTGACCCTAGGTCTAACCCTAGCCTAGCCCTAGTCTAAACCCTAGGCTAAGACCCCATAGGCTCAAGGCCCAATTTAAGTCCAAAACCCAAAAAAAAAAGAATTTAAAACCTTGTTTGGGCCCTAGCATGGGCCCACTAAACCCAATCTAAGGTGGGACCCACCTTACCTTTTAAAATTCAAATTTTTTTAGGGCAAAACACTTTTGGCTTTCCCCACACATGTAGTGGTTTAGCCCAAAAAGGGGAACAAAACAAAAGTTTAAAATTCAAAAAAATAATAATAACAAAAAAAAAACAAAAAACAAAAAGTAAAAAAAATAAAAAAATAAAAAAATTGGAAGGGATTTGATTGGGCACCAACCCCATGTGGTAGGGCCCACATGTGGGTTGGGCCCAACACAAGTAACCAAACCCAAACAAACCAGTTTCAAAAAAAAAAAAATCTTAAACAGCAAAACACTGTTCATCGTCTTCCTCATGAAGACGAGAACAGTGTACAGCCTGGCCTGGCCCTCCTGCCACCCTGCCCCTCCTCCAGATCATGTCTCCCACGCCTAGTATCACCCTCCATCCTTATCCATTTCATTCCCTCCTTCTATAAAACCCACGGTAGCTAAGATTACAAGGGAGGATTTTTCAAAAAAATTTACAATAGCAAGCTTTGCCCCATTTGGCCACAAGCCTTCAACCTTATCCCTAAGCACCCTCAGGCCCTCCCCAAGCTCAACCACTCCCCACCGTCCACCATCACATCCACTATAAAAAAAAAAAAAAAAAATTTGAAAAAATTACAGTGAATACGCCCCTTTGGCCAGCCATCCCCACTCCACCTGGACACCCATTACCTCATCTCAGTCTATCCCTAGACCACCAAGGTCCGTCACCGTCGTCCACCAGGCCCGCCTTCAACTGTCGCCACCGTGCACACCCTCTGCAATTCGCCACTGCCGCCACTGTAACAGAAGGGTATAACCCCCCCCCCCCCCCCCCCCCTTTTTTTTTTTTTCATGTCATCCTCATTGTAAGGGACCCCTGGTCCCATTCCAGGGGTCCCATTTCGTTTTTTATTCTTTATTTTCTTCAATGGCGATGATTCAAAAAACAGTGGGAAGGGGGTCTCCTTTGGCTGCTTGGCCACAAGCACCACCACCCCCCCACCTTGACGGTCTTTCCCGGAGGTCTAGGGGGGTCCTCAACTCATGAGGAAATCCCTTAGACTCTCAATAATCAGGCCAAACAGCTCAAAACCAAGGTTTTTCAAAACAAAATTTCAGAAAAACCTAATTCGGCCAGCCACCTTTAACCCCAGTTTAACCATGGTTAGACCCGGCTTTGGTCGAAGCCAAGGCCATGGTTAGACTCCCCCACACATAGGGCTACCCCCTATGCAATTTCAGCTTTTAACTCACCCGTTAACCATAGTTAAATCGACCCCAAAGTGGGGTCGACAGTGTGAAAATCTGTGCAATGGGACGACTTTGGGCCTCTGTGGGGCCCACATACGGCCACCCCTTGGGCCCTACAAGGGCCCAAATTGTTCCCCTCATAGAAGGCTTCACGACCATGGTCTCATATCCCCTGGGGGTTGAGCCAATCAGTGGCACAATTGCCGCAAAGTTTGAAAAAAAACATTGTTTTGAGGAAATCGTCATTTTATGAATTTCAACGGGGCAACTTTGAGCCTTTGTGGGGCCCATATACGGCATCCCCTTGGGCCCCACAAGGACTCAAATTGTTCCTCATATATCAGGCTACCCACTGGTAGTCTCGGATTCCTGTGATTCCCCCGTTAACCATGGTTAAATTCATGTTAATTATGGTTAAAAATTTGATGAAAATTTTGGGTTTTTCACAATTTCTGATATTTTTGGGGGCCCAAGCCGGGTAGGAGGCCAGTCTAGGCCCTGCCATGGACCCTAGGCCCACTTTTGCCTCGGTCGGCCCCTTAACCATGGTTAAGCGGCCCATGACCCAGGAAAATTCTGGAAAAATGATTAAAAAATCACAAATATTACATGGAATCTAGAAATATCTTCTGTGACCTTTTTTGCTGTGATTAAGACCCTTATTCAGAGTCAACCCAATTTTTGACCTTTAACCACGGTTAAAAAATCCTTAACCGAAAAAAATTTGGAAAAATGCTCAAAAAATCCAAAATATTAGGAGAAATCCAAAAATGGTCTCTTTTGACCATTTAACCATGGTTAAGACCCTTATCCATGGTGACCTCCCCTCCTTAACCGTGGTTAAGCATCTTTGACCGCTGGGAAAAATCTGAGAAAATCCCAAAAAAATCAAAAAAATTCAAAAAGACCAAAAATACTGACTTTGGACCTTTTAACCATGGTTATCACCCCTAACCACAGTTGATCACCCTTTAAACCCCGGTTAGCAACCCTAACCCTTGGTTAAAACACCCTTGAGCCTACCGGGCCTCACCCCTTGGCCTACCGAGCCTAATCTCGGCCTACCGGACCACACCCTAGCCTACTGGGCTCACCCTTGGCCTATCGGGCCCAATCTCGGTCTACCGGACCCAAACTAGCCTAGCGGGCTTCACCCTCGGCCTACCGGGCCCAACCCTAGTCTATCGGACTTACCTTAGGCCTACCGGGCCCCAATACCGAGCACTTGACCAACCCGGTCAACCACCCCTAACCTCCCGGCTAGACCCTAAACCACCCTTGGTGCACACACACACACCCCTAGCCTTGGCATGGGCTCATGTGCCAGAATTACGCTCGGTCTGATCTCACCCCTATGTGAATACGTAGGCAGCCCAACCCGGGTTCGACCCTAGTCTAGGGTTTTCTCCTTCTTAGATTAGCATTCTTTTAAATACTTGAGGCATTTGATTAACTTTGAGATTAATTTGGCTTAACCCTAGCAAGTAGGGAACCACTAAAAAGTGGAAGTGTCGGGGTGCCTAACCCCTTCCCCGGACTTAACCGAACCTCTTACCCTGACCTCGGACTGCAGACCAAGACCTTATCCAAATCTTGGGGACTTATCCCTTCTGAATAAATAGGTGGCGACTCTTAACTCACTCCGTGAGAATCAAACCAGGGTTTCACCGAAACCCACGCTCACATACTACATGAAGAAAAAGTCTGATGTTTTTGATATTTTTAAGCAATAGAAATCCAGGATTGAAAAGCAAACAGGAAAACAAGTGAAGTGTCTGAGGTCAAACAATGGAGGAGAATATACATCTACATAATTCACTAAATTTTGTGAAGATGAGGGTATTGCTCAAAACTTCACTACACCTAGAACTCCACAACAGAATGGAGTGGCAAAGCGAATGAACAGAACACTCTTAGAGAAAGCTCGGAGTATGAGGATCAGTCCTGGATTGAAGAAAGATTTCTTGGCAAAAGCAATCAACACAACAAGTTTTCGAATAAACAGATCACGGTCTAAAACTTTAGATCTGAGGACACCAGAAGAGATTTGGTCAGGTAAACCATGTGATTATTCTAATTTAAGAATTTTTAGTTGTCCAGCATATGCACATGTGCATGGTGATATAAGGAGTAAGCTTGATGCAAAATCAAAGAAGTGTTTTTTTTTTGGTTTCCAGAAAGGAGTCAAAGGCTACATGTTATGGGATCCCGAAACGAGGAAGATTGTTGTGAGCAGGGATGTAGTCTTTGATGAGACTGTCATAATAAAAAAATGAGCATTGTGATGATGCAACCGGTAGTAGTGAGCATTCAGTTCAGGTGGAGCTGGATAGATCTGAATCAGATGAAAGTGATGAAGAACCACCTCAGGTCAAGAGAGTCGATCAACAGTCACAGCCACGAAGATCACAACGGGTTCGAGAAGCACCGAGAAGATATGATGATGAAATAAACATGGTAGCTTTTGCTCTCATTACTAAGAATGAGGAGCCATCTAGCTTCAGGAAAGAGGTGTCAGTCGCCCGAAGCATTAAATTTTCAGGAAATTTTATTTTTCCGAGTTTTTCCTTATTTAAAGTCCTCTTTGAACTAGGGTTTTTCATAAGGGGAGTTCATCGAACTGAAGCCAAACTTTTCTTTGAGAGAGAGAGATTGTTTGAGAGGTTGAGGAACCACTCTATCTCTTTGTTTTGATTATTAGTGAAGAATGGATCTCTCCGTGGACGTAGCCCAGTTGGGTGAACCACATATATTTGTGTGTTTATGTTTGTATTCTTTAGGTATTCTTTCACCACACTTACCTGAAAAAAATGGGTTGTAAAGCCATCAGGCCAGGTGAATAAGCTGCACCAATTGCTATTAACCAAAACTTGATCAAGCTTCTACTGAATTCTGGTAGAGCCACTGGAGCAATTCGACCAAGTAAACTTAAGCCCCCTGAATTTCAAATGAAAAACCTCCATAGAGTTTAACAGGAATTATTAATCCTAGCCCCACCACATTTTCAGATGGATATCTAATCATGTTGAAATTCCCCAGAAGTTTCCATGCATCTGAGATGGAGATAGAGAAGGAGAAGAGGTGATTCCACAGGCCTCTTTGCTCATCAGGTCTGTTCGAAGCGTAGGCAAATGAAGCGATGAATTGGACTGTAGAGGTGAGGTCTTGCACTAGGCAGTGAATAACCTGGTCGTTTTTGGTAATCACCGAGACTTGGATTCGAGATTGATCCCAGAGGACCCAAATTCTGCCCCTCGTAGAGGAGATATAATTATCGATCAAGTTCCAATGTCTACATATTCTATTTTTGATCTGGGAAGCATTCACACTCCTAACTTTTGTCTCAACTTTCAACAAGACCCATCAGAGATAACTTGTGGTGGGATGAGCTTCTTGACCTCAGCTTGCTTGACAGGGTCATTTAACCCTCTAATGTTCCAACTGGCCAATTTATTCATGGTTATAGTGAGATGGGAATTGAAAAAAAAAAAGCAGATCTGGAAGAGCTGAACCAAACCCCAGAAAGAACCACGGAAAGCTTCTTCAGCAATTTGCGAGACTCGCTTGGAAATACTCAATATACTTATAGGATTCTTGCATTCCGTCTTCTTGGGGCTATTAGCTACTACTGCAATAAGCTTGAAGAGCAGCAAAACGAGGCAGATCAAGTCCCACAGAGCCTATCGCATGGGAGAACAAGGATTTACCTCAGCATCACCATCAAACCTGCATAAGCGATTATCCGAACAGTAAAGGGGAGCAAGGAAAAAAAATGCATGATTTATGTCTCTTAACTTATTCAAGTATTGATAGTAGTGCTAGCAGATAGATATTGATTTATGGGTTTATGTTTGTGAAATAATGCATGATCTTCATTGGCAGGGGGACTTCCCTCAAGGATCCAGCTTCGACTGCTTATGACCTGGTATTTGCTCCCCACCATGGATGGACTATCAGAAAAGCAGTCGCTGCAGGGAGGTATTAATATGGAATCAGAAGACTACAGTGCTGCAATTTTATCTGATATCCCGACGAGCACCTACATTATAACACTTTATTTATGCATGCATATTTAAATGTTAATAGTATCATTGATGTACATCTTTTATTATTCGATCATTTAATCAGAATAGTCTTGTTGGAGAGTTAAACACATAACTTTAGATTATATCTTACTCAAAACGCCGGGGTTAGGAGTGAAAATTACAGTATTTCATGTTAAGACCTTTTCCACATGAATGACAATCGTTAAATATAATGCTTAATTCCACATTTGCGAGGTAACCTCAATCATAAGAATTATGTGTGGGATCATATCACATAGGGAAGAAACGAACTAATTAATCCCTGTAACCAAACAAAATAGGCTTAATACTAATTTGAGCAAGACTTAAAATGGGTTAAGACTAAGGTGGCGTTTGTTAACATTAGTCTAAAAAGAAGTGCTTATATGAAAATTATGTTTAGTTGGACTTTAGATTGTTTAGTTGAAGGTTAATTGCATGCCTATATTTTAGAGATTTTAAGGGTAAAAACCTCTACTTTAAAAAGTAGCTATGGAACTACTTTTTAAAGTAGAGGTTTTTACCTCTAAAATATAGACTAAGCATAATTTTCAAATAAGCACTTCTTTTAAGACTAGTGTTAACAAACCCCACCCAACATTGTTGCTTAACAAGAACATGAAACAAATCCTAATTGTTTTTATTAATGAGTTATTTTCTCATAAAGAAAATTTAGTACTTTGTCATTCGCTGAGTAGAGGAAAATCCTAGGGATTGACCCGCCGAATTGAGTTGAATTCTCAAGGTAGAGCTACCATTTTTCTTCTACTTGGAAGGCTTCCACTATTTTCAAGAAAAGTATATAGCCATTTGTGTATGCAACTTGCAAAATTATCTAACAAAAAATCCCTTGTGTTCAAAATAAGGATCCAAACAATTTATTGCATGTTCTTCTTTTCTTTTCTTTTCTTTTGTGGACCTTTATCGAGCTTCCAATGTAGTAATTGTAGCCTCATTTACAGAACATGGTCCTGAGTGTGGGCAGTTACTAGTTCTACTAATAATGAAAGCATTTTGTTTAGGAGGCGGCAGAGTTGTTTCATTACCTAACATGAACGGTTGATATGGGTGCCCTATCTGTTGGACACACAAAAGCCCAACGTGGATGCATATCAGAACTTCATGAGCAGGATAGGAACCAAGCCATTCAGTCAACCATGTCCAAGGCTCTATCTACATTGCAGAAGTCCCATGCCTGAAATAGTTTCACATAATCCTTTTAAGAGAACAATAGGTTTTTGGAAATGTAAACAAACAGACAATACTCACTTGTTCGCTTAAATTCAAGAATTGATCCTCATGATAATAGACATTGTTTCTCTTGCCACTAATGATCTCTAACAGTAATACTCCGAAGCTAAAGACATCAGATTTTATCTAGAATAGCCCAGTGTTGTCAGAACCGGATCGGCCGATCGAACCGGTGGAATTGGGAACCTGCCCCCTCGCCGGTTCCCAAAACCCTCAAAACCGGGATATTTTAAGAACCGACCAAAACTGGTGGGAACCGGTAGAAACGGTGGTAGAACCAGTTGGGAATCAGTCAGAACCGGAAAAATTTAGGGAAAAAAGGAAAAAAATATGTTTTTTTAGTAAAAAGTACACGGTCGAACCGGACCGGTTGAACTGGTCGAACCGGAACCAGCCACTACTGGTTCGATGCCCGGTCCGGTTCTGACAACACGGAAATGGCCCATTCATTGGATACTCTGGTGACATATAACCACCCCATTCCAGATACATGAAAAAGATTATTTCAATTTGGTGAAAGTAACTTAGTACTGTTTTTGTTTTCTCATTTGCATTTGTGCTTCTATTTTTGCAGATACTTACAACTTTAACCTCAAAACATGCTATCTTATTGTCTTAGGATAGGGATAAAAATCAAACAAGGTTATCAGAAATCAAAAAAGGTCATCAAAGGTTGCCAGAATGTAAATCAAAAAAGGTCATCAAAGGTTGCCAGAATGTATGTCAATAGGAGTGTATTAAGTGTACTCGATAAATGTTATGAGCAATATCTACAAGGAATGCCCTTCTTGTATTGCTAAAAACAAGCTTATTTATGATGGGTTGCTAATAATTAACAAGCTTATTTTATGAAATTTATTTTGTCGATTGCTAAATACAGAACATCGTTCACTTCTTACAAGTAGAATTCACATGCACGGTTTTTATGATCGCTAAGTTTAAAATATTCATTGCTAATTACAGGTGAATTCATATGTACTATTTTTATAATCACTAAATCTGGAGTATTAGTAGCTAATTACAGGTAGACTTCATGAGTGTTTTTACGATCACTAAACTCAAAATATAAAATTCTAATTGTAAGTGAAATTAATTTTTTCAAATGCTAAATTTAAATTGTCGAAGGATAATTACATGTGGATTTTACTAGCACAGTTTTATTATTGTTAAATTCAAGGTATTGATCACTAATTACATGTGAAATTCATAAGCACTAGTTTTTATGATCGCTAAATTTGGAGTGCAGATCGCTAATGTTCAACTGTTGATTGATATTTTCATCAATGATTAAGTAGCTGCAAAATAGAGATAAGCAGGTAATATGAAGTGATTGTTATTTAACTACATTTGATAAGAGAACCTATTTCCTTTTCTAAATCACTAATTTTTAATAATCAATTGCTAATGTTCAAAGATTGATGGCTTTTCTAGCCACGAGATACAGAATAATGATTGCTAAAATTAAGTTATCGATTGTTATTCAATAAAATAGGTGAGAAATTTTTCAATGGGTAGAATGGACATTCTCCAAACCCATTATTGTTTTGGTGAGTGTAATAGGGGCTTATGTTTTTTTTTTAAATAAAAGTAAAGTTAAGGACCATATATGTCTATGTTTAAGAGGTTGGGGTTCCTATCTATAAAAATACCTTAATAACATCATTTACTATTATATTATGGTACTAGAAACTATACAAAAATAATCTAATCACAAATAAGATTTAAGGACAGTCCTTTAGATCATAGAGAAGATTGTTAAGATTAGGGTTTTTAACTTCTTAACTTTTTTTTAAAAATGATTCTCTCGTCTAAACCTAAAAATCTTTATTATATATTATTACAAATAGCATTACCCAAATATTATATATAATATTTTGAGCCCAGTAAAGCTCAAGCCAAGTTGTGCCCTAAATGAGTAGAACTAGGGGTGTATCCGAACCGAGCTAGCTAAGTTTGGCTCAGCTCGGCTCGGCCCGATCAAACTGGGCTTGAGCTTGAAAAATAGGTTCGATCAAGCCGAGCCGAGCCAAGCTCTTTTTTGAGTTTGAAAATGTATTCAAGCCGAGCTCGAGCCAAGGACTGTTTGATTTGATTCGGCTCGACTCGAAACTCGGCCCGATTAAGGTTTGGTTTGGCTTGAGCTCAGTTCGACTTGAATATTATATAAAAAAAATAACATATTATATATATATAAGAAAAAAATTGTTTTTATTTAAAAATATTTTTTTAATTACTCAATTCGAGCTCAAGCCAAGCTAAGCTCGACTCGAGCCTAACCAAGCAACTTCGAGCCGATCTTTTCCAACTACTTATCGAGCTCAAGCATAAATGAAAAAATTTCAAACCAAGCCGAATAGGGTAAAGCCCGGCTCGAATACACCCCTAAGTAGAACTTTTAGTTAAGCTGAATTAGTCAAGGTATGGCTCAAGCTCAACTTGTTTAGACATTCGAGCTCAAATAAAAGCTTGGCCTAGTCGTTTCAGCCTGAACTTGATATTGGCTTGAACGAGTTGAACTGACTAGCTAGCTTGGTTTTAGTGTAGCTTGGTTTTAGTGCAGCCCTACTTCTAGGATACACATTGCCTCATGACTAGCCAGCTTGGTTTTAGTGCAGCCCTACTTCTTAATAAATAAACTGTCTTAATAAATAAATAAACAAGGAAAAACTTGGGTTTTGAAATAGTAGGTAAGGTTTTATTTTATCCGCTTCTTGTATTTTAATGTTTAAACCCTAAAATTTTATACACAAAGGATAAATAGCAAGAGGCCTTCTATTTCCGTATACACAAAGGATAAATAGCAAGATGCCTTCTATTTCCGTAAAGTGTGAATTATTTTGAGGCATAGTCTTAACCCTTGCACTGCAAGTATGGTCCTATTACCAAAGATTTGTCGTGACACATCCTTGAATGAATATAATCATCTAGAATAGAACTTCTAGGACTGTGTGTGCTATCCTATGGCTCAGGTCTCTTCTCAAAAAATCTGCATTAGTCAGAAAAAACAATCCGTGAGATTGCTGCTAACCTTGTTTTCTGTACAAAAAATTGGAAAATAATAGACTTTGTTACCTGCGTTAGGGCGTGTATCCCGGGTTTAGTCCCATATCAGATGCGAAGTGGACCTCGGAGGGGTATACAAGGGGACCTCAATACTTCTTATGTAAGGCCCTTTTGGAGTGGTTGCTTGGACTTACCTTATGGCACCTTAGCGGTTACCTTAGGTCTGGTTGTGTGTGTTAGTTACAAGATATCATTTTAACAAAAAAAAAAGTTAGTAAAAAAACAATAAATAAATAAATTGTTCAAACCTTAATCTTTATCTTTACTATATTTAAAGAGAATTCCTCATGTTCAAAACGTTGATTAAATCTTTTATAATTCCAAAACTACCATTTGCTGAAAACATGATGAAAATTTACAAAATTCCAAAACTACCCTTTGCATAATGAGTCATTGAAAACGTAGATAAAATTTTGTAAAATTCTCAAACTACACTTATCAAAAGGATATTATAAACCAAACACTTTAAATGTTTGCTTAGTTCCCATATTACCCCTCCTTCATCTATCTATTAGGCTTGAAATACTCTACAGTTATAATCGAACTTCTTGGAGCCTGGTTACAGCATTGAGTTCGTTATGTGTCTTTTTTAACACTCTTTAACTATGGTTAAGATTCATTCACTCCTAAGGTTCATTCACTTATTATTAGATTTAGGAAAAAAAATTTAACCCTAAGAATTAGTGAATTTTAATTAGGGTTAAAAAAATTAATATTTTTTCTAAAAACCAAAGATAGGTGGGTGAACTCTATGGGTAGATGAATCTTAACCACATTTAAGGAGTGTTAAAAGAGACACATAGCAACCTCAAGGGCATAACAGGACTCCAACTGTGGTTAAGATTCACCGACCCCTAGGGTTCAACCACTTATTCTTGGTTTCTAGAAAAAAAAATATTAATTTATTTTAGACTTCGATTAAAATTCTCCAAGGGTTAAAAAAAATTCATATTTTCTTTCTAAAAATCAAGGAATAGTGTGAACCATAGGGTGGGTGAATCTTAATCATAGTTAAGTATTGTTAAAAGGGACACATGGCGACCTCAGTGACATAACTGGACTCCTCGCTCTCTTGGCAAAATGCTCCGAAAGAAAAACATCTCGCCAAGGTTCCACCCGCCCCCTTTCTTTGCTATACCCAACATGTCTCTAAAGCTTTTTGATTCTTAAAATGTCTCAACATCATATTTCAATAAGCAACGTGTTTCTCATAACTTTTTTATCCAAAACACCCCTAAGTTTTTATATCCAAAATATTCCTTAATTTTTTTACCAAATGCCCTCACTAGGATCCCTCTTCTCATTCTCTTTCCTCTTCCTCTCTCCTGTGCATCGCTTGTGGTGCCCACTTGTATTCTATAAATAAAGTAAATAATATCACACATCATAAAAAAAAAATATGCTCATTGTTATTTTTAAAAAATTAAATTCTTTTCAGGCGACTTCTCAAACCTAGGACTGAACATCGGTGTATTTTGGAGTTAGAAAACACGGATGTGTTTTTTACATCTCTCGTAACAAGGTAGGTTAGACAATCTAAGATTATAGGTTACCACTACCTGAATTCATTAGGAACTTTGCTTGGATTTACATATGATCTCACATACTCTTTTATCTTCATTTTTCTGAAGATTTCAATTGAAGTATAATTTTTTTATGGATTATGTCATGAATTGATCCTTTAATTGACAAATTAGGGTTTTAAGAGGGTTCTATCTTAGAATTAATTCTTTCATAAGTAAAGTTAGGGTTTTCAAGATACTACTGATCACAAGTACTTAAATAGGTTATATATTTCAAACTGTATGAAAACTTATAAATCTGGACGTCAGGCGTGCTAGTGCCACGTGGTGCAATCTCTGACAAAATCTTTTGACCCGGGGCGCCAAGTTAGGCAAAGTAACTAGTGTTCACTTCGGCCTTTTGGTCAGCCACCGCTGATAAATAAGTCAGGAGATTTGGGAAGGGAAGGGAAGGATTCACCCTTCCGAATGAGTTATTTTTGCCTTTGATGACCAAAGGCCTTTCAAAATTACTGCAAGGTCTACCTGTAATGTGCTGATTGTAAATGAACAAAAATAATGATTGAAATTAAGTGAAAGAGAATTCGATTGAAATTAACAAACAAACACACACCATGGGTTTGTCCCAGTGGTAGTGTATCTCCCTTCAGGGAGTGGAGACTCGTGTTCGAGTCTTTGGTGTGGCTCTTGACACCTACCATGAGTGCTAACCCTGCTGGACCTCCTAACCCTGACATAGTTAGATAAATGATTAGAGCATACCACCAAAAAAGAAAAAAAATTAACAAACTTTTGACGTGAGGGCTCTTAAAGAAAATAGAAGAACCAAGTTACAATCTCTCCCAAAAGAGGTGATCCTCAAAACTAAATGTCTCTCCCAGATGAGGTAAGCTAAACTTGGGTCTCTCTTACAGGGTGTAAGTATAGAAAAGTAAAGGTCTCTCCCAGAGGGGGTAAACTAAACTAGGGAGGAAAAATAAATTGCTGAGAGGCAGGTTACTGAGAGGCAAGTGTACTGGGCTTGGATTTTCCTAGGGGTCTTGACATCTTATGTTTGCTCCTTTTATAGAACTTAGGCTCTGTTTGTTCACATGGAAAATGGGATGGAAATAACTTACCTCTAAGGAAAAGTTTTCCTTATATATGATTGAAAACATTTACTTTTACCCTATGTTTGGTTGCCAAAAAATAAATGAAAACATGGAAAAGAAAAAATAATTGGACAAGACTCAACTAAGAATTGTATTAGAAATTCAAAATTTTCTTTTTCTTTTCTATGTTTTCACCTATTTTCTCGGCAACCAAACATAGGGAAAACTTCTCTAGAAAAAATTGTTTTTCAAGACATCAAACACGAGAATATAAACTTTTCCTCTAAAAATCATTTTCATGGTCTGTTTTCTCTACAAACAAACAAAACCTAATTGAGAGTTAAACAAAGGTTCCACCAATTTTTCCACCTTCTCCCTTGATGTCTTTGAGAATAACCTTGAGGTCTTTGAGAATAACCGCCAGTTGACCAGGGCTCCATTTGTTTTTTCTTTCTTTTGACATGTGTCTCATGTCTGGCAATTAACAATGATCCTGTCCTTTAATGACTACCACATGTCCCACTACTTGCCTTTCGCAGATTGCCATGTGTCCCAAGAAGGGTCGATTTCGTCACTGAGTTTTCTTTGGCCACTGCTATTCTTCGGTCGTTAATCAAAATTCATAATTGAAGATAGAGTACATTTCTTCACAATAGTGACTTATGTTATGTGTTATCTACAGTTTGTTGACTGGTAAAGATTCTGCCATGTGTCAAAATCATATCCGTCTATTGGGCAGTAGGATTTTGATGTTCAGAAATAGCTTTGCTTTTCCTTTTGTTTAGTAGCGCACAAGACCACAATGCCCATATCAATTTGACTGACCCTACAATACAAAGACCATGATTGCTAAAAGAAGATCATAATTGATTTAATAGGTATGGTATATATACTAATCTACACATATAAAACGTTTCATGTCAGCTCTTTCACCAGTCCATTCCTCTAGTCGTAAAATCTCAATAAAATGGAAATATTAAGATGAAAAATCAACATAAAAAATATTTCTATATCTAAATGCCTATGGACAGAATCACAGAAGTTACTTGGGGTAGAGCTTCAAGATAAGTTTTTAAAGATAGAGCCACATGATAAGCCCTATCTAAATTTTATTATTTTAATAATCCCAAATAACAATAACAAACCTTTATCCCTATCATTGGACATTTCCTAGCCTCCTAACAAGGGATTTCAACTGAAAACAATCTCACCAAATGTGTAATTTGAGGCCATTAATGTCATATATTTAACGTTTGACCACTATGGGTTTCTCAATAACCCCTTTGCCGCTAATTGTTTAGAACTTGTGTGCCACTAATGCTATAGAGTCCTTATATATATATTTTCCGATTTAACATGCTTTTTATATAAGATGGTTCATTGATGTTTGTCAAAATCACGGTAAGAATATCTGATTTGTTCTATTGCTCCAAAGAATTATATGTTTTATTTATGCACAACTGTTAGATTGAAAGCTAAAAGCTAGATCACATACACTTTGTAATAGCGCGCAACGAAACAGGTTGGGAAAATGTGATTACATATATATAATGGAAGAAGCTCAAGAAGATGATGTTTGAATTTGACTTGAATCTGAAAGCACAGTTATTAATGTTGTAATTCCTTCAACTGTTGGCTGGTCCGTAGTATGAGCATTTCTGAATGTTTTGTTGCTAATGGTCTGCATTGGGTTTGCATTGGACAAGTCACCCTTTTTGCTTTCATGACCAAATATATTCCACGTTGAAGAAGAACCAGTGCCTGGTTTCTTTTTCTTTTGTGTATGCTCATACCAACCATGTAGAGAGTCTTGAACTTCGCCTTCAAATAAACTTGGTTTGAATTTGCTACCCATCTTCATCCATAAAAGTAGAATATGAGTATGTCAAGTTCAGTATACAAGGGTTTGACATGGAAACAAGTCTCTTGTTGGCTTACCTGGCTAACAATAGCATACAAAGGTAGAGTGCTGTAGCTGCAGAGCACTTGAATAGTCACCCTGCACAAGTAAGCAATATGGTCAGCATACGGAATGGATGAGACATTTTAAGGATTGATTTGTATAGTGACATAAAAGAAAATTCCAATATACACTTCAAGTGTTTGTCGTAAACCATTACCCTACGATAAGTCTGGGAATGATGTAGCCCAATTTTTCCATGATGCACGAATCGAATCCGTAGGTGGACTGGAGATATCAATAAAAGCCAATGCATCTGTCAGTATGTATTGGAGGTTTGGAAATATATATCTCATGGACTATACTCACCCAAATCCAGAAGAAGAATGCAATCTCAAACGAATTCTGGAACAAGATGAAGTGAATCAAGTAAAGAACAATGCCAGGGCGATTGAACCAAAAATGTTCGTCAGATGGCTTAATTAAATGTTTGTCAGATGGCTTAATTTGCTGTGCTCTTTGATTATCCATTTTTCTCTCAACAACCTCTTCTGCCAAACGGGTAATGATGTGTTCTAGCTTAGCACCCACAAGAAGTAGAAGCTGCAACTCCACCAAGTTCATCATTAAGCTTATTTCATTCATTTAAAAAAAAAAAGACCAAAGTCAATGCGCCATGGAGTTTATACACTTACACCCAAGGGTAAAAAGGATAACCAGAAATACGTGTGCCATCCTGCATTAACAACCACCCCAAACTAAGATGTAGAAAATCTAATTTTACAATGTGGCACAAAAATCATAAGCAATATTGCAGTACTTTATTTGATGAGGAAAGTACCTTCAATATTCAGCAGCAAAAAGATCACAACAAAGAGCCAAAGATACCAGCTGCAGTTAAGGATAACAATACAAATATCATTTTAATTTTATCCTAGAAGATATAGTTCAATAATTAAAATTGTGTACTCTTTAAAAGGTTACCTTATTCCAACAACTTTCCTAAAATCAACTTCAAGTGTCCGCACCATGTACTTGTGAAAATCATAATGAGGGTTTGAAGGGCAATGGGCCTGGATGAAAGACGACAAGATATGTTAATGACATATATTTCAGCAATAGCAGAGGAAACAAACTACTAAAAAGGCCTTTTTAATGGTTGGAATGTTACCATGATAAATCCTGACCGCATTGCAGTGTAGTCTGACTTGGTAACGGAGCCATAAAACTGTTTAAAGAATGACATCTAAGAACAAGTATACGTCATCAAACCGGAGATTAGTACTCATTCTAGGAAAACTTTAACACTTCATTTTAGCAAAAGGATGAGTAAAAAATAGCAGTATATAATACAAACTTTGGTATTGCATTCAATCAAAACCACTATGAGCACTTATCTATCAACTTAAGTTTATTTCCTAAAGGTAAGTAAGTAGCAGTAAGTATAAATCATTCCATTATAAATTGTGTTAGAAATTTCAAGCTCGTGAAGTACCAACACACTAAATAGAAGAAATGTGCTGCAGCCATAAAAGACAAAATAGAGAAATGCTAGCCCCAGACACAGACTTCCAAATTCTCATTGTGATAGTGACATGTCTCACTACTTTTCACTGTTACCTTTAGATCTGTTTAAAACCACAACTTCCTCCTCTAAAAAAAATTGTGTTCTTAACATGTTGAAGGGGTAGTAACGACAAGTGTTGCACCCACGGTGAGAGTTTGGAAATCTGCATTTGAAGATAGCACTCCTCAAGAAGATATTATTAGGCACGACTAAAAGTGAGACAACCTAGTGGAGCTATGCACATGCATGTGGAGAGCTATTCAATAATTCCACCCTACAGCTTTTTCCTTGTTCTGGTTTAGATTTTAGTCTTGTATAGGCTGTAATCCACTGGAAATTGTATGTAAAAGCTTCATTAGCCACCCTGAATGATATAAGCCTTTGAAATTCAAGATACCATAACAGGTTGTAAGAATCGATATGATTTAGAGGCAATCACATATAACTATTGTCGGACATGAAATAAGCCCTTGAAATTCAAGATACCATGACAAGGCTGTGGACATCAATCTGACTGTCTACGCTCAAAGTTCATATGATAGATGTAATAAATAATTGATGACTAGGATGCTCAATATCTCTTTAATTACCATTAGACCAAGAAGGTAATTCTTACCAAATGGTGTCATCCCATCTATGGAGATTTAGAAATAAAAATTTAATAGATCTTCTAAGAGAAGTTTGGGTCGGGGAGATGGTGGAGGAATTATCATAGATCAAAATAGGAAAGTAATTACAACAATTTCTAGCTATTATTGGACATTTTTGAACTCTATAGTTGAATTCAGCTCACTTCTTATGGCCTTGTTTTTTGTGGTGGGCATGCCATTTTTTAGATACACTGGGAAATTAGATTCTCCAAAGATCATATTTTTAGGGAATAATCATGTGACTGATGCCATTGCTATTCTTGCTTGTGATTCACACACGAGTTGCTCCTTTTTTTGAGCAAGGAATATATTCGACACATGATGATGGCAACAAGTGTCATCCCATCTCCCTGTTATAGGGTAGCAACACCACGTGTTGCAACCACACTGCATCTGTGGAAAAAAATTGACTTAGAGCGTCTGGCGTTCTGGGGAAGACTGTGACTGGGGCTAGAATTTCTGTAATTTAAATGTTTCAAGATACAGATGCAGGGTCATTGACAGATTTGATTCCATATATATCAAAGTGACTCATTTCTAGCTTCAGGTTATGATACTGAAAGATATGTTACTCCCTAAATGCTAGGGCACAAGTATTTAGTATGGGAAGGCTGTCTGATCTAGTATATACCAGTTGCTTAGAAGAGGGCTGTCCTTTTCTTTGGTGATCAACACGCGTGGTGGTAGTTCATTAGCAAGTGGTGATGATGTGTTCTAAATAGGCACTTAGCAATCATGCCAGTAGCTGATTTACTGAAGTTTGGACAAACTGCAGCAAATTCAACTCCCAAAGAAATAATGTCGCATGGGCAGATAGGTGTGGAAACTTACAATCCAACTTATAACAACTGCCTTTCTCCAAAATCCTACTGCACGCTGGCTAATAAACTCGTGATGTTGATGAGCATTCGTGGCGTTCACTGTGTTGGAAGTATTCGTGGCGTTCACTGCGTTGGAAGCTGCACATAGATTTATTTCATGTGTTTAACTAAAAGGGATGAGAGAAGTTATTTCTTGTCCCTAGTAAAAATTAGAACAGGGCATTTCCAACAAGAAACATATATAAATCGCCAAAATACAATAATTAGGTGTCTTACTGTTTTCTGGCTTTGGAATCTCACGCCTAATCGAATGCTCCCAGTGCCTCCATAGACGTATCTACAAAGGATAGAGATACATTACGTTAAGATATATGCTCAATGACTACACTGCAACAATGAATTACCACTGAATAAAATAAGGGTGCCATTAGGCGCACCTCACTTTTTGATGACTGCACCCCATTAGTAAAAATTACTTACTGCACCCCATTAATACACCCCAAATATTAAGAAAAGTATCTACAAATTTTATAACTACACACATTTCACAATTTTAGGCATCACCTATTAAGACAGGTTTCCTACTGTAAGGAATGTGATTAGTTTTTAAACCTCATTGTTTTTCTCTTTGCAGACAAGTGAGATTCCTGTTTTATAGTTTGCTATATAAAAAAAGATGCTACGCAGCACTTGTTTGAAGTATCGGTTGGGCTTGCCTCTCTTGTTATACTAGGAGAAGGACAAATCCTTGCTTAAGTTGTCAAAGTTGGGGAAGGAGTCATGGGCTTTGGTGGGAACATTAGCAGGTTGTTTAAGCATGCAATCACCATTGGAAAACAGGTAAGCCACTGGGTTGTGGGTTGGATAAATCTCTGCATATTGGATATCAAATGGATCAAACAGAATATATGGCAGAGAACATCAGGCTTTTTCAACAGTAGCAACATCTCAACAAGAAATGGGGAAGATAGTTTAGACGGGTGAGTAGCAAAGATGAACTTCCCAAAAGGAGGAGATTGCAGATTCCCACTAAAACTGAGTGAGTTAAGTCTGGGGTGGGACTACTAAACTTCTTGAAAACTGAAAGTAAAAATAAAAATAAAAATAAAATTAAAAAATGGGATGCAATCATAAAAAAAAGTGGGGTGTGCCTAGCGCCACCCTAAAATAAACATGTATACACAAGACACCTAAAACTAGGAAATGGGGGCATGAATCTATGAAAACTAAATCTAATATTTGGATACACTTTTGAATTGACTTTTTGTGACTTTTGGCTCTTAAAGAGTCAGAAGTCAAGTAAAATGTCTTCAGCACTTAAGAGAGTAACTTCTCCACAAGTCAAAAGTCATAAAAAGTCGAAATAAAAGCTTTTAGGAGAAGCTTCCCCCAATTAGCTTTTGTGGGAAGTTTCAAAAAAATTAATAAATTAATATTCTTAGAAGTTATTCTGAAAAATTCCTTTCCTTCTCTGAGAAGTTCATCCAAACAAGTCCTAAGAGTAGCTTCTATAAAAGTTTTCCACAAGTTTACATCCAATAATTTCTATTAATGAATTTCAAGAAACATTGAATTAGAAACAATGTCTGTTCATATCTTAGTAACCAGAAGTGTCGAGAAGTGGAAATGACAATAGAATATGAAATGAGCAATCCTAGAGAAAAGCATTAACAAATTGAGATTCTAAGGCATCAGAAGCACCTAAAGAAGAAGACCGTTCAATTATTGTTTACATCAACACCAGACTATAAAGTTGGGAGAGTAATTGAGTTACCTTTGCCCCACCAAGAACCATAGTAGTGACACAAAAGAGTACATGGACAACTGCCAATACAAAGATGAAAATGTGCAGTTGATGTAATCCTTCAAGTGATAGCAATGGAACTTTTCCCTGAAACACACAAAAACAATGCATGATCAAAGAAATCTCAAGTACTGACAGTAGTCTATATCGATGGAAAGATAGTGCAAAATGAAAATATATGTCTCTATTGTTGGCATTATGAACAAATTTTGCAACCGTTTGTTCAAAATGGGAAACTCCATTCCTGCCATATCAGTAACTATCTATTTTTTCTTTTGATTCTATTGTTTCTCTTTTGCAATGTCAACTGTTGTGTAGTGGTCATACATAAGTGAAAAATGAGTGTTGTTAATTTGTTTTCTGTTCACTGATCTTCTTATACGGCACCAGGATCCAGGGGCAAAACATTTGAAAAGAAAAAAAATTCATTGATGCTACAGGGGGGTAGCCTAGGGCAGGGATGGAGACGGGTGAGAGGGGTTGATCCCCCTGAACTTTTGAGAAAAAAAACTAAATTTATACTATATTATTTAATTTAAGAAGGCATAAGCATAGTGTAAGGGAGGCAGTTGGTCCCTAAACTTTTGAAAAAAATAATAAGTTTTATGCTATATTATTTAATAGGGCATACTGCATAGCCATGGGCAATGGGAGCAGCTGCTTACAAATGGACACAAACAGATGAGATAGCCCACAAAATTGCTCCTCAAAAAAATTATACGGCTATGCCCCCAAATCCTCACCCCCTGGACCAAGAATATTTTGTACCTGGCTAATCATTCTTCACAAATCCATTAATAATAATTACTAATATTATTAATCAACCATTGTTAGCTCCCCTACAAGAAAATCCTAGCTCCGCCCTTGCTAGGAGCTCTTGTCTACCAAAGCAAGATTTGCCATGAACGCACCTTCAAATGGAATTAACTTGATTTCATGCAGCAATAAAGTAGGTTGCATTTGAAAAAGGATGGGCAGCTAATTCAAGGAATAAAGCCTTCTTGTTTAGAAAGTTGGTGAACTTGAAAATTCAAGGAAGAGGCGTCAATTGCAGAACATTTGAATGAAAGGCATAGCATTGTAAATCAATTGGTGGCTGTAAAGTCCAAATTTGTAATTGGTTAATTCCATTGACAAAACTCAGTCAAATTGTAATCTTGAGTCTGTCCATCTATATTCAGTGTTGTCTATGAAGATGAAGCTAGAAAAGATACCACTGAAGATCAAGATGTCTGAAGCTTCGTTCTCACTATTTACGATGGTAAGTGACCTTGATACCTAGCCCATACCTTAGGTGATTTGACTTAGACAATTGATTTTATCTTAGGTGACTAGAGGCTAGAAATTGTTTTGAGAATTACAGACATTAGGACACATTAATTGGATGTGTATTCAGACAACTTGGCACGAGCAAGCCATTTTTGATTCGAGCAGAGTTAGTTGGCTCGAGCAAATTGGTCTCAAGTTCAGACCATTGCATTCTGTAATTTTTGTAAATTCTAGTAGCCTGGGTCGAACGAATTGCTCTCGGGTTGGTTTTCTGTAATTGCAAAACATGGATAGTAACCAACTCGCTAGAGTGAGTCCAAATTGGCTCAAGCGAGTGTCATGGAAATAGTTTTTAGAAACTGCTAAAACTCTACTTTTGGGGTTACCTATTAATACCTTTATTTGACAGAGTTGAGAGTTGCAAGAGTGCTTGAGGGTTCTTATACCTCTTTGGTTTGAACTACCTTTGTTCTCCTCTCCCCTTATTCTCTACAATGTAAGCTTAGTCTTAATGCACCATCTCGCTTGTTAGCAGGGGTGTATCCAAACCGGGCTAGCTTGAAGTTCGGCTCAGCCCGATCAAGCCAGGCTTGAGCTTGAAAAATAGGCTCGATCAAGCCGAGCTATTTTTTGAGTTTAAAAATGTATTCAAGCCAAGCTCGAACCAAGGCCTGTTTGATTTGGCTCGGCTTGATTGAGGCTCGGTTCGGATCGGCTTGAATATTATATAAAAAAGTAATATATTATAAATATATCATTATTATGTATATAAATAATATTATTGTATTTATTTATATATATATAATATATGTATACATATATATATATATATTATTTTTATTTAAAATAGTTTTTTAGTAATTCAATCCAAGCTTAGCTCAAGCCTAGCCGAGCTTCGAGCCGAACTTTTTGAACTACATATCAAGCCGAGCCGAGATGAAAAAATTTCAAACCGAGCCGAGCAGGGCCAAGCCCGGCTCAAATACACCCCTACTTGTTAGATTTCCAAATTGTTGAAATCCTTCTAGAAATTGTTTTAAATCAATCAACACCTTAAGGCTCAAATCCTTGAGTGTTTGGCCGGTGCATTCTGAAGCCACTACAGTGGAGATCAAATCTATAGATTCGTGGACTTGTGGTTGGCGTGAGTCAAAGGCGTTGCAATAGAGATCGATCGAGAGATCATGAACTAATGAGATCTTTGAGATAACTATGCCGCTGATGAGCTAGTGGAGATCGAACTTGCAGGTTCGTAGTGCGTACAAGTGCGTGGAGGATCTGTTCCAAGGATCATAATGTCGAGTCTTGTTGGGTAAGGTTCAAGTTTGTACGTTTACTTTTCTCTGAGTGATTTCTATTTGCTGGACAAGGTCCCGTGGTTTTTTTGAAAGGTTCCTAAGTAAAAAATCTTGTGTCTCTACTTTGTGTAATTGTCTTTATTATTAACTTAATTTAAAAATTGGGTAGATAGACCCTAGGAGACCAATTCACCCCTCTAGGTCTTGTGTGATCATATAAAGGGTAAGAGGGTGCTAAATGATTAATTACAAGCTTTTATTGCTTAGCTCATTACCGAAAAGTTGGGAGACATTGGTTGTATCCCTTAGTCATTTGGCATTGGATGGGATTATTTTCATGATTCATCACTAATAGTTTGTTGAATGCAGAGGTTAGAAGACAAGCATTAGGTTCATCTCATCCACAAGTTTTGGCTAGTGAAGAAATGGGAAGATCCAAGAATATGGGTGATCACTTTCATGATAAATCAAAAGGAAGATCAAAAATCAAGAACCAAGGTTGAATATTATTATCACAAAAAGGGACAAACGTATGAAGAAAGAGTGCCAAAAATTTAAAAGGACATGAAAGAGGGAAAAGTCAATGATAAAGAGAAAAAACTATGGCGCTTGCTACAAATGAGAAGGTTGAAGTGCTCACCGCATACGATGAAAATTGTTTTGGTGTCATATGTGATGATTCCGAATGAATTGTTGACACAAATTCTTCTTATCATGCAACACCAAATCGAGAGTTCTTTTTCATACAATTTTGGTAAGTTTGGTATGATTAAGTAGAGAAATAGTAGTGCTCCAAAAATTATTGGCATCGGTGATGTTCATTTTAAAACTAATGTGGGCCACAATCTTATTTTGAAAAATGTGAGAAATGTATCGGATTTCCATTTGAATCTAAAATCATTTGAAAAGTTGGATAATGAAGGACTTGAGAATCATTTTAGAAAGAAAGATGGAAGTTATCCAAAGGTTCTCTCATCGTGGCAAGAGGTGAGAACAAAATCTACTCTTTAGAAAATGAAGGCTCAATTGTTCAAAGGCTAAGTGAAACCGCATCATCAAATCTTTGGCATCGAAGTCTTGGTCAAATGAGCGAGAAAGGCATTTATGTTATGGCAAAAATACACTTCTCCCCAAAATAAAATGTACATCCATTAAACCTTGTGATCATTACTTAACCGGTAAACAACACAAAGTTTCATTTCTTCGAAGTAGTAACAAGTATAAATATGAAATTTTGAATTTAGTACACCTGGATGTGTGTGGTCCTATGAGTGAAATCTCTTAATAGTACATGTTACTTTATTACATTTATTGATGATGCATCTAAAAAAGTATGGTCTTATACCATGAAATCTAAGAATGAAGTGTTTGAAAATTTTAAAGTTTCATGCTATGGTTGAACAAGAAAGTGGTTAAACTCTCAAGTGTCTTTGTGAGGATAATGGGAGAGAGTGCATTTCAAAAGGCATTCAAGAGTTATTGTGATATGAATGGTATTTGGCATGAAAAAACTGTTCCTTATACTCCTCAACAAAATGGGATATAGGAAATAATGAATCGGACAATTATTAAAAGAATGAGAAGTATGCTTATATGTGCAAAGTTGTTTAAAAACTTTTGGGAGAAGCAATGTGTACTGCGTGTTATCGATCAATCATTCTCCATTAGTTCTACTTAGAGGACAAGTTGCTGAAAGGTGTGGAGTGGCAAATATGTTTCATATTCCGATTTGAGAGTGTTTGGATGCAAAGCTTTTACGTAAATATCTGATGAGCTTCGTTCCAAGATAGACTACAAGTCTTTGCGGCGTGTCTTCTTGGGATATGGTGATGAAAAATTTCGCTATCGGTAGTGGGATCCCATAATATGAAGTTACATAAAATTAGTGATGTGGCCTTTCGAGAATATCGAACCATGGAAGATTTTGAGAAGAGTAAAGAGTCTCAAAAGATTAAAAATGAGCCAAATGAAGCTTCTCTTATTCCTCCACCAGTGCAACATTAAAATGGTGGAAAAAGCCTCTTGAAAATGGGGGTGAACAAAATAATGTTGAAAAGGGGAAGAAGCTACCGGAATCACAATTGACTAATTGAGAAGATCTACTAGAGAAAGAAAACCCTCAAGTAAATATCGTCAAAATGAATATGTGATGGTTATAAATGAAAGTGAACTGAAACTTTTCCAAGAAGTTTAAGTTGATGTGCACAAAGTTGAGTGATTGAAAGCTATGCAAGAGGAGATTGATTCATTGCATAAGAATCATTCTTATGATCTTGTTGAGTTACCAAAAGGAAGAAATGCTTTGATAAATAAATAGTTCTTCAAACTAAAGAACGAATATAATATAAAGAAAATAAGATACAAGGCACAGTTAGTTGTGAAATGCTTTGGGCAGAAAAAGATAATTGACTTTGATGAAATCTTTTTTCCCATAGTTAAAATGTCCTCTATTCAAATTATTTTGGGTTTGGCAGCAAACTTGAATTTAAAAGTTAAGCAACTAGATGTCAAGACTTACTTCATGGTGATTTGAATAAAAAATTATACAATGAGCAACCACAAGGTTTTGAAATCAAAGGTAAAGAGAACATGATTTGCAAGTTAAAGAAAAGCTTATATGAGTTGAAGGCTTGAAGCAAGCACCTAGGCAATGGTATAAGAAGTTCAATTCATTTATGGCAGATCTCATGAGTACCAAAGATCAGCCTTGGACCATTGTGTTTACTCTAGAAGGTTTTCTAATGGTGATTTAATTATTTTCTGGCTTTATATTGATGAAATATTGATTATTGGTTGAGATGCTAACATGATCGACTGATTAAAAAAAACCAAGCAAGTCCTTTGACATCGAGTTAAGATCGCAAAACAAATTTTAGGCATGGTGATCTCTCGATCGTGATAGGAAAGCTAAGAAATTGTGGTTATATATCGCAAGAAAGGTACATTGAACGGATACTTAAAACATTTCAGATGAAGAATGCTAAAACCAGTTAGCACTCCACTTACAAGTTATTTCAAGCTAAATAAAGACCAAAGTCCTTCAAGTGAAGAAGAGAAGAGATACATGAAAAGAATTACATATGCTTCAGTTATTAGAAGTTTGATGTATGCAATGGTTTGCATAAGGCTGTATATCGCGCATGTCGTTGGGGTTGTAAGTAGGTTTCTTTCAAATCTAGGCAATGAAAATTGAGAAGTAGTTTAGCAGATTCTTATATATTTAAGAAGAACTTCTAAGATGTGTGTTTTGGAATGTCTAAACCAGAGTTGGAGGGGTTCGTAGATTCGGACATGATAGGTGACCTTGATCATAGGAAGTCTACTTTAAGTTATTTGTTTACCTTTGCAGGGGGAATTGGATCTTGGTAGTCCAAATTGCAAAAGTATATGGCTTTATCTACCATAGAAACAAAGTACATTGCAGCGGCAGAAGTGTAGAACCTCAGTTCTTCCATGTACTGCTATGCGTGTTTTGTTATGATAATGAGGGTTTTAAATCAACCTAAGTGTGTTTCATGTGTGTGTTGAGGATCACAAAGCAAAATAGTAGAAATACTCTGTGTTAAGTGTGAAAACAAGCCAAAGTGGCCAAAAAAAACAAAGCAACCAGTCGACCGCTCAAAGCAGTGGTCGACCACTCAACTAGCAGTCAACCACTCAGCCCATTTTTTTGTTAGGGTTTTTTACCATAAGGTGTGCACATGACCGCTCTACCAAGTGGTCGACCACTCCACTAGCAGTCGACCGCTCATGCCACCGGTCGACCGCTTCTGTGCCCATTTTGCCTTAGCCAACCTACTACTGCTTTTTGGGATATTTTCGAGGGACTTTTTGGGTTTTAGCCAAACCCTTGGCCTATTTAACCCCCAATTTGTGGGGTTAGAGTTTACACAAACTCTAAGGATAAATTTTGAGAGAGAAAGGAGAGAGAAAAGCTAGGGTTTGCTAGGGTTTGTGCTAAGATCAAAGGTGAAGCTTGGATTTCATTTCTCAAGCCTCCTCAAGCCTTCTCCAACTTTTCTAAAGCGTTAGACCGCAGGGATTCGGTCTTGAAAAGGTAGATACACTCTATTATCTACCCTTGTTATGATTTCTTTAAGTAAAGTAAGATAGAAAGCATGTTTCTTGATGAATTTGAAATATAAGGCTAAGTAATTGTACGCTATTGCTATGAATGAAACTTCATGAATGTATCTTGATGTTTAAGGGTTTTCCACGTCTACCATGTTGTTCACAAGGACTATATGCACACGTATGTTTTGCATGATCGAATTTCTCATAAGTACGGGCATCCGAAAGTTTACAAGTATATGAATGTTCACAAGCAATCTGAAAGTTCACATGTTAAGATCTCACAAAAAATGATAAAGCCAAATAGAGGGTTGGTCAAGGATAGAGATATCCAAGGATATGTAATATCCGGCTCCAAGTATGATCTCATAAGAACGATAATGCCAACAGGAAAGGTTGGTCAAGGATGCTAGTAGCCCAGTTCTAAGTATGTTTTGATGAAGGGTATTTACATACCCAGATCACAAGTATTTTCAAGGGTACTAGTAATCTGACTCCAAGTATAATCTCACAAGAATCTCATAAGCTCATAAGTAAATCTCATAAGAAAGTCTCATAAGAAGGCCTGATTCTCACAAGATCTCGTAAGATAAGTTTTGAATACTCACAACAACACGTAAGGTTTTGATTTCAAAGTAAGCTCATAAGGCAAGATTTCTTAAAAGTATGCACCTTTTAAGATAAGATTTAAAGTATAGTTTCCGCACTCTGATTAAAATATGTATGTGAACTTGATTTTGTTTCTACGCATAAGCATGCTATTATTGATGTTATAACACTATTAGCTAATAGTTTGTATACGCTGAGCTATTCAATGCCCAGCTGAACTATTATATTCGGCAAGTCCATTTGACATATGTGCTCCGAGACCATGGTTCGAGGAGAAGTACACGGAGGAGGAGCCTGCTCAGGATCATCCTCATGAGGAGAGGACCCGTGATAGGTGGCCCTATCTTAATTATTGTTGAGCGATGAGAGGGAGAGAATGTATATTTCTCTATACTTTTGTATTATTGAGTGAAGATGTTCACTCCATACTTTTGTATAACTTGGGATACAATATAGTTATGTGTAAAAAAAAATTTAGCCTCCGCTTTTAACATGCCAAAGTCTCACATGCTCCTAGGTGAGATTTTGGGTCGCGACAAGAAGCTTAAAAGAAAATGTTATGGATGAAGAGGCCCTTGGAAGAACTTAATTTGGAACAAGGCAGATATGTTGTTCACTGTGATAGTCATAGTCAGTGTGCAATTCATTTGAGTAAGAATGCAAGTTTTCACTCAAAGTTTAAGCACATTGAGGTAAGATTTCATTGAATTCAAGATATGTTAGAAAAAAAAGGTACTACACCTTGAAAAGATCCATATGGATAAGAATGATGCGGATATGATGCCGAAACCATTACCCAAGCATAAGTATGAGTTTTGTAGGAGTATGGCCGGTATGGGTATGGTAGATCCCTCTTCATGAGTTGGGTGGGAGAGTTTGTTGGGTCCCTCCTCATAAAGAGGTGGGACCCACCTTAACTTGGAAAGAAGTATTGGCTTATTTTGGTAAAGGGGGGAATTTAATGCCTTGTCCCACTACTCTTTCTCACTTACTTGGGTTTGTACGATGTGAAGACCTCTCCTCTCCTATTGCCTTTTGGTTTTTCTCCAACTCTCTCTTCATAGTCAAGCACATGTGTGAGAAAGAATAAAAGGAAAGAAGGAGTTTTTTGAGTAATCCATTTTTAAAGCTACTCTTAAATAAAGATCAAGATTGCGCATGTCTTTTATCATTTGAAGTTAGAGAAAACATATATTGTTTATTGTATCTTGTATTTTCACCTATTTTTGTGAGTTATTGAATATTCAAAGAGTGGTGTATACTCGTGAGTGTTTGTCTTTAGCTGGTGTAGAGATATCCTTTTATAATCTCAGTATTTATAGCGGAAAATTCTATCTGTGGTTCTCTCTTCTTCTTTGAGGGTTTTCCACGTTAAAATTCGTGTGTATTTATGCTAAATTGCTTAATTTTTATTATGCTAATTTAATATTTGATTTACATACACAAAGGGGGAAAATATGATTTCCCAAACAAAATGGACATTGCATCTGAGTGGCTGTTGAACACACTAAGGTCTATTTCTTGGCATTGTATGAGGTGAAAAGCAGATTACTGAGAAGTTAAAGCAGATGTACCTTTGCACAATGCTGGGAAGTAGTAGCCTCAGCCAAAAGGCGCCTCCCAAAAGAAAAGGCTTCACGATTCTGGATCTCATGCTCCGAAGAGGAGACAGCCTCCCTCTTGCATGGAAGCATGTGATTTACAAGATGTGATGAGATGCATATGTGGCTAATCAGTCCTTGAAATACTGTTAATAGAAGGGAAATAAATCCCAGAAGCATCAACTCTGCAAACACAAATTCGTTACACGCTCAGTTACTGTATGTCGTTGTGATGAGCCTTGAAAGCAGGGGCGGAGCCACATGGGACCCGGGGGGCTGAAGCCCTCATGAGATTATATCTTTATTACTAGTACTAGTGGGTGGCACGTGCTATGCACGTGAGAGCGAGGGGAAGGAGTTAACCAGGAGTTAACCACAATTAATAGGAGTTAAAAGGGTCACGTGTTAACCCATGGGTGCAATTGAAATCTCCCCAAGTTTAATCGTGATTGACTGTGATTCTATTCTTTAAATAAATAGATGAAGGTAGTTTGGGAATTAAAGTAAAACATTAAATTAACGTTTTGTTTCATATAAGGGTAGTTTAGAAATTTTGGAAAATTCAGGCTACGCCTGCCTCTCCCATTATAATAGTAAAGATAATGGGAGAGGCAGGCATAGATGAATTTTCTGAAATTCTCATACTACCCTTATATAAAACAAAATTTTGATTTAATATTTTGCTTTAAAGCCCAAACTACTCCTTACTCATTTATCTATTTAGACTCACAGCCAATCGTGATTGAACTCGGGAGAGTTCAATCGCACCCGTGGGTTAACACGTGTCCCGTTTAACTCCTATTAACTGTGGCTAACTCCTTCCCCTCGCTCTCACGTGCATCGCACGTGCCACTAGCGAGTTCAATCGCACCCGCAGGTTAACACGTGTCCCTTTTAATTCCTATTAACTGTGGTTAACACATTCCCCTCGCTCTCACGTGCATCGCACGTGCCACCTGCTAGTATATATATATGGGAAGGGATCTGTAGACATATGTAAAAAAACATATAAGTTCACATATGGTTATGATAGATGAATCTCCCGATCTAACGGCCACAATCATCACTTTTTTTATATGTATAAGGGCATTTAAGGAAATTGAATTTTTTTTTTTAAAGATTGAGCATATCTTTAGTTTCCTAACAAACTCACGTTCTCCTTCTCTCTCTCTCTGCCATTCTCTCTCTCCATTGCCTCAATAGCAGCCATGTACTCATTTACTTGTTTTGTGTGTAAAAATTTTGACAATTTTACTAGTAAAAATTGTGCATTAGGTACAATTTTACTAGCGTGTCAAGATTTTTTATATGAAAAAAAAACCTAAAAATTGGTAACCCTCAACTCCACGGGCATTCACTCTCTCTCCATCGCTTCAATGCCTCAATAGCAGCGATTTTTACCAGCTTTTAGTTAACTAAAAGTTTTTCCCAACCCAACAATCAGTCCAGCTTTTCACGGGTTCGCATTGAACTTTTGAATCCATTGGTCGATTTTGTGTAAAGTTTTCTCAACCCCATTAAAATTAGATTCATGTGTGCTTAAAAACATCATGCTCAAAGTCAGATGTTGCATGCATGTAATGATCTTGTGAACAAACAGTCTTAGAAGATGAGTACTGTAATGAAAGTTGTTTTGTTTTTCTTCCTTAGAAGTAGGGATTCAAATGAAACATATGTTGATAGTGTATCCGAAAGGAAAAAAGATTCTTCAATGGTGCATTGGGAGGGGAGAGATTCTTTGGAGAATCGCAGGCCAAGATGGAACTTCTTGTATAAGTTGGAATGAGACTTTCCTTAAGGAGGTTGCTCAGGGTTCTCTATTTGGGTTCTTTATGAAAATGTGAAAGGAGAATAAAATACGAAAGAAGAGAATGATCTTGTGAATATTTCTTCAGGTTAGTTTATTGAGTTAAACTTCATCTCGAGCTCCTCTCTCCGGCATTCTTAACAAACACAGTGATATGTGAACTTATATGTTCTTTTACATATGTCTAAGAATCTCTTCCCTATAAATAAATATATATGAAGCCCCTCCTGAGTCTTGAGATTTTTAAAAAAATAATAATAATATAGTATTAATAACTTGGCTAAAATTAAAAGGAGCCAATTCCTCCATGGTTATAATCAGATTATGGGGCAATCCGGTTATGCTTGGTCGCCACGTGCCTCTTTTGACACCTCTTAACTTTGGTTAAGATTCACTCACCCATTGTTGGTTTTTAGTAAAAATGTTATTAAAAAAATTAAAATATTTATAAAAAAGAACTGATATTTTTTTCTAAGAATCAAGGATGGGCAGGTGAAATTCAGTTAGGGGCATAACCGGATTTGTCAAATTCAGTTATCACAGTAGAGGATTTGGTTCCAAAATTAAAAGTATCTACGACCTTTAGTAGGTGTTCACAAATTCTAACTCATCTCGAAGTTGGCCTATGGTTCTTGGGCTAGACTTGGCCGAGTCTACACCATTTGGTCAATATGAAGGAAAATATTCACCTCCTAGCTGGTGGAGCGAAGTGAGGCATCTTGGCCCTTTTTTGTCACGTGTTTCCTTTTAATTAGTAACTGTGGTTAAGATTCATTAACTCTTGGGATTAAAACATCTACCATTGATTTTTGAATTTTTTTTTTAAAAAAAAAATCATCACAAATGTTAAAACTTTTTTACTAGAGTTCAAGGCAGTTAAAGGGACTTTGTGAGAGCACTCTGGACTGAGGAGCGAACTATTGCTCTTGTATTGTAAGATTTGACCATAGAAGTTTAGAAGGAGAGAAAAGACTTGAGCACACAATAAAATAAGAAGAAGACAATAAAGATAAGTAAAATTGAAGAAAACATTAACATATCTATCATTTTAGCTTGCTGCTGACTAACTGTATAGAATATAGCATAAGAAAGCGGAAAAAATAACAAGCATAGAAAAATGAGAGTAAAATAGGTCAAGTAGCTAACAACAGACCTTCTTTCAGTTTTTGTAAGGCTTCATACAATGCTTCCTGTTGCTTCCGCAGCAAGAACTGAAAGTAAAGTCCAACATGTAGCAATTAGAAGGTCCATTACTATATACAAAACATTTCAGAGATGTTACTAAGGCTTAATGATTAAAGAATAAAAAAATGCTTTTTGTCTGGCTTAGCCTAACAGTCGATAAAGTGCAATAAAACATAGAACAAGAGTTTGGTTGAGAGCAACCAAGGGCGGAGGTAAGAATTTTTGGTAGGGGGTCACATTTGGTTTAAGGGGCGGGGGTTCGGGGGCTCAAACCCCGAATTTTTATTTTTTTTACGACTAAGTTTGTGGTACATATCCTACAAGTATTGTTTCTCCTTGTTTACAGGCAGTTGTCCCCTTGAAGTCTGGTTATAAGACGAATCTTTTAACTCTAGTTAATAACTTTAACTTTTACAGTTAATTTTTTTCTTCTAGAAACCAAGGTTAGGTGATTGAATCCTAAGGGCTAGTGAATCTTAATTACAATCAAGAGGTAATAAAAGAGACATGTGTACTAGACTTTACAGGGGTATATAAGGGACCACAAACCCTCCTTAAGTCAGGTCCTTTTGGAGTGGTTGTGTGGGTTTACCCTTATGGCCCTAGCGGTTACCTTAGGGCTGATGTGTGTGTGTTTAGATTATCTCTCTAACAAAAAAAAAAGGGGACATATGTTGGCCTATGGGTTTTAATTGACTCCAAGGAGTCCGGTTATAACAAAGATTTAGTAAACTATATAATTTTTTTTTTAATTCAAAAGTTGAGGGGTACCTACCTGTGATCAAATCACAGCCAATCACAATTGAACTCGGGGAGAGTTCAATCACACCCACAGGCCAACAAGTGTCCCTTTTAACCCCTATTAATTGTGGTTAAGATTTTCTAACCCTTTGGGTTCTAAAATATAACCTTAGTTTTTAGAAAAAAATTAAAAAAATATTAAACTCTAGTTAAGGATTTTTAACTCTTAGGGTTAATATTTTTTAAAAAAACTAAAGGTATATTATTGAATTCCAAAGGTTAGTGGATCTTAACTATGGTTATAGGGGTTGAAAGGAACATGTGTTGGCTTGTGGGTGCGATTGAACTCTCCCCCAGTTCAATTGCAATGGCTGTGATTGGATCTCCATCCATCTCCATTCCCCATGCTATGCAGCTTATCCCATATACATTAAAAAAATTTGCAAAAGTTTAGGGAGGGCACGTACCCCAGCCCCCCCCCCCCCCCCCCCCCCCCGGCGGTGGTTCCGCCCCTGATAGCAGCCAAAAAAAAAAATGCCTTTTGACAGGGATATTTTTAGTCTAACAAATAAAAAACAGGGATATTTTTCCGACTTACACAGGAATTTTTTATATGACAAAAATACCTTTATTTTATATGTAATTACTAAACTACCTCTATCATAAGGCATATTTTAGGTTCTACCGATATCTCTTCAACCCAAAATACCCTTCTTTATACTTATAATTACCAAATTACCACTACCTGAGACTTTTTTTGGGTTGCTCCGGTTGTCTCTCCAACCGAAGCTCCTGATCATAGTTAATCTCATTATTTATTCAAGTGTCCCTACTTGCACCATTGTTGCAAGTTACTTTATAACAACCTATCTTTTTCACCACATAAAAAAAAAGGCCTGACGTTTTCCTTGTAGTATGCTCTTGTGATTGGGAATGTATATCTTCTAGTGCCTTCACAGATCACCGTTATATCGATCCGACAATCGTGGGCTCAATTGCTTGTGCCCACGCTCGCTCCCTAATCGTTTGCAGCTCGAGCTTGTTTATTTAATAAAAAAAGTCAAGGTCAAACTGGATTTTCAAGCTCGTTGATTTAGTGACCAAGCTTGAGCACACTAATGCTCGGCTCGTTTAAAGCTCAACTCAATTATATATATTGTAATGGGTAAATTTCGTAAAAACCTAAGTGTGGTAACAACGAGCTCGTCCTCAGTGTGGTGTTATCGTTTGAGCTCATTTCCGTCGTCTCCTCGGCAACGGGCTCGTGGACGTATGAACGACGAGAGCGTGGTCTTGTGAACGACAATCACGTCTTCACTCTGACGACGGACCCGTGGTCTTGTGAACAACGATCACGTCTTCACTCTGACGACGGACCCGTGGTCTTGTGAACAACGATCACGTCTTCACTCTGACGACGGACCCGTGGTCTCGTGAACGACGATCACGTCTTCACTCTGACGACGGACCCGTGGTCTTGTGAACGACGGTCACGTCTTCACTCTGACGACGGACCCGTGGTCTCGTGAACGACGATCACGTCTTCATTCTGACGACATACCCGTCGTCTTATTGTCCACGATCGCGTATCCTAAACACGTAATGATATCTGGCGTTGCTGCCCAGTCGCCTGGGACTGATCCTACCTCTACGATGGTAGGTGGGTAACATTGTCTTGGCATTAAATGGCATTTAATGCTGCATTTAATGCCAGTCACCTCGGACGAGTTCCTACTCTTTGCCTGCTCTTTTTGTGTGCAGATGCGCGTGCAGTACGAATGACCAGAAGATCTATCTAAAATGATTACTGAAGTACACATCAGGGATTCGAGGTATGCATGGACATCAATGGGTGCCTATGGCCATGGCAAGGGTGGTCTATATAACCCTGTGAAAAACAGTGTAAGGGGGACGAAAAAATTGGGAGAGCTAAGACCTTCGAACTCTCTATTATGTTCTTGCTGTTCATCATCTCCTACACCTACTGACTTAATCATCGGAGTGCAGGTCAGGGTATCACACCCTCCACTCCAGTCTTCTACCAGCTAATCAGAACTTGGGAGGAGCTGCTGCTGACGCGTGTCCTTTCGGTAATTTCCCCTCACATATATATATATTTCTTACTAAAATACATAAAATTTATACTTGCTTCATTTAAATACCAAAATTAAGTATATTCATTATATATATATTAGTAAAGATTAATATTATATAATCTATTTTACATGATAAAAATGTCATTTATACAATCATAAACTTATACTAAATTTTAGTTAACACTGCAATTTCTTTACCTAATAAAGGAAAATAAAAATTTCACCTTATAAATAGTTATATCTAATAAACTAAGTTGCCCGAGCACGGCTCAAGTTTGTTTATTAAAGCTCGAACTTGTTTATTTAATAAACAAGTCGAGCTCAAACTTAAATTTCAAGCTCTTTAAATTAATAAACAAGCTTGAACACACCACTACTTAGCTCGGCTCGATAACACCCCTACCCATAACCAACTGCTTTTAAAGGAGCTCTAAGCCCAATAATCTTTAGTTTTCTCAATGAAAGAAGCATGAAGAAAAGATGGAGTAGGAGTCCTTTCAGCTTCCTTTTGGGGTTTCTCGTGTTTTCTTTTTTAAATAAATTTAATTCTTACTTGAATTAACTGGCTCAAGTATCCCATTTTCTATTGTCATGTTACCCACTTAAAGTGGGATGGGATTTGGTCTGGCCCCCACCAGACCAAAACCATCTGGCCATTCATAAGGCCCTTTAACTATCCTTTTAACCCTGGTTAAAAATTTTAACTCATATGATTATTTTTTTCTAAGAGCTAAGATTACAATGTTAAACCTTAAGGATTAATGAATCTTAACTACAATTAAAAAGTGTTAAAAGGAACATGTGTTGACCCATGGGATGAAGCCTGATAAGTTTCACTCCATTCCCACTTAAATTTAGCATTTGGATCCATATCAAATCCACAAGCCTGTACATTAACATGGATGCTATATATGAAACTCGAGGATCCAGCTAGGAAATGTTTTTCTTTAGCTCAACCTCAATGGCATGAAAATAAATAAAGGAAAAATTGAGAGTCTTGGGACAATTTAGAAGAATCTATATTTCGTAACAAATACGGAGGCAAAGATGATGGTGGTTTTTTTTTTTTATGTGGCGAGTGTACCTTTCCAAGGTGATGAAGTAAGCGCTCAGCACAAAGAGAGATGAAAACAATGATGGAGCAGACAACAGCGACTACCCACGTCGGAGTATACTCCAAAGAAGACTCGGATTCCACTGCCATTTCCTGTCAAGACGAGATCCACAACCAAAGGTGATCTAAAACTGGAACTAGATATGAACAAGGCCACAATCTTTGTTCATATATAACTTGATTTGAGCTGAAGAGGCAAATGGGTGAGAGAGACCACGAAAAGAAAAGAAATCGCATGAACATGATATTTATAGCTAAAAGATGCTAAGCCGAAGAATGAAAGGGACGAAAAGAACAGAGGAAAACGAGGCAAGCAAGAAACGCATAACCTTCTGTAGAATTGTCCTTTTTTTCTTTGTCAAGGGACTGTCACTTCACCGAATCTGAAAACTTGTTTTTTTGGACTTTGCTTCTCAGACCGAGATGGTGTGCCCTGCACATAAAATCGTTTTTTTCCTTTCCATTCCGGATCCGGATCCGGGTCAGCTGAGTTACTCCAATCAATTGCTTGAACTCAGGTTTGGAAGGTTGCTGAGATCTTCCTGGCGGGACACTCCCTATCTCCTTCATATTCAGACTTTTTGGTAGATTTTGGGGATGCAAATGGATGGACGGCTCTTCAGTCTTCACTTCATACTTTCACTTATTGTTAGTCTGTTATATCAACATATTGGTCTCTATTTTTTATTTTTTTTAATCTATTAGATCATAAACTCATTATTTTATAACGATCTGAACCTGGAAATTCAGACTGGATTAGGCAATTCATTTGCACCTTCTTTAATAGGCAACCCATTCTGCAAGTAATGGTTTGTAGTTCAGACTGGTATGGATTGTTAAGGCTTGTAGATGATTGAATATGCCCCGGTTTGTAATACTACTCGGTTTGATATGTACATCATATTCTCAGAAAATAATGGGATGAGTTTCAGGTTTCTGAATTTGTTTGTTGACGACATTAGAAACTAGATTGGTCTTTATTGTAGGTTTGATTTGTCTGATTTTGATTATACCCAGATGCTGTGTTTGAATTTTGAGTCTTCTTCATACATGGAAATGTCTTCTTCAATCCACTAACAGCTTTTGACATATTTGGTCTAAACAGTAATGTGGTTGATATAACCAATTTTAAAACCTTGCTAAATTTTCTATCATCCCTAACCAATTAACCCAAACCATCAATATTGGTCCGATCGAAAATATTCATTGTCTCCCCTTTACCACTACCACCCATTCAAAAAGGAGAGCTCTCATATGCTTGAAGCAGAGCTCTGCCTCATATTTAAAATCTACTAAAAGTGGTTGGTTCTTAAATATTGTTTCTGAGAGAAATAACGTAAAATAAATCATATCCAGACTCTTGCAAGATAAATCTGCAATTCGTTTCGCAATGAGCTTTCCATCTTCAGCATTCTTCTGGCCTTCTTTTACAAATGTCAATTACTTAAGTCATCTTGTTTATTATAAACGCCAGAGGATTCCTTGAAATTTCAACTTGATAGTCATATGGTTTGTAGTTGAGCCATGCATAAGTTTGAACATGAACATACCTCATGCTGATAGGTAAGCCAAATTTGATGGGTGATTTCTTCCCAAGAAGATCATATCCATGATTTGAGCAAAACTAATTTTCTGTTGTTTAAGAACATAAGATTATTAAGGAAAGGTGTAAATTTGAGAATTTACTAAATGTAATAGATGATTTGGGTGCTTTGGTAGGATCCCATCAGAGGAATAACTCATTGAGCACATCATCAATTACTTTTTTGATGACATGGATAAGAACTATGCATTCATTAATTACATTGGGGCATCTTTATGAGAAAGAGGGAGGAAAACATATTTGGGCTTAGACCCTTTGTTTAAACTATGTATTCATTAATTGTTTTAAAAGAGAAAAAAAACACTACACATAATTTTCATGTTTTGTGGATTCGTTGAAGTTTGAACCTATTTAGGCTTCCTCTTAAAATTCAAAATTACACACTTCGGTCATTAATTAGTTTAGATTTCAAAGTATTTATTTTGGCCGAAGAGTACTGGATGAGATGTTGGTTTTGGAAAGGAATAAATGATAGCTATTATAAGGTTCGTTGATCATTGAGCAACACATCACATTTACAGAATTACTGGTTACTTTGTCAAAGGATTTTTTTTTTCCTGATGAACAATAAAATGTTTTGATGCATTTTTGAATGGCCACCATACACTGAAAATACTATACAATTCAAGGGAAAACATTACATTACAAACAAATTGCCTCGGAACTTCAATGCATTCAGACCTCTATCGATACAAATAAAAAAACATCTTTGCTGCTACAAATGGTTTGTGTCCGCTAAATGCCTTTGGATCCTGCAAAATGATTTATACTTGCTGTCGATAATTGGTCCAACTTGAATTTTGCAGCTGTAGTCGAATACTATTTGTTCCCTCCTTCAACCATCCCCATCAAGTCTTTCTAAGAATCCATTTGCTTCATAGGCCACCCCACCCATGCCACCAATTTGCTTCAGCATTTGTGGAGGAAGAATTTTACATATGTTTTTGCATTCATATTTCGAGTCACCCTTCTTTGGAATCTTGAGTCCCTTCATCTTGCTTCAATTCTTGGCAAGGTGCTTATATTCTCCCAGCATCTCGATCACTTCTTTAATATGGCAACCCACACCATGTGCTATCCAAATAATCCAAGTAGCTAATGAGCAACTCAAATCATCCAAATCATGTGAGCAAATCACTTATCTGAATACATAAAAGTAGCAGAAAAAAAACAGTAGCAGTAAAAACCCCAAACCCTCTGTTATGCTAATCCATGTGAACTAAAAAAATTCCAAATGACGACCCAATATCAGATTATGAATCAGACGTCTCTGATCCAATTCTCTATCCTCTTTTAAAACCCTTCAATGACGACCCAATATCAGATTATGTTCGCTGGGCTTGCAACCCCACCTTGTGATTTCGGTTCTATTGGTACCGAAATCAGTTAATATATTGGTACCAAATTAATAAGCCTGGTTTACCTCTTATTATATATCAGGTTTAAGACATGCAAAAATCCTCAAAAAAAAATATGGGTTAAACCTTATTATAGATCAAGGGTTAGAACTACAAAAAATCACTTAAAAAAACCTGGTAAACCCCTTAATATATATCAAATCCTAGGCATAGAGGAAAATGGATTATTAGAGAACGAGAATGAGAAGGAGAAGAACGGAGAAGAGAGGGAGATTTTGGGCAAATTTGAAACTGAAGGAGAGGGGGAGAGATTTGCTGCCCATTTTCGTTTTACTAAAACTCTTAGGTGGGCAATCGTGGGCCGTTGGATCAAATAGAAGTGACGTGTCTTGCTTGGGTTAAAACCCGAGCAAGATCTCCAGCACCCTCATTCGAGCAGAGGAGCCAGCCCACCTGAAATTCCATGCACAACATTACTGTTTCAGTGGTTTCCGCTCTAAGTGTAATGACCTAATTTCTTATCACCAGATAATGTGTTGTGTTGTTAGTATCCAGATAATATGTTATTATAATCTAAATATATTAAACTAGCAGAGCCCCGTGCGATGCACAGGTAATAATTAAGAATATCTAAAATTAAATAATATTATTTATTTATTTAAATATTAAGTAATATATTTAAAAAATATTTAATAAATTTTATTTTCAATAATCTAAGTTTTTTTATTTGATAGACATTATTATTTGAATTAATTAATTAATTTCATAAAAATAATTTATTATTATTTTAATAACATTTAGTAGAAAATTATAAGTTCCTTACTATTAAACTTAAATTAATACATCTAAGAGTTGGAGATAAGAGAGGACTGTACAATAATGGGGATATATAGGGCTCTAGGATGAGATAGTAGGTCTCAAACCTGCAAGAGTTGGAGATAATAGAGGACTCTACAATAGTGGAGATAGGGAAGGCTCTAGGATGAGATAGTGGGTCCGAATCTTGAACGGTGGACATTAAAGAGAAAAGTCACATGTCATCTCTAAAATAAAACTTATGAGATTGGGGAGTTTAGAGAGCAAAGAGAAAAGTCTTATTTTTTTATATTATAGTAGTAGATGTATGAGTTATGTTAGGAAATTATTGTTATTTAAAGACTTAGAGAATACTATTGATTTGTTTCAATCTGTTTTAGCTTGGGATCTTTCTCCAAAGATTTTGATTCTTTACTCCCCCTCAAACGAAGGTGAGAAGGATGAACACCAAGTTTGTATCAAAGTGTGCTAAATACGTCACGCGGAAGCGGTTTAGTGAGGATATCAGCAAGTTGATGATGATAGCGAACAAACCGGTAATAAGAGAGCCAAATGCCACCTTTTCGCGCCCCAAAATTCACCCTAAGAGTTAGGCGGGAATTTGTGCGAGCCTAACCTGCCTTACAAACCATCATGCACAAGAATATCAAGGCATGACATAGCGGAAGTGTAAACTAAAAATTTCTTTAACATATAAGACAGTATTCCAAGTTTATACATACATAACAACAGTAAAGGTGGACATGCCCACCCATCAAAATACAAAATATATCTCACTATCACTCCACTCAGCAATAGTCTAAATAGGGTCACCTATCTAGATTCCTATCCTCCTGTGGCTGCAACGGGATAGGTGGCTCCATTTCTTCTACGTATTCCTCTTCAACCCATGGCATAGCATGGAATACTTAGCGTATACATTCTACTAGCTAACAACAATGTTATGACAACAATAATATCACTTGCAAGTACTTAAAAGAATACAGTTCATAATTCATACTTAAAACCGATATAGAAAATCATTTGTCAAATCTTATCTCTCGTGGAAAACAAAACACCTTTTATGAGCCTTATGAGTTCTTATGAGCCTGGTGAGTTCCTATGAGTTCTTTTGAGTTCTTATGAGTTCCTTATGAGCTTACGAGTTCTTATAAGCCTTATGAGTTCTTGTGAGATTTCTTATGAGACTCTCTTTTGAAATTCTTGTGAGCAAGAGGTTAATTCCTGCAAAACCCAGGGCTACCAACCTCCTTGACAATTTACCAACTTATGAGACTTCCTTTCAAGATTTCTTATGAGCAAGAGGTTAGCACCCGTAAAACCTTGGGTTGTCAATCTCCTTGACAATCCATCAAACTTATGAGACTTTCTTGTGAGCAAGAGGTTAATACCCGCAAAACCCTGGGCTACCAGCCTCCTTGACAATCTACCAACTTATGAAAATTCCTTATATCTTAGCTCATAAGCAAGATGTTAACACTCGAACTATCCTGGGCTACCAACATCCTTGACCAACCGTATTGGCATGATTAATGCATATGAAATCATACTTGTATTTCCTTATAAGTTTCACTTATTTGTTTCAATTATTAGTGCTTATGAGAAAACCTAGGTCATTTAACACATAGAGTGCATGGAGTGCTTGTGAGCATCACAACATACTTAGGAAACTTTAAGCATTCCATACATGTACATACAAGGCATATTAACATCATAGTATACTTAGAAAAATCTTAAAACATGGAACATCTTCATTCATAGCATTAACCTCACAAAAATCTTGGTCATTAAGCCTATTTCATCCACATTATACTTAGAATCTTAGTTTGTTTTAGGAAAATCCCAATCTATACAAGCATAACTCATATTTATCCTTTTATTGAAAATCTCAACCTTAAAACCATTGTTTACTACTTGGATCCAAAATAAAGCCATCTAGTAGAGAGTATTAGCAAATCTTACTCAAAAACATACATTCAATCCTCCTTTTAAATCTTTGCATAATACAAAAGCTAGATAATAGAAGTACTTACCTCTTAGATTGGAGAAAAGATGGAGGAGGGTTGAGAAGATGAGATCCAAGCTTTAAAGAAAGGATCCAAGCTTTGAGAAGTAGATCTAAGCTTCTAGGGCAAGATTGAGCCCTACTTTGATCTCACAATGAAAACCCCCTTTTGAAAACCTAGTGCTCTCTATTTTTCTCTCAAAATATGTTTTTCAAAGTGTTAAAACCCTTAATCCCACGAAAATTGGGTATTTATAGAATTAGGGTTGTCAAATCATGCTTGTATCCTTTAAAGTCCCATTTTTTGCGATCCTTGTGCATGTGCTCATCGACGAGTGGGTTCCAGTCATCGACGAGTGGGTTATAGTCGTCGACGAGTGAGATTTTTGAGCATTCTGTTCGTCTCACTCGTTGACGAATTCATGGCACTCAGCGACGAGTGGATGCTCTGACTGGGTTGAGTTTTTTCCTCTTTGGTATTTCGACCATAACTTTTGACTAGCTTATTGGATTTTGACAATTCAACTTGAGTTGGAATTCTTATTTAAAGGGGAACAATTTTGTGTTTAATGAACAAATCCTAATTTTGAGTTCTTGATTGTCTAAATGGGATCTAAATCTAAATGGTCTAGAAATGGATTTCAGCAGCCCAGATTTTTCAGCAGACCCGATTTTGGAAATCCAACGTTTAACCTATCTTCGACTAAGAATATAGAAAAATAATAAACATGAACCTCGAAGAGGGTTTCCATACCTTTCTCATGGTTCAAGAATCATCCAATTCTGATCAACGGTGATAAAATTAGAGCTTCTTAAAGTGGAGAGTAATGTTAAGACATAACCCTTTTTTGACGCTTAGAGTGTTTTATACTCTTATCTTTCATCCTAAACACCCATAAAATTAAGAAAATATCCTTAAGGCTTTAACACATGCCATAACACATCATCTACCTGAAATATATCAAAAACAAGGTTCTCATTAGCTTTGATAACCATTGAAGGTGTTACAATAGGCTTTAAGCCTTAGACATTATTCACAGCACTATTCATCATACTAAGCCATCAAGATCTGGGGTTCTATACACCTTCTCACATACAAAGTGATAATCAAATTCAATGTGTTTTGTTCGGGCATAAAACACAAGGTTTATGGACATATAGAGAGCGCTAATATTATCACAAAACAGAGTAGGAGGCTGAAGGAGAGGAATGTCAATAGCTTTAAGTAAGAAGGATAACCATGTCAATTCTGTTGTAGCAACGACCATAGATCGATATTCAGCCTCGGCACTAGATCAATCCACTGTAGGTTTTTTCTTTGTAGCCCATGAGATTAGAGTGGACTCGAGGAACACACAGTAACCAGTAGTAGATCGCCGAGTAATAGGGCAACCGGCCCAATCGGCGTCGGAAAAAGCATAGAGATCAAATGCATTGTGACGATGAATATGAACTCCATGATCTAATGTACTACAGACATATCTCATAATGTGTTTCACAAGCTTCATGTGAGCAACGGTGGGAGCATGCATATATTGGCTGATGAGATTCATGGCATAGGAAAGGTCTGGCCAAGTAATGGTGAGGTATTGCAAGGCACCCATTAGACTCCGGTAGAGCTTCGGATCAAAGAAGGGAGGGGATAGCTGAGCACGATCAAATTTGGTGGCAAGTGGCATGGAGATGACTTTGCAATCGACCATTTGAGCGCGAGTGAGAATATCATGAGTGCATTTTCCTTAATATAGAAGATGGCCAAGAGACGTAGGAGATACCTCAATCCCTAAGAAGTAGTGCAAATTGCCCAACTCCTTCATGGAAAATTCCTTCCCAAGACATTGAATAAACGAAGCAAGAGCGGAGGGATTACTACTAGTAAGAATGATATCATCAACATATAGAAGCAATAAGATCACACCTTGGTGGCTATGCAGGGTAAATAAGGAAGCATCATGAAGGCTACAATGAAACCCCAAGTTGGAGAATTGAACCGGTCGAACCACGCCCTAGGAGCTTGTTTGAGTCCATACAAGGCACGTTTGAGTTAACAGACATGATGAGGCTGAACTGGGTCAATAAGTCCAGGTGGTTGTTCCATATACATGGGTACCTTGAGAAAACTATGAAGGAAGGCATTCTTGACGTCCAATTGCTTAAGAGGCCACTGCTTAGTAAGATCAATGATGAGAACCAACCGGATAGTTTGTGGTTTGACAATTGGGCTAAAAGTTTCCTCAAAATCCACACCTGAAACTTGGTCAAATCCTTTTGCAACAAGTCGTGCTTTTAGGCATGCACTCCAAGCTGCCATCAAATTTTAGTTTGGTTTTGAATACCCACCGAAAACCGACAACATTTATCTCGGGTTGTCGTGGTACCAAATTCCAAGTAGAGTTGGCACGTTAGGCTTGAACTTCTTCATGCATGGCTGCAAACCAACCCCGATGTTTGATAGCAGACTGAATAGTTGTTGGTTCAGTAGGGAGAGAGTTTACCGAAGAGGAATGAATGAGAGCAGTAGCCCGTGACTTTCCTCTAGTCTGCATACAATGGGTATTTCTACCCAGGTGAGGGTCAGGATTCTTGGAGTCAATGATAGTGCTATTCTCATTTGTAGAAGTAGGTGAAGTGTTGATCTAGGGCCCAAGATCAATGATTAGGCAACTTCCATCGATAGAACCAGTGAGAGGAGACACTTCGGGCAGTGGAGCAGGGACCCATTCAACCTCTGTTGAGGAGCCAGGAAAGGGTTCAGCGGAGTGGAAGTCATCACGAATGGTGTTGGCAACACCTTCAGTAGTGGTAGCATTTGGACTGTTGACAATGGAATCTATCTCCACAGAATCAGCTACTAAAGGAGCAAGAGGTGAAAAGTGGAGAATGCCCTTGATTTGTTGGAGAACAAAGGAAGTAATGGTCATACTGGGGTGGTCTCTTGATGGTCCAACAATGGTGGCATTACTCATAGCAGCATCGGGAGAACCAGTGGCTTGTGCTTTTGCAAAGGGGTCCTTGTTAGAGGTGGCGATCGGTTGGGCTCTTGTTGGTCCAGCAATGCTGGCATTTCTCATAACATTATTGTGAGATCTAGTGGCCTATGATTGTGCAAAGGTGCTGCTATTGGAGATGATGGCAGGAGCTATTTCAGTGGTGTTATCATTAGAGAGAACAACTGGAGCAATGCCAACAATGTCGCTATTGGGTTGAGCGACATATTCAATCTGATATGTTGCTTCAATGTGAGGTATATCATTACCATATTCAAGGAATGTGGAGAGATTAACGTGCTCCCCCTGTAAAGAGACATCATTGGAGCTTAGTGGTGTGTTAGAAAATGAAAGTAAATGTTCATCAAAGATTACATGTCTGGAGATGTAAACCCGTCCTGTTTCAGGAAACAAGCATCTGCATATATAGGAGGCTATAACCAAGAAATACGCAAGGAAGAGATTTAGGGGATAACTTATTCTTCCCATAGTCTTGCAAATATGGATAACATCGACATCCAAATACACGAAGGGATGTGTAGTCCGGGTACTTTTCGAATAGAAGCTTGAAGGGAGAGGCCATGTTCAACTTGCGAGATGGCAGACGGTTGATAAGGAAAACAGCTGTTTGAAATGCTTCTACCCAATATTTAGGAGGAAGTCCACTGTTAAAAAGCATGGACAAGCCTAACTCGACAGTATTTCGGTGTTTCCTTTCAACTACCCCATTCTGTTCAGGAGTCTTAGGACATGAGATCTGTCTCACAGTGCCATCATCACAAAGGCTATGAAGAAACTCTATTTTCTCAAATTCCCCTCCACCATCACATTTGAAAATCCTTTATCTTGGCATTGAATTGAGTTTCAATCATCGTCTTAAATTGAACAAAGCACTCAAAAAATCCAAATTAAGATTTTAAAGGAAACATCCAAGTATATCGAGAGCAATCATCAACAAAAGAGACATAATAGCAGAAGCTTGAATAGGTTCATTCCCCCAGAGATCACAATGGATTTTATTAAATAAAGTAGCTGTTCGAGTGGGACTAGTAACAAAGGGAAGTTTGCTGCTCTTCCCAAGTTGGCAGCTAGAACAGACTGATCCATTTTTATTCCACTGAGTCACAGAAATGAATTGTTGAGAATTTAAAAAGAAAACAATTGTTGGTTCTGGGTGACCTAGGCATTGATGCCAGAGATCTTCTGAAGTTCTGCATTGTTTGGATGAATAAAAAACTCGATTGGTTGTGGTCCCTTTCAGCGTGTACAGTCCCCCATCTCTAGTCCCCTTCACGATCGAGTATCCGTCCTAATTGTTGGTCCTTGATCACAAACCCATTAGTAGTAATTCAAATGAACATGAATACTCATCAGTTAGTTGATCCACAGAGAGAAGGTTTTTAGTAATACTAGGCGCAACCAGAACGTTTCCAATATACAACTTCCCATCCGAAGTAGGAAGATTGGTGCAACCAATGTGTGATATATATAACGCACTACCATTCCAGTGTAAGGAGATATAGAGTGAAGAATACCTGGATTGTTTGTCATATGAGATGTGGCCCCCGTATTCGGGATCCATTCTGGATCATGAGGATCCGTAATCGATATAGCAGCAAGGGCTTGGGGTGTTTCCTTGGCCTGGTAAGAATGGTTGAAGTGGTGCCAACATCGAAGAGCATCATGATTGAGTTTTTTGCAAATTTGGCAAGGTTGGCTTGGAGCGTGTGGAGCATTCTTATTGGATTCAGGTTCAGCATTCAATATTTGCTTTTGGCTAGCTTGGGTAAATCCATGGCCTTTGGAATCAGAGGGTTTTCTTCTTTGCTTATTCCAATTTCTGCTTCCTTTGTTGGATTTGCTTTGTCTCTGGCCAACATAGGACTGAGAGTCAGTGTTGGAGCTCCTTGTGGTGTTGCTCATAGCAGCTCGATGTTCCATAGCAAGGAGAGATGCTGATAATTGAGAGAATTTCAGGAGAGGAGGGTGTGCCATTATTGCATCGGAGAAGCTATCAAATCTCGAACCCAATCCATTGATAGTCCAGAAAACTTTGTCCCTATCAGAGACAGGCTTTTGCATAGCATATAGTTCATCACATATTACTTTTATAGATTTTAAGTAATCTGTAACACCTAGATCACATTTCCGAATGGTTTGAAGTTGACGAATCAAGCTGAGTTCTCTCTCTTGAGATGCCCCTGCGAAGGTCTTTGCAAGACATTACCAGATTTCTTGTGCGGTCTTAAGGCCGATCACAAACATATGAACTTCTTCAGTTAAGATCCCAGAGATAAGGCTTTTCAAAAGCTGATCGTCCTTTCTCCGACTCATGTAGGCAGGATTGGTTTCTTCCGTGCAATCTGAGATGATCATCTGCTTTGGTTCTTTCACTTCAGCTGAGATATGAACGAGTAGATTGATATTCTCGATCATGGGAAGGATCTGATCCTTCCATGCAAGATAATTCTTCTTGGTGAGCTTTGTAGTCAACATGGAAGTGATCTGTGTGACGGTGGATATTGTGAGTGACGTCATTGAGAGGATGATCAATAGTTGGGTAGAGAATAAGATGAGAATTAGTAGAGGAATGGAGAAATCACACTCAGACATGTGTGTACTCTGATACCATAAAGACTTAGAGAATACTATTGATTTGTTTCACTCTCAACTGTGAAGGGAATGAGAGGATGGATCTGTATATTTATAATGGATACAGAGTTAGAGCTACAGTAGCATTACAAGTTTAGTAACATGACAATTAGGATTGCCTAACAATTAGGATCTTTCATAAACAGGGAATTAGAATCCTAGTAGGATTCTTCAAGGATCCTTAGTAGATGTTGTAGCTGTATATGGAATGACTTTCCAATAGTAGCAGAACTTGTTTCCACAGTAGCATTACTCTATTTCTGTTTTGGCTTGGGATCTTTCTCCAAAGATTTCGGTTCTTTACTATTAGGATTCTATTAATTATTAGAAGAGTCTATTGTTAGTATGAGTCTTATTTTAGTCAGTCACCACATTAGGAAGTCTATTGTTATTAGGAATATTTTTCCCTTTTCTATATAAAACAAAACAATAAAGTAGAATTGATTATGCTTCTTATCAATAAATTATCTTAAGAGTTTTGGAAGCTAATCTCCAATCAAAGGATTAGTAGGTGGTTGATCTCCAATCAAAGGATTAGTAGGTGGTTGATCTCCAATCAAAAGATCAAACTTGGGTTCACACCCTATCATCTGGTATCAGAGCTGTTCGATCCTGAGCCAATTTTTTTTTCTTTTCTCTTTCACCCCCATCATCACCATGACTCTCAAAGACCTTGAAAACGAGGTTAAGGAACTCTCTACTCACATGGATACTCAAGTCGCCTCCCTCACCACACGTATAGATGCAGTCTTCACCATGCTCCAAGATGCCCTCACCAGCCTCAATCACGGGTCTCAATATTCAAACCAACCCACCCAATCCGAACCATGGCCCTCATATCCAAGGAAAAATTCTCCGGATCGATTTTCCTACGTTCGACGACACCGACTCTGAAAATTGGCTTTTTCAGGCAGAAAAGTATCAGGAACTCAATGGCGTCCAAACCGATCAGATTGTTTCATTAGTTGTTATTCACCTTCAAGGTGATGCTATCTGGTATTATTGGATCCGTCAATCACTCGGGGTAATTTCATGGCCCCAATTCTCATGGACTATCTGCTCCCGCTTTGGCTCTTACCACCATATTGATCCCAACAATTACCTTTCCAAACTCATGTAGTCAGGTAAAGTGCATGATTATATTATTGCCTCTGAGAAGTTGTCTAACTTGGTTTTCGGATAGTCCAAACCCCCATCAAATTAGCATGTTTTTATCCAGACTTCGTACAGATATTCAGGCTGGTGTTTACTCAAGCTTTTGAACTGGCTTTGTGCCAAGAAGATTTAATTAAGGCCTCCTTTGTGTCTTTTGCTTCAAAAGGTGCCACACAATCTTCCTTTAAGGTCACGGCACCACCATCCAATTGGAAAAACACTCACCCCACCCCAACACTTCCTTCTGGCGTTAAACGCCTTTCTTGGGTCGAACAGAAAGAACATAAAGTGAAAGGAATCTACTTCAATTGTGACGAGACCTATAAACCAGATCATAACTGCCAGAAACCACACATCTTATTACTAGATGCGGCAATTGAGGAGACCTATCCCAATGCCGTAGTTGATTCGGCCGTGTCTGACTATCCTGATCCTGCTTCTCTTGCGATCTCTCTTCATGCTTTGATGGGATCCCCTAGGCCCAACACCATGAGACTTACAAGTGCACTAAAAATCAGCATGTTACCATCTTAATCGACTGTGGGCAGTGAAATCTCACCGCCCACAAGGCGGGTGCATGGTGCACCTGCCTACACAGGATCACCACCCAATGAATGGGTGGTTAAGCAGCATGTATACCAAAGGCACGTGCACCAGCTGGCTCACCGCCAGCCTGCCTAGCATTAAATGCCGGCAATAAGGCAATAATGCCCCGTGGACACCCCTGTGTGTCAATCCTTAAGGGATTGACACTTGGATAGGGTTTGCCCTCGCAGACAGACCATCATTGAAGTTTACGGATATACTCTATGATTCCATCCGCAGGCCAGTCAATGACTAGCCTAGTTCGTGACCATAAAGACCATGGACCTAACCTAGACCAAGGGTTGGACCTTTAGTCTCACCCTGCATTGGTCCGCGGACTGACTAAAGTCAGACCCTAGTCCGCAGTTCAAGTATACTTGGACCTGACTTAGACCGCGGGTGAGACCCATGATCTCACCTCTTTAATTTGTGGAATGACCAAGGTCAGTCCTTTCCTAGATGGCAGCCAGTATCTGACCGCCATGTGTTAGTGAATCCTTAATAAAAAGGACTCTCTGCCAGCTTTGGAGGATCCCAAGATAGAGATCCCCTCTTTTTCCCTAATGAGAGAGTGCTATATGACACCCTATCTGAAAGGGGAAGCCATCTCTTCCCTTTTCTGGGAAGATAAAAATCTTTCTTTTTTTGGGAGAAATCTGATCCTCCCAGGTTTCCCAGAAAAAGAAAACTAATTTAGAGTGCTTCAAAAAGGACTCTCATCCGTATGGTTTCTCGAAGATAAGAGAAACTAGCTGCCTTGGACAGGTGACCCTCTCTAAGGAGAGTTGACCTCTTTTGATTTCCTAAAAAAGAGGAAGTCAATGGGGAGTCCAAGGAGGACTCTCAAAAGATATAAAAGAGGAAGTTTCTCACAAGAAACCCCAGGAATGCAAAAATAAACACATGTACACACAAGAAAAAGATGGCAAAAAAGCTACAACAACGAAGGAAGAAGAAGAAGGATCTCTCCCAAATGGAGAATACCAGGTGAACCCTCATATGGCCACCTCTCTTTCTTTTGATGCTAAAACCTCTATGAGGTATCTTGTAACGCCTACATGGGATCTGGTCAACCTCATTGAATAAATACAAATACTTTATTCAATATTTGTTCTTCTTTTATTTTTTCTTCTTAATCAAAGGTTCTTTCCTAAATCAGGAAGGTAATTAACAGTTTGGGTTTACTCAAATTGGAAGGATAGTCACCCACACAAAACAATAAACTCCATACAACAATGAAGGTAACCTGACCGTAACGAAATTTGCTCGTACAAATTAATGGCACGCCCAGTGGCACTTCTCTTCTCCTCTCATCTTTGAAGAATGATAAAAAAATATAAAGAAGAACAAAAAGAAAAGATGAGTGATATTCCTCTCTTTTCTTATCATCTTATACAGGATCATCGAGACCGTCTGTGTTCGTCAGGCCTATGTCCAGAACCATCAATCAGAGGGTGTATGTACCTCCGATCCGGATCCCCGTGACTCATCCACTCACCAAAGCTGAGGTAGAAGCAGCTCCAGCTAGGCAAGTCCGATCAACTAGTTAGACCTCTGCAAAGAGGCCGCGGTCACCAGACCAGGTCTCTGCTGAGGATTCTCCAGTCCACAACAGAAGCAGGACCCACCTCATCAACTCAGGGGTGGAAAGGCAGGCAGCCCACCAACGGTAGGTCGCTGGCCCACAGGAATCCCGGAGGATGTCAGCCAGCTCGCGGGCACTTCAGAAAAGAAGTGCTCATCTGCAGACATCTCTGTCCACGGACACTAAGGAAGGTGCACACAAGGCAAAGTGGTTCAGCCACTTCACGACAGGTCGGCCCAAAAGGCAGACCTATGTCATCGGAAACCTTGAAAAGTGATTCCAAATCTGTTAACCATTTGGGGTAAACTAATAGAGCAAGCTTGTTTCGAGCCTAAACCATAAACCAATCAAGGTCTAAACAGGAAAAGCCCTATGAGTCGATCCAAAGACAGACTGTTGAGATCCCTCAACCTAAGTTAGTTATTGAAACTCACCCCTCAAAAGTTTATCAACAGAGGGGTGATGCTTCCTAAATTATCTCAGGGTGAAAGAACAAGGCCACTAGCCTAAGGGATTTTACAGAAACTTCCCTGACAAAATTGGTTAAAAACAACCAAGTTCAAGGAACCAATCCGCAGACCAGATCCCCAGATCAGAAGACTGATCCGCAAGCTAATCTTACGGACAGAAGGAGAAGTGGCCAAGGCCACTCCACGGGTGAGGGGCAATGCCCATCCGCGAACACCAATCAAGGTCCACGGACCCAAAGCACAGCCAGACCCAAGGGTCCAGCTCAGGCTAATCCCGCAGATAGAGTTACAAACAACTCCGTGGATAGGTTTAAGAGCAGACCTGAGTCCGCGGACAGAAGAGTCCACGGACAAGTCCCTCTTAAGAGTAGGAGGGACCTGTGGATAGAGTCAACATCATCCATAGATAGTTCCTCTTCCAAGAAAGAGAAGAGTTGATAGTTGAAGGCCAAATGGAACAGGGTCCCCTTGGGACAGGACTCAACACCCGATGACATCATTAACGATGTTATCATATCATGAAGTGAAAGTGCGAACTTGCAAGTTTCTTCGTGATGAACTAATTTCCACGAAACTCTATTTTTATATGTGAGAAGCTCTGGAGATCAAGAAAGTCATGATGAGAAGTGTTGTAGCTTTGTCTATGAAGATGATGCATTCCTCCCTCGTGATGAACTAATTTCCACTCTAGGGTTTCGATGAAACCCTAGCCAAGTAACTGTGTCGTTCTATTTTTTTTTTATTTTTTAATTTCTGAATTGTAAGACATTGATTGCATAATTAGAGGGTTGTTTCAGCAACCGGATTTATTGATTTATATTCGATTTCAATGGAATTCTCAACCTTGTCTTAGGTTTTATGAAATTGGAACTGAAATCACTTGTGTTAATTTTTGTTAGAATTTAGACATAAGTTTTATGGAATGGTTTTAATATATCGAGAGATTAAATTCAAAGATATTTTCTGCTAAGGGAAGACGAGTGATTACACAATCGTAGATTAGTGTGTATCATTCGTGCTAACCAAAGATACGATATGCTTAGAATATAATCCCTTGAACTTTTCTAGATTAGTTGAGAGGGGACGTGCTGTTACTCTAACTAGAATGTTTACAATTTAAGAGGTTAGGATAAATTCAAAATAGGAACTGGTTATTAGGTTAGTGGTGGATTTGAAAACCCTAGATTTTCTCTTCCAAATGATTTAAAACCATTAGTTGAAAGTTTAATTTAGAAATCTATTTTAATTAGTTTAATTAATTGTTTTAATTTAATTAAGCAAAATTCAATTACCCATTTTATTAGTTTAAAATTAATTTGAATAAAAGGCAACGAAACCAACGCAGTCCTCAGAGGAACGATACCCTTGCTAGTACTATTCTACGGAATTATTACTAAAAAGGAATAATTTAAGATTGACTGACGATCACTAGGTTTAAGCCAAATTAATGTCAATTTTTAATCGAATGCCTTGAGTTTAGTTTATACTAATCTAAGAAGGGAAAAATTAAACTAGGGTCCAACTCGGATTGGGTTGCCTACGTACTCACATTGGGGTAAGATCAGACCGAGCGTAGTTCTGGCTAGGAGGAGTATTGTGTGTGCACCAAGGGTGACTTAGGGTAGACTAGGGTTGAGTTGACTAGGGTTGGTCAAGTGCTTGGTTATGTTTGATTAGGCCCGATAAGCCAAAGGTTTGGGCCCAGTAGGCCAAAATGATGAGCTCGGTGGGCTAAGGTTTAGTTCGGTAAACTAAAAGATTGGGCCCGGTAGGCCAAAGATTGGACCCAGAGGTCAAAGATAAGCCCGGTAAGCTTTGGATTGGGCCCGGTAGGCCAAAGGGGTGAGCCCAGTAGGCTTGTGTTGGGCCCGGTAGGCCAAGATTGGGCTCGGTAGGCCGAAGGGAGTTTAACTAGAGTTAAACAAGTTTGACCATGGTTATGGGTGATCACCAAGGTTGGGCAAGGTCCAAAGTATGTTTATGGTCCCTAAATGTGATTTGAACACTTTTAGGGATTTTTCTCAAATTTTTCCAAGTTAAATGGGGCTAACCTTGGTTAAGACATGAGTTTAACCATGGTTAGTCCGTTTAACCAAGGTTGAGCATTCTACAAAGTTGTATTTGAGGTTAGAATGTCATTTTAGATTTCTCATAATTTTTTGAAATTTTCATAACTTAAATGGGCTTAACCATGGTTAAACCAAGTGTTAACCATGATTAAGCTTATCTAATCATGGTTAGGCAAGCATGCACAGTCCAAAGGTGTAATTTTCCAATGTTTTGGAATATTTTGGATTTTTAGGGATTTTTTCAAAAGGTTTGTCCAACTAACCACGATTAGCTTTTAACTATGGTTGAGTTAACCACGGTGAAGGCGAGGGCAAAGCCTGGAAAGCTTGGAATGGACCCCAGGGGTCAGGTTTGGTGGGGGGCCCCTCATGGGCTGTGGGCCACCGTAAGGCCCAGAAAATTCAAAAACCAAAACTGTCAGCAGATGGATTGCCGACAGTTTAACCATTTTTTAACCAGGGTTTAGGGGGGCCTTAACTACAGTTCGGGGTGGACCCCTGAGGTCCATGACCCATGGTTTTGAAGCTCTCGGTGAGGGGAATACCCTGGGCCTATTGTGGGCCCTGTGAGAAGTCATGTGTGGGCCTGGTAATAGCCCAAAGTAATCTGCACATAAAATAACATAATATTGGTAATTTGATTACCGACATTATGACAGTGTTTAAACTCCAGGCAAACTAACCATGGTTAGAGCGATGAGAGGGGTCTGCAAAGCTCAAGTTAAGCTCATAAGAGAGTTAGGGTGTTAACCCATACCTGGACAGGACCAGGGTTAGCTTAGATGGGGCCCACAGGCCCTAGAACAGTAAGCTTTAGGAGTGTCGGCACTGTGATTACCGACACTCCTAGATTTTGCCAGAATTCGAAAAATGCCCTACGAGGCTGCAATGAGGGTGCTTCCAGGGGTTTCCTCATGAGTTAAGGGACCCCCAGAGACCCCTGAGGCTGCTGGAGTAGCGCTATGCCCTTGGGGAGGTTCCCCATACCTATGAAGGTGGGAGAGACCCCCCCCCCCCACAGTGGGTGTACCTGCAAAACAAGAGAAGAAAGTCCCCTGGAGTGGACCAAGGGCTCACATGGTTGTCAAAAGCAAGATAAAAGGGGTAGGGGGAAGCCCTACCCTACTGCAACTCTGGTAGAGGTGTTGGTGAAGCTTGGCAGAGGCGATGGAGCACGGTGGTGTTGTGGTGGTGGTCGAGAAGTTGCACCCAGACCAGGAGTGGGCTGGGGGGATTGCTGGAGACTTCGTGGGGTTTCTGAAAGTGCCTAGGGAAGGGCTTGGGCTTGTGAGTCAAGCAGGGGTTCGGATTGGTGATTGGCAGTGGATTTGAAGGTTGTGGGGGGTGTCCTCTTTATAGGAGAGACCATGGGGACACCCTTGGTATTAATACAAGGGTAGATGGGGGCTCTGGAGGTCGGAGAGGGGTGTATGCAGGCGTGCTTGACTGCGCAGGGGGCGGTTGTGCCACTGCTAATGATTTCAGGGAATGACGGTAATAAATCTACCGCCATTCCCCAGCACTTGCAAATTGGGGGTGTTGGTAAACTGATTACCGTCAGGCCTGAGTTTTACCCAATAGGCCTGGCTCAGGCTGCGCACGCGGTACGGGGGTTGGGGTTTTTGAATTTGTTGGGGTTAGGCCTGGGCCCAGGGCGAGAGGTTGAACTCTAAGAGGTTTTGGGCTTAAGTCCTAGGAGTCTAGGGCTAGGCTAGGGTGTACTTAGGGTTAGGGTTTAATTAGTGTTAAGACTTAGGATTTGGATGAGATTTTGCCTAGGGTTTGCTAAGGCTTTTCCTAGGATTTGCTAGGGTTTTACCTTGGGTTAAGGGGACTCGACTAGGGTAACCATGGTTAAAAATCCTTAACCATGGTTAGGATGAGGTTGTAAAAATTGGGTGCTTACATCTGGCTCCTTGATTTCTAAAGGAGTTGATGGAGGAACCTCAACAGTCTTGCCTTTCTTAAGGCGTCTCTCTTCCTTTTTCTTCCTTTTGGCCTGCAGGTTGCCCAAAGCATCAGCTCTCTTTCTCTTTGATGACTCAACGGCAGCAGAGTCCATTGTGGTACAAGGCTTCTTGGGGGGTAGAGGCAGAGCTAGTGTTTGCATTGGAGTTCGAGCTCACCTGACTAGAGGAGGGGGGGCATTGCTTGCCATCTCTTCTTCTTCTTCTCTTTCGGAAGTAAGGGCAGGAGGAGTGGTACTGGCAGGATGGGAAGAGGACGGACCTCGTTGTCCTTGATCAACGGAAGGAGTTGGATTGGGCAAGCTGTCTACCCCTGAACTTCGCTTTTTCAGTAGCTTCCACCTAACGTATTCTACTCCCCTTTCTTTACTGATGTTCATTAGAGTGCGTTCTTCTTCCGCAGTAAGATCCTTGAAATTTATTCTCTTAGAATCTGCAAGAGACAAAGAGTATCAATACAATGAATGGAAGAAAACAGACAGAGACATCGTAAGAGAAAAAACAATGTACAACTGACAACGGGAGTAGTTACCTAGACCATTTTGAAGGACATTGAGAACAGAGGAGGTCTCCGATCTCCAGGCCCTGGAGACAATGAAAGGTGTCGTCTTCCAATTCCTGTCTACATCAACCAAGCCCGAGATGAAGTTGGGAGCTTTGGTTCCAGGAGAAGTACTTCTCGAGCTCGCCCTTACTTCCTCGGCACTTGACTGCATGATGGAAGTGAAAGAGATGCCTGGCTTCGATGTCGTATCCGTCCTTGATGAACTTAATCACCAAGGACATATACTTATGGAAGTTAGGGTGCATTTGACCCGGGGCGAGCTGAAGGATGGAGAGAACAGATTCCACAATGGGATGTAAGGGGAACTGAAGTCTAGTCTCGAGTTAAGCGAGGTAGACAACTGTGCAAGCATAAGAATGCTTATAAATGAAAGCGTCTTCTCTCTTGTAGTAAAGATGAACATGGGAAGGGAATTCGAAACGAGCTTTGTAGTGATTCAAGAACTCTTTTTGGTTTTGTTGGAGTTGGGAAGTTTCGGCAATATAGGCACCATATGGTGGACTACCGGAGCAACTAGTCTCACCATTGCTAGGGTCTCTAACTTCCTTATCCTTTACCCTAACGATTTCTAAGGAGGTCTCAGCAGACATAGTGACAAGAGAAGGAGTAGTAAAAGAGAAACAGAGAAGCAAAATAGGGAAGGACAGAAGACTAGAAAAGAGAAGGGCAGAAGCAACAACCAAGAAGACAAGGCATTGATCCATCGTATTTATAGATGACTCAAAGTTTCCAGACAAAATAGACCTCCGCCGATGTCATACACGTATACAAGAGCAATGTCAGGATGGTCATTTCTATAAATTTGAAATAGCATGTCAGAAATAACTTTGTGCAAGACGGAATTATCCTTCATCTCCATCGTACACGTAAGAGAAGGTAGGGGCATGATTGTCTTTCAGGCAGACAAAGTAACAGTTGAAGGAGGTAATGTGCATTGAGCTCCGCAAAAGGAAATAATGACAGCCTATCATACATGAATGAGGCAATGACAGGTTCGCACACGTGGGACAATTAGCACGACGATACACATTCTATCGTATAGCACACGCAACGTTTCGATCACCAAGAAGGGTAAGGTATTCTTTGCTTGCCTTGAGCTATTTATGACACTTCGAGCTACCTTCAAAGTATCATAAATGGGCAAATTGTAAGGGATAAAATTCGTAAAAATGATTAAGTGTTGGAGAACGAGTTAGTCTTCGTTGTTATGCTCACGGATGGGAAACACGTGTCCAAATAGAGTATTGATATGTTGTCCTATCCACAACGTTCACGTTGTCTTCTTGACGATGTATTCGTTGTCTCTTGATAACGTATTCATTATCTTTATGACAACGTACCCGTTGTCTTTGTGATAATGTATTCGTTATCCACAAGATGAACGTGTTCATCCTTTTTGGACAACTGTTACTTTATCTGTGTTCGCATACATAACGGACCTGAGCTTGAGTCAACAATGAGACTGACTCGCAGGAGGAAGTGGTCAGGAGGTGATTACCTGACTCTGTTGGTAGATGAAAAACACTGTCTTGACATTTAATGCTGGTCACTTCTGCGTGTTGTCATACCTAAACCGACTCAACTAATAGTAGGTTCACACGCGTGACACGTAAGACTCCAAATCTGTCTGACATATTTGGTAATGATCATAAAGCAAGTGGCATGAGTATCTATAGTCACCTATGGGCATCTTGAGCTAAACCTATAAATACCCCCCAAAGACTCAGTGATTGAGGACCAAGAAATTTCGTATCCTTCACTATTATTGCTCTTACTGTTCATCATCTTCTCCACATACTTACTTTGGCATCAGAGTGCAGGATAGGGTGCAAACCCTCCACTTTCAACCTTCTTCCAGTAAATCAGAGCTTCTGAAGCAGCTGCTGACGCGTGGACTCTCCAAGAAAATCACCCACAGAGTGTATTGTTTTCGTGCACTCCTCACACATGGCGTGAAATTTTTGCTTCTTACAAATGCCTACTGATTCTATTCTATTGCCTGTAAGTTCATTTCTTATTCTTCTTCTTCATTTTTCTTCTCATCTGCGACAACCTTGAAATGGATAGTCTTTCTAAGATTCTTTCACCCTTTTAACCGTTCATGGTAACCCATCTATCTCTCTATCTTTATTCATGTTCTCTGAATGATTTAGCTATAATTTTTCTTTTTCTTTGGGCACCACTTATTTGCTCTATAAATATTAAGAATTTTTTTTCCATTTCTTTTGAGCATCATTTGTCAGCTATGCACATTTGTGCATTAGAATTCAATATATATATTTTTTCCATATAGAGTACATACATTTGTGTACTAGATCAATTCAATATGTATTTTTCCATTAAAGTAGATATAAAAATTTATTTGCTGTATCAACTTTTAAATTCATTGAATTTCATTATTTTTAATCATGTTATTTCATTTACTATTTTACAATTATTAGGATGGGATGCACATGCCTTCCGCTAGTAGTAAGTAATGGGTTTGCGCTTAACAGCATAAAATATTTTGCTAATAGATCAATAAAAATGAAATTATAGCAGGACTCGACCTGAGACCGGGCCGCCTTGACAGAGACAGTGACTCGTCCAACCCGATTGGGCTTGGGTCGGGCTTGGGCTTCACAGGTTCTTGGACGGGGTGGGCTTGGACAGGCCTGGCTGGCGAAGCCCAGCCCATTGATAAACGACTACGGTTCGCACTTAAATCCCGGAAAACCCTAACTAATAGAGCCTTTTCTCTACCTGATTTTCCAGATCCTTCTTTTCTCTGTAGATCTATCCCTGTTCCCTCTATTTATCTGTAAGAATTGTCTGTTATTTTGATTTCTTTTTCCGTTTTCGTTCTGATTTTTGATCCATTTGGTAACCTAGTTTCTCCTCCACCAATCAGATCTGCTGTTTTTCTTGCCCTAATTTCTAGGGTTTCAGCATCAAGAATGCCGCCTCCGAACAAATCGAACATGCTTGCAGAGCAAAACCCTAGGCAGATCCATGGTGGAAAGGATGCGGACGAAGACGAAAAACCTTCGCACAATCTGTGGGTTGGAAACCTGGGCAGCGATATTACCGATTCGGATCTGATGGATGTTTTCGCAACGCACGGTGCGCTTGATAGTGTGACCACGTACTCGTCGAAGAGCTTCGCGTTCGTATACTTTAAGCATCTCGAAGATGCAAGGGCCGCTAAGGACGCCCTCCAGGGCACTGTCATCCGAGGCAACCCTATTAAAATCGAGTTTGCTCGACCGGTTCGTTCTTCCCTTTTGTGTCTTTCATTAGGTTTTCCCGAATGTAATTCAATATGGGTGCCTCCTTTTCGTTCATGGATTGGTATTTTTGTAAAATTTACAACATTATGGCTTGCTTATTATGCAAATTTTGGCCTTTGCGGGATCTTGGAATGGAAAAATCGTCTCTCTATCATCACATATAGGATTAGGGTTTCGGAATTTAATTTTATTTGGTGTACAATAAACGCCAATCCGCATATAACAATATTCAGTCAAGCACCAATGTTTGATTTAGGCATCTAGTTGGTCCTGATAATTATAATTCCGATTTTATAGATAAGTAATTCTGAAAGCGCGATATAGAGTAGATAATCACATTGAGAAAATAAAGAGTTCCAGAGGCGCCTTCATGGCCCAACAAATGAAGATGCTGTTCCAAAAGAATAGAATTCCTACCCGATTCCAACAGAATAAAAGCCTGAAAAATGTCAGAAGCGTAGCTTACAACACAAACGGTAGGTTCAAGAAGTGGCTCCGTAAATTACTTGCAAAGCTGGAGGCACAATTTCTGTTAGTGTTTTTCATACAGTCTCCATTGTTTTGTTGCTATTCTTGGGGGTCATAAGGAACTCCATTAATAGAATGTGTAATTGAAGAGTGCTGTCTACATCACAACCATGGTTTTTAAGCATTGTTCCTCAGGCCTTCGACTTTTATGATGGTCCTGCTAATTTGTGAATCTTTTCATTTGGGGAGTCATTTAAGCGCGTGAGATGTTTAAATCATAGTTATTAGAGCTAGAAGTAAAAATAAGAAACAAAGCGAAAGCGATAAGTGGGAAGTGAGGCTCAAAACATCCTCAGGAAGCAAGAAGTGAGATTAAGGCACCTCATTTCTATTTAATTAGTATGAGTAACTTAGATATTATCTTACATGAGATATTTATGGAAAAACAGGTGTCTTAGGTTCTAATTCTACGATAATTGTTCATAGTTTATGCCCTAGGCTTTAACTCAGATATCTCCTATTATTTCCCACATATATAACCCTCTTTGATCACTCAATGAGGTGCGATGGAAGTGAGCTTCCTAGGAAGCAAGCTCTTGGAAAGTGAGCAACCCACTTGTATATAGCTTTCTTGCAACTATAGTTTAAATCAATTATCAAAAGTTTAAAAAATCAAATCATCATTTACGAAGCTAATCAACCAAATTTGTGGTGTGCAACTCTGATGAATGAATGCACTTCAAATTAAAAGATTCATATGGAATTGCTACTCTGTGTAGGGTGTTTTAACTTATAAGTGTGTTCATTAAAACAAAGTAATGTTTGAGAAAAAGTTTCCTCGGATCAGAATTTATGAAAACAAAAATAAAGAAGGTGGTAATTGTGAATAGATGATTACATACAATGGAATGGAAAAGTTTGAGAATAATTTGATAGACCATCATTTGACCTGATATAGAGTGCTACAAACCTATTCCCCCACAGAAAATACTGGCAAAATTTGAAGAACCATTATCATGAGAATGATCAATGAAATGCATGCTACCATTTTTTGCCTGATATAAAACTAGGAGAATGCTAGCTTCTCTCTTCCTTTCTCTACGGAACCAACAAGTGTCCTGACTTTTCCCTGCTAATTATGTAGGTGGTTATAAGATAAGAAATAAAGAAGTTTGAATGTTGATGGCTTTAACCAGCTACATAGGCAGCTGGGAAAAGTGAGGATACTTGTTTTTCCTATGGAGTAAGTGAGGAAGAAAGAATCTGGGCTAGCATTCCCCGATCAAAAAGTGGAAGAGAGTGTGAGCATTTTAGTTCTTTTCTTGTTAAAAGGAAGCGGAGCAATTTGATTGCATATTAAATTTGAGTGTGTTTTCCTGATCATTGAAATTGAATATAATTTGCGGATCCAGCAAACAACAGACTTTCTGAGGTGCATTAATCCCTAGGCTCTTATAAGATAGTGCATTTGGCAAGTGTTAAGGTTTACAAAATGAGGCAGGTAAACCTTGAGGGTGAGCAGCTTGCAAGTCATTCTTCTATTGACATGATGATGCATATAGGGCCATGCTCACTAAAAATTAGCATTCCTTGTTGTCATCAGTCATAAATTCATTTCAACTGGAGGAAAAGTTATATGGCAATCATAATATCATCATTTTTTTTTAATAAATACGAGAAGATTTAAAGGGCATCAATTCATGAGGAATCCCATGCCACCATCATCATCAAAGGAAATCCTTTGTGCCCTTTTGTATTTATATCTTATCGGAAAAAATTGCATGTTAATATCCTCATAAGATTGTCTTCACAAATCAAATTATTAGATATTTTATGAACCACAATTCCTTGGTGAGTTTAACTTTCTCATTTTCCTTTTTTTTCTTATGAAATTTTTAATAAAATTACTAGAAGGACAAGATTATTATATAGCTGTAAAGCTTGTTTCTTTATTCATCCAATGATAAAAGAATTAAGAATCTTCAATTCTGCAAAGATCTTTCTACAGGTCTGGAATAATGCAGTTCTATACTAAATATCTCATATTTGATTGCTGAAAGTGCAATGAATCTCTTATAATTGTGCTAATGCTAAAAAGATGCAGGGCAATGAAAAATGGTAGAGATATTGAATTAGGAGCTAAAATTACTTGTCATCTCAGTGCAAATTAGGGATATTGTGGAACGCAGCGGCCAAATTAACTTCAAATTGCTACTTCTCTTTGCAAATATTGTTTACAGGGGTGACCACTATAAAATATTTGAAGTGCAAACAGAATGAAACAAGTACACTGAAGCAGGGTTCCATTAAACGTTTCAAATATAGATTACTGAGTTCTATAAATGAAGCACGAACTGCAAGCAGAATGAAAAAAGTAATGCCAAAAAGCAGGCTGTGTTGACTACATTCCTGTCATGTTGGTTTAAAGGATCTCGAAAACCAAAATGTCATGTTCTTCTTTCTGTAGGCTACTGCTCTACAGAATGATCATTTAGCTTCATATTCAGATATTACTGATTTGGTAATGATCCCATCAGACATGTTAGACTACACAAAATGCTGAAGTTGCTAATTTGTTTTTATCAGTAAGCTGAAGTTGCTGATTTAATATAAAAAAAATTAGTTTGAAAAGTTCAGTGCCTATGTGGAAGAGAGCAGTCAATCCATCTAAGCCTCATCAGCAGTTAGCTCTGGAGCTAGTAAAGTGGTGAAGTGGCGAGGCAGTTTAGTTATGCTTAAAGGGGCTGGTCTTTCTTACAGAGGATTTGGGTGACAAAGTGGCGTAATCAAATTTATTTTTACATTCAGTTTATTGATATACAATTTGTGCATTTGTGCAGGTTCTATCTGTAAAATTAATTGTCCAAATGGAGTATGGTGTATGTCTTTGTTCTCAATTAAATTTAGCCTGATCCCCCACCCTCCCACTTATCAAGAAAGAGTAGGAAAAACACTGATAGGAGACTCTCTGCTCAAGATGCATCCAAAATATTCATGTCTTGAATGTGGTTTACATTTACCAGGTCAAATTATATGGTGTCTGATGGCAGAAAGCTGAAGAATATGATGTTCACATGTTGCACCCATATAATACTTACGCTTCTCCCTATGCTGTTTATTCTTAGAATGGTGGTGGGAATTTCATTTGTGGTCATTGACTTGGGAGCTTGAGGGGTTGCCCCTGATTTAATGATTGCTATATCGGCCTTTGTGTTATCATTCTCGCTGAGAGTGAAAGATATGTGCTTACAATTTCTGATTCTAGCAAAACACAAATTAGTAGAGCAAATCCTGTCCTTGAGGAAGATGGTGATCAAGGATGAGATGGGGAGGGTAGTTAACTATCGGTTTTTACTTGTTGTCTTTATTAAGTTTGTTGCCTATTTTGAATATTATGGCCTGAATGGCTTCTTCAGCTAGCTTATGCCCCCATTTGATTTTGAGATGATGACATGATTTAAAACAGACACATTTCCTAATATTTCCTACGGAATGCTTTTGTTTCCATGGGTATCGACATGAAACTCATTTGCGAGATCAAAATTACAGTATTTTGCGACACATTTCCTACGAAATGCTTCCATTTCCATGAGTAACGACATAAACCTACCTACGAGGTTTTAAAAAATGACGTATTGTGGTAGACTTTGGTGGAAATGTGTGGGTTTCGTTAGCTAACAAAACGATATCCACTTAAACTGTAAATAGTACAACATGTTTCATTACACTTTGGTAGTTTCAATATCGTCTTTGTAGCATAGACCGAAACGTTGTAAAACCTTATAAAAATTGCATGACTTCGCTCTACTTCACCTCAATCGATATGAACCAAAGTCGACCAGAGTCATCAATTTTGCCTAAGAAAACTCATATTTTCTCATTTGCTTGAATAAATCCTAACATTGGAGGGTCCTAAACTTGCTATTGGCAATTTAACTCTTTAACATTTCGCATAAAGATACCCATCCTATTTGTGATGGTTTTAATAGATCTAAGCATGGTATAAAAATTTGACATGTTTTTGTATGTTTTGTTTGAAATGTGTTGATTTTCGTATAGTTTCGATCAACTTTGGTTGATTTTGTTTCGTGTCGGTCGAAATCAGTATAGTCAAGGCGTCGCCTAGGCATTTTTGGGCCTCAACTGCCTAGGCGTCCTTCTAAGCGGGCGAAAGTCACTAGACGCCGCCTAGGCATCTAGGCGCTTGGCGGTCGCCTAGGCGGTCCATATAGAATTTCTTCTAAAAACCTATTTTAAAACCCTCTTTTCAATTCTCCTTTAAAATCTTATTTTAAAAATTCATTTAAAATCCTCTTTTAAACCATATTTTAAATGGGGTAATGATTAGCTCACCACGCATTTGATTATGTAGTCAAATGTTGTGTCCACATGCCCCTTTTAATACCCATTTAACTAGGGTTAAGCTTAAGAAAATTAAGGTTAATATATTTTTTTTTTCAAAAACTATGGTTAGATTGCTTAACCCTAGGGGTGAGTGAATCTTAACCGCAACTGATGGGTGTTAAAAAGAGGGACATGGACCAATGAGGACTGCAAATTCCTCTATAGTGGAATGCGACGACGTTAAGTTAAACATTTCTCATTTTAAATCTTATTTTAAACGATCATTTAAACTCTTAAACTCTATTTTAAAACCCTCTTTTAAACTCTAAAAACATTATCTTAGATATAGGTGGTGCATTTAAACTTTAAAAGCAACATCCAAAGTCTACACTCAAAATCACCTTAAAAGTTAGAAAACTTCAAACTAATTATGTATCTATTATTTATAATGTGTATATACTAATATTACATATAAATATATTTAATATATATAAATATAATTTAATTATTTTTATCGCCTAGGCATCGCTTGGGCGTCGCCTAGGCAGTGCCTCGCCTAGCCAGGCCTAATCGCCTAGGCAGTGCCTCGCCTAGCCAGGCCTAATCGCCTAGGCATCAACTAGACGCCTTGACTACACTGGTCGAAATTATAAAACTATTGGACTTTGGTTGAATTTACTGAAATCCTATGACACAGCTCCGATAATCGAAGGTTATAAAAATATAGCTAGAAAGTTACTTTTTAAAGTAAAAACTTGAAATATCTCATAACAAAGTAGATTTGTAGACTAGTATTAGATGTATCTGATTCATATCCGAATTCATTTACTTGGATATTCATCCAATTATCATGGAGAGCAAATATGAAAGTACGATTACAATCCGTTTATAATCGCATGCGAATTCGAATATTGATGTTTGATTTGGTAAATATCAAAACGATTATATAATAAATAACTATATTTATACATAATATTTTATTAGTTCATAAGACTAAAATACCCTTGTTAATGTGTTTTCTATCTGTTGTGTATTTAATCGAATTTGGATAGCTTAATATCATGATATGTGATCAGATACGAATTCCGATATACCACTATTCGCTTTGTTTACAGCTCTACCTACAATAGAATCAGTTATGATAGCTTTTCATCATCCTGCTCGAGCAAGAATTAAACGACTTCAATGGATCCATATAAATATATATATGTTATCCATCTCCCCACATATATGATTCTATGTAAGAAAAGATTAACGGAGCATGTGAAGCTTTGGGGGAGAAGTTGCACTTTTGATTGGAAATAGTATACCCTCATTACGTGTCTCCATGTTTCCTCCAGTTTGACAACTCGAGTTTGGAAATTGAAAGTTTGCTCAAGCATCCCTCATTCTTATTCATCTTCTAAACTACAATTTCTTCTTCCTCTTCCTCCATTTAAGAACCTGGGGACCTCAAACAGGACAATGGTACTACGTCAGATGATGATGATGATGGCCTTCAGTCGAGAAGGCAAAGGTGTCAAGGGCGAGTACTTTGAAAACCTGCATTGATGATCAACTTAGGCAGCTGTTTGGCATCGTTTCTCGAGAACGATTTTCCTTATCATAGGTACAGAAACCGGAATGTTAAAGGGATGGAATAATGCAAACTGCAATCCTCTACTGGAGTGCAACATCAAGATGGCGATGCAGCACAAGATTTGGTAGAAAGTAGAATGGAATAGTGAGATGGCGAGGCAACACAAGATCGTATCAGTAGAGGCTAAGACTTTTGATTTCATTGAGGGGATGATGAGAGGGTGGCCCTGAAGATTGTGGAACGGGGCAGGGGTTTTTCGAGAGAAATTTGGCTGGAAAAATTTGCGTGCTGGAAACTAGAGAAGTTTATCTCTGACTGTATTGCAGCTATTGCTTCTCGGGATGAGAAATATAGAGCAAACCATCTCTCGTGCTCCCGAAGTAAAATTCTGGTGGAAAGGAAGCGGAATGGGAGAGGGGCCTTCATCTCTTTATCTGTGTTCCCTCTTTCTAGGGGTAGACGACGGTGGTTGATTTTTCCCGAGGGTCGTTTTCGAGATGGGTGGAGGTGGGTGACTGGGGTTATTCGTATGTTGATGCCTGTACAAGCAGCCCAACCCATTCATCTCTCTAGCAGGGTGAACTCTCAGGCTCAGCCCAGGGTTGGCCAGCCTTGTCTTCTGGGGCGTCAGCCCTCCATTTAGCCGCTAGCCAATCATGGCCTGATTGTTGGTGGAGCCTGGTGCTGGTTTGTGTCTTTACTAAGCCCTCCGAAAATTGGTCAGAGTTAGAGAAATTGGTCAATGACTTTTTGTCGAGGGATGAGCGTTCTCGCCTTATTCCCCTAGACGTTAATAAAGGATTAATTGTCGTTAAGAAGCTCTCCACCTGTTAGAGGGCTGAGAGCTTGCAATCCGTGGCCACTTTTAGGCAGGGGTGCGCTCATCATGATTAGGTGGTGGCCAAATTTGAATGCTAATCATAGCTCATTCTTGAATGCTTGTTTCTGGCTCTAGATCCATGGGCTCCTGCTTCACCTTTGGGGCCCAACCACTTTTTTACGCATTGGAAAGGCATGCGGTGGTCTGTTGAGAGTTGATGAGCGCACCTCTTCCCTTTCCGATCTTAGAGTATAGTTCTGATTCAAGTCATTGAAACCTGTCTGGACTCGATCCCTCGTTCCTTAATGGCAATAAGTGGCGAGTTTGGATGCGATGTTGTTACACCTCTCACTCCTCAGTTCTCATCAATGGCTCCCCTTATGGATTTTTTAAAAGTTCTAGGGGCTTGCGCCAAGGTGAACCTCTATCTCCTCTGCTTTTTATTATTATAACTGAAGCTCTCAGTAGGATGATTTGAAGGGCTTCAGCAGTGGCTTGGGACAGATTTGTGATGGGTAGCCCTTCCGTTAAGATTTCGCATCTTCAGTTCGCGGATGACATAATGCTTTTTTGTGGAGCTTCAGAGAGTCATCTCACTCACATCCGCTATCTTTTCTGTTTCCGGTCTGAAAATCAATTTCCAGAAGAGTATGATTTTTGTTGTTGGAGAGGTGCCTAATCTGGAGGACTTGGCTCTCTGTCTAGGGTGTAAGACAGGTTCGCTTCAAACGAGGTACTTAGGCCTCCCTTTGGGGGCATCATTCAACTTGAAGTTGATTTGGAATCCTATCATTGAGAGGTTTCACAAGAGATTGTCAGGCTGAAAATCTTCTTTCCTATCTAAAGGCGGTAGGCTCACCTTGCTGAAGAGTATACTCTATAGCCTCCCGACTTTTTTCCTATCTTTGTTTAGAATCCTGGGTTCCATTGCTACCAAATTGGAAAGTTGCAACGGGATTTCTTGTGGAATGAGAAGATTGTGGTAAAAAAGTTACACCTTGTGAGGTGGAAGTAGGTTGTCGGCCTCAAGAGAAGGGGGGCTTAACGTTTGGCCAATCAAGGTAGTCAATAAGACTTTGTTGGGAAAATGGTTGTGGTGTTTTGGAGTTGATTGTGACAGTTTGTGGAGAGTGGTGATTGTGGCTTGGCATGGGTGCAGAGATCGGTGGGAACCAAGGCTGCAGTGGCCTTTGGAAAGTTATTGTGTTGGGTTGGGCCGAGTTTGTCAAGCATGCGCGCCTCGTGATTGGGGATGGGGTAGATGTCAAGTTCTGGTTAGATTCTTGGTGCGGTCCTTCTCCCTTGAACAGGTGTTCTCTACTTTCTACTCTATCGCCATAGATAAATTTGCGTCAGTTGCGGATATGTTCGATAGGGGTTCAGGGTTAGGGGTTTGGAGCCGATCTTTCAAGTTGCCGTTAAATGACTGTGAGGTTCAGGATTTTGCTAAACTCTTGGGCATGTTAGAATCGGTGTGTATTGTAGCGTCCTCGATGGATTGTCATGTTTGGGCCAGTAACTCCAAAGGGCGCTTCTCCGTTAAATCTTTCTTGCAGGAGGCGAATTTGGGCCCCCCTTCTGTTTTCCCCCACCGGACGGTTTGGTACTCTGGAGTACCTTCTAAGGTTTCTTTCTTCTTGTGGTCGGCTGTTCTGGACAAGATTTTGACCCTGGACAACCTGAGAAAGAGAGGTTGGAGCCTCCCTAATCGTTGTTTCTTGTGTTTGTTGGAGGAATCGGTTGACCACCTATTGCTGCATTGCCCTTTCGCGAGGAAGCTTTAGATGCATTTTCTCTTCCACCTCGGGGTTAATTGAGTCTTCCCCTCTTCTTTCGAGGGTCTTTTATCTTGCTGGCTTTCTGTTTCACTAGAGAGCCCATCGGATCTCTTCTGGGCATCCCTCCCGGGAGTGGTTTCGTGGTCCTTGTGGAAGGAGAGGAATATGAGGATGTTTGACAATTCCTTTCTGCCTATCGAGAGTGTGATCCCGATTTAGGTCTTTGTTGTGAGATTGGATCTCTACCAAAGCAGATGCGGTAGAGATAGGGTTCGATGAGCTGATTTCTTAATTATTTTTCGGGGATTGATGTGCTGGGATTGAGTTGTTCTTGTTGGGTTGCTGTTTTGTTTGTTTTCCTTTTTCGTTTGTTCTTGGTGATTCACTATTTATGTATCTGTTTGGCTTCTCTTTTTAATGAATTGCTTTTACCGATAAAAAAAAATTATTTTGAAATATGAGAGAGATTCATTATAAATTTCTATCCAGATTGTTAAAAAGTTGTGATTTTGGAAAAATTTGAGATATAATAGAAGAAAATTTAAGAGGAAATATCACTTATCTATGGATTTTGATTCAAGAAGAAGTCATTCAAGCCTCCTTTGAGATCAAAGAACAAGATGCGTCATTCTTAAAGATCTCTTTAGTAAACATTTTTTTTTTTTGTTTTAGTCCTTTGACATCTAATAGTAATGGTCTGCATTCGATTTTGGTATAAGGCGACATAACACTTTAATGATATACTCTTGATTTACAAAAAGTTCTTGATGAGATTATTTTACCACTAAAAAGAGCATGTATAGTATAGTTAATAAGAATTGACAATAGAGAAAAATATCAAGAAGAAAATACAGCTAAAATGACTATATACATGCGAGACAACGCATGTCACTTAACATGATTCTCACATTTGATATTTTACATGCCTACATTTTGTTATGTAATGAATTCTATATGTGTATTTATACTTGAGTATTCAATTCCTAAAGTATCATATTAGATTTCTAAAGTTTTCTTAATTTTTACATGATTTCTTTGGACTTCCTTAAACTTCCATAAAACATGTCAACTTACTTAGTGACCGAAGCTTAGACCGATACGGCGATACCAAAGTTTAATACCTTGGATGAGGGGCTTGATGTCATTTCCTTGATGTCAAAGAAAATGATGGTTCTATAGCAAGCTATCCTCTTTGTAGATCCATTAGACTTTTTTGGTAGGTTTTTACCTTAAAATATCCTCTTATGTCCATTTGGAGTTTTTATGATCAAGTTGAATATTGCTGTGATAGTTGACTACCTTCATATGTATGGTTCTTCTTTTTATTTCTACCTGATTTTTTGCTTTTGGGTGACGGTTATCACTTATACCTATTGTTCTCTTATAAATTTTCGGCAGTTCTTGGTAACCTTCATAAGGTGAAAATATTATAATGATTTTTTTAAATATAAAATTATTCATGTTGTGTGAAGGGCAACAAGAAATAAATCTTTGCCTAAGCCAGTGTTACCTAGACACTTCAGTTTTCCCAAATTTTGTCGTGAGACACTTGGACACGACACGATACTCCTTGGCACGTGCCTATACCATGTCATGGTGACATCAATATTATGATTAGGTACATGGTGTGTCATGTCATTTTAAAAATCCAATTGCAATGAACTTTTTGTCAAATTTTGTTGCTTTTTTGGAAACATATACAAAATTTCACTAGGAGAGCATCGACAACAACAACGATCAATATGTATGTTTCTTTCTTCTCTTCTCTCTCTTGTTGCTCATTTTTACTCCCTATATGAATATTTTTCATAGCATAGGTATATACTTTTTTTTAAAGAATTGGGGACTAGCGATCCCCCTCTTTTTATTATTTAAAAAATTTGAGTTATAATATATATATATATATCTATTTAATCATTTTAAAAAAAATGTACGTCCGTATCGCAGTATTGGGATTTTTAGAGTTTGTCGTGCCGAACACTCCTAGACACCTGGACATTTGGCACCCGTACCACGCGCCTAGGTAACATTGGCCCAAGTAGAGATAAATCTTTGTCCCATGCAAAAACTTTTGGACATGGACACAAACATGCCTTGGACATGACTGTTGTGGTTCATATTAGAGGAATCTATGCATTTCATTTTGAACATAGATACGGATATGGTTGATACTCAAAAGTATTAATATTTATTATATAAAAGGCATACACCTGAATAGAATTAGCATAAATTTGAGTAAATTCGTTCCAACTCTCATCACCAGGAAACATAAGTCGGTAGGGAAAGAGAAGAATAATGATTCATTTGTTTTCAAAAAAAAAAAAAAGAGAGAGAGAATAAGAAAAACCATGAATTTCTATTAAAGGAGAGAGAGAGAGAGAGAGAGAGAGAGAGAGGGTCAACAGGATGAATCTGAGTCGCTGAAACCTCTTTAACATTAACATTCTTTAAGATTAGCATTAACAGTTAAACTTAATATATGTTCATTATTTCATTAGTTTGTTTGCTTTAATTCATGTATTTAAGTTAGCATTATTAGCACTAACTTTTCTTTCTTATTATTGAATTTGTTAGTTATCATAAGGAGAAATTGATGGATTTTCCAAATGGTACGGTGGATGATAGCCTTGGTTGTGAAATCCATCACAGATTTGTGAAAAATAATTTTCACTTGGTCCCAAAATTGTTCTAGTTCTGCAAAGATTAGCGAACAACTTATTGAAAGAGAAGCATAAAGTTCCATTAGATGTTGTGGACATTCAGATGCATGTTTCTAAGCTTTCTTTAGGGTATTATTCCTAGTTTTTCTCTTCATATATTTGGTTTGGTTATTATAATTATAGTTATTATTTTATTGTTGGGGGGGGGGGGGGGGCCCCTTTTGTTGAAATTCTGCCAAATCAGGAGAAAGGGACATGTGCATCTTCATGGGATTTAAACTTTTAAGGATCTGGATTTAACAAGCATGGGTTAGATTATTTGAAGGTTCCATATTGTGCCTCGAAATTTTGAAGTTCATCTACTCCACTTTAGCATGGCCAAAACATTAATGTTCTATTTGGATTTGCTGAGGCTTTATGTCACTTATCTTGTTATTGCTTAGGACTCTTCACCATGTGAACTTATAGTGATGATATAAGAACAGTATATTTATATAATATATATGTATATTTATTAAGTTTGGTTCGACTCTCAGTGTATTTTTCCAGCCTAGTTGGTATAAGCGACACCAATGAAGTGGAGGTGAGAGCTCTACTCCAAGGTTTAGAGAGTTAGTGAGCTAACTTTGGTGGTCAGTTGATTGTCGAGGGAGATCCCAAGAAGGTCATTGATGCAGAACCATGCAACTATCCTACTGAACATTCAGAATTTAACAAACAGGTTGATGAACTCCTCAAATGGGTTTCAATAAGGAAAGTATGAGTTCCCACACTTAAAAAGGATGGTTCTTGGAGAATGTGTGTGGATAGTAGGGCAAGTCATCCATCCATAGGGAGACTTGTGTAGAGGCTCTCCTCCTCTAGTACACTAACACTGGATGATCCGATGTCCGCATCAATCATGCTCAATCATATACTGGTTTAGATGGTCCTTGGAGGCTTGCAAATATTATTGATAATATTCTGGATTTGGATTTGTGGGAAGGGATGAGCTATTAAAGGAAGAAAAGGGATGGTAGAGTACCAAAGGAAGTATGACAATTTTTTTTTCTTCTGATCGGTAAAGTATGTCAAAATCTATCCACCTTAAATATTTTAAGAGCCTGGAGAAGTATATCTTGGTAGGTGATAATATAAAGGAGAGGCAATTGAGAGTGTTGAGATTGATGAATGAGGATACTAGAAGTGACAAATTAGAGCATTTTGAGGGAATCTGGGCTTAGCTCTAATAGGTGATAAATTTAAGTAGAGTTGATTGAGATGGTTTGGACTTCTATAACTATATAACGAGGATCAGTGACAGCGCCATTGAATGCTGTGGGGCAGGCTGAAGGCTCTAAGGGACGGCTGAAAAGGACGTGAATTGGGGTAGTATCTGATTTCACATGCATTAACAGTAGGTATGGTTCTGGATTGGCAGAACATGATTCTTGTAGTTGACCCCATTTAGTTGGCTTGTATCACTGTTAAGTCAGACCTGTACTTTCACACGCTGGTCTTAAAGACCATTCAAACAGTGAGAACACATCTGGGACAGTATTTAACCTTAAATAGACTGGAATCAATTGATTTCACATGTAACAGTAACACTCATATGTGAACAGCTTCTTGCACTGCTGGCCTTTTGAAGCACATCAGAAGGTTAATATCCTCAAATCTGATTTCTGAATGGATTGGTTGTTGATAATATTGGTCCATCTCTGTTTCTGAAGATTCTTCAGTCTGATATTTAGTATGCACAATAGATGGTGGTCCAAAAATTGAATGGATTGGTTGTTGATTTCTTATCTGTATGGAATGGGGATTTTGGTTCATTGAGGATGTTGCAGCACGTTATCTTGTCTACTTTATAGTACTGTAGTTTTAGCCTTTTTGGTTCACTCTCTGTGAACATCCTGATTTTTTGTATGCTACTTTCCTTCTGCTTATATACTTGATTACTGAATACTGATAAGAAAAAAGGGATCTTAGTCTTCCTTTGTTAGTGAAATAAATATATCTTGATGGTAAAAATAGCTAGCTGAAGCTTCCCATGTAATTTATTTGCCTATATGCACCATCTTTGCAAATTTATTGATTTCCTTGTTGGTGTAGTGTTAAATCTAGATTGTGTTTGACCATACTCACTATCCTCCATGGTCTTATAGTCCACCAACTAGGAGTTCAGCAATGTTTTGGAAGGAAAATTTCAGAAAAAGGGTGCAAATTCAGAAATTTTGGGAAAAAATGGGGAGCAAGATATATGAAGATATAAAAGTCAGGTTAGTAGTAATGGAAAATTCTAAACAAATATTAGATATTTACTAGACTTCGAAAAAGGCGTGAATAGGTTTAGGGTGATTCGTAAAATTTGCCTTTTTGGAAAAATCACGAATACTTTGTGACGTGAACTACTCGTTTGATGATGAAAAAGTAGTGAATCATTTAGGACTTTTTGAAGAAAATCAGAGAACTTTGTTACTATGCATGGGTCCCTCCACCTCTCGTTAAGTCCAAGCCAAATAGAAATATGATAAGAGTGGTTGCATTGATGGTTGATTGGTGGTCACAATAAGTTGATAATGGGAGCGGGGGAGGATATCAAACATTGAGCAGGATTGAGGGGTGAGGATGGCACCTTTGGTATAAGATTACTGCTACCACAAGTGTAACTAAAAGTTATCCATTTAGGCAGAATTTAGTTGGAGGCTTTTGGCTATTACTCTGTTGCACGGACTCTGAGTCAGTAGGCTTGTTGCATATTCAAACTTGTGGACGCATGACATGACATGCACATATGTTGTTTCTTAGAAGTACTACTATTCATACCTCTTAATATTAGCATGTGAAATTTTAAATTAATGTCTATCTGTTGCTTCATTTGCTTCAATTCATGTCTTATTTCTATAGTTTTTGAATCATAATGCATGATTTTTTGGAAAGTCATTATTCATTTAAAAATTGATAAATATTAAACCAGTGGGATGGCAAATCGTTGTTTTTTATACCTCCAAGCGGAGGAGTTGGTAGACCATTTGTTGTTGCATTGTTCTTTTGCATTTGGTATTTGGGGTTTTCTTTCTTGCTCGACTAGAGGTACATTGGGTCTCTCTCTTCCTTTCGGGACTTCGTATCATGCTGATCTTTGGTGAGTTTGGACACCTCGAGTGAGGTGTTTTGGTCATTTGGTCCGGGCACTGTAACATGGAGCATTTGGAAGGAGAGAAACTTGAGAGTCTTTGAAGACCTTTTAAACTTCTGTTCTCTTCTTTATTATATGCGCGTTAGACATCTTATTTTGTTTTTGTGTTTGAATCATAAAGCGAGTGAGGGAGTATTTAGGGGACTTGCCTGTATAGCCAGAGTATATTGCAAACTGCTATCTTGGGGGTCTTCTCTGTTTTGGGTATCTAGATTAATTTTTCCTCTCATTTTGAGTTTTTATTTTTGGAAGGTACTTTCTTTTGCACTCTTGTTGTATATGTTTTTTCTTTTGATCTTTAGTGGAAACTTGGTTTACTGATTAAAAAATTTGTTAAACCAGTGCTTGCTTTGTACTTGACAAACTGATGTTATTCTGAAAGTTATATATTTTCTACTTTACTTTTTGAATATTATAGGTTTTTTGATTTATTTAGAATTTTCTGCAATAACTATTCTTTCAAATTTAATTTGTTCCCTTTGCAATCTCTCATAGCATTCTTCATACAAAAGTTAAAGGATTACATCTTTTAGAATTAAAATATTTCCCATGTCCTCAAATCCTTGGCTTTGAGGTTCGCCAAATCTGATACCTTGCATCTGTACCAGATTCGTACACCCGTGCTCGTGTCTGTGCAACTTAGCTTTTACCCAATATATGTTGGTTATTGCATTACACAGTTTTACTTAAATTTCTATCACGAATTGTATACAAATGCTAAATATTTTTATAGACACATACATATAAACATATATTACATTTTAATTCGTGATATTGATGTATGTTCCCATGTCTTTGTAGATGGATGTTGAATAACGTTGTTAAATGTTTGTAGAAGAGTTATACTGTTAAATTTGCATCTCTTTTGTGACTAATTATGACATGTACTTGATGACCAATTAGCTTGTTTTGTTACCATAATTTGCTATCATGGGGGATTTGTTGCTCCATTTGATGTCAGCAATAAAAATATGCAATCTTAGGATGCTGTTTGCTTTGGAGTACTAATGCATTTTCATTTTGCAGGCTAGACCTGGTAAACATTTATGGGTGGGTGGAATTAGTTCATCTGTTACAAAGGAGCAACTAGAAGATGAATTTATGAAGTTTGGAAAAATTGAGGACTTCAAATTCCTCAGGGATCGAAATTCAGCACTTGTTGACTATTTTAGATTAGAAGATGCTGCTGCAGCATTGAAAAATATGAATAGGAAGCGTTTAGATGGTGAGCAAATACGTGTGGATTTTCTGAGATCACAACCTTCAAGAAGAGTAAGTCGATAATGTCAAGAGTGCTTTGGAATCTCTCCTAAAACAAGGAAGTTTATAATTTTTGTTTTCTAGTTTCCTATCAGGTAGACAAAAATTGGTCTGCCCCAATGCAAAATGCTATATGTGGTGCACTTGGATGGGATGTTGGCATATTTACCAAATCCGCGTATTCTACACATATGATACCCTATAATACTTTTAGGGGGGGTCACCAATTAAAACTGCATTCTTTTGCATGTATTATATGCATATCATTGTATCATTTTTGTCTTAAATGATTGTTATTAGTTAGTATCATGGTTCCTATTTATTTATAATAGTAATAAAATTTTAATTTCTCCATACTTTTGCTTTGTTTTTGTCGTATAACACGTGTACTTCCCGAGTAAATGATTTCCCCTTGGAAATGATTACGACCATCCATTCTAATACTTAAATCTTTAACCATTTGCAAACCATTTACGGCAATATTAATAATGTTATAGGTCAGATGGTTCAAATCGGTTTTGTCCGTTCAGGTCAATTTTTCCTCTCAGATTTTAACTAGATAGGAACCACCGATCGGTCATATTTACTAATCTCTGCATGTGCAACATGTGTTACTAAATGCCCATTTTGAGATTGCAACGATAGCGAACTTATGACTTATAAATATCCTTATTATTAACAAATATCTTTCCATATTATTCTGGCTTAGGTTTTGATCTCCTTTTCTCATATCAACAGGAAAATTGGTCTGACTTCCATGACTCAAAAGATGGACGCTTTAACAATAGAAGGAGCATAGGACCTCCAGAGCCATTATGGATGCCACCAGATTCCATGAGAAATTTCCCCGAGCCACACCAGTATGGGCTTAAAAGGCATCCGGTGATTCTCAAGTGTCAACCTTGCTCTTATAAAATATTGCACAACTTACTTTGTCTGCTTTCATCATGTGCATTTAACTATGCATTTAAGAGAAATTATGTGAAGCAGCTGTCTGCATTATATACAATGCAGCCTACTACTCCATATTGTATGGGGTGGCCCACAAATTGACTGGTCCAGATATGACCCACTGAAGATTCCAAGTCATTGATTTTGTGGGATACATTTGCAGTTCAGGGTGGTATTATGCATTGTATGGTTACTGTTATAGAGTGCAGTCAGTTGCATCAATTGTTTTTGTCTACATTTTTCAAGTGGAGTTTTACCATCTGCTATTTTCTTGCTGTCATTTTTGCTACAGCCACCTCAACCTCTAGGAGGGCGAAGAGAAGGACAACCGAGTAATGTTTTGTGGATAGGATATCCTCCTTCGGTTAAGGTTGACGAGCAGATGCTTCATAATGCCATGATCCTTTTTGGCGAAATTGAAAGAATTAGAAATTTTTCATGGAGGCATTATTCATTTGTACAGTTCAGAAGTGTAGATGAAGCTCGACGTGCCAAAGAAGGTCTGCAAGGTCGTCTTTTTAATGATCCTAGGGTACAGATATTGTTTTCAAGCAGCGAGTTTGCGCCTGGTAAAGAAAGCCCGGCATGTTATCCAGGAATTAAAGGACCTAGACCAGATATGTTCTTTAATGATCTTCCTTTTGGACCCGGACCGATGGACTTATTTAGTCATAATCGTCCAATGGCATTAATCAATTTTCCTGGACTTCTACCTCCTAATGTTATGCATGGTCCGAATATGCTGGTGAGGCCTTTTGGCCCTCAAAGTGGTTATGATCCACTTCTTTCAGGCCCGGAGTTTAATGATATGGCGGACCTCTCTAATTTCCAGGACAGTAATACTAACAATTCTATGGGTCCAAATTGGAGAAGGCTGTCCCCTCCTTTACCTGGAATGCTCCCTTCTCCAGCACCAGGTATGTGGCCACCCATCAGGTCCACATGGGATGGATTTGAAACGAACGCATTCCAGAGGGAATCCAAGCGGTCAAGGATTGACGGCCCTCCACCCATTGATGATGCTCCCTTTCCCGTGAGAAAGATGGATAATCAGGGGATCAGGGGAGATGAACCATATGGTTTTGGGCCACAACTTAACGGAGATGCTTCAGGTCCACTTGCAAATGCTCAAGGTCGGAGTCGCCATAGTCCTGTAGGTGTGAGGGTCTCAACTGGGGGACCTCCTGGTCAGGGCCTTCCTGATAATGATTACTGTTGGCGTGGCACTATTGCTAAAGGTGGAACTCCTGTTTGTCATGCTCGTTGTGTACCCATTGGCAAGGGAATAGACTCTCAACTGTAAGTACAACAACTTTGCCTATACCTTAATTTATTTTCTTGTGTTGAACTGTTTTTTTTCAGTCCCTAGATATTTGTAGTTATCTGTGGGAACCATTTACTCTGTGTCCCAAGTCCCAACCTCTGTGCAATACATATGGTACTCATGCAGCGGGTTTCAAACCCAGCATATGATGGGTCCAGTCCTGCCTGTAATATCTGAATGGAAAATGATTTACCTGATGACCTAATGGTCCTAATAATCCAATCTATGAACTTTTATCTCGATCATTCAGTCATTTGCCTTTGTTTGGCTTTTAAACGTGATTGTTTGGGTGGCTTCAATCAGCTGAAGGGTCAACTTTGCCTAGAGATCATCTAGGTGGGACCTAAGTATTTCTCTTTTGTTATTTATCCTTTAATGCCGGCATTGGCTTCTGTTTTGCAGTCCTGAAATTGTGAATTGTTCGGCAAGGACAGGATTGGATATGCTCACAAAACACTATGCAGAGGCCAGTGGTTTTGACATTGTTTTCTTCTTGCCAGACGTCGAAGATGATTTTGCTTCCTACACAGAATTTCTTCGTTATCTGAGCGCAAAGAATCGTGCTGGTGTTGCAAAGTTTGATGATGGTACCACGTTATTTTTGGTGCCCCCATCAGATTTTCTTACCAAGGTTTTGAATGTATCGGGTCCTGAACGTCTTTATGGTGTGGTTCTTAAGTTGACACAGCAAATCCCAAGTAATGCATCCATACAACAACCACTACAGTCCATACGTCCTCCGTCACATAACATTGATAGGAAGCAGTTACCTCCTTTGCAAACTGATTATAGTTTGACTCCCCAGAAGGAAGACCAAGTTATGCAAATGAATTATAACAGGGTATTGCATGAGGACTCAATGCCTCATCCCCCCAAAATGCTCTTTCCGCCTACTGATGAATCTCATTCAGTGCATTCTGTTATCCAAAATTATGCAAATAATGCTGCAGCAATGCCCCAGGCTGGAGTGTCTCTAACACCTGAGCTTATTGCCACTCTAGCTGCTTTACTACCTGGCAACATGCAATCTTCTGCTTCAACCAGTGCTCAATTTGCATTAGATTCTTCTGCCATGAGGTCCTCACTTCCTGCTTCTGTAACACCAGAAAAAGCAATTCCGTCACAGGGTTGGGGACAGGATCATCAAGCCACTGTTAGCAGTACTTTACACCATTCAAGGGACGAGCAAACAGGTCATTCATCCCAACAGTTGGGGCATCAATTTAATACTCAGGCACCACTTTTTCCTCACTTTCAGGCTTATAACAATGTCTCTAACGCACCTGACCAGTCTGCACATGCTGTCCTTGGTAGCACACAAATTCAAAACCCTTCTCTCAGTTTGCCACAACAGGGTCCTATTTCTTCTCGACCATTGAATAATTTTGTGATCCCTTCTCAAAGTGGGCAGTTTATGGTTCCATCCCAGGCCAACCAACAGTATCAGCTCGACACTTCTCATAGTTCTCAGAACAGTTATGGGATGGTGCATGCAACAGATGCTTCTGAGTCATTCCGTCCGCCAGTCTTTCAGCAACCTAATCCTCCTGTTACCTCGTCTAATCAGGTTCACATCGTGAATCAATCTGATCCACAACTAGGTATCCCGTTAGGAACTGATAAAGTGAATACAGAGCTTCCCAATCAGGTGCAGCAACTACAGTCTGGTCTATCTGGTGCTGGTCAGGGAACATCGGAGGGTGAGGTCGATAAAAACCAACGATACCAATCAACACTACAATTTGCTGCTAGCCTACTTCTACAAATACAACAGAAACAACAGCAAACAAATGCTCAAGCAATGCAATGCTCTGGCAATCAGCACTAAGATCTGCTTTCTACCAGGTAGTTCTTCCCCGCACGATTAATTCATTACATCGGTAAGTCTCTTTAAGATACCTTTCCTGCTAAATGCGGTAGAGTTTCTGACGTAATTTATTACTTGAAGGGTTTTGGTTGGTTAAAAAATTGTTTGCAAATGGGAAACTTATATAAACTGTGATTTCTCTCTTTCAAATCATAGTGTATGTGATACTGTACAGTATTATCCCTAGCAAACTTGTATCATGTTCAAATCTGGCATGGTACACTTATCGAATACTTATCGCAATTCTTCATTTGGAGAGAAGTGTGGATTCTTGAGTTCAATTTGATATATAGGAAACTTGGACAAGTAGTGTTGGGATGAGTGAATTGCAACCCAGGTACACAATGTTTTTTTCTTTCAAAAGTTCTGATTTAAGAATGTGAGGAAAAGAAAAATAGTTTGGCAGTATTAAGAAATATGTGTTTGATGTGGTTTATCGAAATGTTGGGGATGTTTGGAAGGGAATGATTAATCTATATAAATGTAGTTGCATTTGGGAGGAGTATTTGTCTATTGTGTTACAAACATCATTATCGGAATAATTTTGATTAGGAAAGATCTTGACTCTTGAGTCATTGGATTTCAGCATTCATTTTGGGATTGGAAGAGAATGGTTCAGTAGCAAATGAAGTTTGAAGTGTTTAGATCGATCTAAATCCACACCTGGAGTTACAATCAAATTCAATCTTGGTAGTTGTTACTTCTGTTTTTGGAAACTATGGTCCTTCTGGATTTCTGGTACAATCATAGTCACAAAGTTAGGGTTCGGGAATAATTCGTCTAAGGGTCAAGTATGGAAAAATTCGAAAAAATAGGGAAAACTTTGGGGAAAAAACGAAGAAAAAATTTATAATTATAAAAATTAGTAGCGATGTTAATTAATATATCTAATAATTTGGTGAGATAATATGCAAAAAGAGTAACTATAATCAATAATAATAAGATCATAACATCATTTTAATATCAAATTCATTCCATCAAGGCATTAAATTTCATTAAAACATCAATTATCATGATTTAATAAAAAGACTAAAATACGTATATTAATAAAATCACTCATTTATATTCATCAATCCCTTTACCAATATTTGCATAATTTCCATTCCCAAAAAATTTCAAGTTTATCCCTTTTTTTTTTTTTTGTATTATTCGTTTTAAACGTGTTTTTTTTTTCTTTGTATTATTCGTTTTAAACGGGTTTAAAACTATAATACATGTTTTATTCAAAAAACGGATTTTAAACGCCGTTTTTTACGGTAGGATATTAATGCGCGTTTTAAACGGATTTTTTCCAAAAAAAATGCAGTTTTTTGTGTCTATGGGTACAATGGGATGTTATGTTGGACGTTTCTGGTCCCCTGCTTCAAAGTCTCCATGGCACAGGCCAGATTGATCTTGAAGGGGAACTCATATTTCTATTAATCGGTTTTGAGGCTTTTATGGTTGAAGATGACTTTCTTAAGGTGGTTGGATCAGCCTTGAACTTAGTTAAGGTTCGTGGAGACAATCTTTTGTTTCGGATGTGGTTTGAATATTTTTCATTTTCTTGGATTGTTGACTTCCAAGTTCCAACATGTTTTAAACCGTCAATATAGTGAAATTCAAAAACCATTGCTTACAACAAGGGCATCATTCTTCTGGACAAAATTGAGATAAGGAAAGAGATATGCTTGGGAATGAAGTAGTTCTTGATATTGGTTGTTTATGTTATATTGCTTCACAGAGATACCTTTCATATGCTATTTTGAGGGAACACTCACTGTCACCGTCAAGGGAAGTTTGTTGAGCAATGTAAATGTCACCTAGTCTTATGATAGGAAGTGTGTTCATGTGGAGAGTATTTGGAATGACAATTAAATGCGGAACATTTGATTTAGTGCATAATCCACTTCCTAGGATCTAATGATACAACACCTTGTTGCATTTTTGGTAAATACAGGTAGGTATGAGAAGTTCATTTAGAAGAACTACTGATGAATTCCAGTAGGGACAACTACAGATGAATCTATCTTTCATTTGGGAGTTTTTTTTTTTGGATCGATAAACGAGGCAACTATGTATATAAGAAAGGAGAATAAGTGGTACAAAGATACCTCCCAAAGAAGAACAGGACAAGTCTCACGAGGTCATGAACCAGGCCATGGATACAAAAATAAATAAAGAAATCAGGATATCCCCAAATGACAGTCTCATTGCTACTCTTCGAGATTCAATCTAACAAAATATCAAAATTCACCTCAGTCTACCGAGATGTGCACCAACCCACTATGAGCGAACGGGTCCCAGAGCGGTTGCGTTGTAAAGAGGATATGTGATTGTCGAACACCCTCTTATTTCTCTCTTTCCAAATGGACCATATTATAGCCCCCAGCAAGACCGACCAAATACCATCCCCGCTTACCCAATCCCTGCAAGATAAGAAGTTGTGAAGGGAGTAAGGAAAGACCCAAGCTATCCCCATTCGAAAGAGGAAAAAACTCCAAATTTCACATGCTATAGGATAGTGCAAGAGAAGGTGATCCATCATTTCTTCCGCATGGAGGCACATAAAACACCTATTAGCCATCCTCCACCCTAGGTTTTTCAAGTGATCACATGTGAGAATTTTATTCAGAGCCGCATTCTATAGGAAGGAAGATACTTTGGATGAAATTCCTAGATTCTACACAGACTTATGAGGGAAATGGACGGATGGACCAGACTCGAGCAACTGAACTAGAGATTTCATTGTAAAACGCCCCTTGTTGCCTCTAGACCACAACCTGCAATCCCTGCCTTGAGATGCCGAGGGAGGAGTCCCCAGGTGCTCTAGAAGCCTACTAAACCCATCTATTTCTCAGTCATTTAGGTTCATTTGGGAGTTGGTAGCAAAAATAACCTAGAGTCCAACTTTGTATTCGTGAATTCTTTTACGGAGTAACTGAGAGATGGACTTTGTGCCAGGTCAATTGAGGTTTAATTTTGCCATATGTTTAATGCTGAGTTGCAGGAGTAGATTATCTATATTTTTCATAATCGTGCTGTAGCTTCAAAATAATTTCTTTTTTTGGAAGGCTGCTTCAAAATAAGTTACAAAACTTGGAACAAGACCTATCATCAGCATGATTTTAAGTGCCTTATCCCAACTATTTTGGGTTGACAAATTTATCTGAGCTATTTAGCTCCATATATCCTGATGAACTTTAAGCATTGTAGCTAAATTTGATTAGATCAGCCAGCAACCATTTTGCGGTGTTTAATCTGCTAGATGATTTAACTCGAGCGGTCTATGCCCTAAGAATTTATGTGGACTGCAAAGCAATGACCGCATAGAGATTAGTAGCCTATGCCATAAAGTAGCATGCTAGAAGGGACTTTCCTTCTCAGAAGCTTTTCAATACCAGTTTAATTCTCTATTTTGACGAAGGCTCTAGGCAATGATGGTGTTAGAAATTAGAATGGCAGCAAGGGATTAAGGTTCATTGAGGATTGATTACATCCGTATCTACTATTTGTTGAAAAGCTTGACATGTTGCTTTATTAGTAAGATTCAAATAAAACGAACTGGTATAGTGTCCCAAACGTGTGAAGATCATCTGAATTTGTATTTTCATTTACCCTATGTTTGGTTGCTGAGAAAATAAGTAAAAACATTGAAAAGAAAAGAAAATTAGACAAAACACAACTAAAAATTGTATTAAAAATCTGAAATTTTCTTTTCTTTTCCATGTTTTTGCTTATTTTCTTCACAACCAAACATAACATTACTTAATTTATTAACTTATTTGGGGGTCCAATATTATGGGAGTCTCATCTAACCTCGTTTATTTGGAGATGCTGTGGAGATTAGCTACATGAGCATGTTAAGGACTTATGCTGTGGTTTAGACATTTATTTCACTAACTGCCTTGAAAGTGATAATAATGTGACCAATCCATCTAGCTATGCTAGGAGCTTATTTGCTGTCTTTGAACCCATGGTTTTCTTCCTTGATTCTGTTTTTATGTTAGTACTTCTTTCTTTGTTGTTGAGCAGCATAATATGTAGATGTTTTCGTTAGTTTTATACATATCTGTTGTTGATGGTATTTGACTTGTCTTCATCTTATGTTTATGAATCTAACTTTGGCTGCTAATATTCTTTAACTGCAATTGCATAGATTGGGAATTTTATCTCTATTTCGTACTGCATGGTCTATGGAGATTTTTAATACTTGTTGAGTACTTACCTTCTAGGATGGTCCTTCTGTCTAAACCTTGTCATTTTGATGTAATTATTAATTTTTGTTGCATTATAGACTGGAGGGCGTTTAATTTCTGAATGAATATGATGGGAGGTTTTTTGGATTTTTATCTCTATACAAATTGCACCTTACTTACAAAAGGAACTTTCATACTGTAGTAATTGATGGAACAAATAAAACATCAATGGACGTATCACCTATTTTTTCAAGGATTAATGCAGAAACTACCCCAAAGGCCAGCTTTAGTGTTAATTCTCTATATCTGAAATGTTATCTTGGAGTTGACCACATGATAGCTTCTTAATAAATATAAATAAAAAGAACAACAGGTTTCTTAGACAACATAACTCATGTTTTTAAGTAGCTAAAACGTTGAGGGATTTGCTCAATTGATCGCAATACGTGGCCGCCATACCGATAACTTGCAAGTTTTGATATTTCTTTTCCACAGAGAGTGGGTGACTGGACTTCCTACTACTTGGGAGTCTTAACTATACACGAGGCATTATCCTTGTCAATCCCGATTACTTGATTGATGAGGGGCCACCCTGGAAATCTCTTAGCCCTTGAATCAATGCAATTGGAAGAGTGCAGTCTTTACATGCACCAATACTTTTTTGAGCTTTTGAAAGAACAATTTGGATGGTTGATTGTTCTGTCTTTTTCTTAGGCTAGCAGATATTCTACCGTCTACGTAAAGCATCTGCAGGGTGCATACCCCTGTTATTTTGCACACCATACTACTCTGTGCTGCTTGCCACTCTTGGTATAGTTTTTGATGTTAGATTTAAGCAGCACTCTAGCATACATGTCCTAGAGTCTGCACAGAATACCTCACGGTGTACACCTTTTCATCTACAATTGATGTCATCTTAGCAGTCTTCTCTCTTGTGCCTCATCAGAATTAGGACAATATCCCTTCTGTGTGTATTTGCGCGTATAATCATTGGTCTTGTATTCTGGAACTTTGTTTAGGGATGGATTTTATGGAATTATCAACCTCATCTTCCTTGGGGCTATCTACTATGTAGGGAGTTACTTGGAAGCGTTACAAAATGAAAAAAATAAAATAAAATGAGTAACAAACAAATATGGTAAAGAATTTAAAATTTGATATATTTCCTCTTAATAAGCAATGAAACTCTTGATAGTCTTTTCCATATTTTTCGCAAGTCTCATCTCTTTGGTGATTCTGTATACCATGATTTCCCAAAATCTTGCCAATATTTGTGACCTTGGTTGCACTGCTTGTGCAATATTATGATAAACAAATCTCAACCAATTGAGCAATAGACTACCATTGATTTTCAGGACAGTATATTTTTCTTTTTGAAAGTAAGCTGTTGTATGAAGAAAGGAAAAAGGGAGACCCAAAATTCCATGCGAGGGTATTTAGTACTAACACTCTGTGGCATCCTCGAGTAAGATTACTTGAAGCTTATAGAATTGGTTTCTGCTAGATTTGGGGAGGAACACTTTTACCCCTCAGCATGCACCCGACTCGACCATCCCTCCTCCCCCCCTACATCTGAAGGCCTTCTATGGCTCCCAAGGATTAAAAATACGGTTTCGGGGAATGGGTCCCAACTAAAACCTATACGTATCGGTTTCGACCAATACATATAATTTTTTCTTTTAAAAAAAAAAATCAAATTAAAGTTAAAAAAATTTAAATGAGTTGTAGGAATCAAATTTACCAATTATAAAGTCATGAAAACGACTCAATAAACGATATGTATTGCCAATTTCATATAAATTTAAATATCGTACAGGTAGCTATCGAAATCTATACTTATCGCCCATTTCGTATTGATTTCGGTGATTTTTATTTCCATAATGGCTCCGAGTGGGGACTGCTGTATATATGTGTGCTAATTTAACATTTTGTAGGATCCCTGATGTTCGCTAAAATGGGGTTGTAGTACATTATCTCTAACCTGGGGTTCCCCCTTTCATTCCTGTAGAGAATGGTTTCTTTGACCTGGAATTTTTAAAGATTTTCATTCATCCTGGAGGGTTATATGCAGGGTACTGAAAATACTTAAGTAAGCAACTCTGTCAAGACTTACATGTATTTGAAGGGTAATTTATAATATTTTTCACTACCTAAAGCGGAAAAAAGATTTGGTGCTAGAAAAACAACTCCGATTGAGTTACACTAGAAGATCAAATTATACTTTAACCTAAAATACTTGAGTAGTCAACGAGAAACATTCGAAGTTCTTAAAACTCTGATGGCATGAGATGCATGAGTTGAGTTGAGTGTAATGTTTTTTTTTTTTTAATGTGAGGGAGGGAGGGGGGGTTGGCGTTATGAACTTATAAAAGTTATTTTCTGTAAAAATTCACAGGATATGCTGGAGAAATATGATATAGGGAAAAGTGATTGCTTCCAGGTATATTCATGTCAGAATTAGTCTGTATGTAACATTCAATCATTCTATATAGGGTTAAAAGGTGTTAGCATATTAACAAATTGTATCAACGAAGTAGTTCTTTTGAGTTCTGATTAGGTTTCATAGCCACTTATCAGAAATAGTAAAACAAACTCCAAAACCATCAACATGACGGCCTTGATGCCTTTCCTTTCTAAATGAATTCACTATGATTGAAGTTCTAAATAAGCTATCTTTCTACCATATTTTGTCATTGCTATTTCACCGTTAAATTATTAAATAAGATGAGGTCCTGAAAAACATCATCAGTTGGCGAACTAGCTAGATTATCCAATTGATATAGTCACCCATCATCAAGTGTCCGTTCGCTAAACGCTAAACACGGTAAGTTTATATATACCTACAGCAAATCGGCTATGCTTTTGTTATTTAATAATGGATACTGGTCTTGCTAGCTCGATATTATTGGCTAAATGAATTCTACTCTATTTGCTATTTACAACTTGTTATATTAGTTGGTGAGTTGGGGTTCTTAATCTTGGAAATCTGAAGATAACTTTGAGGTTTAATGGAGTACTTGGACTAAATGAGACTATTATTTTGTCAGTATGGTTTATTATAGGATTTCTCTTTAAGATAATAAATCTCACCACTAGAACCTTGAGATTTGAATTCATTCAGCCTTCTTGCTTAATATTGTCTAGGTTTAAGGTGGTCAATCTGCGTTGATTCTGTGTTTTGGTTTGTACTTGCCTTTCGATATTTGTTTCTGACGTAGTTGGGCTCAGTTAGCCTTTAAAGGCTATTTGAAATGTGAGCGCCTCTTCCTGTTATGAGGGTAGTGTTCCTATATCTTTGGTTTTCGATGTAGATTATTTTGTAATAAAAACACACTCAACCCACTAATACTAACAACTACTAATAAATAAATGATTTCGCTCAAAGGGAACTTTTACCCTTACCGAAGTCTGAGGACCTATAAACGGAGGACGCGCCTTGAGGAAATTTTTATCAATCCGTTGTTTGTACCCGCACTAGCAAATAAATTCGATGGCCTTTTAATGGGCTAGATAACTTCGTAATCATAATCATAGCTAGAGGAATAGGTGTCCAAACCAACATTATCTATACATTATATAGTTTTCATGATATGACCTAACCAGGTCCAATCAGATTGTTGGGTCAACAAAACCGTATTCATCACCTTCCTCCTGTGCTGTCCAAGTGTTCCTTCCACTCGGACTTGAAAATAGACCTCGATGAAAATGGTATCCTGTTGGGGAACAAGGGTAAATTTGGAATATAAATTGGACTGTTTACCCCTGGACAAATGGTTTTCATTATTATGATATATTTCGTCGCTTCTCTCTCTAGTCCCCTTTGCACTGAGCGAAAAGGGTTTCTAGACTACTATGAGATCGGAAATGAAAATTATAAACTTCACACTAAGTTAAACAGTATCTGTTTCACTCAATTATTTATATGCTTTCTTTAAATGTCAACTACGTACCGTAAGTAGTGTGGTCTGCCTCCACTCCTCAATCCAATCTAAAGTGCGTCATCTAGTTGTAGTGTGGTGTGTTGTGGGGGGTTACAATGGGGATCCTAGGGGAATCTATTTCCGCCTTAGTATTTTGTTGTAGTTAGGATCCTTCTGCTTTCTTTTTCTTGGTTCACTCTTGTACTTTTGTTTACTTTTATATTTATGCCACCTTAATTATCGATAATAAAAAAATAGTACTGTAAGTAGAACCTGGTTGGTCACTCATTTGATTGATCGAAATCATCTTTGGTAATATGAGCAAGACTCAAAAAGAATTTGATAGATCTTTTTTAGTTTTATTTATTTATTTTTTATTATTATTATTTAAATGTGTTGTTTAAGACACCACTCAACTTTACTAATCTAACTATTAATTGGAGATAAAAAAGATGCTTTGTAAAAAAAAAAAAAAAAAAAGGTTGAATTCCTATTGTAATTATCTGCAATATTCATATAGCAGTAAAATTAAATAAATATTTAAATTGTAAATATGGATAATTTTATTGTTGCCTTCATTAATGGTAATAATAAAATAAGAGCCGATGAGAGGATGAAGAGTGCTAGCCATACTCAGTCAACTCGTAATCCTATCCTCCACTAACCATTTGTTCATTATGCAAGGTTAAAGCAGTCACAAAAAAAAAAAAAAAAAATAATAATAATAATAACAAGTGGTTGGTGGAGGTTGAGAGTAAAGGTTGAGCTAGATTAGGGATAGCATTTCTTATTAGAGGATTATGTGCCGCTTGCATTAGAATGCATATTAACCTAGTTGGTTTGATATTTGATCCGTTTCATCTGATGTTTATTCTTTCAATTTTGTGTAGGTTTGTTGGCTTTATTCAAATGTCCGTACGGATGGGACTTGGGAGGGATTTGATTGCTTGAGTTGCTTTTAGTCTTTTAGTTTATAAGATATGTCCGTATAAATGAAATGAAAATGGTGAAAATTTGCAATGAGCAGCTCTGTTGTGGTGGGAGTTCTTCCTTTTTTTTCTGTGTTTGCTAGCTTTCAGGTTATATTTAGATTATGGGAGTTTCTACAACTTATGGTTGCCGGAGAATGTCTGCCCGCCGCGAAAACCAACTCAACTCATGAATTTTCTTATTTATGTAATTTTCTTGGTAATTCACACCAATCACTTCATCTTTTGCTCTGTTTTTTTTTTTTGGTAGGTATCTTTTGCTCTGTTTGTTTTGATGAAAGTAAGAGTAAGCAACTGAAATTCAGGAATCTTTAGAACAATTGACATTTTTCCTGAAATTCATTTGTTTTCCTTCTATTACAGCTATTACAGCGAAACAAACTGAGCCTTTGTGGAATTATGGTATGTAAATTTCTTATCAATCAATCAGCTTGGGCACCGATCGAAGGTTAGGCTGGCTGTCTCTGAGTATACCATGGGGCACTATTTTTTTTATCTAAAATCTCCCGGGTCTTTAGTGGCTGCTTTGGTATAGGCCCAAAAGGGTTTTTACAATTGTCACCTTGCTTCCAATGGTATACTCCCTTCCATATGTATTTTCCACGTGGCAAACCTTTTTTTTCCTACAAATTTATAGTTCAGTTGATGGAGAATTCAATGGACAAAGAAGCTTGGATGGCTGTATACAAAAGAATTTGACACGGTCAAAGAATTCGAGCCTTCCACCATGGGTATCTGTTGGATCCTTTTTTTTTCTCTCTCTCTCTCTCCATTACCCTTGATGATTTACCTAGAATCAGTCTATGGGTGCTCCCAAAAATACTCTCACCGTCTATGACTAACTAACTTTCAAGAGTCAAGATTAATGCTGAGGTAACACAGTTTTGAAAAAGGAAGCTAAGCCACATCATTTATTCTAATTAAGACCCTTAACTATTTGAATTCAAGGTTAGGATTTGGGAGTACCTATTGACTGACTCTAGCTACTAATGAGAGAAGTCACTAATTCTTTGACGATGCATGACTGAGCACCCCGACTGCTTGAATGTGGTTCAACTCAAGAGTGCTGCAAGGAGGATTGAGCCGTTTTAGGACATAATTTCCCCTTTTGAAAACTAATATTTAGATTGATCTCTCTACCCCTTTCCATGTCATAAGCAAGGTGCATTAGTAGGCTTTTTACCCCTCCCTCGTCTACACCACCTCTTTTCTTTTGATCAAGAAAACTTATAACCAAAACATGCTCCAAATTCACTCGGAAATTTGAATATTTCAGAAAAAGAAGGAAACTTGGAATCAATGAAGAGAAATGCATACCTAAAAAGCCCAAATATGTAAAGAAATGTATAAAAAGAGATTTCGCGAAGAATGCATTTTTCTTTCGCAAAGAACCAAGAGAAAATGAGCAAAAAAAAACTCGCCCGTATGCCATCTTCTTTGAAGCTACAGTGCAATGTGTATTTTCATGCACATTGATTTTTTTTTTTTTTTTGGGTGCCGTCATCATGTACTTACGTTAGTAGGGTCAGTACGGTCAGATGTTAACTGGGGGCATTGGAGCTCTTACAACTCATACCTAGGGGGATTCCCATACCTCCCTCCATTGAAGGCCACACCCCTACCACTCACGCAAAAGGATTCGGTGTATGCACCATGTTTATGCATAGAGGTGATGTGAAAAGGGCTCGAGGTCTATCAACCTTGGGCTTATTGGAAGAAGATCATTACAATTCTATCAGTCCCAAACAATAGGCAAATGATATACGATATCAAATATTACCAGTCAATCCCTGAAGATTTGCAAGAGAATTCACAGGTTTATTAGTCTCTCAGTAAGGAGAAAATTGTCCTCTTATTAACCAATTTTCTTATTCAAGACTATGCCTTAATGATAAGGGCACCCCCTCCGGCGACATGTAGGCCAAAAAGACCTTTTCCCCGTCTAATACATAAAATTCAAGCAAGGAAAAAGTTGAAATCAAATCAACCACCTTGTCGTTTCAGAGCAGTGTAGCAGTACTGGATCCACATTCATATGGTTAGTAGCCTTTCATGAGCCTGTTACGACTAGTAGCTCAACTGGCTCGACTCGAGCCTGTGCCTCAAATGGTTAGTTTTACACTATGACCACAAGCTCGCAGGTTCGTTCTCATATTTTAAAAAAAAAAAAATTAGAAAAAAAGTTAAGAATATATATAAACAAAGTACAAAACATTCATCAGTGTTCCTTTGTCAACATCATTGGATTTTAAGTTCCATCTTGAGAGGATTTGGCTTAGAATAACATAGTTTGTTTTCAGAATAAGTGTGGATATTCTTTCATGAGGCCTTATGTTTGTTTCCTCACAAAGGAAGAATGTGGAAAACAAGGACAAACAGAAACCAACCTACTCCTTAGAGATCTCAACCACTGAGATATTACAATTCACACATAATGCATGTCTTCAACCTATAACACATAAAATCCTAGCAATTACCTTAGCTTCTGTAGCTCTTTGTGACCAGAATACTCTCTATGGAGAAGAAAATCCCATTCAGAGATGAGGGACTGTTGCAACACCCACTTCTCCTTCTCTTGGTTCTGTTCATGGGCTTCATTTTCATGGACCCCTTTCATTTGGGTCCCCTGGGAGGCCATGACTTTAGCCCTACAAAGCACGATGTTGCTCCATACAAGCAAGTCATGGAGAAGTGGCCTAGAGACAATCAGAGTCGGTTGGGATCGGGGAAATTGGAGTTTGTAAATGAAGTCTACGGCCCCGAGTCTTTAGAATTTGATATTATCGGACGAGGGCCTTACACTGGATTGGCGGATGGGCGTGTCGTGAGGTGGATGGGTGGTAGTGTTGGATGGGAAACATTTGCACTTGTTACACCCAATTGGTGAGTTGTGAATATGAGTTAGACATATTAAACTAGGGCACTAAACGGATCGAATTCAGACTGAATCTGTTTATATTTGAATTCGATCTGTTTAAAAATCCGAAAAATCTGAACCCGATCCAAGATCCATTGATTTTTGAATTGCCCAATTCAAAGTTGATTATTTATTCAAGATCCAAATTCGATCCAAATCAGATCTACTCAATGTTAATATCTTAGATACATTAATATAATCAAAATTGGATGCAGATCTTGATCCGATCCATTGACAGCTCTACTTTAAACCACACACACTCACTCACTCACTCACTCCCAAACACACAATGCTGGTTTTAGTGGTGACACATGCTAACTGTTGTAAAATGAGCGTAAAAAAGGTCAGAGGATCTCTGCGCTAATGGTATCGATTCGACTACGTCTAAGCAATTCAACCGGGAGCAGCGATGCGGCCGTCCTCTTGGCTTAAGGTTCGATAGAAAAAGTGGCAATTTATACATAGCGGATGCTTACTATGGGCTCATGGTTGTTGGGCCAGAAGGAGGAATTGCAACTCCTTTGGCAACCTATGTGGAAGGGAAGCCCATCCTCTTTGCAAATGACCTTGATATACATAGAAATGGGTCAATCTTCTTCACAGATACTAGCAAGAGATATAACAGAGTGTAAGTGTTTATTCATTTTAGATTGTCTCTGTAATGTAGTTATTTTTTATTTTTTGGGAAATAACTGTTGGAGCTTGACTCTAGGAACCACTTCTTCATTCTTCTGGAAGGAGAAGCCAGTGGAAGGCTTCTTAGATATGACCCTCCTACTAAAACTACCCATATTGTCCTCGATGGGTTGGCATTTCCAAATGGAGTACAGTTATCTCGGGACCAAACTTTTCTCCTCTTCACAGAGACCACCAATTGCAGGTATATTAAAGTCTAAGAATCTCTCTCTCTGAGACACAAACTGTACGTGTACGTGTACGTGAGTGTTTTTTATGTGTCTACCATCATAGTTACCAAGTGAGTGAATGGTTCAAAAACCATTCGTCTTGGGAAAATTTTGGAAATAGTTTGAGAAAATGCTGGACAAGATATAAAATAAAAAATATAAATAAATATGTTTCATGTATTAGATATTTAATGGTGACTTTTTCAAAAATTTGAGAATAATTCGTGTTTAAATCGGAAAATGCATTCTTTCAAAAGTCATGAATAATTTGTGAATTAATCGGGTTGAATGAATAAGTTGCTTAATATTTAGGACTTTTTGAAAAAATCAGAGAATTTTATTAGAATATGTCTACAATAAGGATATTCTCTACCTATATATATACATGAATCTACTATGCACGTGCGAGCGTAAGAGCATGCATGACATGGATCCATGCTATGTGGAATTCAGCATGGTTAATGCTTGTAATAACTGACACTCTCATGACATGTTACAGGCTAATGAAATATTGGCTGGAGGGTCCGAGGACAGGAGATGTGGAAGTTGTGGCTGACTTGCCGGGGTTTCCAGATAATGTCCGATTAAACGAGAAAGGCCAATTCTGGGTTGCGATAGATTGTTGTCGAACAGCAGCACAAGAGGTCCTCTCTCACAACCCATGGTTACGGAGCATCTATTTTCGGTTGCCGCTGCGAATGAGCTTCTTGGCAAGGTTGATGGGGATGGATATGTATACAGTTATTTCCCTTTTCAGTGAAAAGGGAGACATCTTGGAAGTGCTTGAAGATCAAAAGGGAGAAGTGATGAAACTAGTGAGTGAAGTTAAAGAGGTGAATGGAAAGCTATGGATTGGAACAGTGGCTCATAACCACATTGCAACTCTCCCATACCCCTAGAATTCCAGTTTATTAGAAGAGAAACTCATTATTCTGTATGAGATACTTAATATTTGTGTTTCTAAATATTGTTCAAATGGGGCTTTGGGTTTCTGTTCACTTCCACTCTAAATATGGTTCAAATAGTCGAGCATTTTACTTTTGGTAAGGAAGGGTGTCCCAGGGCCTTCGAACCAAGGACTAGACCCTTGATCCACTTGAAATTTTCTCTACAGAGGGTAAGTCAAGGAGTAGGAGTTGAACACACGGCCACAGGGAGCAAACCCGGGACGCTAGCCAACACAAAATATGGTTCAAATAGCCAAGCATTGTAATTCTAAATTATAATCAATTACAATGCCTAAGCATATCTGTTAAGAACAAAAATTATTCAGTAGATTTGTAGTTCCTTTGCTTCAACCCCTCATCTATGTCAATTGCCAGGTGGATATTGTTTGGAGTTGTAATATATTATGGGTGTCAAATGGTACCCGGTGCCTAGCTCGGTTATTTGGGTTTTGGTATGAAGTTTGGGACCCTCAATCAATAACAATGTGGGTCGGATACCAATACCCTGACCCGTCTGATTATCCCTTAGACCCAAGTTGATATGATCGGGCTTTGGATCTAACCCTATCAAGTTCCCCCTAGAATAACTGGATAAGTAGCATTTCTTTGTATTAAAATTTTGACTTATCCAAGAGCAATTAGAGAAGCACAACACTACTACAAAAATTTTCCTTGAAGTGTTTTCTTGACAATCGGATTTGGGTTGGCCACTGGCTTACACTAGTACAAGTGTCATGCATATAACGTGTCGTGATTAGACACATCCCGCAAATAGATATTCATGGGCCAAACTTAAATCAATGATTTTTTTTAAGAGCACTGCTCAGCGGACCCATGGGTCCTTTTCCTATCTTACCCCGTGTCCTCAAGTCCCTTTTAACACCCTTTTAACCCTGGTTAAACTTAGCTAAATTAAAACTAAAATTTTGGCTTTTTTTTTTGTTGAAAAACCATGTTTCACTAGGGATGAGTAAATACTAACCAAAGTAAAAAGTATTTAAAATTGGGGCGTGGACCACTAAGGACCTGCCCTTGGGTTTCAAAATGAGAACCCCTAGTAGCACAAGCTACAGCTCCCACAGAACCCACTCATTTTGAGAGGGAATGACCATGTTTGGGATTGAATCAGGACCCGGACCAAGGCCTGGTTATTGTCTGGCCACTATCATGGGGATTCAAAGGTTTGTCCATCATTTGGTTGGCCTCTCTGAAAGTTCTTTGTATTCCTGCTCTTTCCCCGCTACTCCTTCGCAACCTCTTTCACACCCTTATGACAAATGAACTACATTGACTCGTCCCAACTCAGCTAAGGGTGTGTTAATGGACCAGGCTGGTCCGGCTAGTTGTCCAGAATTGGGGCTAAACACTAGGGCCTGAGGCCCATTTGACTATAATTCTAACGCAATGGCTCAGCCCAACAAAACTCGTTTATTTTAACACTAAAAACAATTTTCTTTCACCTTGGAACCGTTAGCAGGCTTGGCTTGTGCCCGGCCCAACCTGATTAAAATTGAGCCTGCTCCAACTCAGCATAGTTATTATTAGTTGGGCAACTTGGGCCCATTGACATCCCTACATATGTCAAACATTTCTTGATTTTTATTTTTTTAATCCGTTAAAATTTGAAACATCTCCACATGTTATACTTAATCTTGTGTAAGTGGAAAAATTTGGAGTAAAAGCGACTGGCACTCCTCAAATAATAATGGTCGTGCTTATTTATTACTCCCTTTGAAAAGATTACTTTTTCCATATAACTATGAATGAAAAATTAATAACCAACCGCAAGGTCATCTTGCTATCCGACTCTCTAATCTGAATGTTGAAGAATGTTGAATGTTGAATGTCGAATGTCGCATGTCCCATGTGGCAAGGAGATACTTTGCAACGTCAATATCTTCAGCCCATTTGCTATGTTGTGAGTAAAAAACATTCAGCCCTTTTGCTATGTCGTGAGCAAAAAACAAATAGTACTTTACATGAACAAGGCAGAGCCAATGGGAAGCCGGAGGCCTATGGGATACGTGAGTAAAAAACATTTAACTCTTATTAAGAATTTTTAACCCTTAGGGTTATATTTTAATGTATATATCTTTTAAAAACCCAGATTATATTGTTGAACCCCAAAGATTGGTAGATCTTAACCACAATTAATAGGAGTTAAAAGGGACATGTGTTGACATGTGGGTGTGAGTGAACTTGGGGAGGGTTCAATTATTACAATTGATTGTGGTCCAATTTCCTTGAACTTATAAAGAAATATCTTTTATACAATGGGGTTTAATTATTTAATAAGGCAGTAATTGGATAAGAGGGTAGTTGCCCACTAAACTTTTTGATTTTTTTTAAAATTAGTTAATTGGGCATAGCCATGCGATAAATGCCCCTAATTTTTTTGAAAATAAAATATATATTTTTAATTATTTTATTTAATTATTTAACAGATGATTGTCATATGATATGAACAGGTAAATAATGAGAAACAATACATGTATGATATGCACGTGGACAAATGACCTATAAATTTAATTGTCAAAAAACAAATTTGAGGCTATGCCCCAAACCCTAGACCTAGAATATTGTGTTCGCATAATCAATCTCCACAAATTCACCAACATGACACACATTCGATCAACCATTGTCTGTCCCTACAATAAAATTCTTCACCAACATAACACATTCAGTCAACTATTGTCTGCCCCTACAATAAAATTCTGGCTCTGCCCCTTTCATGAATATCACATTTTCTTCTCGCCATGTGATCTAGTAGGAAGTTGTATTCGGCTGCCAGGCTATGGTCCGCTAATAGCTGCTAATGTTCATACCTTCAAAGCATCCCATTCCCATAATGAGGTAAGGTGGAGTGTTTGGTACTTGGCAGAGGTACATATGGGTCGAGCTGGCTTGACTGTCATCTGAGCCAAACCCTGTTTGGTCGTGCTTTGGCTGCCTAGAATAGATTATGGTCTAGTCTTGGCCTTGGATTACTTAGGGCTCGTTTGATTTGGATTAAAATAAGCACTTATTTGAGATTTAATTGTTTATGTCCATATTATATTTCAATGATAGTGTTTGGTTCGACCCATTATAAGTGATTATATAATAATTAATTATAAAAATAACAGGTGATTGTGGAGCATAACCGCTTACAGACCTTTAAGACTATGAAAATTATTATAGGCACCCAAGTTTGCATCCAGTAAGGCCTACAAGATCCATTAAGCTTGAGAGAGACTTCTTAAAATATTTTTTTCAAATAACCAAAATAGCCCTTTAAAAAAATGTTCAGATAATCACTTAAAAATAGGGCAGCCAAACAGTAAATCAAAACGTCCAACTCAGTTCAATGACTTCTTTCGGCTTGAGACTGGATTGGGCTCAGATCTTTAGTTCTGGGACTTAATGGGCCGGGCTTACATAAGCAGTGGGCTCATCCTTTTTATCGATATGTCCAACCATATATATTTATATAAAAAAAAAAAACTTTAGCACGCGCTTCAAGCGAGAGTGCCGTACAATTGCTCTTATTATACTCCAAAGCCCATGTAAATCCATCTCTTTTCTCTTTGTCTGCAAATATCTTGATAAAAAAAAATGGGGAAAAGAGACGGAGAGAAATTTCTGCTCGGTATCTGCATCTGCTTATCTTTGATGATTCTGTCGTCTGCTTCATTTGAATCGGACGAGCTTCTTCAAGACGACGAGGAGTTCGGTCTCGAAGGAGGACGACCTCCTCGTGATCTCCACTTCGTAAACCCTAATCGATCTCCTCCTCCTTCCACTCTCACTCCCACGACGACCACCACCAGAAAGAGATCTTCTGATCAAGATTCGGACTCCAAGATCCAGTTCTCGCTTGATCATGCCTTTGGAGACTCCGATTTCTCACCTGCTGGATTTTTCACTGCTCGCCTCAAGACATGGAATCATGGCGGACAGGTGTTGGAAATCACTTCCTTTTCCTGATCTGGTTTTCCTTTGTTTTTAATTTGAATTTTTTGAGTCGATTTGGTTTTGGTTTTGTGGATTTTCAGTGTTGAACTGATTTAGGGTTAGAATTTACTTCCTTTCTTGATTTCTTTTTTTATTTTTGACCGATATTTTGGTTTTGTTTTTGTAGGGAGATGATTTTTATTGGCTTATTTTCCTGATATCGTTATGAGTTGGCGATAATTATTCCAGTATTACTTGCATTTTAAATCTTTTGATTGAATTGTTGCGTTCGATCATTCACATTATTTTTAGTAGCTCCTTAATATGATTATTTTGTTGTTACATAATTTATTTATTTTTGTTCTCAATTTAGTATTTCTTACGAAGATTGGTACTTTCGATTATCATCTTTTTAACATTTGTGTTGGACCTATTTTTGTGGTCTCTCTCTCAGCTCAGTAAGGATTATCAGCGAATTAGTGAGATAAGCTGTTCTTTTGCATTTTTAATGGTTTTGAATTGAATTTATAACTCAGCATTTATAAGTGTTTTTTCCCCAAAAATTCTTCCTCTACTATCATGATATTCTATTTTACCTCGGGACAAATATTTCTGGATTGACATGAAATTTTACTTGTACCAGACTCTCACCAAGCTTCGATTTTCAAGGAATGCTTTTACTGAAGAGGAGAAGGAAAATTTTGAAGTAATATCTCTTCCATTCTGATCGCATTCTTCTTGCTGTCATTTTGCATCCAACAATGATTTAAGATATCAAATTCTACTTCCTGCAGAATCTACTGAAAGATGATGAGTTCTATAGGATAAGGTTACCGTCTAATGTTTTGAGCCCTCCTGGGAAGGATCATGTTATTTCGTCGGTGAAAGCAGTAAGTTAGTGATCAACTCCTTATATTTATTTTTCTTTTTATAAATCTGTCATTGTCATGCTGCACAAACTCTCATAGATCCAAATCATCAAAACAACCGGACTCACATTTGGCTAAATCAAGAGATTCATTCAATGAAAGAAGCAATCATCGGTCCTACCATTTCTTAAATGTGATAGACACATGCACATAGGATGCAATGCAGGTGGGCTCGGCCCGACCCAATCAGAACCCAATCTAATTAATGGTCCGGCTTAGGGTGAACCTTTCAGATTTTAGGTTGGGATTGGTTTTGAGAATCTCAACATGACGTAATGTGGGGTTGGGCTTGGGTTGATGCCTTGGGGTACCTGATCCAACCCAATACCCACCATATATCATATACTTGACCCAATTTGAGGTCAGCTATATATAATATTACATATTAATTAGTGCTTATTGATTTTTTTGGGACACAATGCACATCAATCTGACATGCCAAAATAGCTATGGGAAGGGGGGGCTCTCTGCAGTAAATGTTGTTATATTCTAGAAAAGGCCGCAATTGAATGCTTGCATTGATTTTATCAGAATTTTCATCTTTTATAAAGAAAAGGCACCGAATAGATTTATCATTGAAAATTCTGTTCCTCTCTTCCCATATTGACCTAAGGATGGCATAAATCGAGATTTTCTACATAACTCTTCACCTTTTGCATGTGGTGTGTGTGGAGGTTTCTTGCAGGGGCTTATTTTTAGGCAGTGTTACAAATCTTGTTTTCGGGTTTTTATCGGCTAGATTTTTTTCGGGAGATTTTCAAATATGGAGGTTTTTTTGGGTATTTCTCGTCTAAATCTTGGCAATAATTAAAATAATAATTAAAATTACAAAATATAGTAATATATATCACTAATTTATCAATTCATCAAACCAACAATATTTGGGTATTTTTCGATATATTTTTAGAATTTCGGCTAAATCTCGGGATATTTACGTGATAAAAAGAGAAAATTGAATTTCTCGGGAGATTTTTAACATAGCGCGATAAAAACGGAGTTTTAACTTTAGATGTTTTTCTCAGGAGAAATTAGGTATTTCTCAGGAGATTTGTAACAATCCTTTTAGGGGTGTTTGGGAGGAGAGAAATAGGAGGGCGTTTGATAACATTGCTGCCCCACATGAGAAGAACTGCTTGAACATTTTTACCATGATTGTAGCCTCGGGGTTGATTAGAGATGAATTTTGACGAGTTGCGGGTGCTTCCTTCTTTGAGTTTGTGTAGTTTTTATTTGTACTTTTCTTTCTTGTTGTTGTATATCTCTTTAGTTCACCTATCAGTGAAAATGCTTTGCATGTAATAATCCTTATTTGGATTGGTAAAAGACAGCTGTGTCTTCATGGGAAAGCATTTAAATACTCAAATGCGGGCACATCTATCAAGAAACAGATAAGGACTGAAGTAAATGCTATTGTGACCAGATATTAGGATTGTATGAACTTCATCTCAGAAGATTAAAACTAATAGAGTAAGTTTTATGAATGAAAATGGTTAGTTATCCTTGTTTTAATCAATTTTTATAGGTAAGGCACATTGCCATTCTTTTAAACTGGTTTACAGGCCAAACGAAAGCAAGTGGAGAAGACTCAGAAAAAATTACCCTCTGTATAACAACTAACAAGTGATATTTAGTGATAGACTAAGGAAATACAGAATAAAGCTTGAAATCAGAGGAATCATAGGTGGAGGATGCGAGCAGTTTAGTTTGGGTCTGGAAGATTGCCCTCACATTTTCTCATTAAAATACCTTCCTTGTGGAGTGTCCACTTCCTTTTATTATTATTTTTAACTGGTAACTGAATAGCGTATAAATTATATCAAAGGGAAGAGAATCCCCTAAAACAATGACACCATATCAAAGTGTCCAGACTTCCTTTTGTGCTAATTAATGCCGTACTTCTTTTTTGACTAACAGCTGTTCTCTTTGCTTGCACTGACAACCCTTTTGTTTCATTACAGAGGTGTCTTCCACGGGACGGTTTGGATGAGCATTTTGTTATACACACGGTAATTTCCAATCCTATAGTTAGCAATTTCATCTATTGTGTAACATTATATTTCTCCTGAAGTATTTGTAGTGATTTGTCTTTTGGGGTTTCTCATGCTGTTGCAGCCTGTATCAAACTGACCACATGGTCAAATTGCCAATTAACAAATATTAGCATATTTTGGACAGACTGTAACTAGACCTTGTAATAAACTACTGGTCTAGTATGCACCTCTTTTATGCACATATTTCCAAGCCCGCGAAAACTTTGACCTTTGACATTAATGCTTCCATAACATCCTAAGCAGCATAATAACCTTGCAAGCCTCGTCATTTTCTATGCACCTTGTATTCTCTATGGACTGAATTTTTACACATCTCATGCTTTAGAGCACTAGAATTGGAAAAATTAGGCTAAAAGCATACCTTTAAGGTCTAGGGAGGCCCCTTTCTAATGCAGGACACGAGGGGCTGGTTTCTTAGGCCTGTGAAAATTAGATGGCTGTAGAGCCTGTTGCTATCGACTCCCCTGCCCCCGGCATAAAAAATCTTACTATCTAATTTTTCTTCCTTTGTTGCTGGAGATCTTGTACTATTAGTGCCATTTTGCTTACTTTCTCTTTTTTCTCTATTTTCTTTTTTACTTTTTCACTTTTTCACGCCTCTTCCTGTCCTAATGTCGATTTCTTCGGACCTTTCCAGCAGAAGGTCTGATACCTTTAATATAATTGTCATGAATTGTGCCTGTTCACACTTGGTAAATATGTCATTCAAAGGAACTATTGGCACTAGCCTACCAATAAAAGAAAGTTTTTGGATTTGTCTTACTTCTAAGTTCAAGATCTTCTGATTAACTCCTCACATTCGATTTCTTATTGTTTATGGCAATTCAACTGATCTGGTGTACGAGTGCTTGATTTGAGTATGGGTGATCCGGTACACAATCATACCTCTCTTCTTGAATTGGTTAGCAATCAGATCTGATCAATGATCCTTGTGTTGATTAAATAACTGCAAAGGAATTCCATTATCACCAATAGGATCAAATGGTATATTGATTGATCCGATTCAGAGTTATGTCCACAATTTCTAACCATCCAAAGCTTTGGCTTGACTTCAATTTATGGTCCCACCTTTCTTTATCATTGGATCCAAGCTTATAAGTTCCCCAAGCTTCAGAGTCAAGTGGTTGAACTACTTTTGTAGCACTATGAACAGTTCGCAACCCTTTTATGCTGAAACCAATAAAATGTAGTGATTGAATAGATGGATCCTTCTGAAAAGTGTGACTAGATCCACTAGGACATGGTTACAGACAGTTTCCAACTTCAGATCTTATAGTTGCATATGATTTACAGTCTCCAGAAGCTGGTCATCTCACTGAGATGGCGAGAGCTTAGGAGAATAGGAATGACTACTCTTATAAACATAGTGAGTGTATTAAGTCTTCACAAGGAAGTGACTTTCTCTTCTTCCATAAGTTCATCCACAACAACAGGTAGTAAGTTCATCCACAACAACAGGTAGGAGGCTGTAGACCCTTCTAGGCCTGGGGCTTTAAATTTTGAGGCCATACGGCTTGTCAACATCACTTCCTCTTTTCATCTTCCATGCCTACATGAGCAATCGCTGTCTCTTTGCTGTCAGTGCTACGGCCTCTGTCCTGAAACAAATTTCAAGTGTCTCTAGAACCAAATATAATTGATGATACCAACTTCAGATGGTTCATCTTTCTGCATTATACATCATTCTTTGACCCTTACATTCAAGTCAACACCTTAAGTATAATTGATGAGACATTGCATATTTGCATGGCTTCCGTTTCTTACTTCTATGTAATCTAGAAAAGGCGCCATAGTTTGTAACAAATACTCTTCTGCAACTTCCCTTTCCTGCTATGGAGAAGGGCCATGAGAGACCTATGATGTGGTTCCCGGTTCAAAATCGAAAATACTGTTCGGTAGAGAAGTGCAGGAAGGCACAAAACCTGATTCCCCCTGGCATACCCGACAAAGAGAGTGCCGCCTACTTTCTTTGCTTTCAAGGCCTACCAGTACCAACCAACAATGCAGCAGCAGAACCCACCCCTTCATAGTCGTTCATCTGAAAGTGCTCTCATTCCTCTCCTTGTGGTTGAGTGATTTTGTTCCTCTACTTGCTTAAGATCATAACCCACTTCAGCCTTCCTATAACAATTCCTGGTCCCTTGATGGACTTGGTGAGCAAGCATTTGAAGTTCATCAAAGTTAAGAGGAGGCATGACTTCATTGGGAAAGCAAACAGATTTTGTTGGTGGAGATAGTGAAAAATGAGAGCTTCAAGGTCTTCCAGACACCAATTATTCTGTGATGAGTTTGTTAAAATTCTGAAATAAGTTTCAAGGGGAAGCACATTGCAGTGAAGTGCAACTATATTTAAATTATTATATAGACAGATGAGGGATTGTGTTGTTCATTCAATACGTCTAGTTTAAATATCTGTGCATGTGTTTCATAAACTCAGTTCACATGATGGGTCTCAAGGCAGTTAAAATTGGTCATTTTGGAGAGGCCTTTGTCAGTTCTACAAGTCCATAATGCAGAAATTGTCAATCCAAGGTTCTATTAATCTTCTATCTGCAACTTCTTCTGCAGTGGGAAATCAGGACTTCTCGTCACCAGCATTGTCACCAACGTAACTGTCTCTGTCTGTCTCTATTCACAGTTTTCTATTGTCATTGTACCCAATTTGTATTAGAAATCTGAACTCTTATTAATTCAATTAATAAATAAGTAATTATTGATTAAAAAAAATAATAAATAAGTAATTTCTACTCATCTTATTTTAAAAAAAATGGAATATGATCATTAATTAATTTATTTTTATTATATAAGAAAATTTTATCTTCTTTTTTGCGGAAGTAACTTAAGCTAATTTTTTGTTTATACTTATCAGGGAAAGAAGGTTAACATTAATATTATATTCAATACATATTAATAGTTTACATTTTTTTTTTCTTTCAAATTAAGTGGGCGCTTCTAGGCGTTCTTGCCACCTAAATTTTTAGAGGACATCCTTTCCTCTCCCACTTCCAAACCAGGGGCGGAGCCACATGGGGCCCAGGGGGGGCTGAAGCCCCCCCTCAACTTTTGGGATTTTTTTTTTAATTGTAAAGTGTAATGTGGGCGTGGCCAATGAGCAAGGGCAAAGCCGGGTGGTGGTGGGGGATCTAAGCCCCCCCCTGAACATTTTGAGAATAAATTTTTTTTTATATATTTATATTATTTAATTTAAGATGGCGTAGGCATATGAAAATGCTTAAATTACCGGTGTTTTCCATCATGTAATGAAATGGCCGGTCTTCATTGGTCCACGGCCCTCTTTAACACTCACCAATTGTGGTTAAGATTCACTCACCCATAGAGTTAAGCAATCCAACCTAGTTTTTTAGAAGAAAAAAACAATAAAAATCTTAAATTTAATTTTGATAAGCTTAATTAGGATTAAAGGAGTGTTAAAAGGGGCGAGGACACGACGGTAAGTTAAGCAGCCGGTCCGCTAATCATCACTACTCAAAACTATATTCTTTACCAACGGACAAAGAGACGAGATGACCCACAAACTTGGCACTAATTTTTTTTTTTCGGGGGCTATGCTCCCGAACCCCCACACCTTACCATTAGCCCCCCCTGGCCAAAAATCTTGGCTCCGCCCCTATTCCAAACCCCCATCCATTATTGCTTCTGAATCATACCTGTGCAACAAAGGTAATGGTCTTGGGGCAAAATAGTAAAAGGTAATAATTGGCTCCAAAGTGTTGTCCTTGTCTTGTTTATGAAAGAATTTAGAGATAGATTAAGTGGTTTATCTGAAAACGATCTGAATTGTATCTCTGGGTGCTTCCTTAGAAGAATTAGGAAAGGAATGTATTGATTTATTATAGCATAAAAGTATCATCCAATCTCACTCGTTATTTATTGCTTGTATGATTGTATCAGCCATTATTTATTGTGCTTTAGGTGGAGTAATAAAATTTTTACCACTTCTCTGTGTATAATGACATATCAAGAGGTTAAACTAGAAATAATTGGAAGAGATACTTGTGTGATGCATGATCCTTTTGGTAGTCAAATTTGAACCTTAACTTTCTAATTATGAAAACATATACACAAAGTATATCCAGTGTAGTCAGATGCCTAGGCGATAGGGGGTTCCTTAGGTGATGCGATGCAATACCTAGGCGAGCTTTACTATTATAATGCGAGAGGCATGCGTAGATGATTTTTCTGAAATTCTCAAATTACCCTTATATAAAAACAATACATTGATTTAATGTTTTACTTTAATTTCCAAACTAGCCTTGCCTTTGATTTAATGTTTTACTTTAAATCTTAAACTACCCCTTGCCATCTATCTATTAAGAATCACAGCCAATCACGATTGACCTTTGGGAGATTTCAATCACACTTAACACATGCCCCCTTTAATTCCTATTAACTGTGGTTAACTCCTTCCCCTCGCTCTCACGTGCATTGCACGTGCCACTAGCGAGTTCAATCGGGTGTTGTTAACTCCTTCCCCTCGCTCTCATGTGCATCGCACGTGCCACCCACTAGTTTATATTATATAATATAACGAGTGCCTGCCTGGATGATGATCTAGGCGATGGGGGTCCTGGCTAGGTGAGGCGGTGGTGGCCTAGGCGCTGCCTAGGAGGCATTTTGACTACACTGAGTAATCTTTCTAGGTTGATGGATCATTTAAGTAGTTTATTATACAGTTCCATACCTGAGATTTCCTTTTGCATCCGTATGATTTGTTGATGCTTGAGAGCAATACATATTTTATAGTTTAAATGACTTGTCATTGTATGACATATATGCACTGGGTGGTGAAACTTCATCCAACCTCATAATTCTTCCCTTCAATCTTTTATTACAGGACGGTGTGAACATTTTGTCTGTCAACTATGGTGCTCCCGGGGCATGCCAGTATCCTCGGCCATTGAAACGTGTAAGCCAGGGCCCACCTTTTCTTTTGGACTAATGGTTTCTTGCCTTTTTTTTTCCTTTTCCTTTTTTGTCAAGATCCCCTGTGATTGTCTCTAAATGAACAATATAGAAGAAAATATAACTTCCGTATTAGTCTGATAAAAATTATATTTGCCATATTAATCAGCTCCAACCAATCATTTCCAAATGAAAAGGAAGAAATAAATGACACTTTTTTTTGGAAAGTTGTTGCTTCGTTGCAAGTTCTTACTAGTTCTAAGTGATTGTATCACTGAAGGAAAAATTAATTAGAAGTGATAGAACCATTTTCCACCATGAAGGAGCTCCAACATAATGAAAAAGTTAACTAATGAATGTGGAATTGATTGCAATCGAACATAAATAGATACCATTTATTTTATATTTGGTGCCTAATGCAAATGATATATGACCAATCAGGTTTTTATTGTCACTGTATTCGCTGGGTTTTGAGTTTTGGCATTGGGGGATCCTTCCAAATCTTCTTTTTGGACAAAGAAAAACAGTGAGGCCATTTTTTGTTTTTATTATTCTGAGAAACGTTTCTGGGGGACAGACACATTTTTAGGAGTCGTTTGTCACAGAGAGAGAGAGAGACCAGTTTGAATGGCATGCACAAAAGAATAAACTAAATAAAGATTTAATGTGTGTAATGATCCCCTTTCCTTCTCTCTGTTGCATTTGGGCAACAGAAGCACGTTCACAAAAATGAAAGAAGACATTTTGGAAAAACAAAACAGGTCTGCTTGCTTTAGAAGTTAAAACAAAAAAATGTAATTTCTTTTTTGTGTTCATTTTTCTTTAAAAGTCTTTAAATTTATATGAACGTGTTTCTGGCACCCCAAAAGAGTTCATTTCCTCAACGAGTATTAAATAGCCTGGATTTTATTTCATTGTCTTTTAGTTTACTTGTTCATCATTGGAAATAATATAAGGCATCACTTGGATCCGAGGAATAATAGCATAAAGTACAAATTTTGTTTTGGGTAACAGAGGGTGTCCCAAACAAGGATTAAAAATACGGTTTCAGGGGATGGTGTCCCAAACAAGGATTAAAAATACGGTTTTAGGGTATGTATCGGTCCCAACCGAAACCTATACGTATCGGTTTCGGACCATACATATAAAATTTTCTTTTTTAAGAAAAAATATATAAAAAATTAAATTAAATTTTAAAAAAATCAAATGACTGATAGGAACCAAATATAAAGTCATGGGAAGCGGCTCACAAACATAGTAAACATAATTACAATTACACAATAAATTAAGACATAAATAACTAATAAATGATACATATCGCCCGTTTCGGTTTCGGCGATTTTTATTTCCATGGTCCCAAACCCTTCGAGGCAAGGACTAGTCCCTTCTGGTGTCTGCACCGACCCACTCGGGATTTTCCCTTCGGGTACCAGGGTAAGTCGAGGAGTGGGAGTTGAACACACGACCGTAGAGAGCAAACCCGGGACACTAGCCAACTGCACCAAGTGGGTATACAGTACACATGATGCATTCATGGGATGGAACTGCCATGGTGCACTGAGGTTGGGACCACCATTGGATGAGTCTCGCCTAGATGATTTCTTATACCAAATTCAAGTTGATTGGATGATTCAAACAATTTAGCTGTTGGATTTTTTGGGAGCTTTTGTTATAAGTTTTTCTCTAAACCTCTAGAAAATTCAAATCAAGCAGATGGTTTTGGTTATAAAGCTAGGCCGTCAGATATGACTTGAGGATCTATGTATTCATTTTGGAAATCAGATAATGGTTCTTGTCCTGTCTTCAAGATCCAGTTATCGACTGGGTTTGGTCCATGTCGACCCAAACCAACCTGTTTGAATTACGCCTCTGCTCCTCTCTAACATTCCCATTTCGGTTATACCCGACCCAAATTTGGACAGGGTTGGTATGCATTTTGGATCTGGCTGGTCTGGTTCATGTTGAGTTGTAAGAATTAGATAATGATTGAACCTTGTTGGGTTGACCACGATCCAACCTAGTTACTTCATCAGAACTACAGGTCACCCCTCCCTGCATGTGGGTCCTAAGTGGTGCTCAGTCATTGGTTGGTTAACCATATTGTGTACCCCAGGTTGTCTTGGATTCTATCCATGATACTAATAGGAAACTCCATGTTCAAGTCTTGAAATTTAAGCTTTGAATTGTAAACCTCCAAAGCCTAGTACACAGAACTAGGGACACGGAACGGAAAGGCGTAGTAGGGAGTGAAATATATAGGAATCCCTGGTTATTTAAACTAATCACATATTTCTCATTATTGTTTCAGCCAGCAAAGTGGTCTTTCAATTCGCACACAGTATTGAAGAACGGCGAACAGGCACCAAGGTAAAATTCTCCTGCATTGTGTTTTTTATTTATAATATTGGCTTAGTAATGGAAACCACAAAATATGCTGAAAAATGGGTATTTTACCATTACTTTCACAATTAATCCTCAAAAGACAAAGGTCCTTTCATAGTTTTTTGGTGTTTGTTTTTAGCAGTATACAATTGTTTTAATCATCATTAAAAAAATATTTAAGCTGCAAATTAGGTGGTTCTGTATCCACATAAATAATGAAATTTGGCAACCTTCAGATATCTGATAATATAGTAGGCATGAATCTATACATTGCCCATTCATTGTACATCTTGCACACTTGCTGCAATATACCCAAAGTCAGCCCAATTATATGATCCTAATAATACAGTTGCTGGACTTCATTTAAATCGACCCGTCAGTGGTTATTAAAAAGAAAAAAGAACCAATTAGATTGTTAGGATCATCTGATCAATCTTCTTTTTGGATTGGGAGATTTCCAAGGTGTGCGACTGATTGAATGACTCATTTAATTATATGATACACCAACTGGATTCTACCCATTTATCCTTTTAGCTAATATCATTGTTGTTTTTGTACATTTTGCACTTTATGTTATGATTTGAATGGTGATTTCCTTTTTGCAGAGCTCCGGCATTTACGGAAGAAATTCTTGGTGGGGAGATTGGAGAGGGTGAAGGCATAAAGCCACCAGAAAGGTCTCTTTGGGCAAAATACGTGAGTATTCGTAGTGCATCTTTTTTTTTTAATTAATCTTTTCCTCATATTTCCTTGTTTTTATTACCACTTGACTAGGTAATAGTTTCAACTCTCTGCCTTTTTGTCTTTCTCTGTTGTAGTGGATGTATCTGATACCTCTTGGACTCATCGTCATGAACGCCATTACCCAAGCCATGAACATGCCTGAGGAACAGGCTGCTGCTGGGCAGTCGGCCTCCCAAACGCAACAGCAGGTGGCAACGGCAACGCAGCGTGCACCAAGTGCTGCCGTGCGAAGAAGATGAAAGGTAAGATCCTTTTTAACTTTCTGATAAATTATATGAATCAACCCATGTCAACCTCAATTCACCTAAAACCAGACCCACTACTCACCTCTGTGGATCTTGAGACTGGCTCCCTGAAATCAAAGATAAAGCGTATGGATCAAATATTTTTGAGATCTGCTGCATTGGACAGGGGTCATTCGGAAGGGATGGAACTTATTCGCCTTATCATTTCAGATTACACAACCAATATTTCACCTCTTGAATAGGACAATAGCCCCAAGATCACCTTACTTAGATGATTGCCCATGAACTTTGTGTGTGGATAGTCACTATGGTGACTATTCAAGATTAGGCTATTATTATATGTTATAATCAACTAATCTGTGTGGTGTTGGGGGTATTATCAATTCAAGAAGTGCCCCCCCCCCCCCCCCCCCACACACACACATCAATTATACAGTCAATGGCAAATTGGAAATTGCCGACTGTACTATTTAGTGAATTGTATCCAACCCAATGGATTTTTTCCTTACGAGACTAACCATTATGTTGATTCCAGTTTACTAAAAGATCCCCACTTGACAAATTGACAGCGGCAGAATGTGGATTCTTAGTTTTTTCGTAACACCCCCATAGTGACCTTAATGCTTCCCAAGTCCTAGTTTGTGGATAGGTGCAATTTTATCCATATTTCTAATAATATGCGACTGCATCTTTTATTTGATGTCTTGTGTCCTGTGTCCTGCATATATAGTCCAAACCTTTTAAACCATAGATCCAAACCTTTTAAACCATAGAAAGTCAGGATAAGGGAACAATGCAATATCCAAAATATTGGGGTTTAATGTGACTTTATCTTCACAAATACAATTAAGAGATCTGCAGGATATAATGGATACTGTAAAAATACATTTGTTTAAAATTTCGGTTTAATTTGATTTTGATTGGAAAGAGGGAAGTCAAAATATGGGGCAATATATTACATGTACTTGTGTCCTACAAAATCCTTTAATATTTTGCTTGCGTGGTGACTGGGTCAAAATGCAAAGGTAAAGTTATGATTATACTACTAGAATCTTTGGGTTTCATCCATTCAATCCTAAAATTGCTTCTCTCTATTTTTTTCCCTATTACACAAATAGAGAAGGCAATTTCAAAGTTTTTGTAATAAAAAAAAAGTAGATATGAAAGTTCTACTACAATTCGTTGTCTTCAATTAAAATTGGTGGACTGTGGACATCTCAAATCAATGTCATCACTACTCTCTCACACACAGGCGGAAGTATGAAATAGTGTGGCCCTCAAATTTTTAAATTTTTTTTAGTATACTTGGCCCCCCCCCCTCCCCCCCAAATTATTTTTCTTACATATATAGTGCCCCCTCCAATTTTTTTTAATCATATATATAGTGTGCCCCCCAATAGAGATTGGTTATGCCCTTTAGGCCGCCACATGTCCCTATTGATACCCCTTAACTATGGTTAAAATTCATCCACTCTTAGGAGTTAGTGAATAAATAGGGTTTGAAAAAAAATTGATATTTTTTTTAAAACCAAGGATAGGTGGGTGAATTTTAATCACAGTTAAGGGGTATCAATAGGGACACGTGGAAAGAATTCTCAAAGTAAAAAAATTACCCGCCATTAGTTTTTTTATACGTGTATTTTAGCCCCCCCAATGAAAAATTCCTTGCTCTGCCCATGCTCTCACACATCATATTTCTTAGTTTTTTTTAATATTTTATTTTCTAACTTTAGAACAGTTGATAAATTGAAAATAATTGACACTCAGGACTCAAATTGACGCCAATAAATAAATTCGGCCGAAGAGAAGTCACCAGTCCATGCCCGTTTCTTATATTCATGAGTTATTCTTAGTTAACTAAACTCAATTTTTTGTGTGTAAGTATTACAATTATTCTAGTCCCAATTTTTCCTTATCAATTAAAACAGATTTATTTGTCATTTATTTAAATTCATGTTCTTTACTATTTAGTTGTGAAAGCCGTGGCTTTTTCCTGAGTGTTTGAAAAAGTCCGGTCATTTCATTCGTTTTCTTTATTCGGGGTGTGCTACTAACAGTGCTCTAGACCTCCAGTCACTGCATTGCTAAAGAATGATGATAAATATCTGTTGATATCAACCGTCTATTTAAGGTGATGATAAAACATTTGATATTGTATTTCAGGTTTTTCCGAACTAGATGGGAGGGACCAAATCTGGCATTAGGGGGACTTGGAAACAGCAATCAGGTGTGCTGTAAAAAGTACCCAGTTGGCAGGAGCAGTTTCTTCTTTCATTTCTGAAGAGTCTATGTGAGTGATAAAAAATAGTTCAGTCAATTAATCAAAGTGTAATTTGTTGCCGACTGATACAGCTATAACCTTTGTTATTCGCTTTTGGCTATTTATGTGTCTACGTCCAAGGAACTGAAAATTTCTTAGATTTTTTTTTTTAATCTCTTAATTAGAATTCCCAAGGGTGATTCCAAGGTTCCGAATGCGACAGACTAAAAGTTCATGTGAACCCAATGTGAGGTTATGTTGTAGCTTTATGGTGGATTGGATGTTCTGTTGGGAAGGCACAATCCAGCTCTTTTTCTCTTAAAACTACACCCCTTCCATTGGAACCAGAATCAGATACCAATTTCATACTGCATTTGCCTATAGAGTGCTACTCCCCCTCCATTGGAACCAGAATCAGATTCCAATTTCATACTGCATATGCTTAGAGAGTGCTGCCCCCCTCCCCTTATGCATTTGCTCCAAAAGGGCAAAAACAATTTTTGTATTAGGTTACCCTGGGCAGCATCAATTTTTTTTTCAGGGTTTTCTGTAAAAAAAAATAAAAAAATGCCCATTGTATTTATTTGTTAAAAGTTGAGGAGCAACTGCCTCTTGTCCCATGCCTATACCCTATACCCTGTTATCTTAATCTTTACTATTATAATGGGAGAGGCAGGTGTAGCCTGAATTTTCCAAAATTCCTAAACTACCCTTATATAAAACAAAACTTTAATGTTTTACTTTAATTTCCAAACTACCCTCATCTATCTATTTAAAGAAGAGAATCACAGTCAATCGCGATTGAACTTGGGGAGAGTTCAATCACAACCACGGGTTAACACGTGTCCCTTTTAACTCCTATTAACTGTGGTTAACTCCTTCCCCTCCCTCTCACGTGCATCACACGTGCCACCTGCTAGTGTCCTATAAAAAAAATCAAAAGCTCAAGGGACAGCGGCCCCTCATGGCTATGTCCTATTAATTTATTTATTTTTCAAAAGTTCATGCAGTTACCTCCTTGCTCTACCCCTAGTTATGTCATCCTCAAACTCAAGTCGAACTCAACGAGTTTTAGCGTACATATGTGACCATCGACGTACGGTTTGAGTGGTACATGGTTCATTCTCATTTGAGAATATACTCTCCGTGAAAATTCGCGAATTGTCTTCGCTTGTGAACATAGTCACGTGACAAATTGCAACTATCTTCTCTCTTTCTTTCTTTTTTTCACTTCCTCTCTCATGTGGACTTGGAAGAATAAGAGGCTTGGATGTTTAGTTATCATTTGATGATAATCTTAATCTTGCGCAATTTATGTATCGTGTGTAATACAAACTCTACTTGATAGCTGTTTTATCAAGTTTCAACGCTTTGAGATATTGTCCATACACTTCAGTACAAACAATTAACCGTAGATAGTTTATATTTATTTGGGACAGAAATTCTTGGTAGAGTAAGACTGTCAGTAGGGGTTAGCTGGCAGTGGAGCTCTTGCTTGCTCTTACCCGGGTGGGATTAATTAGATCCCTAGACCTTCAACATGAGAAGGCCACACCCCTACCACTCATGCAAGGTGGGGGTGTTTGGTGTTTTAGTTGATATTGGGATTTTCGTATAAGCCCTATATCTTTTCACTACTTTGTAAGAACCCTAGTTTCAGGGCTTGGACCGAACCATAGTATTTTGCCCCTCTAACTTTTAAACCGTAATCCTTACGCTACCTCATTTTAAAATTTAAATAAATAAATAAAAATATCATAAAAGGATTTATAAAATTAATTAAGGATAATACATACATACATATATAGTTGTTTGTATGTGTGTACATACATATATGTAATACTATATTAATTATTCAGTGCTAAACATATAAATTTAATAGGCAAAAAAAGCTAAAATTTAGATTAATATTTTTTTGTTCATATATATTTTTACTATTATAATGGGAGAGGTAGGCGTAGCCTGATTTTTCTGAAATTCCCAAACTACCCTTACATAAAACCAAACTTTGATTTTATGTTTTAATTTAATTCCCAAACTACCCATTGCTCATCTATTTATTTAAAAAACCCAATCATAGCCAATCGCAATTGAACTTAGAGAGAGTTCAATCACACCTCCGGGTTAACAGGTATCTCTTTTAACTCCTATTAACTGTAGTTAACTCCTTCCCCTCACTCTCACCACCCTTACATAAAACCAAACTTTGATTTTATGTTTTACTTTAATTCCCAAACTACCCCTTGCTCATCTATCTATTTAAAAAACAGAATCATAGCCAATCGCGATTGAACTTAGGGAGAGTTCAATCACACCTCCGGGTTAACACGTGTCCCTTTTAACTCCTATTAACTGTGGTTAACTCCTTCCCCTCGCTCTCACGTGTATCGCATGTGCCACCCGCTAGTATATATATATATAGAGAGAGAGAGGAGATGAGTAGTCAGCCTAGCTAATTATAACTTATAATCAGTTCATCTCTTTTTTTATCGTTAGATTTCAAACAATGGTTAAGATTAAAAGAGACTTTATTACTATAATTTTCTTTATTACCAAAAATACTCATATTTAAGTTCTAATCACGTTCTCTTCTCCCTTTTCGAAGTAGAAGACCAATATCATTAGATTTCACAATTGATTCGTTCTCAGTAACTGCATTTAATCCAATTGAATCTCTTCCACTTTTGGTTTCTCTCATGGAGGAAATTGTTTCCTGTTTGAACCCCATTCCCAATTGGTTTCATTCGGTTGGGGATTTCTTGGTTCCGATTTGACAGAAGTCATTCTCTCGCTCCTCCCAATCCAATCAATTATGAGAGCCAACGCCATCTGTAATTTCTGGCGATTCTTATCATCTTTCTCTTCACGTGTAGCTGCCGCGTAGAAACCCTAGTTCTTCATCTACGGCCAAAACAACATTTTCATAAAAAACAATCAAGCCTTTGCATTTGATCCAGAATCCCTTACCCACAACTCTCTTCCCGTGGGCTTGCCAAGAAGAATCCTTCATTGGGTATTGGGTTTGGAGGATTCTTCTTCACAATCACATCCTCAACTAATCCTAAGTTCAGTTATATATGCCCCAATTCTCAAAGGCAGTTGGCGTGAAACTTCTCTAGATATAATCCCCTTGTTGGGGTTATCAATGATGAAAAGGGTTTATTGTTATTGGGGGTGTGAAATTCATACAAGGATTGGTAGATATCGAGGATTGTTCTTTTCCTCTTGTTAATTCGTGGGAGCTTTGTCCACCATTACCGGCGGATTTCAAGTCGGGGAATTCATTGCAGTGGGCCTTGGTCAAGGGAAAATTCTTTGTGTCAGGCATATACGCTTGCTTTTTATCCTCATTCGATCTGAATCTTCACTTCTGGAGTGAGGTCCAGACGCTTAAGCCTCCTGGTGTGCTCTTCTCGTTTAATCTGTGGAGGGTTGATGACCGAACAATGGAGTTTAGTGAGATTGAAATTATGCCCTTCCTTTTCACATGTTCAAAACTGAATCACTTCCAACTTCTAGAGATAACGAGGTTAAAACTTAAATATGTGTATTTTTGGTAATAAGGAAATTATATTAATAAAGACTTTTTTAATTTTAACTATTGTTTTTAATCCAACGGTAAAAAAGAGGTGAGCTAATTATAAGGTATGATCAATAAGGCTGACTAGTCATATCCTCATATATATATATTAAAAGAGTCATCATGTGATTGATTTTGGTTTCCAACAAATAATTGCAAAGTAGTCCATGACTACATATATTAGACAATGATTTTATATTTTTACAATTTGTACTATGAAAATTAGAGTGAATATATACTCAAGAAGGTTTTGAAAAGCCTAAATATATTAGACATAGTTAATTAAGTTCTAATTTAGACTAATAACAAAATAAGGAAAAAAAGAAATATTGGTTTGAGGAGAAGGAAGGAATTAGTCACATCATCATCCTTGGGGACAAGATTTCATTGACTAATAATCCCTCCGAGGCTTTTTTTTTTTTTTTTTTAATCTTGACCGCTCAATTGAAAATCCAATAGCCCCAAGGCTCGCGTGTGTTAAATGATGGGCCCTGCTTGACATTTGGTGTAGTTGAATTTTCAATCGAGTGACCCAAACTATCGATAGCACCTACTATCTAGAGTTTTAAATTACTTCCCATAATCTAAAATATATAGTGACCAAGGACTCGGAAAATGGCAAAACTAAAGAAGAAATAAAGAAGAAGACTATAATAAGTCTCTTGACTATATCACCAAAGGGACACCTTAAATTCTAACTAGGGGCACTCTCCAACTCCCCCAACCCCTCCCCCATTTTTTTTGGGTAATTGCCCTTCTGATGAAATGGGTTGGGTTTAGCCTCTTGTGGACAGAGTGTGTGTTTTTAACAATTCAACCCAAAAAAAAAATATGGAAAAGCCAACAAACTAGCTACAAGCTTGGGCAAGGAAACGCCAATAATATCATTTTAGATGAATCAACCCCACATGAGAATCCCTCATAATGTAAGCCTCAATTGTCCGTTGCGGCTAAAGTTTGTCAAACATAGGTTATTGTGGGACCATCAATTTTATGTTTTCTTTTTGTCCTGTTGGGGTTAATTCATTAGAGCGTAAAAAATCCAAAAAAACCTATGGAGTTACTAGATCTTACCACTAACTACAAAAGTTGTTAAGGGAAAGGAGATGATGAGACTCAGATGCTCCATATAATAATTTAACTACTAAATCATATTAATATCATTTTAAACCTTTATTTAGACCATACGATTATAAATAGAAGTTACTTTTAATTGTATTTATATTATGATTTGTTTATTTGGTTCCTTTATCATTTACCTACTAATCATCGTTTAGTAATTAACAGACTAGTGATCATCGTTTAGTAATTAGTAATGGAGGGTGGAACTACTGCTGGGTATGGTTGTCAATTTAACCCTCATGTGAGGGCCCAGGCCAGCCTGGCCCTCAGGGCCTTTTTTACACTGTTATATTAGTAAAATATACTTCTATTACAGTCAATTACACTGTTATACCTATGTTTTACAGTGTTATAAAGTGCACAATTTTAATATATATATATATATGTGTGTGTGTGTGTGCGCGCGCGCACGCGCGCACGCGCGTGTATTAATTATATATTAATGTATAAGTAATATAATAAATAGTAGTATACATACACTGTTGTAATAGTGTTATGTTAATACATTTTATTTTATACCACTATTATACAATGTTATACACTCATATATTAGACTTTTATAAATTATATAATATATACTAAGGACAGGGGCGGAGTTAGGATTCGCTTGCAGGGGGGGTTAACAATGGGGGTTCGGGGGCACATGCCTTTTTTTTTTTTTTGAGGGTCAAGTTCATTTGGCATGGCGTCTGTTTGTGTTGGTTCGTAAGGAATATATTTTTTTTTCTCAGAAGTTTAGGATGGGGCTAGAGCCCCCATAGGCCCTCGATTCTGTCCATTTCCCAGGCTACGCTACTATAAGTACCATAGGAAATTTTTGTTTTCAAAATTTTAGGGGGCCCCATGTGGATCCGCCTGACTAAGGTTATATATACGTTATTTTATTAAATAATACACTTATTAAGTAAGGCTGGCCCGAACAAAAACAAAGCCCGCCCAACCCAATTCAATAAGAAAATGGATAAGGCTTGAGCCTAATACATAACAGGCCCATATAGAACTGGGCCGCCCCATCAGGCCCAGCTTCTTGACAGCCCTATGCCTGGGAGTCCTTAACCACAGTTAATAATAGAGATTGAAAAACACGTGTTGGTTTGAACTCTCCCCAAATTCAATCGCAATTGGCTATGATCCTATCTCAAAGTTTTGAGCTCTCTACACCTACAACACGTGTTGCATTTAATCTCAAAAGAGATATTCAATAGTCGGAAATAGTTTAATATAAAGATTCATAGACTTTTGTATTTCTTCTATGTGGGACTATATTTCTGATATTCATTCACCCACAGGGCCACTCCCTCCCATTTAGGTCTTCACTTTCCAGGATTGCCATGAAAGCGTTGTACTAATAATAATCTATTTTTGAGATTAAGATGCTCTTCAAAATTAAGATAAAACTAATAATCCCTTCTCGGAAGGGCATCATAATCAAGCTCTGTTTGTTTCTCATTGAAACCAGAATCAGATCCCAATTCAAAACTGCAGCGATTGTGTGCAGCTGCCCTCAGTAGCAGTCAGTCAGTATCAGCTGTGGTTCATGAGTTTGGTTTGGTTGGCCATAATAATGGAATTTAGCATGAGTTTTGGCATGTGGCCATCGAAGAGAAGGCCACAAAGCCCCAAGAGAGGACGTAGAAGCAAGCATCCATCCGTTTGGGGAGGCCACAAACAAAGAAAGGGTATACTATTGGCTGAGAAGAAGTCAATGAAAATTGTATTTTTAGTATTTTTTTTTTGTCAATCAAACAAACATAATGATTAATGAACCATGTTGAGCTGACCGTGATCTGACCTTTTTACATCATCAGAACTATACGTCATTCTGCCTGTACGTTGTCCAGCTCTATTGATCTGCAATAAGATAGTTTTTAGAGCTAAAATAAATAAGCAGATATTCATCATGTTCAAAATTACCACATTATTTAGCTTTATAAAAGTTAAATGAAAGTAGCTTCTATCATCTTTGTGTTTGTGTTGTTTCTCTCTTACTGACAAAAGACCAAGAAAATACCATTTGAAACACTAGTCTACACGATATCAAAAATGGCTAGACATGACTAATCCATACACACATAAGTGGCAAAACATAGCACAAAGGCAATTGAACCCAAGGCAAAACAGTCATAAACCTTCTATGCAAATTGCTAAAGGAATAACCTTTGGTGTTGCTCTTCTCCGCATTGCTCTTCTCGGGGTTGCTGGTAATTACACCTCTATCTATGATGCTTATTAGCTACCTAGTTTATATATATTCTAGTTTTTAAAGCCATTTCCAGTATCTACCATGTCTATTCCTGCATTAATTGAAGTAGCATTGATGTAAGGCTGCTCTGTAGTTTGTAAGGTTCACATATTGTGTGATTCCCTTGTTTTTTTTTTTTTAACTACATTTCCCTGCAAGAGAATCCTTTATGATGGTGTCTCCTTTTTGCAGAGCTCCAATAGAAGAAACTCTTGGTGGGGAGATTGGAGACGATGAAGGCAAAAAGCCACCGGAAAAGTCTTTTCGGGCAAAATACGCGAGTATTCAAAATGTCACAATTAGATAAGAACTTTGTACAAGAAAGCGATTTTGGATTGAATATAGACATTGAAATAATCAAAGTACAATAGAGCAATTTTGGATTGAATATGGACACAGAAATAATCGAAGAACAAGACAGCACTTTGCAGGAGGATTTTCCTGACATTTTGGACATGGAGGGCAATTTTGGATTGAATATGGACACAGGAATAATCGAACTACAAGACAGCAATTTGAAGGAGGATTTACCTGACATTATCGAAGTACAAGACAGCAATTTGCAGGAGGATTTACCTGATATTTTGGACATGATGGAAGATGTGGGAGAATCAAGTGTTATGAAAGAACCTGAAGCCGATCACATACTTGAAGCCGATCTCATTCGGAGGCACATAGTCCTATTAATGCTACACAACCAACTCCAAGGAGGCGTTGGGGACCAACTGCACGGGAATATAGGAATGCATTTTATCGTTTTAAAGTAAACAAGCACTTGAAACATAGTTACTAAAGCGAGAAGCGAAGCGACGAAAAATGGGAAGCGAGACTCAAGAATCTAGAGGCAATGACTAGACCTCAAGTCTATCGTATGAATTTTGAAGAACCTAACAAACAAAAACAAAATCGATGGATTGACAAATGATTTAGTGAGGTGTGCGAGCCTACTCTCACCATTACCTACTATACTCTCAGCTAAAAATCAACACTAGTAAAAGAAAAATAAAAAGTGTTGGTTTTTCACTCAAAGTAAAGACGTGCTAGTTTTTGGTTTGGATTAGGATTAGCCTACGGATGAAATAGTAGTAGGGCAACATATGGTACGTGTAAGCACCCAATTTTTACACCCTATCCAAACCTTGTCAATACCCTGTAGAACCCTAGGTATCCCCTAAAAACCCTAGGTATACCCTAGTAAACCCTAGAACCCTAAAACCTAGGACATGGACCATGGACTCAAAGCCCATTCCCCTAAACCCTATGCTAAACCCTAGTATGACCTTAGCTAAACCCTAGGACTAACCCTAGGTAAACCCTAGACCCAACCCTAGGTCTAACCCTAGCCTAGCCCTAGTCTAAACCCTAGGCTAAGCACCACGGGCTCAAGGCCCTTTTCAAAGCCCTAAACCCCCAAAACCTTGGATAATTCATCTTTGGGGCCCAAACATGGGCCCACAAGGTCCAACCCAAGTGGGACCCACTCACTTTTTCAAATTTTGAATTTGGGTGCAAAGCTCTCATAGGAAAGATGAGGAAAATGACTTTGGGCCATATGTGAGGGCTTAGGCCCGAAATGGCAAATGAATCAAATTCAAAAATTTGTCACTGTTTATCTTCCCCATTTGAGCATGTGTACAGTGGCTGGCTGCATCCACAGCTGCCCCTGGCCCCCTGCTACTCCAGCCCTCTTCAGGCTTGTTCCCCACGCTTGCATAATGACCGAAATACCCCTGGCATCGTCCACCACTCCTCTATAAAAGCCCAACCATCCCCACAACACCTAGACTCCATTTTTTGCTACAAAGCACCCCTAACCATGGTTAACACCCTCTTAACCCCGGTTAGCAAACCTAACCTCCGGTTAACACCCCTCTTAGCCTCCGGGCTTTATCCTAAGCCTACCGGGCCTTAACCTTGGCCTACCGGGCCTCAACCCTAGCCTCCGGGCTCACCCTTGGCCTCCGGGCTCAACCCCTTTGCACATTGGCCAACCTCGGTCAAGCAAAACCCTAATCTCCGGATTAGGCCCCTAAGCCGCTCTTGGTGCACACACACACACTCCCTCGCCTTAGCACGGGCTCATGTGCTAGAACTACGCTCGGTCTGATCTCACCCCTAAATGTGAGTACGTAGGCAGCCCAACACGGGCCCGACCCTAGTTAGCTTTTACTTTCTTCCGGTTAGTATAAGTTAAACACTTTGGCATTTGATTAATCTCGATCTTAACTTTGGCTTAAACCTAGCAAGTAGGGAACCTTTATGTGGAAGTGTCGGGGTGCCTAACCCCTTCCCCGAACTTAACCGAACCTCTTACCCCGATCTCCGATCGCGGACCAAGCCTTATCCAAAATTCCCGGGGACTTATCCTTTCTGAATTAATAAGTGGCGACTCTTAACAAATCTTGTGAGATTTTTTAGGGAGTGAAATCTCATGCTCACAGCTCTGGCGACTCTGCTGGGGATTTTTTGTTCAACCCGAGATCTAGGTTTAAGCCAAAATTAACCTCAAATTAATCAAATGCCTTAGTATTTAACTTTATACTAATCGATTTTACATCTCTTAATGACTTGTGTACTGTGCATTTCATTCATCCCATAATAGTGTAATTAAACCAAATACCTATTAGCTAGGCTTATTACGTTAACGGCCGCTGGATGATGATCCTCGGTGTCAGTGGCTTAAAAGTCTTGGAGGACTGCGAAACTTGCCCTGTTGGGTGATGAGTCTCAGGAAACGGTTCTGAACGCTCCCGCTTACACCAATCATCCCTTTTCAGGTATGTCCTATACCGGGGAGCAGAATATACGGTGTTAAGTGACCCCCCCATCCTTAGGAACACACTTGCATACACCTGCATGCATATATATAGCCTAAGTTAGGGTATAGTTTACAAGCAGTCCATCCGGAAGGGTACCCTAACCCTAGCCTGCTTGTACCCCATACCTGTACCCAATCATGGTTGGCTATCCGGGCACTTTACCCGAGTAAACACTCATTCAGGGGCATGTACTGAGCCGAACTTGTGCTTGTAATAAAATACAACCAACCCCGTGTCCTGACATAGTATGTGGGGTTCAAACCCTGGGCAGACAGGTCTTTCCAAGACCTACCCTAGCCTTGACCTGATAGGCCCCCGGTAACCAATAACCCGGGTAAAGCACGCCGGAACTTTGTCCGACTGCCCTATTGGCTCACATGCGCCTTGTCACACCCTCAAAAAAAAAATTGCATAATCATGTTGCATAATCATTTTGCACATTTGCATTTTCATCCGCATTTCATAGTACACTCACCATCGAGTCTGTATATTTGTAGATGGCAGGTTCTTCAGGGATCGTAAAGACAACTGGTCAACCGCCTCGGCCCGTGCACCTGACTTTTCAGGGGCCATGTGACTGGAATCTCCAGAAAGCAGTGGAGGCCCTCACTTCCGGACAACGTTTCGCTTGGGCCCAGCATTACAAATTGGGATCCGTCCTCGACTTATCCATGATTAACCTAGATCCGCACCTCTTAAACGCTGTAATCCAGTGTTGGAATCCCTCGTACATGGTCTTTCGTTTCGGTAAGAACGAACTATGTCCGACTTTGGAGGAAATTCAGCGCATTCTGAGGTTAAACATGGACGGCGATGCCATAGTACCGCGCTTCAGGGAAAATTATCAGGCAGACCTATCAAGGTTCTTGCATCTCAGGCCTGCCCGCCTGCAGCCCGGTCCTAACGGCACCTTCGATCGGATACCCGTGTGGTTTCTGGAAAGCCTGTACCAGCCCAAGTGGAACCCTGACCCCATAGCGCCAGGACTCCCCGGTATCAACGCCTTTACACTAAAAGCTGTCTCCCAGTTGTTGTTCCCAAGATGCCGCACACTTGTGGAGTCAGTTCTGGTCGGGATCATCGAAGACACCTGCAGTTCCGGATCCATCATACCAGTCATCCTTGCAGAGATGCTCAGGGCTCTCAATCAGGCATCAGGCCGTCGGAAGGGCATCTTCTATGCCAGCTCACCGCTTCTGCACATCTGGTTGGTAGCACACCTATCATCGATCATAGTTATACCGGACGACCTTCGTGAAGCTTACAGTATACCCCGAAAGATCTCTCAGGGTCAGGGACCGATCGTGACTATATACGTCGAAGAGCTCTACCAGCTTCTTCAAGACTTGACAGAGAAGACCATCACCTGGCACTGCGAGTGGCTGGTCATGCCAAAGCTATCTCGCGTCGTCATCTCAGGAAGACGGTGTATGATCCTTGCCGGTCTTACAGGCTCTGCAGCTTATGTACCTCTCCGAGTCCTCCATCAGTTTGGGCTCCCCCAGCGCATTCCAGTCATTGACCGGCAGGGAAATGATTTTGCCGACTTCACAGTGCATTCACAGTGACTCACCGAGCGATTCCAGTCCAGTTGGAGAACCTCTAGGCGAGATCGGTGGCCAGACTTTGTGGTCACAACAGGGCCATCTACTGATGCAGCGTACCGCCTTTGGGTGGAAGATCCTGACATTCCATCTCTCATGCCCGCACCTAGGGAATTGCCGACTCCAGTCTCAGCTCCATCACGGGGCACCATACCGTTATCTGAGACGGTAATCCCTTGGACAGACATCTTCTTGGAAAGACAGCTCCACATTCAGATGAAAGAAAAGCGGCTTCGGAAAGCCCAGATAGCTTTCAGGTTACAGGAAGCGGAACGGGACCATGAACTCCAGGCCAGACAGGAGCAGATCGAACACCTTGAACGGACAATCCGCTCTTATCAGAAGAAGCGGAGAGGTGACGCCAAAGAGAGCTCAATCCTTAGAGCCCAGTTGCACTTCCATCAAGAGCAGCTCGATAGTGCGAAGGCCGAGTGACCGAGCGTATCCGACAGTTCGGATACCGGATGTTTGGGGCTACAGAGTCCCTTGCTTACATGGAGGTTGAGGTCACATCTCTCCAGCAACAACTCATGGACCAAGGGGGCATCCCCCGACCACTTGACTTTGCGATTCCGGACGGACCTGCCTAGGATCGAGTCTTTTTACTTTCTTTGGGTCGGTCCTGTACTCACTGCACCGTTATCATGCATCAATGAAAAATCTTTTTTTCTGGCATCATCTCTCCTCATCATGCATATTCATGGTTAATCGTTGCATCTTTTCAGTCTGCATGAACCGACCCATGACTCGTTCTCTGACTGCGATTCTCGCAGAAGTCGCAGAAGCAGTGTTGACCGAGTACCAGTCACGGAGCTAGTACCGTACCAGCCGCCATCTGAGAGCAGCTCAGAAGCAATGACAGAACCATCAGACCATCAGCAGAGAATGGATGATCTAGTGCAGTCGCATGATCAGGACATCGTCGCTATGCAGAACAAGTTAGACTGAGTTTTGGAATCCCTGAACATTCTACTTGGTGCCCGAGCCGGGGAACCCTCTGACCGGATCCCCACAGATAACCCTGATCAACCTCGTCCAGAGCCATATCAGCCTATCCCAGTCATCATCCCTAATCCTGGACCCACAACTGGCGGAGGAGAAGCAGAATTTGATCAGTATGAGGAACAACCCAGGGCCTCCCACGTCTATCAGGACAGACCTTCATCATCCGACCCTACACCGTCCCTCAAAGATCAACATGAGGAGATAAAACAAATGAAGGAGGAGATGAGAAGGATGAGAGGGGCATCTGCCAATCCCGCTCTATCACTGGAAGACCTCACATTCTCATTTGGGGATGCCATGCCCCCAGGTTTCAAAGTTTCAGACTTTGACAAATACGATGGCTCCGGCTGTCCAAAACAACATTTGCAGATATACCTGGGGGACATGCTCTTGTACAACAAAAACCAGCCATTGTTGATCCAGTATTTTCAGAAAAGCTTGAAGGGAGCAGCCCTCACCTGGTGGATGTCAGTTGACAAACAGAAAGTCAAGACCTGGCAAGACGCAATGGACATGTTTGTCGAGCAGTACTCTTTCAATCAGGAGCTTCGGCCTCAGCGGAGCCAACTGGAACAGATGAGCCAGAGGAATAATGAATCTTTCCTGGAATATGCCTCACGCTGGAGGGCGATGGCTGCGAAAGTCTCCACTCCTATCCCTAAAGAGGACCTGACGAGCATCTTTATGGGCACACTAAAGCAGCCCTACTCGACCTTGATGGTCACCCTACCGGTTGTAGACTTTGGCACGATAGTCAAGACGGGTGCCCGTATCGAGACAGCAATTCAGAGTGGTGCCATCCATTCCAGTCTTGAGTTTGATCCTCCTAGAACAGCTGCAGCTTCTACAAGCAGAAATAGTGGTTCCCGTGATCAGAAAAGGAAAGAGAACATCAACTTGGTGGCTTCCGCAACACCCATCAGACTACCGGCTCCGGCCGCTCAGCAACAGCCAGCACCAGGGAACACCCGACCGGCTAGACAAGACCATGGGCAACCTCGTCCCATCAGAAAATTTACTCCTCTCCCTTATACCCTCAGTCAACTTCTTGACTTTCTAACCAAACAGGGTATTCTCGAATTGAGAGGCCCTACCCCTCTCCTTCCCCCAGACAAACAAGGCAAGAACTATGATGCTAATCAAAACTGCGCCTTTCACAGAGGCCCAGGCCATGCGACAGACTATTGCATCGGCTTAAAGTGCGCAATCCAGGACCTTTTGGATTCTGGCAAGGTTGAACTGGCTCCTGGCAACACCAGCATCAATCAGGTGCCACTGCCCCCACATAACAACCAAATCAATTTCATCGAGTAGGAAGAGCCCGGGGCAGGGTATCCGAAACCTTGTGCACCCGCAATCAGTGATGGCATCATCAGGTCCTCATACCGATCACCGATCATTATCCCTCTCCCTTAAGAAAACATTCAAGCTATCCAAGGCCCAATACAGTCACCCGCTCGTGAAACTGACAAAGAGCAAATTGTATTCACCATTCCCTGTCCCGCCAATTGGCCCACAGTCCCTACTCAAGCCTCGACATCTTCTGTCCCATTCAAGATCCCCTACATCCCATCTGAGCCTTTCAACCTTAACAAAGTACCTGCCCCTCACTCTCTTACCCTAGAGAGCGAGTACATAGCCAATCTTACTCGATCCGGTCGGGTGTACCAACCCCCAGCAGTTGAGCTAGTAAAAGAGAAGGCGAATGACAAGACAGGGGTGTCAGACCCAGAAAAAGAGACAACAGATTCAGCTCTTCTACTGAAAATCCTTGAGAAGGCAGAAGAGTTTAATATCACCCAGCAGTTGGGTAAAACTCAGGCACAGATCAGCATACTGGGACTCCTCTTGACATCTGAACATCACAGAAAGCAGCTTCTGAGGGTATTTAACAATGCCCATGTCACACCGGACATCTCGCCTGAAAAACTGGGGCAGATGGTGGCGCAGGTGCTCGAATCAAGAATCATCTCTTTCACTGAAGAAGAGATACCCGAAGGAGACAGGGATCACACCTGGGCCCTATACATTGCAGTTCAGTGCATGGACAGAACTCTTTCCTCAGTGCTCATTGATAACGGCTCTGGCCTAAATGTCTGCACTCTATCTACTCTGCAAAGCCTGGGTTTGGACCTCAGCCAAGTGAAGAAGCGCCCGATGACCATCCGAGCCTTTGACAATACCACCAGGCAGAACCTGGGAGACATCGACTTAACCATCGGGGTCGGACCTGCACAGTTCACAACCAACTTTCAGGTAGTGAATGTGCCTGCCTCATTCACCTTGCTCTTAGGGAGGCCGTGGATCCACACGGCCGGAGCCATTCCCTCCTCCTTGCTTCAGAGGATCAAATTCATCCAGGATGACCACCTAGTCATCATTCCTTCGGAGGAATTGGCAAGTTCCTTTGGGGATATCCAAGAGCTGGGGCAGGGTTCAGCCTTCATGTCCTTCCAGTTCGAACAAGTTAGCTTGATCTCCCAGGCGGAAGAACTCAGCAAGCAGTCAGTGCCACCATTTGTCAAGATGATGGCCCGCATGAAATACCAGCCAGGACAGGGCCTTGGAGCCAGAAACCAGCGCATGAAAAAGAGATACGTGCCACCTCGCTACACTTCACCATTCGGGCTGGGATACAAGCCTAGGTACGAGGACTATCTCTCGAAGTTAACCCGGAAAAGCAAACAGTCGACGAAACCTGAGCCCCGACCCCACATTTCTGTTACATTCCCAGTCGGAATCTTTGAAACTAAACCAGAAATCTCCTTTGCACCTGTTGCCAACATATCCTACCCTCAACCCAGCACCGAATCTTCAGGGATTCCCGAACTGGAAGTCTTCAGCGTCGCCCAAATGTTTGAAGAGCTAGCTGTCCGAGATGCAGATTCAGACACAGAATATTCAGCGGGAGAACAAGTTTGCACCCTCTCCAACAGCGCAGAAGCATCTTGCAACCACCGACCTCTGATCCGTTGGTGGACCGAGGCTCTTACCGTCGAGGCTGCTCAAGGCCGGGGCAAGCATGGTGCAGGGAAGGTTGGTTCCGACGAGCAGTGATCCCAAGACCATTATCCATTTTCTTCTCAATCTATCTCTTTTTTGCTCCCATTACAAAATCCAAACTGTCAGCCGTCTATAGGCCTCTTTTTGTTGAGTCATTTTGTAATCAGTCCGCTTTTTATCAATATAAATTTGAAATTTTGACTCAAAAACATGTTTTCAAAAAAAAAAAAAACATTTGCATCGGCTAATGACGAAATCACACGGACTCTTCCCCTGGAAGGCCTAGTGTCCTGAAGCCAACAAAATCATAAAAACATAAGCATGCTAAACTAAGCTTAATTATTTTCCAGGAAATCGCCTCCGACAAGGCTACCCCTGAAACCCTCCTTGAACTGTCAGAAGTTGAGTATGACTTAGAGCAAGAAGCAAAGCAGGATGAGGAACCGCCTCAGGAGATACTGGACCTCCTTGAACACAGTGAAGGGCTTTTACAGTCCAACATTGAGGACACCGAGACAGTGGACCTGGGATCTGCAGACAATCCGCAGTTGGTCAAGATCGGTACAACTATGAGTCCGAAACAGAGGACGGACATGATCAGCTTTCTGAAGAGCTACAGCGACGTCTTTGCCTGGTCATATGCAGACATGCCCGGCCTGGACCCAGCATTGGTGGTGCACAGACTACCCCTAAACCCTGATGTCAGACCAGTTAAGCAGAAACTGAGACGAATGAGGCCCGAATGGTCGCAAAAGGTCAAGGAAGAAGTTGAAAAGCAGATCAATGCAGGCTTCATGGCAGTGGCAAGCTATCCCGAGTGGTTGGCCAATATTGTTCCGGTACTCAAGAAGGACGGCAAGGTCCGGATGTGCATCGATTATCGGAACCTAAACAGGGCTAGCCCTAAAGACAATTTTTCTCTCCCGCACATTGACATCCTGGTTGACAATACTGTAGGGCACGAGACTCTATCGTTCATGGATGGTTTCTCCGGATACAACCAGATCAAGATGGCGAAAGAGGACATGGAGAAAACTTTCTTCATTACACCTTGGGGTACATTCTGCTACAAGGTCATGCCGTTAGGACTCAAGAATGCAGGAGCAACCTATCAGAGGGCCATGACGGCACTGTTCCATGACATGATGCACAAGTCAACAGAGATCTATGTGGATGATATGATTGTCAAATCTCCGACTGCTGAACTACACCCAGAAGATCTAAAAAGACTCTGTGACAGACTCAAAGAGTTCGGCCTGAGATTGAATCCGGCCAAGTGTGTCTTTGGAGCCTCATCAGGAAAACTCCTTGGCTTCATCGTCAGCAAAAGAGGCATTGAGATTGATCCAGCTAAAGCCAGAGCTATAATCGAAATGCCAGCACCCCAAACTGAAAAGGAGATCCACGGTTTCCTGGGCAGAATTCAGTATATTAGTCGGTTCATCTCTCAACTAACCCCGATCTGCGAGTCGATCTTCAAGCTTCTTCGGAAGAACACACCGACAGTCTGGACAGCGGAATGTCAAGAGGCCTTTGACAGGATAAAGCAGTATCTTCTCAACCCTCCAGTATTGGTGCCTCCGACACCAGGACGACCCCTACTACTCTACATCTCTGTACAAGAAACCTCTATGGGGTGCGTCCTGACACAACATGACGAGACAGGCCGAACAGAGCAAGCCATCTACTACATCAGTAAGCGTCTGCTAGAGTACGAAGAGCGGTACAGCCCTCTGGAGAAGACATGTCTGGCACTGGTCTGGGCAACTCAGCGTCTTCGGCACTATCTGCTATCTTACCCGGTAATCCTGATCTCCCGGATGGACCCGCTGAAATATCTACTAGAAAAGCCAGCCACCACCGGACGGACTGCCCAATGGCTTATGATGTTGTCTGAATTCGACATCACGTACATGACACAGAAGTCAATCAAGGGGCAAGCGATAGCAGATCACCTGGCTCACAGTCCGACCCAGGATTACGTGTCTGTACATGATCAGTTTCCAGACGAAGCTATCTTGTACGCAGAAGAAGATGAACAAGAATACTCCGGATGGGAGTTATAACTTTGACGGAGCTGCCAACAATCATGGGCACGGGCATGAGAAGTCCTGATTCACCTAAGGGAGCGCACTCCATATCTCAGCAAGTTGCGGTTCAGTGCCTCAACACACGAAGAGAGTATGAAGGCATGCTAGTGTCTGAAACGAAGCCCTAAGCATCGGAATCGAGGAGATAGACGTCTACGGCGACTCATCTTTGGTAAATCGTATAGGCACCAGGTATGGGCCAGACGAGAAGCAAGGTGGTTACGTACCTAGCCTATCTCAAACTTGCTGATTACGCAATTCAGGAGAATCCACCTTCATCATTAGATCCCGAACCAAAAAAGATTGCGATGCAATGGCCACTCTTGGGTTTTGCTCTTGCTTAGCTTTGTCCTAATTACTTAGGCTGATGATCTGATTGATGGGACGCATCAACTATCATAGTAAACTGGATTGTTCTGGATGAAGAGCATTGTTCTATGGTTTTCTTTTAAGAGCTCAAATTCATACATAGAAGCATAAGGTATTTTTTGAATGATGAACCTAGCTATGCTAATCAGTATACTGAGTATGGTTAAAGTCTGGATGGCACTATCCTTAGTCCTTTGTTTGATCCAGTGAATGAAGAAATTGAAGGTAGTAGTGGTTTTCTGACTACACATACCTGATGCTTTAACTCATGTATTTTGCTGAATAATATGCTATAATGAGGAACTTCTATGTAAGATATCCTGCGATTACTCGAATTTATTTTTTCACAAGTAATCTATTTTAGAACTTATTTTATGTGTCCTTGCATTTGATATGGAGCTGTATAGTAGTGGGGAGCAATTTTATAAACCCTGGGCCTATGACTACTCTGAGTGGCAATCTTCCTTTTTGCACATACTCCCAATCAAAGCGGGAACTTGCCCCCTGAATTACCCTCCCATGTTGCAATGCGGATACAACAATCAATATGAGAATATCATCAAGCATCATACTTCTGAAGTTTCTATATTGTTTTCAATGAACCGGAACCATTGTTTTTGCACTCTCCGATTGGTGAGTGTGTGCACCTTGGGGACGGTGGAAATGTGGGCTCCGTATTATGCCATAATGTAGGCTTAACATATTTGTCTTGATAAATCCGCATTCCGACTTTATAATTGTGCAGAGGCTTTGGGGGGGTTGCTTGTCTGGTCCGACATTTCAGTTTGGGGCTCATAACAAAGAAAAAAAATGGCTGAATTCCATCAGGTGGATTTAATGGGACTCCCTACATCCTCCAAATCTCACCAAAAGCAGTCGAAACACCCAGTTTTTTGAAAAATGTGTAAGTGGCAGGGGACTTCCTCTCGTTTTTAAACAATCTTTGCACATTAACTTTTATTGAGTAGGCGATGGAATTTAAGATCATCAAGTTTCTTCCATGAGTATGAGCAAATAAACTTCTTTTCTACAGCTTTTGAACCTTCGTTCTGTTGAATTTTGATCCCCTCATAAATTGCCATATTTGTGGAAGTTTGTAAATTTGGCAATACCTATGTTTCGGATTCTTGTTCAACTACAAACATGATGAGAAGATAACAATGCTCTTCCTCTCAAGGCACCAAGAAACAGGCCTCAAGAGATTAATAAATGAACGTAGATAATATATAATAGCCCACTTCTTTCGCTTTATAGTACATTTGAATCACATTTTTGGGAAGAACTTCAATACCGTCTTTTCTAGGTTGTGAGATGTTTCCCCCCACCCACCCTTGGCGGGAGCCAATGGTGCTAAAACAGCCTAAAACAACACAAAAAAACTAATGGCACTGATAATTACAAGTGGGTAATCCCACAAACAAAACATCCGCTGAGTGACCCCCCTTCATTAGCCACGAACGACCATCATTCGCCGACCTTGGAATCCAAGAGGAGACATTCCTTTTGAAAGCTAAGTTGGTGTTTGGTAACACTAGTCTAAAAAGAGTGCTTATTTGAAATTATGCGTAGTTGACTTATACAAGGTGGTAATTGAAGGTTAATGCCTGTCTACTTTTGCAGATTTTTAGGGGTCAAACCTCTACTTAAAGTCCACGAAGCATCTTTTCAAATAAGCACTGGCTTTTTAAGACATTTGTTACCAAACACCACCTAAGTCTGACTCTTTGATGGAACAAGCAAATTTTCAGGCCGCTCGCACACCCATAACACAATCTGGTAGTTGTTCCTCGTCTCTTGATCACCTTTGTATAAGACAGAAGGGACTAAGCGCCTCTAATTAGATTGGTGATCTACAAGAGGGATTATGTTGAGTTTGGTTTCATACTTACTGGGTTGGCCTTCGGGCCAGAGGCTGTGCTATGGAAAAGGGGATGGGATTTTTGTAGTTTCTTTCTTATTCCCTGGTTCACTCACCTCTGTACTTATAAATAATTTTCATGCTCTTTTCTCGATAAAAATAATTTTTGATAGCAGGGCATTCCAAGAATAAATGAGAGATAGATCCTACGGTTTTCAAAATCTCAGCATGGTTTGAGGCTTGGAGCCACCATCTTGCTGCCCCCAAAAACCAATGATGACTCGCATCTCACTATCTCTGACATCCCCCCAACATCAGTCGATCCGGATTGTTTCCTCATGAGCTTCCATCAAAGTTCAACTTGATCACATTGCAAGGAGGGTGCTCCCAAACTTTGGGGGTCGCAAAAGTTGAGGTAGGCAACGAAAACCCCATTCTTTACAAATACTGCCTTTTCAGCGCGAGAGGTTTTAAAAAACGGTTTTTGGGTTGCGATAGTGAGCGTTACATAACACCTTTTGTTTTATTTTATTTTTTATTTTGTATTGCACAGACACGCGACCTGGTCATTACCATCATCGATGAAATTTTTCAAAAGTACGAAATTTCAAAATTATAACGAAATTATCATGAAATTAAAAAACCTCGATAAACATCTAATATATTAAATATATGCTTTTATAATTTTAAAAAAATTTGTATCTTATTCATATTTTTTTTCACATCTTGCCTAACCTTTTCTTGGACATTTTTTGAATATTTGGTCGATTTTTTTTTTTTGAATTGTTTCGTACCTAATAATTGCCGAACTCCGAGTTGTGACTTTGATGAACACCTCGGGGGGTGTTAGTGTATTTGTATGACTATTTAATGTTACAATGTATGAATGTACAGGATTTTCAAGATTATTTTTATCATGGGTAAGCTGTTTACCGTTTATTTTTATCTACTTATGACTCATTATTGGGGTTGTAGTATCTTGACTATGAGTGTGTTCATCCGTCTCAACATTCTTAAAATATCACTGCACATTTTCCACATTTTCATAATTTTTTATATCCTAACACTTGGGGTGGTAACCAATCTGTTCTATTTATTCCGTCCTATAATCGCTTATAACTTTAGTTAAATTGTTGGTATCAAACAGTTCTTCACTGTCGTCCATCTATGGTCATTCTTGCATCAGTCCCCTTGTTACTTTTTTTAGATATTTTACTTGCACCAATCAGTCCTCATGTGGAGCTTGTTAGCGCTCTCATTAAACGTGTCGGCTTTTACTTCGTTATCACCGTCCCATTCCCGGATTCTCTCAACGTGTTCATTCTAATCTTATCTTTTCTTGTCTTTCCATTCAGTCTATCTCAATCAATAACCTTATCTTGCTACACTAATTTTATGTAATAGGTTGCTTTTTAGTAGCCCAACGCTCTCACTCTCAAAGTAATAATTGTCTACGCATGTTTGTTATCTTATACAAAATTTGCTTTAAGTTGATCGAATGCATCAATCCACAATCACTCCTAAAGCAGATCCAACTCTAAAATATGGGCAACATCGTCTTCAATCTTCCATTGGATGAGTAAGTTTTAGCCTAGATAATAGACTTGGTTGCTTTGAGGAATCCTCTTTGTTTTTTATCTTAACTACTGCCCTGTTTATTTCCATAGATTATGTAGTCTATCAAGGTATCCCTTCACAATTTAATTTGCATGTTACTCCCTCTTTCATTTGACTACGTACTAACTAATTTCACGTCATCTACAAATAACATACACTATGGGACCTCATCTTGAAATATAAACTGTTAATTCATTCATAACTAATGTGAAAAGATACATACTCAAACTGAGCCATGATTTAACCCTAATGCAATAGGGAAACTCGTTGTCTTACCGCCATTTTGCGATCTCATGATAGTTACTGCTGCGTTCATGCATTAATAGTATAAATATATTTTCAAGCGGTATTTTCCCTAACTCACTAAGATTTAATTCTCTAGGACTATACTATGTTTGTTGCTCTAATCAATAAAATTTAATGTGGAAGATCTTTCTTCTTCGCATCTAACTTCTCCATCAAATGTCTATGTGAGAAGATAGGCCAGTGTAAAACTTCCCGGCATGAATCCAATGAATTTTCGAAACCATCGGTATTTGTCTAATCTTTTTGTTCCATCACTCTCCCTATACTTCATAGTATGGACTTAGAGTTGATCCCGCGAAATTCTCCATAATTTTTTCCCATCAGCTCCTTAATCTATGCTAAATCAAACTGTTGTTAGGGGGGAAGTTTCTCGGGTCCTGAAATTCAAAATCTTTCACGGAACCAAACTTTTAAACCTTGCACAAACTAGGGGACCTGTTTTACTCATTTTGAGCAAGTAAGAATTATGATGGAATCATCAACATGAAAAAACCTTTTGCTTTGGGGGGTCAGCTGTCACTGTTTCTAGAATCTGAAATAAATGCCAGATTTTGTACCTGAAGTGTGAGTAGATGCGAAAAAAAAAATTTTTTTTTTTTTTTTGCAGAATATTTCAATTTTTGATCTTTTCTCACCATGCGTGAAATTCTATTTTCTATTAGGATGAATGTATTGAAGTGCTGTAGGGAAAGGAGGGAAAACCACATCTCCTCTTGTCCGTCTTTATTAGTGGAAGAAAGAAGAACTAAGTCTTCACAGCCTCATGAGGCAGGAGTCAAGTGACCATGAACCCTATTTTTTGTAGGATGACCAAGGGAGGTGGTTGATGCACATTTTAGGAGGAACCTCTGGGATACGGACCGAACCCGTGAAGAGTGTTGTACATCCCTGAAGTGTGTACAAATTAGTAGTCTAGAAGGGGCCTTTTAGATTGTCTTCTCCGTGAGATCGTTCTACATCTCTTTTGATTCGTTTGATGTTGCCTTTCCCAATTTCCAAGATTGGGGAAATCAATCCCTCCACTTTTAGGCTTTCATTTGGAGGTTGCTTTGGATAATATTTTTTACCAAATGAGCATCTCACCATGATATCGTAGTCCAGACCTGAAAACACATCTCATTCCTTTTTTTCTTTCTATTCCTTTTATAGCCCAAACTCAAAACTCCTTTGAGTTGGTGATAATATAAAAAAATTCGATCCTAGAGCTCAATCAATAGATGAAGAATCTATCCTCAAGTTCCTCTTCATTGCTTGTTTATTTGAATTTATCTAGTAGTTTAATTATTCATAAATCTGTTTCATTTGAAGATTTTTCCTGATTTTTTTTTTTCTTAAAAAAAATCCCAATACCTAAAACTCGTCCGATACGCGTATATTATCGTTATTGAGGGACCATGATTATGATGTTGTAATATGAAATTCGATGTTTTTGAAAGACGTGTGCTTTTGCCAATACGCACTGGAATCCATTATTGAATATAAGGGCATCTTTTCACTACTATATTTCTTTCACTTGCATCAATAGTCAATGTCAATGATGAAGTTCTTAAATCAAGAGAAGAGGGGAAGAAGTCCTCCTTCTCTGCCCTTGTCAGGTGCAATACAAGTGGGACGACATCCAAGGAATTGGGACTAAGCACTCAATGGATCCCTCCAAGGAGATATTTTGGGTCAAAATTTGGCCTGATTGATGATTGTCACTATCCTGTCTTGGACTTTCATCGGACATCAGGACAGTTGCCATACTTCGTTTCAACCATCGTAAGGAATATGATTTTATTTAAAATGTTCATCTGATCAGGTTGACTTTTGGCACTATAGAATCACCTGTTAAATCATAAATGTATTTCAAACTCATCCCGTGATGTGCCATGTGGATGGTGTAGAGAAGGGGTACAACTTCTTTCCTTTCCTCCTAATGTTGTCCTCAATATAATGGATCCGTTGCTTCAAAGAGTCCCTAATTGGATCCATTAGGTTTCAGTCACACCAGATGTAATTTTGACTTAGTTTTCACCCCTTTCATGTTATCAAGCAACACCCCCTATATCAATACATAAATTTTAATTTTAATTGACCTGATGAGTTTACTTCACTATGACCGTAATTGTCCATGAAACTCTTGAAGAGCATACTACCGTTTGTGATTGATTTTTATGGTTTTTGATGGTGGTGTTCACACAGGTATTTACCGGAATCATTGCTTAGGGAAGATGATGTAAGTTATTTCCTATTCTCTTAGAAGTTATGATATAGATATTAAAGGTCAAGATGACTCACACATATGCTGAATACACAAGGCTGGAACCAAATTTCTGTCCACCATTTTATAAGATGTTTGTGCTAGATCAATAATTCTTATGGTTGTACTTGTACCGAATTGGTTGTATCATTGATTTTTGTTAAGTGTATACTGATTCTTCATTCATTATTTTGCATTTACTCACATATGCTGAATACATAGGGTTGGGACCAAAATTCTGTCCACCACTTCATAAGATGTTTGTGCTAGATCAATAATTCTTGTGCTAGATCAATAATTCTTATGGTTGTACCGATAAAAAAAAAGGTCTCATGGTTGTATCATTAATTTTTGTGAAGTGTAATCTGATTTCCATTTATTATTTTGCATTTATGCTGTACATTTTCTCTATCAAAGTATAATAATCGAAATTTTTGATGATCAGTAAATAAATCATACGCAAAGCATACAGGGGGGCCTAGATTTTAAATACACCTTGCCTTAAACATGAATGACATGGAAATGTTATCCCCACTACATGCATGGTTTAAAATATCGGTATCGGTAAGTCCAAAATAGGATACGTATCGGCGTATTGGTACCGTAGCGGTTGGATACGGCAGAAAAAATAGGATACGCTAAAAAAAGCTTGGATACATAAGGAAAAATTTGGATACCTTGCATAAAACCTCTTTTAATGCAAATATAAGCTAAAAACAAACTAAATGAAGGTCTACAATTATAACCACACAAATGAAAGTTAAAATTTTAATAAGTTAAAAAAGGCGTGCGCATTGATAAATATGTATGAAAATACAAGCCATACTCACTTAACTAAGTGTAGGAAATACAATCTCGAAATTAAAATCTTACATTTAATAAAATACACAAGAAAATATTGACTTGCATTCATAAATCAAATTCCATACATGATAGAAGCTTAATACCACATTGAGCTTCGTGCCGGCTCATACTTTGTCACTTTGGGATCAAGAATTGAGTTGAATGATACATTATAGGTGCTCCAGACATGATGACACCACAGTGGCCAACTCATCTATTCATTTTGGGTTGATTAAAACCTATTTTCATAAATTTAAAGAAGTAAAATGAAGAACTAATTTTTACATACCTTCAAAGTTTTGGGGAAGGTCTTTCAAATCCAAAATCAAATGCCGAGATCTTTGATTTTCAACAATGGAGTCGTTGTTTTTATCTTAGAATTTAATTATGAAAGAAATTTAGGAGAGAATAGGATTTGGAGGTGTTTTGAAATACCTCAAAATGAAAAAAAGTACAGTTTTAAGGCCCGTACCGGTCCGTATCGGTCAATATCGGTCCGTATCAGTCAGTATTGGTCCGATACATGAACCGTATCGGTTGGCGCCAAAAAAAAAAAATTTACATGTTCAAACTACGTGTATCAGTCTATATTGGGAGTATCAGTCCGTATCGGTACCGATACCATCACGATACCCTACAAAAAAACTTTTCATGCTTATCAGCTTCTCGAGTAGTTCAAAAAGGGGCACGTATCGGCCGATACGTACCGATATTTTGAACCATGACTACATGTTCAAATTCAGAATATACAGTCTTTTAACGCACATTCTAAGCTTAGCCTATGACCCGTTCATTTAGGCAAGAGGTGCATATGGGGCTCTTAAGCAAGCTGGAATTATATAAAAGAAATAGAATAATTATATTGAAAAAATGAGAAGATAACAGAGAAATCAAGAACGTAAAATAAATACAAAAGGATTTATTCTAAACATTTTGCAAAATTTTTAAATATGAATGTGTTTCATACATGATGTATCATATCCATTATCTATTTACATTATTAGGCACCAACCATTAGTCAAGTAAGCAATAGGAAGACAAAGAGTGGGATTCTGGTAGCACAGCAGCTTGTAAGAGGAGCTGCTTTGTAGGCAAAGCAGCTGCTTGTAAGAAACAAGTAGAAGATGAATAGCTTCTTCCTCTTACCCTTTCTTGGTCGATTCTTCCCTTCAATCTTTTTCGGTCTTATGGTTGGTTGCCTTTGATTGATTGCTCTGAGCCTTCAAGAGAGTGGGAGTGCAGAAGAGTGAATACGGATAGAGTTTATGTGATTCCCCAAATCTCTCATCTATAAAAGATTAAGAACAACTATACATGATGGACTTTAGCTCACAAACTTCAGAGTAGAGTTTTAGGGTTCTTTTTTTCCCCTTGGCCCTTCTTTCTCTTTGGTTGGTATTTCTCTTCTATCTTTTTTGTTTGAATAAAGCTACAACTGCCATGATTTCCTTTGATCAATTTCTTCAAGCCTTCAAGAGAAAGTTTGAAGAAGAGGGAATAATGAACAAGACAAAAGAGTCGAGAAAAAAAAAATGTATGGTTTCCCTCCCAAGTCAAATGTAGCAAAATTGAACAAATGTGACCTAGAGGGTAGGATTATTCCTCTTACCATTTTATCCTTCAATTTGGTCCAATGTTTTGTTGCCTCAGTCATAGGCTTTAAATTTTTAAGAGACTAGGCCTAAAGAGGAGGGAAAACAAGGCACTAGGGTCTTGAATAAAAGTAGAGAAGAGAGAACAAAAATAAGAATTACATTTTCTCCCCCATATTTGTGGTCAGCTTTTTTTTAAAAATCCATAAAAGATAGTGGGAAGACCCAGCTCAACCCTATCCGAGGTAGGATCATGCCCCAAATCCAGTTGCTACAAGATAATGTAGATGATCTACTGATTCTTCCGCTAGATGACATAAATAACTGTGGTTAGTCATCCTCCATCGTCTCAATTTTTAGAGGTCACAAGTTAATCTTATTCTAGACCTAGGAAAAAAGACACCTTGGATGGAAAATTGGGATTTTAAATAGTCCTAACTCCTTTTGAGCATGGAAATAAAAATTGTCGAAATGGATACGAAACAGGCGACACGTAGGTATCGGTAGCCCCTCCTATGATATTTATACTGATACGAAATGGGCGATACGTATCATTTATTAGTTATGCATTTTTTCGTTAATTGTAAAATTGTAAGCGCGATACGTATAGGTATCGGTAGCCCCCCTTCCATGAAACTGATACGAAACAGGCGATACGTATAGGTATCAGTGGCCCTCCTTCCATGAAACTATACCTTGTCTCTAGTTGTCTGTATCTTAATCATGTCCAAATTACGTAATCTTAGTCCTTGAGAAAACCAAGTGATTAAGTTTTCAATTGGTTCCAAATTAAGGATTCCAACATTTTGACAAAAGTTGACCTAAAATAATGTGACGGGATTAGATTGACTGATTTCTTCTACTTGTTTTTTTTCTCCCTTCAGTCTCATAGACTCTTCTAGTATGAACTATGAAGCATGTGTTCTGGTGCTCCTTAAGTGCACTGTAGTTTGGTGCTTCATCCATTTCGTGGCTGCCTCAAAGTTGTTACAATAATTAAGGCATTCAAACACCTTTTACACAAAAAGGCCACAAATCGAGATTAGACTGAATCTGCAAATGGTCCATAGAAATGAATGATGGATTCAGTGGTGTTGGTCATCTGATAGGATTAATTTCTTGTCCCAGTGATCTCCTAGGTGGAACCATGGTAATGGGCCTATTCCCCTTGCATACCTTGCCAAAATTGAACCCAGATATGTTGCATACCTTGATGCTTTCTTTTACCCTGTGTGTTAATTAATGCCTGCTTATTCAGACATGTTGCACACTTTGATGTTTTCTTTTATCCCGTGTGTTAATTAATGCCCGCTTATTCAGGTTTCCTATGAGACAGTAAAGACTTCTGTTAGAAGAGGCTTTGGAGCATGTACTGGTGAAGGAGGGCATCACATAGTTAAGGACTATCTGCAACTCCTTGAAACAAATGCTGCACCGTCCGGTATTTCAAGAGTTGTTTTTTTCCCTGCTTGACAATATGAACAATTACGGGCTTTTCCTTCTGGCCAATATACTTTCAGGAAGCTCAGTCAAGTTTGAGAAAACCCGTTGGAAGATGAAAAAGTACATTAAAGAATATCTCCCGAAGATACTCAGAGACCAAAATCACAAGGGTCGTCAAATGGGGTTACTGAAGCAGCTATCTCAACTTCTCAAGGACCCACACAATTTCCGAGAGAATCATGTTACACTTGTGACTCCTATATCCCATTCTCATTGCAGTGCAGTTACTGAGTTACTGAAGGGACTTGAGGACATGCCTTTCCAGACTTTAAATGCAATGCACAGGAGGCTCAAAGGTGTTAGAGGTGGAGTCCCTCAATTACAGCCCCCCAGATCTGGATGGAATCGAAACCGTCTAATCAAACAAGTGAAAATGACATGGGAGAAGATGCTTTCTGAACATGATGAAGGGGGCGAGCTACAGGTGCCGTTAGCTAAAGCAATGGCAGTTGCGGGCTTATCATTCAAAGTTACGACAGGGTATCAGAATCCCTCCCTAATGGAGTTCCACCATTTCTCACCAGAAATAGAAGCCTTGCAGAATGAGATTTTAAATGCTATTTGGCTCCTCAAGGAGAAGGTTAGGTCATCGGAGCTGAAAGACGTGCTTCTTTTGCTGGACCCGGATGCCAATTTCTCAAATGGGGTTGTACGAACATCAGTTAGGAAAATGTTGATCGAGTATCTCTTTGAGTGCAGTGAGATGGATAGCATCCCAAAGTCTTTATTAGAAACTCTTGCTATGATCAACAGAAGTTCTAGAAGTGCACTGTCTACATGTATCTCAAAGGAGGAAGCAGAAGAAGAGCTAGAATGCGTATTGAGTGTGAGTGGTCAGATAAAACAGATCGTATGGGACTTGGTTCCCGACCATGAGTTTGATCAAGATTTCACTGATGCATATATGGAGGATTTAGAAGAAAGTGATGATGATGAAAATCAACTGGAACTTAGTAACATCCAAATTAGTAAATCTCATTCACATAATTCAAATGACCAAGTAGAAAGTATTGGGGAATCGCTACAGATTGATTCCATTTTACCTACCCCTACAAGTAATGGAAATTGCTCTTCGGAACTCTCATTACACAATACAAGGTTAAATGGCAAATCTATCGATGGATCTAAAACTGAGCAGTTTATTGGCTTGGATTCAGGGGACCTGCATGTCTATGGTTTTTCCTCTTCTTTCCAGGAGTCGAGCATTCTGCATGAGAAACAAAATATGAAGGGAAATCATTACCTCTCCATCCAAGAAGTCTGCGATGAGACGAGCATGGTTGCCCATCAACTCACAGGTCGTTTGTTGGAGGAGTTTGCACAGATAGAAGGCTTAGATTTAGACCGGACTGAAAGATCATATCTCAGAGGTGGAAATTCAAATCCAGGAGATTTTCAAGGTATTCAAATGACAACCCTTTGTTTTTGCAGATAGCTCATTAACTACAATAGACTATAATATTATGCCCATGATGGATGCAGATATTTGTCTGTTCAATGGTGTACTGTTAATGTATCAGCCTATGCATCAATCTAGAGATGGGCTGTAGCTGAGATATCCTATGACCAGTTAGTTTAAATTTAGGATCAAAAACTTGGAGAACTAACCAAAGGTGGTGAAGGTCTAATGAAAAACAACATTGATTGGACTGATGGGAATCCTAGAATTGGCTGTCTGGTTGAAGTGTGTGTGCTTGGGCAGGGGGGTGCTGGTCGCCATGTGTACTCTATATTGAGTTCTTCTCAAGCTGCATGTAGCGGTGGTCTCCCTACCACATTACATTCAACCAGTCAGTTTTATTTGTGAGATGGACCATTCACTGGATGGGTCCCACCTAAAAGATATGCTTGGCCTAATAGACACCTGATTGCACTGCATAGTGCATAGTAACAAAGTTCTTTGATTTTTTCAAAAAGACTCGAATAATATACAACTTTTTGGTCGAATGATTAATTCACGAAGTATTCATAACATTTGGAAAAAATTTTAACTTTTTCAGAAAGTCCGAATTTCACGCGAATTCAACAACAATTATTCATTTATTTTTTATAAAGTCCCGAATAAATATCTAATAAATGAAATGCATTTGTATTTTGTTTATAATGTTCATAATTAGTATTCTTATTTTATATTATTCACGACTTTAAAAAAAAGTCCCGAATAAATATCTAATATATGAAATATATTTGATTATAATTTTCATAATTAGTATCTTATGTTATATTATTCACAACTTTTAAAAAAATCCCAAATAAATATCCAATATATGAAATATATTTGTTTATAATTAGTAATCTTATTTTATATTTTTTCACATCGTGCCTGATTTTTCCTGATTTATTTCCAAATATTTTGAATTTGGCCGATTTTTCCCAAAATTTTCCTTTGGCAAATAATTCCTGAACCCCAACTTGGTAACTATGGATTGCAGGACCCTAAGTGAGTTCAATTGACTGGTTCCTTAAGGGCCACTGTCCCTCCTGTCCTCCCATGGATAACTTAGTATCCTGGTGTAAATATAATGATTTAGTAAATAGGTAACTAGATTTTTGGCTGTGTATTGCAGATGAAATGCAGACTTCCTCCAAGGATGATTTGGACGGTCCCCTTCTGGTTCGAATAATTGAAGAGCTAATACCTTCCCTTCCAAAAAGGTATTCTTGTTTCTCTGATCAGTAGCCCGTAAGTTTGGAATTTATTTGTTTTTGGCTTGCTAATATGCTAGGGGTTAAAAGCTCAGTATCAAATTATGACTCGGGCTTGGTCAACTCAGTTTTGACTCGATTGAAATTTTATTAATGTCAACTCAGTTTAAATCAGTCATCTCAGCAGTGGGGTCTTATATTGTGGAGGAAGGCTGAGATCCAACCGAAACTAAGCCAAGTAGTCTGAATTTGTAAACCCTGATTAACCTTGGGAGTCTTACGTTTATCTATCAAATAAGCACTTTTGGTTAAAAGAAAATAACTGCTAATTTGTTCACCATTTCAGTGGAATAGAGAGAGTGAAGGATTTGATGGGGCTGCAGTAGTTTCTTGTTGCCTTGCCCTGAAGCTTGGATTGAGAATATTTCAATGTCATGCGAGTTCATCGCCTTCTGGATTGGATTTGAGGTGTGAGCTGGTGAGTAGCCTTTGCCATTGTAAGAATCGAGAATGATGGATGATCGTCACGGGGCGTCAGGCTCTTCATTGTTCAATGATGCTATGGGCATGTCCTATACATGCAGTACATTTTGTACAAAAGGAGTTGTTCAAAGGTGGAGGCTCACTAGTTGGTGTTCATATATCAAGGTAGTCCATCTAGCAAGGGGTGACAATTTTGACCTGCACAGCACTTTTCACTGGTTAAGGTTGATGGTTACCACCTGCAGATTTAGTTGGGTTTTCTTAACCTGTTTATAATGGGGTTGGTTCAGATAAGGTTACCCCTTCTGAGACATATTAACTTGTTTGTGTATAGTAGATTAAATTAGGATTCTTTCACAGGAATCAATGAGAGTCAAAGCCAATCCCTAGAAATTTGGATCTATGGGTGTTTGGCCGGGAATTTAATGTCTTGAGAAAAAAATTATATATTTATTTATATATATTTTTTTCATGCATATGACATTGCTTTTATGTCTCAGCCTCAAGATATGAGACAGGTAAATCCTGTGATTAAGGAAGTCAATGTGGGAAATGTTGTTTGTTCTCATCTCTAGACCCCTATGCTCTCTTTAACTCTCCATCTCTCTCTGAACTCCCTTTCTCCGGGTCTCTTGGCCATCATTGCAACCCATTCTGCCGCTGCCGCTAGTTGCTCTCTCAAGTCATGGTATATGGTTGATCTATTAGGGTATTCGTGTTTTACGGGGAATTAGTATGAGAAATATCAATTCTTAAGAAATAGCTAATGTTCCCGTGTTTGGTGTGCCAATTTTCCAAGAAATGTGTTGGCATGAGAAACAAATTTACCACTTCTATGGAAAATTTATGTCTTTGCTTCAATCCTGAGACATGAATTTCTTGTCAACTTTTGAAACATGAATTTCTTGTCATCTTTCAAAAGACTGGGAAATCATAAAACTCATCTTTTATATTTTTTTTGGTCAAACACGGGAATTAGAAAGTAAGTGAATTTATTTTTGAATTGCTATGCTCCATTGAACATAGAACACACATGTCGCAAGAAATTGAACATAGGAACGACTAACCAATTAATCATTACCTAAAATAAATGTAATGGCTTCTTGAGGGCATGGAAGAAGACCACTCTATAACTGGGGTTATATTCATCACATTAATATATCTTATCACATCCAATTTTATAAAAAGTTGAAATCAATCGATTTAATTAAGAGACCAAATCCTCTTCGGTGATAACCGGATTTGCCAAATCTGGTTATCAGTTATCACCGTTGAGGTCGCCACGTGTCCCTTTTTGCACCTCTTAACTTAAGAGTCACCCACCTGTAGGGTTCACCCACACATCCTTGGTTTTTAGAAAAAAATATTTATTCTTTTTTAAAACATTTGAATGTTAAAAAAGTCCTTAAAATATATATTTTTTTATTATTAAAAAAAGAATTAATATATTTTTTTTCTAAAAACCAAAGATGGGTGGGTGAACCCCAGGAGTGGGTGAATCTCAACCATAGTTAAGGGGTGTCAAAAGGGACATGTGGTGACCTCAGGGGTGATAACTGGATTTGCCAAATCCGATTATCACCATAGAAGATTTGGTTTCTTTAATTAATATTTTTTTCCAATTAATACGTTATAAATATTTCACAATAATAAAATATTGAAAGAATACCCTAGATTATGGAGGAGTACAAGAGTTTAACAGGTAAAAATCGGCATCAGTCTTTTACAACAATCATAATTTTACTATAACTGCTTCACAGGTAACCCGTAATCATAGTTCCGATAAGCCCTAACATTCCCAAATAGGCAACTACCATTTACTTTCAAGGGTCCCCACGTAAGGACTTTCTAATTTTTTTGTTTTGCTGAATAAAAGAAGTTGCTATTTTATGACCTTTATTTATTGATAAGCAAGTAGTAAACACCATAATATATATATTTGTAAAAAGGTTTTACTTAGTTTTTTCTTCATCAAGAGCCATGTCCGTGCAACAAGAAGCCCAGTGTACAGATGTACATATTCAAGTGCGCAAAGATGTAGAAGAGAACTCAGACCCAAAACTTGTCTTCAAGTTCCGCATTATATTATAGAGCGGTGGCAAGAGTGGGCACGTATGGGAAACCATGCCATAAACGAGCTACAAAGAACTGTAAAGAGAGAATTCTCTATTAATGATCTGAATTACTTTTTAGTGTTCTAACTATGCTTTCATCTGCAAACCTTCTTCATCCACATACTCTCGAGTCTCTGGTGGAATATATCTCGCCTTTAGCTCGCAACAAAGTGAAATCCATGTTGCAAACAAAAGCGCAACACATATTGGTCAATGTAAAATTACTGGTTTTAACGCTGCAATGGGTGGATGAAGAAGAAGTTGAATCTCGTGTTCTACAAGAGTCGAGGGAGCTATATGAAGATTCGGAGTTGGGCAAGGTTGCCGCGTCAAAGCATTCGATTGAAGCGTTGGAGAAAATGAAATTTGAGCAGAAGAGCGATGTATGGTTTGCCTAGAGGACTTCCTGATTGGGATGGAGGTTACTAAGATGTTTCCATGGAGAATGCATTGTTCAGTGGCTGGAATTCAGCAACTAATTGTGTCCTCTATGTCGTTTTCAGATGCCATGTAATTCTCGGTGGTAATTTGTAATGAACATATCTTCAAATTAATATAAGACCATCTTTTTTCCTTTTTACTTAATTTAGTTCATTTTAAAAACCTATACAGAACTATATCACTAAATTAGAGAAATGCTAGCAAGACACTGAAGGGCCGAGACCATCCCAAGACCGTGCATGTGATGTATAGGACTCAAATTTTTATTGAATCAGTTTACTTTTGTGATGCATGGGACTCAAAAAAGTAAACTGATTCAATAAAAATTTGAGTCCCGTGCATCACATGCACGGTTTCAGGGTGCTCTCGGCCCTAAACGGTCTCACTTGCATTTCTCATCAAATTAATATAAGTGATGAGGTCATATATGGTTAATTGGGTTGGGTGGGGCTAGAGTCAGTTTAGGCCCAACCCATCCTAGTTCGCACACAGGCCTGTACTCAACCCAATACATCAGCCCAACCCAAACCAAATTAACTTTTATGATATGTACATGTTTGATCTGTGTTAGAGCCATTAAATCAATGGGTAGGTGCCTGATGGAATCCAATGACGGACTGTTGGAATCCAATTCGGGCACAAACTTTAACTTGTACCCAGCCCAGCCAAACTTGTCCACAACTCGGGCTGGGTTGGGTGGGCCTTAGATCTATCTTTAACCTCTTTAATGTCTTCAACGTTCTTTTCTTAAAACTGGAACGAAGGAACTCAAAACATCTTTGATTTTCATAAATTTCAATAGCATTTTTTTAGTTTCGTGATTTGATTTGAAATCAAAGCTTTAAAAATACTATATTTTTTCATCTTAGTTATCGTTTTGGAAATGAATTATGTTAAGTTTACTTTTCAATTTAATTATCGAACCTAAGTAATACATATTTCTGAATTCTGATGATGAATTAAACTACTATTTACGTTTTTTGGAGGTGGTGTTAGAATCTCTCATTCTCTGTCTCAGATCAGCACATTTTACTCTTAACCTATATTTTGAGGAAGGAGATGTGATAGATCATGGAAGTCCAGTATGTTACATTAATATTCCAATTAATTTAAATTATTATTATTATTTTTATTATTGTGGGTGGACTCTGTCTTATAAAATAAGAGCAATAGTCCCCTCGTCGGCCGTGGAGGGGACTATGCCTCCTTGCTCTCACATAGCCGACCCTTCAACTTCTATTAACTCAGGTTAGTTTTCTTTAACCCTTTAGTTAATTTTTTTTTTCTTAATTTTCTAAAAACCAAGGGTGGATGGGTGAATCCCAAAAGTGGATGAATCTTAACCATAGTTAAATGGGTTAGAAGATGATAAGAAAAAGGGAGTCGAGACACCCCTCCTGTAGTGACCTAAAATAATTAATTAGCTAGTGTGAAAATAAATGAGGGAATAAGAATAATCTTGAATAAGATTTAATTATAAATGTATTGTCTTTCTCTGCTTTCTAGTCCCTCTGATGCAGACATCGGACCGTTAGATTTTATTTATGACGGAGATCCACCGTTGGATCATGACTTGGAGGACGATCGACCGTTGGATTGAGAGATGACCATTAGAGGGCCAAGATCGGACCATAAATGGGCAGGGGCAGCCATAGTTCTGGTAAATAAATAATAGGATTAATATAAATAGAAAATGGTAAACCTAATTTTAGAATACACAGAACACAATCTCTAGATAATAGAACGTGAGAGAGAAGAAAAGTAGGGTTTTCATGTTTGGAAGAGTTTTCAAGGAAGGAGATCGCAATTCCAAAGCTTGTTCTTCCTCGTGGTAGATTAAATTGTTGAGGCAAGTAAATACTCCCCTTAGATCTAGGTTTTTGTATATAAATTCCATAATTTAAAAGTAGATATATTCATCTTGAATCATGATAAACTTAATTCAAAATCTTTTTACGAAGTATGTAAAGTTTGATAATCATATTTTAGGTTTAGGTATTTAAAATTGAATTAATATGAAATTATTAGATTTCTGGAATTTTAGGACCAGTCGTGAGACAATATTCATAATATATTCTCTCTTATTTCAAAAATTACGAAATTTTGTAGACAGTTCAAAGATTGGTAAATACAACCCTATGCAAAATTTCAGACAAAAAAGAGTTCGTTTGATATTGATTTCATAATTATTTTTAGGACGTGTTAAACCTGTCAACAATTTCAGAACTAGAAAAACCTAACTTATCCTATAATATTTTTAAATATTTTATACATGAGAGTATTGTTTTAAAATTTTTAACACAACTATAATCTAATAGAATTTAAACCCAATTGGTTTCATATTATTTTATTTTATATTGTATATTTGGTGAATTTATTGGTGAAATGTGTCAAAACTGTCAGAAAATTTCTCACTGCAGATAGACTGTGTTTCACTCAATATTTTATATTTAAAATATTATAATTTTATTTTTATGATATTTTTATTATTATGTTCTGGAAGTCTATTTTCCAAAAAAGTAAGCTTCCTAATTTTTAAGTAAGAGATGAATTTCCGAAAAATTATGAAACCATAAAGGTCTCTGTTTTCTATTATTTCGTGAGATAGTGCAACTGTATTGAGTTTAATTATTTATGGAATTATAAGTACATAAATGAAGAGAAGGAAAATAAAGAAAAAAATGAAAGAAATAAATAAATTGTTTTATTTATTTTACATAAGATCATTGGAAATATTATAATATTTGTTACAATTATGTAAAACTTCATAACTTGACAGATAGACTTGAAAAACATAAGTTATTTAATTAATATATTGTTATCATTGTTTCATTTCATATACTGTTTTGAATGCATGCTTGTTCTTGTTCATTTTTATTATGATGGTATATGACACCATAATAAAGAGAATATATTTTGTTAATGGTAAAGATCACTACCCAAGGGATGACTTTGAAGTGTATGATACTCTCGAAAAAGTCTAAATCTATGAGTGATCTCTAAGAGATTCCAGTAGGGGAGTTCGGGACTTCTCAGTGTGACAATACGACTTAAGGGTCCCTTAATGATGGATTAGATGACTTTAGACCACTACCAATGGGCTAGACTTTGGGAGAACCCTATGGGCAGAGGACCAAACCAATTGGAAATTAACTGCAATAATTATTGCATATTTTAATATTGGAATATTAAATGTCAAATACTTTTGTAAATTGCTGCATGCTTGTTGTATTCACTTGTTGAGTTTAAAGCTCACTCTTGCTATTGTTGAAATTTTCAGGAGACACCGGAAGAGGTTAGGGAGTCAAGAGGACAAAGTTAGTTGTCAAGACTTTGTTGAGTTTTAGTTGAATATTTATCTGAGGTAGAGTGAACTGTAGTGATGTTTAATTAATTTGTTTTAACTCTTTTACTCTTTGTGGTTTGTTTAAACTTCAGTTGCTTGATGATATATCTGAATGATATTTATTAGGAATAAATTTTATTGTTGTTGGGGTTTGTCCCCGGATCGCGCCTCGGGATCTACACAAATATGATATATATTGTGTGCAGATTTTGGGGCGTGACACCTCCTTGCGTCATCGACCGAGGAGGTGACTATTTTCCATAAAATAAAATTGCACCCGATATAGATCAAGACATCCTTGCCGAGTTGGGGGCCTTATCCATTAGTATGGATTCTAGTTGATAAGGCTGAGAAACCCATGCATGAAGAAATAAAATTTATATTAAAAATATTCTCCCAGAAATTCATTGAAATTTTGTTTCAATTAATTTTTTTTATAATTCTATTTTAATATATGTATTTATAATGTAAATAAACAAGTGTCACCTAACCCCGTCTCTTTGCTCTCCAATATTCAATCTCATGAATCTTACAAGTTCTATTTTAAGGATGTCAAGTGACACTCTTCCTTAATCTCAACTGTTAACTATTTCTCTCATACACATCTCTCTCTCAACTTAAAAACCATTTGAGAGATTTTAGGATATTGTGATCCTCTATTTTCTCATACGAATAAGGGTGTATAGAAACGTGACCCTCCCCCCACTTTTCTCTCTCTATCCCCTCACCAATTAAGTTTCCTCATTTTCTGTTTGATCCCAAAAAAATCTCTAATTATTAAATTTTCTCTCATCTCACGTTTATCTCAACTGTTTTTTAAAATTATATATTCTCTTTTTATTTTTCGTTAGACTCCCGTGTATCACACGGGGGTTTGCTAGTTAAAAATATTTTAATATATTAAGAGTCCTAATTCTTAATAATTAAGTTTTTTACTTTAAATAAATTACTTAGATTTTTAAACTAAAAATATATATTTATGAGTACCTAATTCTTAAAAATTAGTTTTTTTTTTTTTAGTTTAAATAGATTACTTAAATAGGTTTTCTAGTTCAAGTAAGTTACTAAGAGGTGGTATTGATAAGGGCTATATTTATATTTTAAATAATGAGTTAAAAGTGTTTAAGCACTTCATTATCCTATAAAAAATAAAACCCTTTATTTGTTGGACTGGGCCGTTTCAGCCCATTTTGGGCCCTAAAGGTGAGCCCAAGCATATCTAAGAAGAAATCCAATGTTCAAAGGGCAACTGCAAAGTGGTTGTCAAACACTGATGAATAACCATGTTTTAATTGGAATTATATTCCGACTAAACTTGTAGGTGGATACATACATAGTCATGACCCATTAGGCCCAAGCCCAAGCCTATATTCTGAAAAACATCTTTTGTCTAACCTACAGTGGGCTTGATTTGTCATTTCACACCAAAACCCAATGAATGTCCGGCATGAAATTCTGGTAATTCAAAACAAATCGTTCATTGAAGCACGGCATGAAAACCTCTCATCTCACGTTTATCTCAACTATTTTTTTTAGTTATTCTCTTTTCATTTTTCTTTATACTCCCGTGCATTGTATGAAGGCTTTGCTAGTGAAAAATATTTTAATTTATTAAGAGTCCTCATTCTTAATAATTAAGTTTTCTACTTTAAATAAGTTACTTAGATTTTTAAACTAAAAATATATATTTTTAATTTATCATGAGTACCTAACTCCTAAAAATTAGTTTTTTTTAAAAAAGTTTAAAGAGATTACTTAAATAGGTTCTAATTCAAGTATGTTACTAAGAAGTGGTATTGATAAGGGTTTTTTTAATATTTTAAATAATAAGTTAAAAGTATTTAAACTCTTCATTATCCCATAAAAAAATAAAAACCTTTATTTATTGGACTGAACCGTTTTAGCTCATTTTGGACCCTAAAGGTGAGCCCAAGCATATCTAAGAAGAAATCCATGGTTCAAAGGGCAACTGCAAAGTGGTTGTCAAACATTGATGAATAACCATGTTTTAATTGGAATTATAGCCCGACTAAACTTGTAGGTGGATACATATATAGTCATGGCCCATTAGGCCCAAGCCCATATTCTGAAAAACATTTTTTGTCTAACCTACCGTGGGCTTGCACACCAAAACCCAACAAAACGTCCGACATGAAATTCTTGTAATTCAAAACAAATCGTTCATTCAAGCACGGCATGAAAACCTCAAACTTTTCTTTTTTCTGGTTCTTCCATTCCGTTTTTGGTGATCATCTCCAAAGACCCTGCGATTCCTGAGTAAGATCTATTTCTTCTTGTCTTACTATATATCCAACTTATCTGACCTCGTTTTGTGTTTCCCTTTTGATGTGCTTTTAATCATGATATTTTGTTGGAGAGCTTTATTATTTTTGTTTTCGTTTATTTTAGATTCATCAATAAATATTAGTGTATGATTTGAATATGGTCTTGTTTAATTTACTACAATTGAGAGATGGTGATCAACTTCATCCCTGCTTAACGAAAAAAAATAAAAATTACCCCCTTTACTCGAAAACCTCCTATTTCATCTATTATCCTCTTGATAAGTGTCTTAACCAATACTCCTCAAAAGATCGTCTGACAAGGGATGGAAGATCAATTTACTTTATCAAGGCACGTAACATCAGCTCTCACTCTAGGGCGGGGTAATTCTCATGATTTTTCTATAGCCCTCCTTAGATAGCTTTTTCCGTGACGGCTTTCACTCTGAGGCGGGGCAACTCTCAGAATTTTTTCCACAGCCCTCCCAGGTAGTCCTTTCTGTGACTCGAATCCGAGACGTGGTTTTAGGCTTTAAAACCAATGATAAGTGTCTCGACCAATACTCCTCAAAAAACCAGCCTGACAAGGAGTGGAAGATTAATTTACTTAATCAAAGCACGTGTGGAGAGAGAGCACGTAATCAAAGCACGTAATCAAAATACATTATAATAATATAAAAAAAAAAAATTGAATTACCCAAACAAATCCCAAAACAGAGATACATATTTATATAGATTGAGCAAACCAGGGAGAGAGAGATTAACAGTAACCCAAAGGCAAAAGTAGTTAATGAAGCAGGGAGAGAGAGAGAGATCAACTCTAGAAAGATCTCTTGATCCACGATGACCAATTATCAGATGGCTCAAATTCACTTTAGGAAGATCTCTTGATTAAGCACAACCTCGATCAACAGCAACAACGCCACAGTTCAGATTAAGTCAAAATAATCGGTGGCTCCAAAAGTGATAGTTCGTACACGCGTATGCTCGCTGTGCACCTAAGTTTGGTGTAACGCATTACGTGGGATAATAATGCAAAACCTAAGTAGGCACAAAAGGCTTTATATACCCACTCAAACTGTCAAACATCTTTCAAGTAATGTGGGACTAACTCTCTCTAAAAAAAAAGTAACGTGGGACTAAAGATAAAAAAAATTTCTTCTAAACCAGTGTTTATATTGTGGGTAGCAGCAATTTACAACCATATTTTCAGTAATATGCCAATGTCCTTGACCAATCCAAACCTTCTGAACCATAGTAATTTCAGGATAAGGGAACAATACAATATCAAATATATTCATGTTTAGTTCGACTTTATCTTCGAAAATAGGATTAGATGATCTGCGGGATATAATGGATACGGTAAAAATACATTTGTTCAAAATTTAGTTTTCACCCTTATTAAACGTGGATAAGATTCACTAACTCTTAATGTTCAACAACAAAACTATAGTTTTTAAAAAGAGTTATTAAAAAAATATTTAACTTTAATTAAGAATTTTTAATCCTTTGAAGGTTAATTTTTTTCACAAGATAAGGTACCATGCAGCATAAATGTTCCTGTTTGGCATTAAAGACTCTTAAGATTTGAATGATTTCACCAAATCAAGGTGAGTTGTAAGAGATGTCTTTCCATTATTTATAATCTTTGAGAGTGATTGTTACAACTGTACATGAGATAAGTTTCCTTAACTGTTTTGGAAACTATCCCCCTACAATCAATCATAAGGACTACAATCATGCATGAGAATAATATAGAAAATCTTCAACAAGATCCTTTGGTTGATTCTTTGGTGTCATTAGTTGTATCAAGAGTCCTACAAACATTGGACATGGCTTGAGTCTCTTCTTCTACATGCCCCCTCAAACTGGGCCGCGGGTTTTTCCAAAGGCCAAGTTTGACTTGTAAGTGTGCAAACGCTCGCTGTGGCAAGGGCTTGGTGAGAATATCAGCAACTTGTTCGGTTGAGGGGACAAACCGAGTTATCAAAGAACCGAGGGCGACCTTTTCACGTACAAAATGATAGTCTATTTAAATGTGTTTGGTGCAGGCATGAAAAACCGGATTGATCAACATGTGGAGTGCCGGTATATTGTCACAAAAGAGTGTAGGTGGTTGGTGCAAGAATAAGCCAATATCACGCAAGATGTATGATAGCCAAGTGACCTCGGCAGCGGCGGAAGCAAGTGCGCGATACTCTGCCTCAGTACTGGATCGAGCTACTGTGGGTTGTTTCTTCGCACTCCAAGAGATACAATTCCCACCAAGATAGGTACAATAACCAGTGGTTGATCGGCGTGTTAAGGGACAGCCGGCCCAATCGGCATCCGAGAAGGCATATAGCACCATGGGATTGCGAGACAAGAGACGAGTCCCATGAGTAAGCGTTCCTTGCACATACTGGAGGATACGTTTGACTAGTTGGAAATGAAAGTTAGTGGGTGCTTGCATGAACTGACAAACGTAGTTGACACTGTATGAGATATCCGGTCTAGTGAATGTCAAGTATTGAAGTCCTCCTACGATACTCCGATAAAATTGCGGATCAGAGAAGGTGGAATCATCATGTTGGGGAGGCCGAATTTTGGACATGAGAGGAGTAGAGATAGGCCGACAATCCTTCATTTGAGCCTGCTCAATGAGATCAGACGCATATTTGGTTTGCTTCAAAAAGAGGCCACGGGTGAATTTTTGAACTTCAACTCCAAGAAAATAATGTAGAAAGCCAAGGTCTTTCATAGCAAATTCAGCCCCCAAATCTGTAATAAATCGATCAAGAAACATGGGATTACTCCCTGTCAAGATGATATCGTCGACATAGAGGAGAAGGAGTAGGGTACCAAGTGAGCTATGACAGATAAAGAGAGAGGAGTCAGCGGAGTTGCAAAAGAACCCAACAGATAATAGATATGTGCTGAAGCGGTCGAACCATGCTCGAGGAGCTTGTCGAAGGCTATATAAAGCCCGTTTAAGTTGACAAACAAAGGTTGGACAAGATGTATCTTTCAATCCCGGCGGTTGTTCCATGTAGACAGGTTCACCCAAACGCCCATGAAGGAAGGCATTTTTAACATCCAATTGACGGATATCCCAATTATGGGTTAATGCTACTGTTAAGACAATCCGAATTGTAGCGGGTTTTATGACAGGAGAATGTTTCTTGAAAATCAATGCCGGGTTTTTGATTAAAACTTTTAGCAACAAGGCGGGCTTTCAAGCGTTGCCATCGGAATGTAGTTTAGCTTTGTAAACCCATTTACATCCGACCACGTTCATTGTAGCCAATCTAGGCACCAACTTCCACGTCTCATTGTGATGGAGGGCAGCAATTTCTTCTTGCATGGCACAGAACCATCCTTGATGTTTCATTGCAGATTTTATTGTTTTGGGCTCAGTTGGTATGATATCAGCAACATAGGTGTAATCTGGGGAGAAGTACCTGGGGTTTGGCTTGGTAATACCAGCTTGAGACCTTGTTCTCATTGTGGGACTCAAGTGACCACTGGTAGAGACCGTGACAGCATCAACAGGTGGTTGGTTGAGTATGGAATCCATGCTAGAAACTGGTGAGATTGTAGTAGTAGGTAGCTCAAAGTTGTTGTTCATAGGAGATATTGGTTGAGGGATAGACTTCCTAGGCACCAACAGTTCCGTGGAGAGGCCAACTGATGTAGACGGTGAATTGTGGAGTGGGAACCTAATGCAGCAACATGGTGAGCAGGTTCGGATGAGGCCTCCTCTACTGTTGGAAGAGAGGAAATAAATGGAGGTGAGGGAGTATCATTCAACTGATCAGCAGCACCTGTAAGCCATTCAGAAAAAATTGTGATTTCTTCATTAGTATTGACTGTAGAGAAAAGTGAGCTTGGGTCTTTGAATGGAAATGTCGCCTCATCAAAGACCACGAGTCTAGAAATGTAGACACGACCTGTGGGTGGGTAGTAGCAGTGGTAGCCTTTGTGAATTAGGCTATAACCCAAGAATACACATGGTAAGGAGCGAGGATCAAACTTATTTTTGGCATAGGCCCTTAGATAGGGAAAGCATCGGCAGCCAAATATACGAAGAGATCCATAATCTGGTTTCTTGTTCATCAAAAGTTCATATGGTGATTTCCATTTAAGAACACGAGAGGGGTGTTGATTGATCAACCACACTGCAGTGCCAAAGGCTTCTACCCAAAATTTTCTTGGTACATTTCCATGAAATAGCAGTGTTAGGCCAAGCTCAGTAATATTTCGGTGCTTCCTTTCAGCGAGCCCATTCTGTTCGGGTGTGTGAGGACACGACATTTGATGTCGAATCCCATGATGGAGAAGATAGGATAGAAAATCCCGGTTTTGAAATTCACCCCCACCATCTGATTGGAAGATTTTCACTCTTTTCCCAAACTCTGTTTCTATTTGTTTATAAAATGTCTGACTTGAACTTCAATGGATAATACCATGTGTAGCGGGTGCATGCATCCACAAAAATGACATAATATGTAAATTGCTGATTTGAGATAGTAGGAGCTGCCCCCCATAAATCGCAATGTATAGCAGAAAAAGGTTCATCACATTGTTCATCAGAAGATAAGAATGGTAGGCGACACACCTTGGCCATTTGACAACTACAGCACATTTTCTCAGTTTTATTACTAGCATCATTCATACTCAAAATGAGTTTATTTGTCTTCAGTCGATCCACAACATTCATATGAGGGTGTCCCAAGCGTTGGTGCCAAATTTCATCGCTCGCCACTCTAAACCGACTTGAGAAAAAAGCTGCTTCATTTTTCGGCTGCAAGGCGTATAAACCACCACATCTAGGTCCTGCCGCTATCACTTGTTTGGTTTCCTTGTTCTGTATAAGAAATCCATTTGATGAAAATTTAAACACATAAGGATGGTCACTTGTTAGTTGGTTTACAGATAAGAGATTCTTTTTGATGTCTGGAACTACCAAAACATTATGCAAATTCAAACGATGATTTCCCATATCAATAGATGCCTGTCCTTTGTGAGTAATATCAAGAGCATTTCCATTCCCAACAATAATCTTATCAAAACCAGTATAACGATGAAGTGAATGAAGCTTACCGACATCTGCAGTCATGTGAGCGGATGCCCCGGTATCAGGAAACCAAGCCGAATCTTGACTATCTGCCATTGTCATAGCAGCAAGAGCCTGAGAAACATCTTCGGGCTGGTAGGTTTGGTTGAATCGGTGCCAACAGCGTAAGGCCGAATGGTTTGTTTTGCTACAAATCTGACAATTAACTCATTTTTCGCGTCCTTGTTTCCCGACAAAATCATTTTTGTCTTGTACCTCCATTTGAGGTTTCACTCCCAGTATTCCATTACCACGGTTAGGTGGTTGGCCAGCTTGGGTGAATCTGTGTCCTTTTGACGTGAACCCACCATGTTGCTTACCTTTCTTATTGGAGTATTTGCCCCCACCTTGCCCGTGGGACTGTTGTCCTATGAATGCATGAGCTTGATCAAGGAAACCAAGGCCTTCAGTGGAGTACATGATCTTTAGTGTTTCATGGCCTTGAAGGAGAGGTATTATCTCACGGTAGGATGGTGTGGGTGGTTTAAGCATTGTGGTGACAAAGGATTCATATCCTGGTCCTAAACCTTTAAGGAGAGAGAAGACCTTTTGACGATCTGCAACAGGCTTGCCTATGGCAGCCAAGTCGTCACATAATCGCTTGAAAATTTGAATATAATCAGCAAGAGGGGAGTTACCTTTTCGATGCATACTTAGCTGTTGCTGCAAATAGAATTCCCGTTCTTGGGATTCTTGAGAAAAGGAGTCAAGTAGGGCATGCCATACTTCAGCAGAATTTTCAAGTCCTACCACTAGGCATAGGACCTCGTCAGAAAGTGTTCCAGTGATCCAGCCACGAAGTAGGCGATCTGATCGTCTCCACACGGTAAATTCTGGATCTCCGACAACTTTTGTTCCTTCAACAACATCCGTGGATGAGAGAGGAAGGAACCCGCTCAGGCATGGGGTAATTTCCTTCAATAAACCCCAGCATATCCTGACTTTCTATCAAACCCATGAATTGGGTTTTCCAGAGGAGGAAGTTTGATTGAGTGAGCTTGATGGAAACGAAGTTTCCAACATTCAAATTGGAAGGATATAGGTACTTGAACCCAGAAGCAACCATGAGTAATTATAGGAGGAAGCTTGAGAAATGATGAAATAAAGAGAGAAATTAGAAGAAAGAAATCAATGAAGGCAAGAGCAGGAAAGAGAAACAGAGCAACTCACCGTTAGCAGAGCTATGATACCATAAAGTGAATGAATTTATTGAGAATTCTTGGATGATTTACAATGACCCCATAAAGGGTTTAAATAGATGTTTTATGCCAAGACTCCTAATATAGAAAGATCTCTCAAAGATAATCCTAATCTAATCATACCTAATCAAATCCTAAATTCAAATTTAATTGATACTATCTAATTGTGAAGAGATACACTGATAATGATACAGTGTATCTCATTCACTTTATTACAATAGGATATTTCCTAATATTCCCCCTCAAACACATGTGGATTGAAAATCTTCATGGGTTTGGGCAACTTGAGTACTCCTTTTGTGCATAAAGAGCTAAAACATCCGTACTTGGTAGTCACCGCCAGTCTATGAAGTCTATCTCTGTCGCATCCCGCTCATATTTATGAGTCTGTCGGAGCCGGTAGCCCACTAGAACAAGCTGTCATGATCGTCTTCCCAAAGCACCCGGAGATTGATTTGCAACGTGAAGAAAAACTTTCATTAGAGAGGTCTTCAATAAAATAAAAGGAGATACACTTATTACGACAGCCATCAAAGAGGAATAAAAAAAAAAAAAAAACTAGACCAACCATGCTAACATCTATGTTGGCTTTGATGACAAAAAAAAAAAAAAAAAGAATAGAGAAACTTCAGTCCCGACGGGCGGCGGCAATGCTGCCCGTCGGAAACACGTAATAAAAGGGAAAAAAAAAAAATCAATACAGGCAGATCGCCCGCTCTGATACCATGTGAAAGCGTCCAACTCAAAACTAATTGGCAATGAGTGGAGAGGCCTTACATGTATATAAGGCCATAACTATTTCTCTATTTAGTCGATGTGAGATTAATTCTCTTACATGCCCCCTCACGTGCAGCCCTAATTTTAGGTCTGTCACATGCGCCTCTTTTTGGATCATCAATCATGCAGCCTTTCTGTTTGGGTCTGCTCACACTCACGATGACAGATCCAAACAGAAAGGCTGCATGATTGACGACTCAAAAAAAGGCGCACGTGACAGACCTAAAATTAGGGCTGCATGTGAGGGGGCGTGTAAGAGAATTAATCCCACATCGACTAAATAGAGAAATAGTTGTGGCCTTATATACATGTAAGGCCTCTCCACTCATTGCCAATTGGTTTTGAGTTGGACGCTTTCACATGGTATCAGAGCCCAAAAGGCCCAACGGCCAAATTATGCTCACACTCACGATGATAGACCCAAACAGAAAGGCTGCATGATTGACGACCCAAAAAAAGGCGCACGTGACAGACCTAAAATTAGGGCTGCACGTGAGGGGGCGTGTAAGAGAATTAATCACACATCGACTAAATAGAGAAATAGTTGTGGCCTTATATACATGTAAGGCCTCTCCACTCATTGCCAATTGGTTTTGAGTTGGACGCTTTCACATGTTCATTCACTTTATGGTATCAGAGCGGGCGATCTGCCTGTATTGATTTTTTTTTCTTTTTATTACGTGTTTCCGGCGGGCGGCATTGCCGCCGCTCGTCGGGACTGAAGTTTCTCTATTCTCTTTCTTATTTTTTTTGTCATCAAAGCCAACATAGATGTTAGTATGGTTGGTCTAGTTTTTTTTATTTTTATTATTCATTTTTGATGGTTGTCGTAATAAGTGTATTTTATTTTATTTTATTGAAGACCTCTTTAATGAGAGTTTTTCTTCACATTGCAAATCAATCTTCGGGTGCTTTGGGAAGACGATCATGACAGCTTGATCTAGTGGGCTACCGGCTCCGATAGACTCATAAATATGAGTGAGATGCGACAGAGATAGACTTCACAGACTGGCGGTGACTACCAAGTACGGATGTTTTAGCTCTTTATGCACAAAGGGAGTACTCAAGTTGCGTAAACCCATGAAGATTTTCAATCCACATGTGTTTGAGGGGGAATATTAGGAAATATCCTATTGTAATAAAGTGAATGAGATACACTGTATCATTATCAGTGTATCTCTTCACAATTAGATAGTATCAATTAAATTTGAATTTAGGATTTGATTAGGTATGATTAGATTAGGATTATCTTTGAGAGATCTTTCTATATTAGGAGTCTTGGCATGAAACATCTATTTAAACCCTTTAAGTGGTCATTGTAAATCATCCAAGAATTCTCAATAAAGAAAGATCTCTCAAAGATAATCCTAATCTAATCATACCTAATCAAATCCTAAATTCAAATTTAATTGATACTATCTAATTGTGAAGAGATACACTGATAATGATACAGTGTATCTCATTCACTTTATTACAATAGGATATTTCCTAATAGGCATCACTCCTAGAAACAATTCTTTTGATGAAGTTGTAAGCATCTCGTACAATGGGATTAGGATTTCGTCTAGCCCTGCCACAGGTGTCCCTTTTAACAGTGGTTAAGATTCACTCATGCCTAGGTTCAACAATCCTTCCTTAGTTTTTAGAAAAGAATATTAAAAAATATTAACTTAAGAGTTAAAAGTTGTGAACCAGAAGCTTTGTGAGTCTTTGTGAGTGAGCGAGATGGGAAGCAGCGCTTGCCCATCGGTAGTGTATACTAGTCACTACTCCATTGATCCGGGTCAAGTTATCTCTACCTGCCCATGACTTAGAACAGATACTAACCTATTAACCGGGGTTAGTGCCTAACTGCGTATCACTCACCAAAAACAAGAAAAAAAAAAAAAAAAAAAGCAAGATGGTTTTGGTCTGGGGAGGGCCGGACCAAATCCAGTCTCCGTACAAGCACGCCCCGCCAATTGGAGTTGGGAATGGGGATCAGATTCAATCCCGACTGAGTTTAATGGCATCCCCATTGATATTCACAAATTCTTCTAACCTTGGTTATTTAAAAACCTACAGTAATTATAAAATATTAATCATAAAGTTTTAAAATAGTTAACCAGAGTTAAGGGTGGGACCGACTTAAAAGGGGTTGAAACGATTTCCGTTTCTCAGCATTTCAGGACTCTCTCTCTCGCTTAAGAATCGCATGGAGTGGTCTCCAAGGCCAAAACGGCCTTCCATTGTGCGGCAGCGAAAGCGGAGAAAGTTGTTATTTAAAAAAAGACTCCTTTTTCTTTCTCCTTCCTCTTCCCACGAAGCAGCATCCAACAGCGATCCAGGAGCTTTGTTTTCTAGGTTTTCTAATAATTTCTATTTCATTTGATTTGCTTTGTATGGTTTTGTGATTTCCATTTCTGTTTTGGTGATGCTGTTTCTTTGTTTTTGAAGGAGCACAGGCCTTTCTGTGAGACCTCAGACGGTCATTCGTTAGCTTTTGAACCTTCTTCAGGAATAAAAGTTAGTTTCTTCAACAATTGTGCTTTTCTTTAGCTTAGTTTGCTCCATCCAAATGCACCTGAAATTCTGATAATCCATATCATCTTTTGGGAGCTCTTAAAACAAAACCCAAAACTCAAACAGTAGAATTTTGTTAGTGATCCAAATACATAATGTCAGTTGTCACTACCAAAAGGCTTAGGCAAAGTGGTTTGTGCTTAATTTTTTTTTTGAAGATATATGCAATGTACGTAGGTACTTAAGTTTATGCTAATACTCTAAAAAACTGTAAGGTCACATGCTGGTTTTGGCTTCCTTAACAACAAATTCCTATATATCTTTCCTAACTTTTATGTAAAACTTAATACAATTAGGGATATGACATGTAGTACAGTAAAATTAATCAAGTCGACCTGAACAATTTATTGCTTGTGTTTGGCTTGATTAACAACCTAATGGTATTTTGTTGAACCCCAAATATTAGTAAATCTTTACCACAATTAATAGAGATTAAAAGGGACATGTGTTGAACCATGGATGTGAGTGAAGTTGGAGAGAGTCCAATTAACTGTGATCCTATCTCGAATCATCTCATCAGTTCTAATGGAGTGGATTTGGGTCTAACCAGAATATGTCAGTGTGATCGGATGATATGGTAATAAAATAAATTGGTTATATGTAATATGGTGAAATAGTGGTTGGTTTTATGAGAGGGAGTTCAGGGCACTTGCCCTTAATTAGTGGCACGACAATTGTAGAATAGTGAGGTCTCAGGGCAGGGTTATAGGTTTCATTCCACTCGAATCAATTAACCAATCAAAAGAAGCAGATGGTCCAAAATTCCGTGAATTAAACATCAGGAAAATAAAATGCACGGAAATTGTAAGCAAAAAGTGAAATTAGGACTTGCTAAGAGATTAAAAGTCCTCCGAGATTGTTATCTCAAAATGGAAATCAATCCACACATGGGACATAATGATCACAACAACAAAAAATGTACATAGAAAAGAATATGAGTAGAAGCTAACAGAAAACGAAGCTAACAAGAATGAGAGCATATATCCACCATGGGTTCAGGAATTATTTGTGTAGGAAAAAGTTCGAAACAAATCGGTAAAATTCGAAAATAAATCGGAAAAATTTCAGGTAACAAATGAAAAAAATATAAAATAAGATTATTAATTATGAAAATTATAAACAAATATATTTCATATTTTAGATATTTATTCGGGATTTTTTCAAGAAGTCGTGAATAATTTGTTTTTAATTTGTGAAATTCATGATTTTTTTTTAAAAGTCGCAAATTAATGGTGTGAAGAAAAAGTCGGGTATTATTCGGGATTTTTTTGAAAATATCCAAGAACTTGGTAATTATGATGTACACTCAGAGAGATCATTCCAGTAATCAAAAGATATCAGGAAGCTACTCATCAGTCAGAAATGGATATCATACGACACGTTTCCGAACACCCATGGAAAGATCCAATTGTTGTTTCTTTACAAAATCTCTTGTTAAATTCACTGTAAATTATACTTCATGAGTTTTGTTACTGTTCTTCAATGAAAATGTTTGATCAAGCTGAATAATTTTCATCAAATGGAAGGCTTTTCTTGAATTGCTTACAATTTATAATTTTTAATGTTCTTTCTTTACGAAATCTCGTGTTTTTAACATCTCATTTTGTTCCGGTCCAAAAAGTGCGAAGAAGAGATGAGACTCAATACTTTTCAGCTGAAGCTCTCACCCAAAACTGAAGCATCGAGTCCTCCTAGCTCCTCAGAGGGAAGGAGCTCTCCGGGGCCCACCCGACCAGAGCCCCCTATTGGTGACATGCAGCACCGGAAGAGACAATCTCAGTCTGGGGCTGAGGACGAGGTGGCCAAAAGGCCGAACCAAAACCAGCTAACTCCCACCACCACCATCAAAGCCTCCTCAGCTCCTATTGCCAAGGGCAAGGAAAAGGTAACCATTGATCCCCGCGATGCTGGGATCATCTGTGACGAGAACGGTGTGACGACTGGGATCTGGGAACCAATCTTTCAACTCAAGGACAGACTTGTGAACAAGAAGGACTCTGCTCTTGAGACCCCACTGATAAGTCTGGCTCTGGTTGATGGCTTCCATCTCCCGAATGACGACGCCATGTCAGATAAATGGAGCGAAGATGACTCGCTCCTACATGCGAGTAGTTCGATGACAAACGTAAGTTTTCTTTCCTGCTCAATTTTCTTTTGTATTGGCATTCTACTTATGATGTAGAGACCCAAATTTAATTCTTACCATTTATATGAATTTCTAGAAAAATATGTCGGATTTTAATACATGTCTTCCTATGATTTTAATGTGGAATGTCTAGATATAGAAACTCAAATATTTCGTTCGTTATTAGCCTTTTTATTATGATATAATTTATGATATAATTGCATGAAATTGAAGATATATATATAAAAAAAAAATGAGACCGTGAAATCCTCCTTATATAGCTGACTAGTGCCACATTCTTTTGCAGCTTGTTCACTCCTTTGCCGCTCTGAGGCGTCACCTGAACCAGGCTCATGAGGACCACAACGCCACCCTCAAGTCGGTTGAGGCCCTTCAGGTCAGGGAAGGGAAGATCCGGGCTGATCTCAGTGGCAAACTGACCGAAGCCAAGAATGAGATCGGTCAGTTGATGAAAGCCCTGGCGAAATCTCAGACTGAAAACCAGTCCCTGCGAAATCAAATGGGGGCCCTGAAGAACCAAGTTGCCGAGGGCAGAGCTGCAACTGCGGAGGTTGCTGCAGTCAAAGCCGAGGTCGGAAGCAGCAGTGGGCCCTGAGCTCCCAACTCTTACCTTATCATTACCTTCCCCATTCATACTTGATTGATTAGCACTCTGTTGCTCCCTTTCCTTTGTTTTTGATGGTACTGGCTTACCTATGCCTCTTTTCCCAACATATGTTGCCAATAACCATGTCTAGATTCTTCAAATTCTTTCATATGATTATAAGATTTCTACCATTAGTTCTTTTGTGGCATGATATTTATTCAGCAGTGATATTTATATATGACTTTCTTTTGCGAACTAACTATTATGTAGATCAGATTAGCTAAGATTGGGAATAGCATTGAGATTTGAAACTTGAAACATTCAAAAATACAACTTAGGTTACATGACCATTTTGGCTAAAATTTACAAGAGTTGAACCCATTTTTGTACTGTCATCTATTTTCATAAAAATGTGGCAAATTATAAACCACAGATTGATCTACACTGCAAACCAAATTACTATGTGTTGTTAGAAGTTCTGGCTCTGGAGGTATAATAATGACAACTTGATGTTCATTTGATGCATTCACTATGCTTATTTCGTGTCCCCCTTTTTTCTTTATGTACTATTTTCCATATTCTAGGACCATATTAGCCTGTTACATGAAATGTGTCAAATCCGAAGCAAGCCACAGCTGGTAAATTTCTTATTGAGATTGATTGCAAGACATTTAAAAAAAAAAAAAAGTCTACCTTAAGTCTCAACAAGTTTCCATATATTATCTACACTGCAACAACTATCTGTACTACCTATATATGCGATGGACTAAATAACTATTTCCAATTCATTACATTGGGGAATCCTTTCATGATTTTCTTTTCATTAATACAAATTATTTTATCCCATCATTTTATCTTAAAAGTCTTTGCATTAATAGTTTAATACAATGTACTCTTTTCTAACAAATGGTATAGGTTCTTTAATTTTAGTTTTTTTTTGTTAGCATTTGGATGTCATAAAGATCCTGAACTTCTCATCTTGAATTTATATGTCAGACCAACCAAATGTCCTCAACTTGGGAGTTTAGTCATCATTGCGAGTAGGAGCATATAGCAATTTGATACAGATTTTTTGGAAAGTGGAATCTATAGGGGATCTTTTCTTCTGGTGAATTGTTAAGACCTAGATGCATTCTTATTACCTGTTTTCATGGATGTTTAACATACAAGTCCTGGGAATGCATACCATACTTTTAAGTTGTGTGATTTTATATTAAGTTGGTCTTTTCTGCAGTATCAAAAATATGTCAGTCCTGAATGGGTACTGCAACAATTGCATAAATTATGAGGGTGACCAATGGGTCAGATTTTCTCATTAACTATGACTTTTTAGCATAAATGTTACTTCTTTTGAGAGAGAACGACGCAATTCTTGGTATATTCTTTTATGTTTTTGTTGACTGAATTAAAAACATAGTTTTAAAAATATTTTTATTGGTTCGTGTTAGTTGGAATATGGTATATGATTTTATCTAAACAATTAGTGTAATGGGGAAAATTGGGAAATGCGCAAGTCTTCGAAGGACGAATGAGAGACTCGTGCCCCAGCTAAATATGAACCCGTGCCCTAGTTGAAGACGAGCCCTTGCCCTAGCTGAGGACAAGCCCATGCCCTTGTTTAGGACGAGCCCACGCCTCATTTGAGGACGATTTTTGAGTTCGTCCCCATTTGAGGACGATCTCTGATCTCGTGCCCTTCTAAGGACGGGGTTTAGACTCGTCATGACGGAATCATGCGTATGTGGAGAACAGAAGTTTCAAGAGGCGATCTATTATTCAAAACACTCATGAATTAGGTAAAGATCTCTGACCTTGCATTAAATGTTGGTCACTTTGAATTGCTTTCGGCTCTGGAATCGACATGATAAGGAGTAGACATGCATTTATGGTAAGATATTTTGTCTGACATAAACGAAATAATTAGTTGGGATGCATGGCCATCCACAAGCATGGATGGACATACCAATCTTAGCCTATAAGTACCCCAAGGATCTTAGTGAACAGGGATCGCCAATTCACACACGCCCAGACCAAATCTCCGCTCAAGCTCAGACCAAAGGCCCTAACCCAAGACCTCTTGAACTCTACTTACGTTTCTTCTTATGTATTCCATCTTCTACCTCTTATTAACTTAAGCATCGGAGTGTCTTGGCAGGGCGGAAGGCTCCTCCTCAACAAACAAAGGGACTCATCTGCGTCCTTCATCCTTCAGCTACTCAAGCAGATCGGTGGATTATTGACACGTGGAGCTTCCCAAAAATTTCCAATATAAAATTGGCGCCGTCTGTGGGAATAACGTTGACTCCCAACCCTGAATCAACCTTCTGTTACGTTGTATCTTGTCATGGCAGATCAAGCCCCATCCGAAGGAAATATGACTGGACAAGCTTCGTTCGAGGGAGACCTATCCCAAATTAATCAAGTTATCATGATGCTGTAGCAACAACGAGAAGATAAGCTACAACAACAATCCACCATGAACCGCTTGGCCTTTAATCATCAAAGGTTGCAAGACAAACTTGAAAATTTTGAGCAAGACCGTCTTGACGCAGATGGTAGAACAACATCCCTGACCATACAGAGTAGGTCACCACCACGGAACACTCTACCCTATAACCTAGATCATCCGGGCATGCTGAGTTCCCCTCCCCGGCGACGTCCGTCTCAAAGACCCTACGACGCCGAAAACATGTGGCGAACTCCTTCGCGGGATCAGAATGCAAGAAGATCCCCCCCTCCTAATCAAGAGGCTCGTCAACATCTTGCCTTCCCCTCTTCTCCAGGGCAAGAAGCCCAATGGGATTTCATCCCATCTGTAGGGAAATGTGCTGAGATGGTTCCGACAATTACCCACTGGGTCAGTCAAAGGCATGGATATGCTTAGTTCGCTCTTTATTGATCGATACATATCCAATAAAAAGAAGGATGCAGATGTAGATTCTCTCTTGGCCATAAAGATGAAGACATTCGAGACCCTCAGAGATTTCGTCCAAAAGTCCAAGGAGGAAGTTCAAAATCTGGGTGAGTGTAACGATCACAGAGGCATCTCGGCGTTCAAAAATGCACTTCCGATCGGGTCGAGGTTATATGAGTCAATCGCTCTGGACCGGCCTAAACGTATGGACGATCTGCTGGTCCGTGCCACAAAGTATGCACGATTCGAGGACGACCTTAAAGCTCGGACCAAGCCAAGAGCTTCTCCAGTTGAAGCAGTAGAAAGGATGGAGTTGCCTTCCATTTCAAGCAAAAGACCAATGTACTCTTCTCCTGAAGATGAGCCACGAGACCACGTGCAACCAAGAATAAGAGCAAGTCAGAATCAGCAACACGATCAGCGCTCGTATAAGTTTAACCATAATCAAAATCAAAATCAACAGAATCAGTCGGATCAAGGATTTCGACCCGAGAGATGCCCCTATCAAAACCAACTAGGTTAGATAAATTTCACTGTTAGCCTAGCTACGATTATGCAGACCATGTCAAATGAGCCATATTTTGTTTGACCGCAACCTATCACGGACGTTGCCATTGGACCCCGTGCCCGGGACTTCTGTCATTATCATAAGTGTCGGGGTCATTTGACTAATCATTGCTGGGTACTGAGAGAATACCTGGAGAAGCTGATAGGGGAAGGTTACTTGGGAGAATATGTCATCCCCAATAACCTAACGGGGCATGTTCAAACACCACGAGATGTGCACGTATTGAAGAACCGTTGCGTCCGGGTCCCCACAGAGAAGAAGGAGCACCATCCAGCATCATCAATGTCATTCATCGTACAAGGTCGCCCGTGCTTGATTTGGAACAAGATTTTCGGGCAAAGGCTAGAAAGTTATCTCATGTGGCGGAAGTCTGCCAAGTAAGGCCGGGGATGAGGGGCATTGAGAAAGCCTTAACCTTCTATGACAAAGACATGCAATCTGTTGTCCGACCTCACTACGATGCTCTCGTCCTCACCATGAAGATTGGCAATTTCAATATAAAGAGGGTGCTCATCGATTATGGGAGTGTGGTGGACATTCTTTATCTTCTAGCCTTTGTTCAAATGGGATTGGATCAGGTCACACTAATCCCGACACAGACTCCGTTGGTTGGATTCGATGGAAGTTCGATGCAACCACTTGATGAATTTGTATTGCCCATTCAGGCTAGGCCGATTGTCCTTTCAACACGGTTCTCCAACCTCGATGCTTCGCCCCCTTTTAATGTCATATTGGGAAGATGGTGGACACACGAGATGAAGGCCATCCCGTCGTCTTATTATCAGGTATTGAAATTCCCTACCCAAGAGGGGCTGAATGAGATCAAAGGAGATCAATTGGCGGCTCAAAAGTCCATAAAAGCAATCTGCGCATTCGTCAAATCGAAAGGCATGACAAGGAATTCGTAGTGTCCATACTAAGGCATGAAGGTAGTCTTGATCTTCAACTAATGGTATCCGATCGAAGATCGATCTTCGAAAAGAACTTCGCTCACATCAACTGGTCAAACAAGTCGTCTATCCAAGGTAATGGATAACGATTCTTGATCATGACCTTGTTCAACTGCCTATAGTCAATGCACATCCTCATCGACCCATCATTTTTCTTCACAAAGAACACTGGAGCTCCCTATGGTGAAACACTTGGTCAAATGAAACCAAGGTTTTGCAACTTTTCAATCTGCTCATTCAACTCCTTTAGCTCAACTGGGGCCATCCTGTACAGTGCCCTAGAGATCAGAGTAGTGCCTGGAGCCAGCTCTATAGCAAACTTAATAACCCTATTTGGAGGTAACCTTGGCAAGTCCTCGAAAAATACATCCAAATACTCACTCACAACCTGGATGAGTTAATCTTCTACCCAGCTCAAATTCTCTGACTTTCTATTTCTTTTTTTAAAATTATTTTATATCGAATACTACGAGACCTACTGCTTATGAGGTGCCTTATCAGCCTTCTATGACCTAGGCCAATTGATCCATCTTAACACTCACTGAAAACTTTACTAGATGTGATCATGTACGGCTGCCCACATTGCAAGGGGGAGAAGGGAATCCAGGAGAAGAATGTGCTAGAAGTCATTGTAGATTAGGCCATGCAGAAGATAGAAGTGGTGTGTAACATATTTTCATTCTACTATTGTCACCTATTTGAAAGTCATTGTGTAGAAGGTTTTGAAGTGTTTATGGATATTTTGGTAGTTCAGGTTTTTTATTTAAATTTATTTCTTAGACGTCTCATTTGATTTATCTTATTTTCTTTACAATTATATGCTTCTGTTCCTTCTTTTGAAAGTAGGAGGGGAGGGTGTTTCTAGGATTCGGTTCCAATTTATATCCCGATTGAAGTTCAGGTTTTTTTTATTTAAATTTATTTTTTAGACATCTCATTTGATTTTACTTATTTTCTTTACAGCATATATCGTGCTATCTTGCTATCAATTTAGTCTCAATCTTCATAGACCTTAAAAAATGATAAAAAATCTCTTCCGACAAAACTTTTGTTAGGTGAGGTTGTGGGACATGAATTAGGCCGCATGTAATCAACTCATTTTTGCATAAATGTTCATGCATTATTTTGGTTTACGTAATTTGAAGTCTTTAAAGTTATTTAATAATTTAATTGTTTTCAGATAATTTTAAATTTATTATTTTCATAATTAATTAGTAGTAAATATTGTTTTAAATTAATATAACCTCAAAATTCAATTCTAATTTATAATTGTAAGTCTGATTTCTAATTTTTTTTATTTTACATATAAAATTTTAAATTTTATTTATTTATTTTATATTCATTCATTGCAACAAAGACATATTTTATTTTCATTTCTTCTTAAACCTATTATATTTACGGTATTTCAAGTTAACAACTTTAAAATTAATATATTAAATTAAAATTAAAATTTATCTTTTCCTTTCTGATGTTCCCATGCATCGCATGGGTCACTTGCTAGTTCAAGTGAATGGGAAGAAAAAAAACAAAGGATGAATTCCCCTTTCTAGACCTAACGCGGGTGCAACATCTATTTAATAGAGCAAAGATCATGGATATCATATAGGCATGGGCAGTGATTAGACCACCACATTTGACTATGTATTGTCCACATATTTCTTTTAACACCCTTTTAGCTATGATTAAACTTAAGAAAATTAATGTTAATATATTTTTTCTTCTAAAAACCAATGTTAGATTGTTAATAACTAAGAACTAGGTAAATCTTAATCACAACTAATGAGTGTTAAGAAGAAGGGCATGAAGTAGGGATAAATGATGTTTATTTTTTTATAAACGTGAAAACCCCGAGCCTTAAAGACTCATACTAGTCCCACGTGCAACATAGGGAATACCCCTACCCATACAACTGATATTGAGGGGAGTCCAGGAATCTACCTCGAGAACAATGGGGATTGGGGACAGCACATTCCACTAAGTTAAACATTTCCCATTTTCTTTTGTCTTAAGGTTTAAGATGAAAAACAAAGAAGCTCCTAAAAGAAGTAGAAAAGGGTAATTCAATTGGTCCGACTCCTCGGCTCGAAATGGGGTGTCGGATCTTGCTTGGGGTTTAACCCAAGCAAGACACGTCACCTCCCAGTGATCCAACGACCCACAATTCTAAAATTGAATGGTTTTTATTAAAACGAAAAAATGCGCGTCATTTCTCTCACCTCTCTCCTTCAGTTTCAAATTACCCTAATCTCCTTCTCTTCTCCCTCTCTTCTATTGCATGGTCAAGGGAGCTCATTTCCGACTCTTGTGGGATTCCTTGCTGTCGATTGTTGTCGTTGGAGGACAGGTTAGCTCCTTATATAGTCTTCACTTTTTTTTTTCAATGATCTTTTGAGTGATTTCTATCCATCGTCAGTTTCATAGATCTTTGTTTTTTTCATTTATAAATTGGGTTTTAGAGCTATCTATTTAAAAATGAAACATTTTAATGTTTTGTGGATCTGAGGTGAGTTTTTTGATATGCCTTTGGATTTAAGCTTTTTGATATCTGCTTAATTTTCATTTTTCTCATTTATTTTTTAATAGTTTTGTGTCAGTTCCTGATAGAAATCTGCAAAACTGGATTTTCGTTTCAACTATTGCATCTCTATGGCTTTGGATTTTGGCTGTGGACTAGTTCAATTTCTTTTCAGTTTTTTTTTTTAATTTCTATCCATAGTCCATACTTGCATAAATATATAACAAACTTCAATGTTTTAGAATTTTCTGCTATCTCATCCTTGAGTTGCCTGGGAAAGAATTTGTTATTATTTGTTCTATTTTACAGTTTAGCATTCTTTGCCAGTACTTGATATGTGCTTGTATTTATTCTTGTGATTCCTCCAGATTGTTTGGCGGTTCAAATTAAAGATCTAGATAGTGAGTTAAAAAAAGAAATTGCTTATAAGTCAAGGATGAAGCATTGGACTGAAAACTACAAGAAATTGCGTATAAGTTACATCATCCATGTGTTCACTTCTATGAATACTTATATGTTCAGATCTTACCCACCAACCAATGAGGATTATCTTAAAGAAAAATTTAGTGGGAAATGGATAATTAACTGAAATATTAATTCAGTTTTTGGTATTCATGTTATTTCTATCAAAAGAATTTCAAGTTGAAGAAACATATAGTGGGTAATGGGTAATTTTCTTTTCTGAATAGATTTAAGTATTCAATATGCTAAATATCCCTCAACCCCAAGATTCATACTGCTTGTTTGGATATATTTTAATTCAGTTTTTGGTATTCAAGTTGACTTTTTGGTTTTGGAAAGACATTGTTGGTTATGGAAAGCTATAGAGATTATAGTATTCTTCTTTTTTGTTATCAAGAGATGATACAATGCCCTTATTTTGTTTGCAATCTGTATAAGGCATGTAAAAGATCTAGGTTCATGTTTTATAGCTATTATGACGTTATCCTTCAGATTAAGGAATTTGACCTGGAATTCCTGTTAGAACTTATATAAGCAAGACCACCTCCAGTTCCTTCCTAAGGCTCTGCTCTTCTGAAGCATACACTGTCTAACCCTTGTTTATGTTAGCATTCATTCCTTTAGTTTTTCGGGGTTCTGGTAACTCTCTATCAGCTGATAAATGCTATTTTGTTAAGTTATTTGTTCTTCTTCTTTATGGATTCCATGAGATAGTTGCACTTTTGAGTTGGCTATGATTCCATTCCAGAAAATTAAGACCCATTGACCAAATGGGACAATAGGTTCTCAAATTTTGAACTATGAAGTTGGTGGGTATAAGAGCATAATGTGCTTGTTCAAGATGGTCCCAATCTTCTTTGTTTAGTGCAGTATTTTAAGCCATTGCTCCAAGTATTATCAATACAGTAAATCAGTGCTATATCTTCTTTGATCAGATTATCTGATTTTTTGTTGCATATAGGTGAATAACTAGTTTATATCCTCGATGGGTCATTCCATTGATGAGGATCTTGAAACAAAGTAGCTACTACCTCTGGAATTTGCCAATTCCTCCAAGGGCAAGGCTGTTACCAGCCCCTCATCTATTCCAGAAATAATATTTCATATGTTTCTAGCCCCTCAACTATTCCATAAATAATAACAAGTCGCTGTTGCCAGCTTATCCATTCATTTAGAGCCGGAGTGAATGACTTTAGTATAATTGTGTAACAAACAACCCATAAGTACAACTAAAATATAACAAACAACCCAACAGTAGATGAACTGTTTAGAGATCTTCTTGCAGGTTATCTACATAATTTTATTTGATGTATGTTCATATTATCATATAAACTGAATTGCAAAAATCTGTTTGCATTGATTTTCGTTAATTTGGTTAAGATATTTGAAAAAACATTATGGGTTCCCTTCCTTTCATTGCTTTTTCATTCTTTAATTTTTGGTTTACTAATCTGTTGGTTAACATGGACTTCTAATGTTATATATTGTAAAGAAACTTAAAACAGAGATGTAGTTTTCTCATTTGTTTGTTTTTTTCCTCTGTTTACCCCGAAGAGATTCCTCTGCTGATGGAAATCAAAACACGACGGAGGAAACAAAGGTGATTATGGGTTTGTTAGATGGAAGTAGGAATATACTCTTGTTTATGAAGATAATGAAGGAGACAGGATGCATGTCAGGGATGTCCCATGGCAGTAAGCTTCCTATTCTATATCTAGTCTTATTTCTGTATTCGAAGACTTCATGATTGAATCTTTAAAATTTTATGTCATGGTTCTCGTTCGTTTAGTTTATCTTTGGCTAATTTTAGATTTGGATTGATTTTGGGGTTTGGTTATATTCAGCAAGTAGCAATAAGCAAAGAAAGACACCTACTGACTTGTTATTGTAAGCATGGTATGATCGAAGAGGTGAAGAAGGTCTATGGGGGTCTCGAGGGAAATGGTTGTGCTCCAAATGCCGCGAATTTTCAAACTTTTCTGCAGTATCTATATAGGAATGGGGATTTTGACATGGGATTTGAGGTTTTTAAGGAGAGTGTGAGGAGAGATAAGATTCCGGATTTCGAGACGATGAAGCATTTGTTGGAAGGGTTGGTGAAGAATTCGAAGTTGAAGGAGGCCAAGAGATTGATCAAAACGGTGAATAGGAAGTTCCCAACTACTTTTTTGAATGCATGGAAGAAACTCGAGATGGAACTTGGTTTGACCAGTACTCAAGAGCCTACTGTTTGGTGCTACTGCTATTGCTTGAATATTGGAATCCTTCTTTTGTTTGGTGTTTGAAGATGAGATCTTCTTTGGCAAGCAATTCTGTGGATTGGCATTGGAAGCTCAAATTTGGAACCCAGATGAAACTATCTAATGCTGTTTTTTTTTTTTGAATATTGAAATCCTTCTTTTGTTGGGTGTCTGATAATGAGATCTTCTTCTGCAAGTAATTTGGTGGATTGGCATTGGAAACTTGAATTTGGAACTCTGGATGAAACTATATTTGCCTCTAGCCTTTTTCTTTTTTTTTGGCATAATTTATATGTTAGTAATTTAGTAAATTGGTGGGCATATCAATGGACACACTGTCTCACCCTAAGAGATCAGATTGATCTGGATTATCTTTAACTCAGTGGTTGGGTACTCATCAGATTGATTTCATTGCCAACTTTAACCTAAAAAAGAGGCATGTGGGTAGGTCAGTGAACAACACCCCACCTCTAAACCCTTACCCCAAACCTCGAGATCCATTTAGCCTTCAATAGATATGGCTTGCCTTCTTGTATGATTAACCATGGCTCTCAAGGCTGCCATAGCTGATTTCTGAGAGGTGTCAGGTTGAACCGGCGGGAGTAAAATGAAAAGATATCCCCTACCAAGCAAAACTTGAAAAGCATATATGTACCAAAATGAATAGATACTAAAGCTATCTAAATGAATAGATAAATGGGTCAGGCTCGAGTTGAGGTTATTTTCACCCAGCCAAACCCGTTGCCACCCCTAATCTGGAACCTACATTTGGCTCACCAATCATCCTTTTGATGGCTCTTCTCTTGTGGACTATAACACAAAAATCATGGCCTTAAATGGAACCCATACTAATGCAGTGACCAAGTATAACATTGTTTTCATATTTTTGAAACTGCTTCAATTGATTTACCTTCACCCAGAGGTTCTTTATTTTTTTTAAAAAAAAACTGATTATAGTAGTTGCATATAGTGGTGTTGGAGTTCTATATGGCAAAAAGTTCTAAACGATTGCAATGAAATTTTAATATACAAATGCAAAGCTGTCTCAATGCCATCCATGTAAGAGAATATGCAACAAAATTACATTGCTTTCGCTTGTCAAATTCCAACCACATAATTTAACATTTTTTTTGGTAAGACAACCACACAATATAACATGAAAATACAACAAAGAACACAAATTTACAACACAGACAACATCCAACTCCCACACCACCTTAAACTTCAATTTCTTACCATCTATGATGGTTTTCTCTACAACAATTTTGATATTTTCATATCCAAATTCCACAGGGTGGACAGGATACTCTACCGGTGCCAATGGATTCCTGTTGACAAAGATGGAACACATAAATAAAACAATAAATGTTGCCAATGCTCCACACCCAATGCCCAAAATCACTGAAGCAAGGATTTTTAACTAACAAACGCTTCTCTTGTGCACTATCAGAGGTTTGTTGTGTTGAGAGTAAACGCGGGGATCCAATGGTTCTGAATGCAGCCAACTTGGAACATGTCTTAACTTAAAACTCCATGAATAGACACTGCAAATTTGGGAAGAATTCCCACTCGATGAGCTTATACCCACAAACACTTCTTCCTCCTTTCACATTTCTAACAAATGAATTGGGTAAGAGGAAAACAGTTTCGCAGACCGCCTGCCCATTGATAAGAAGAGGAATTGGTTGTTGAGACTCATGTCTAGAGGAAGAAGAAAGATCAGCATCTTCTCCTTGCCGCTTAAGCATTGCCTTGCCATTGCCATGGGTGTAGTTGAACTCATTCTCCAGGTCATCGACATCATCCTCTTCATCATCTCCCTCCACTCCAGGACTCCCTGGAATTTTCACACCTCATTAATTTCATTCCCAGAAATATAGTTCCAAACCCAATAATAGTAAAACATAGTGGAAAATTTTAGGCACTTGTAGTCCCTAGATGACATAATTTAAAACCAGTCAAAGGAATATGATTCAATGGGTAAGAACAGGAATGAAAAGTTAAACAAGGAATGAAAAGTTAGTAAGCCTGAAAGACATACTTTAGAACCAATCAAAGGAGTAGGATTCAGAAATGGGTATGAGCCATGAATCAACAAGCTAACATTTGTCTTTTGTACCTAGTCTTGCAATGGGGACAATACCAGTTTACGTCTCTAGGGTCATACTCATAACAAGCCTTGCAAATAGGGAAGGCACACTCATTGCAAGCAGCAAAGATGTCACCAGTGGTTGAAAGCCCAACAATATCTCAAAAGAAATGCCACAATATATCTCCACACTCAAATTGTAAGCAGATCTCAGCATAAAAAAACACGAGAACTATGACAGTTAACAAAAACGTCCACCAAAAACCTCAGTTCACCACATGTGAAACTCAACCAGTTAATGCAACATTCTGTTTAATAAACACAAGTAGATCTCAACTAAGCAACTCATAAACTGTAATCTCAAGGAAGTGAACTATCATAATCTCAGCTCATTTACACCTAGGCTTTCGAACAAAAAAACAAAACAAAATGGAACTCCATAAGATTCAAGGACTAGAAGTCCAAAAATGTAAAGCAATAAAAGAAAAACACAAACTTCACCAATCTGACTATCAAAATCTAAGATTTAACAAAGCTAAGTTCAAATTTCAAATGCAAAATAGAAAATACAACTAACCACAAATTCCACACAAGTACATCAATATATCCTCTGCCACAACCCAAATTTGGAACTCCATATAACGAATTCGACTAGCCATTTTCAAATTCCATGAAAACAACAGCAAATCGAACTCAAAACTCACTACCATACAGTCACAGATCAGATCCGAATACCAAAACCCATGAAGAAAAGAAACTGAAAAAAAAGGCTTTTAGATTGAAAATGAAATGGGTGGGGAAAAAAACACACCCCAACATCTCCATCTTGTCAAATCATCACAAGATAAGTTCAGTAGTTTCTTGAAATCCTAATTCCGACTTTGTAGTCCTTGTTTCTATCTAGTAATTAGAAAACCAAAATGTATTATTTATAGTATAACAAAAAAACTAATCCACACCCATCCATTAGCAAGCCCCTAATGAAATTCCAAGTATGAGGTGTCTTTTCATCTCGGTCCAAAGTGAGGATCCACTAGGAATACATGCAGGATTGCATAATGATTGTTTTGACATTAAACAGGGTTCTCGTGTTAAGTCATCTAACACATTTCGTATCAATATCTGCATGCCAGTTCTTTCAAATATTTGCCATGTTTGATTCCTATTGGTGGGATGTCTAATGGTCACCATATATCCCAATAATAACTTAAGATTGCTATGTCCCTAGAAATTTCAGAGTTTGTGTCACACAACATGAACTGCAGCTAGTTTGCTAACATTAGCTAAGCTAGTTTTCAGTATTTGTGAATGTAGAACCCTAAAAATTGTCAATTTTACAAAAAAAGACCCTACATGCCCATAAAGTTGGAAAATAATCCCTAAGACCATCATAAGGGCTCTACACAATTAAATTGGGCCCAATGACAGGAAATGGGTCTCCTGCGGCCTGGATTTGAGCACGAAGAAGAAAACCCAAAATCCAAGATCAAGTTCAAATGGGCCTCTGACAGCCTGGATTTTGGTTACGAAGAAAAAAACCCACATTCTGAAGTCAAAGTTAAAATGGGCCTAACACCCACTAAAATGGGTTTGTTTATGGTCCGCTAACATCAAAGCCTTTGTGGGTTTAAAACCACTTAAAGAAGTGGGACCCACAAGATCTTCATCTCAAGAGTATAAATAAGACTCTCAAGCCAAGAAAATGATCATTCACGGACAATCAAGACAAGACCTCAAGAGAGAAATTAAAGAGACAAAGATTCGAGAAGAGAAAAAAAAATCAAAGAAGGGACTCAAAGCTCTCCAAAGAGGAATCAAGCCAAACCAAGTCTTCCAAAGAGAAAAGCACCTCCCTACCTGGTAACGCGCTAAGCATGGAAGGAAGGATAAAGCTACCACAATCTCCAAAGAAGATCAAGTCAAAGCCAAAGTCCGGTTCTTACCAAAGAGAAGAGAGTCACACAACTTCTTCAAGAGCGAGGAACATGTTCATTAGCTCCTTGTTCTCTTCATCAAATTTCTTTAATCTTTAATACTCTAACTGTTAATTAGAGGGTTATTTGAGAGTGTACCATTTTTTAATAATGTTATTTGATCCTCCATTATTTCGTCCGCGAAATTTTGTGTTGATAGTTTTATAGTACTATTCTGAGCTTCTTGAATCGTGAGACCAAACATCTGCTCTCTCTTGTTTTGGCAATAAAACGATTTATGCAACTCAATCATCGACACGTGCATTCAGATATATGTGTGTGTGTGTGGGCGGGTGGCAATTTGTGTTTGTCTCTTAATTTTTTTGTAGTTTGTGTAGGTTCAAATTTTGGAGGAAAGAAAGGTTAAAGCAAGGTGAGACAGTTCTCAAATTTTAGATTATTGTTATAGTTACCTTGATGTACATGAAATTTTTGTTGGAAAAAAATTACAAGAAACAAAAGGAATAGGAACATACATTTGTAGTTTGTCCCCAAACACAAAGATAGGCAAATGAACATAGCATTGTTCACTTTCACCTATAAAAGTAGTGTAGATGTATCTACATTAAAGTAATGTAGATGCATGATTGTAGGTCAAGGCTTGTCTGACATAGAAGGCCTTGAATATGTTAAGCCATGGATTGTGAAGCAACCCTGCTGAACATAAGAACCAAGAAATACAAGATCTCCCTAAGGATCAACAAAAAAATGGGTAGATACAATAAAAGAAAAGAAGAAAAAAATCTACAACCCCAAATGAAGATCTTAAACTCTAAGAGCAAAACCTTAATAAAAGAGATTAAAAATTAACCCTCAAATCTTATAGGAGTAGAGTGGGTTCTTACAATAAAGGTGGGCCGTTGGATCTTGCTTGGGTGAGGTGTCTTGCTCGTTTAAAGCCCAAGCAAGATCCGAGCACCCTCTTTCAAGGGCAGAGGAGCCGGTTCCAATTTAATCATCCAAAATATTAGGGACTTAAACGTAATTTTCAGCATATCTTTGTGTTTTAGGGTTTTGAGAGCATTGTAAATAGGCATTTTGGGGTTTATTTGTGAACTTTTACTCTCCAAATCTCCGAGACGGTAGACGGAAAGCAAACCCTACCAATCACTCGTATTGTGAATCTTGATTTCTATCTTCATACTCTCTGATTCTTCGTTTCGATCTCTGGATTTTTCGCCGCTTTTATTACTGCAAGCTCTTTTTCGGTGGATATTGATTCGGTAGTTTTGATCCCTGTTTTTCTCTCTCTGAGTTGTACAAATAAAGTTGTTGTGATGTTGTGTAGGTGAAATGGCTACTGTGGGGAAATTTAGGGCTAGCAAACAAGAAGACTGTTTCAATTCAGCCTGGAGGCAAAGATTCTTCGGTAGTGCTTGCGACGACAAAAACGAAGCATCAGAATAAACCTTCCAATTTGCTTCACAAGTCGGTCATGAAGAAGGATTTCCGCCGGATGGCAAAGGCTATTGTCAATCAGGTACCCAAAATTCATACTATATTTCCGCATCACTTTGCATTTTCTCTTCCAATTGTTTTTGATTGTATATTTACCCTTCTTGCTGTTTTTATGGAAGATTTATTTTTGTAGCTGTGATTTAGGGATGTTATCTTATCTATAATGGTGATGCGGAAAATGAATAATTTATGGCGCAAGGATAAAGGGTAATTTTAATTAATCTAAATGTTGGATCTTAGTATTGGGTTAGGGGAATTTGCTTCATAGGGAAGTTCTACGATTTTGTTTGATTTGGATGTTTGGTTTCTTCTGTTTGCGCACCTTTGGAGTTTTTTTCCCTTTCTTTTTCTGTATTAAGCAGAGAAATTGAAAGGGCTGACTTTATACTTGTTTAAAATGAGCTCTTTGCTGCAGAGAAGTTGAAAGGAACTAGGTCTTCATTGCTGAAGCTAACAGTATGAAAATGTATTTTAATGACTTAATAATGGAGATTTCATTCATGTTGAAAATCAAATAGTAGATATACATTTTTGATGAAGCTAACAGTATGAAAATGTATTTTAATTACTTTATAATGGAGATTTCATTCATGTTGAAAATCAAATAGTAGATATAAATTTTTGATGAAGCTAAGAGTATGAAAATGTATTTTAATGACTTAATATTGAAGATTTCATTCCTGCAACAGAATGTATTTTAATGACTTAATATTGGAGATTTCATTCCTGCAACAGAATGTATTTTAATGACTTAGATAGTATCTCATGTTCTACCATTCCTGCACCAGTTGTTTAAGAGCACTCTATCATATTATAAAACAGTGGGCCGATTATAAGGTTCTTTTGCTTATGAGGATCAATCTGCAACATAATGCGAACTAGCTACCACTGAGTTTGTTGTAGCTACTGCAGTTTAGATGCAGCAGCAACTCTTTCTTTAAGTTATTATATTTCTAGCTTCAATAAAGTTTCATTAGCTTCTGAAAGCCCTAGTAGAGAAACAAGAACTATGATTTTGTCAGACATTCTTACGTGATATGAAGATTTTTTTCAAGAAAGGCATTGGATTGATTTTTTTCTTTCTTTCAAATCATTGTATTGTTTTTAATCCTTCATCTGGGGAGATTTTCTATTGTGATGAGATCCTAACACGTAAGAAGAACTCATTGGAAGAGGAATCTTCGATGAAATATACTTGTTACGCTTGGCTTCTGAGCTCTTCCTTATCTCTATTGTTTTCCAAAAGCACTTTGTAGATACATTTTTCTATTTCATGTTGAGAAAAAATTGCTCATTTAATGATAATTGTATTGTTTTTAACCCTTCATCTGGGGAGATTTTCCGCTGTGATGAGATCCTAACACGTAAGAAGAACTCACTGGAAGAGGAATCTTCGATGAAATATACTTGTTACCAATGTTACTTGGTTCGTTGGTTCGTTCGGTTCGAATTCGGGTTCGTAATTCGCAATTCGCTACTCTAGAGTGAACCCGGTTCGTTAGGGGTAGGATTAGGTAATTCGTTTTTCGGTTCGCTTAGTTTTTTTGTTTGGTTCGCTAGTTTAATTCGCTTATATATATATATGTGTGTGTGTGTGTATGTATATATATATATATATATATATATATATATATATATATATATATAAAAGCATGGTTAAGCTTAATTAAATTAAAATAAATAATTTGATTTTGTGTTTTTTTGTTAAATCATGGTTAGATTGGTTAACCTTAAAGGGTTAACCATAGTTGAATGGTGAAAAAGGGTCAGTGAGGTTAGCATAGAAGCTAATCCCTGGGTCGTTTCTATTTCCCTTCTTTTTTAATAGTTTATTTTTTTATTGGAAAGCACAACTCTCCTTTAAGTGTTAACAAAAGGACAAAACATATCTTATTATTCTATTCAAATGTAATTCCATGGAAACCGAACTCCTCTACGCACTTTCACAGTTTCACCAAACCCCGAGTGCCAATGCATTAATTACAGCGCCAACGCATTAATCGGACCTGGCCCGTTTTGCACTAGCAACTATGGTTCGCTAAAATTGACGAACTCGACCGAACCGACCCACGAACTGGTTCGCTGCGAACCAGTTCGTGGTTCGCAGTAGCGAACCAGTTCGTGGGTCGCAGTACTACCTAACGAATTAGGTAACCCTGCTTGTTACACTTGGCTTCTGAGCCCTTATCTCTACCGTTTGCCAAAAGCACTTTGTAGATACAGTTTTCTATTGCAAGTTGAGAAAAAATTGCTAATTTAATGATCATTGTATTGTTTTTAACCCTTCATCTATGGAAATTTTATGTTGTGATGAGATCCTAACTCGTAAGAAGAACTCGTTGGAAGAGGAATCTTTGATGAAATATACTTGTTACTCTTGGCTTCTGTGCTCTTCCTTATCTCTGTTGTTTGTCAAAAGCACCTTGTAGATACATTTCTCTATTGCATGTTGAGAAAAAATTGCTCATTTAATGATTTAGCTTCAGTCTATTTTTTTTTCACTTTCGCAATGTTTTTTAGTGACAAATTTAAAATTTAGTTTGTGCAGTGATTGGGCAGCTAACATATAACTATATAAGAATAACTCTCCTAAAGAGGGCTCTTCAATGAAATATTCTTGTTACGCTTGGCTTCTTAGCTTTTCTATGTAGACGAGGGGGTTTTTGCTATTGAGTTTGGCTAATGTCACTAGAGTCTAGTCAACTTACTTTTTTTTCGGCCAAACAACATGCATGTTACTGATGGACCTCAACAAATTCAAATTTTTTTTTATGCAGTGATGAGCAACTAACAAATAAGAACTCTCCTAAAGAGTGCTCTTCAATGAAATATTCTTGTTATGCTTGGCTTTTGAGCTTTTTATGATTACCAATGAGGTTTTTGCTATTGGGATTGTCGAATGCCCCACTAGACAGTTGAATTTCTTTTTTGGATAAACATCATGCATATTACTGAGATAGACTTCATTATATGATTTTCGTTGTTGCAATTACCATTCTAAGAGGTTGGTTAGCATGCCTTTTAAAGCTACTATTTATGTCTACCCTGAGTTTTTACATAGCCAATGGATTTCTCGTCCAAAGTAGATGTTTTTTTCTTGGCCAGTTTCCTTATCTGCTTCAGTTTTTGGGTTTATTACTCTTCATATTTTTTTCCTTCCCAAATTAAAAACCAAAAAATGAAAAAATCATTCGTAATTTTATCTCATCTTCAAGAATGACATCATTTGTTGTTTCCATATGTAATGGTCATTGTTTTTATTTTTATTTGCAGGTTGTAGATAATTACTATAGGCAGATCTTAAGAATGTAGCCCTTGCAAGACTGAGTGTTGTGCACAAGAGCCTTAAGGTTGCGAAGTCTGGTGCCAAGAAGAGGAACAAGCAGGTTGTTAGGAAAGTGAAATACTGAGTGAAATTTTGTGTTGCCACCTCTTTTATCACTGTTTCTCATCTGAGTTCTAAAGACCCCATAGTTTTCATTCCGCCTTGAATCTTTCACTGTATTGGGAAGATGTTATTCTATAGTTTTTAATCTGTCTAAACAAGGTAATTGTGATTTTGCTTAGTTACATTTGCTTTGCATTATGATAAAGCTTTTTTTGGATTTTATTTTGTTTTTGCTTCCAATATCATTTATCTTATGGTTGTAGACATGGATTAGTGGTTAGTAACAAGGATTGGTCTTTTTTTTTTTGAAAGGATTGCATTTGCACCAAAGATGGTGAGCAACTGCAATTATGCTCTGCTTGATAGTTAAACAAAACTTTAATAGTGCAGGTTTACAATTGCCGAAACCAGAATCCTGTAATCATAGCAAATATTAAATATCCTGCTAATGTTTCAGTTCTTTACTTTTTTTATTTAGTGATGATGATCTTGTGCCTAAATTGTGATGACATGGGATTATATGAACAATTTGTGATGAATCCAAGTGAAAAAAAGTATCCTTTCACGGTGTCATTTCACAATTTCACATGCAATGATATTGGGAGTTTAGCTGTTGCTGTTCAGTAAGTTCACTTTGTTGGTGACATTCTTCTTGGTTGTTTGGTGCATTGATCCCGATCCTGATCCAAGAGAGCATTTAAGAAACCCAAGATTGCAGAACAGTCAAAATCTAGATTATTACTTGTTTGGCAAATCTAGGAGCCTAGAAATGCAAAGATCTCTAGAGACCTTAATCCAGATCCAGAGAACTGCACTAGACGTGTTGGCAACTTTTACTCGAGTTTGGTGAAGTTCTGGGATGCAGAAGACTAATGTCTAGTTCAGGTAGAGGAGCGAATGTTTCAAATAGCCACCGTGAAAGTGGTTTCGGTAAGATTGAAGGTAATTCTGACTTGCTAGCTTGGACTTTTGCTTTGAGTGATAGCTTATTGTTGGCCATAGCAAGTTAGATAAATGTATCTTTGAATGTGACTCGATTCTGATCTAATCCAGACAGTTAGCTCGAAAAATCAGTATCTGCCATGGGAGGTGCAAGGTCTGGTTTCAGGTGCATGGTATCTGGAAGCTCCAACATCAAATTTTGGGGTCCAGTCCACTCCATCTTCATCGGATGATGTAGATTGCGTCTCAGTTTCCCCACGAGGTTCCATTGTGTTCATGTATTTACATGGGATCCTGGAGATCCTTCTGTTACTGCAATGTGTTCATGAACAATAATCAACTCTTAGCGACACCTCCAAATTTTTTTAAAAACCAACCCCAACTCTTAAAATCCCTTGAACTTTAATCGTGGTTAAAATTCACTAACCCTTAGGATTAAAGAATCTAACCCTAGATTTTAGAAGTTTTTTTTTCTTTTGAAAAGGCCTTTGCTGCTGATTATTGTTCGAGATCCTTCTATTACTCCAAAGATTTTCTAGTGCACTTCCAAGTGGGTTGAAACTACTATCCATTTAGATTATAAGTTCTTTCTTAAATACGTTCATGATCAATAATTGTTTTATCTATTCAAATATTCTTATGTGAAACGAAGAATTTATTTCCTTATTTGTCATCTTCAGCAATCAAGTCCGAGTAGAATTCATGAATATTACAGGTTTTTTAAGCACTTTATTATAGTTCAGAAATTGCTGCTATACTGTCTAATTGAACTTTATAAGGCATTGTTTGTTCATTGAGAACTCAATTTGGCTTTTATTGTATGGTTCATTCTTAAGCAATTAGAAATCATTAAAAAAAGGAGCAAGTCCCATATACACAAAGAGAAAAGCTATTGGAAAAAAACAAAGATTTAGAGGGACTAATCAGGATGGCAAAGACTGTACTTTTACATTTTTTTTCAGCTATGGTAGGGTAAGAGATGGTTTGGATGCTGTGATGTTAGCATTTTTGGAAGGCATATTACACCTCGAACTTAGGAGGTATGCTATTACTGGAAAGCAATCTTCCGAAAGTCATCGGTTGGCTGAAGGTCCGTCATGGGTGACCAACTCATTAGAACGTATTGAGGATGTATTAGGGGAACAAAGTAAGGTCTTGTCTCTTTAGAGGCTGTAGAAAAAACTGAACTTTATTGATAGCTTGATTGATTATCTACAATAACCCAAAACAAGATTTATATAGATGGTAACAAAATCCAAAGGTAATCTACTCATAATCTAGAGATACTAACATAATTCAAAGATAATCTACTCATAATCTAGAATAATCCTAATTGATCGTAGTCTAATAAGATATTATCTTGATTGTGTAAGATACACTTAGTAATGATTCAGTGCATCTCATACACATTATTGCAATGATACTTCATTCCCCTAATATTCCATTTTCTCTAACAAAGGCAAACAAAATCGCTACGGCATTGGCTTATGATGGTATAAATAGGCCTCCTTTATACTTTGGGGAATCTCTCCTCTAACTTCCTTTTTGTTTTAATAACATCTACACTTATTTATCTGGGAAAAAAGGCATTGGTTGATATGTGCACCCAGCTTGTTAACTATAGTCCATCCAATATATTGGAGGGAGGCTTAAGATAATATAAAATCAATTGCAGAACGTTCAATTGTCATTATCTTACAATTGGTTATTGCATTCTTGTTTGAGGGAGATAATATAAAAGTCAGTTGCAGAATGTTCAACATTCAGTTTTCAATATTTAATAACTTGTTATTATATTCTAGTTGGATAGAGTCTAGTAATGTGGAATAAGAAACTCACTTTTGGAATATATGATCTGATTCCAGGGAAAAAAAGGTGCTGTGGCTCTAAAATTTGTGAGAGAAATTTAGCAAACAAACTTATTAGGAACTAGGGAACACAATTCAACAACCAGGCAGACACACATAAATACATATTTGACTCCATGAATGGACCAAGTACATTAGTTGACCACCCAAAAATTACAATGTCATTTTGCGGAGTCTAAAGACCAACTTGCTTATGTTTCACCATGCCCCTTGAAATGGATTACTTTTTGAGAGTGGTAGAAAACTTGAACTCGATTCATATATGTAGTCTAGCATGGGCAGAAATGGCGGTTGAAGAGATATTTTCTTACGGGGTATTTTACATTATGATAGGAGATAGTATAGTTTTACTTTGTCAAGGTATTTGATCATCTGCAGTAATATGTTCTTAAAACGTGAAAAGGAATATGGTGGACCTCTAGAGTTGCGTTTACTTCCCCAAATCAGACCCTTCTTCTCCTCCCACCTTTTAGCATTTTAGCGTCCTTTACTTTTTGGAGTTTTTAAGGATTGGAACCGTGTGATTGACCCTTATTGTGCCCATGGCCTTACGATTAGGATGCAAGGCTTCTAAACTTGGCTTCACTGGCTTTTTTTTTAATGCGAAATAGAAAAATCAATATTATTGGAAACTCTTAATGCTAAGTAATGTTGGGAGTTGTAAATTGTATGTGCAGTTTGTATCGAGTACATGACAACAAATGTTCATATCATATTCTGCTTCTTACTTTTGCAGATTCCAAGGGTTACTTAGTGGATGAAGATGGATTTGATTATGTGAAAATATCATTTCTGAGGGACATCAAAGCTTAACAAGAAAGTTTGAGGTGTGTGTTTCTCTACCACTTTTACATCTTTTATCCACTTTCCAATCTTTAATTACTTTAGCCTTACCTATATTTATTGAATTTGCAGAGATTATTCGAAGACTTATGCTCGGTCTAAGTATTATGATGAGGCAATGCCTTGTAATGAAAGGTGTGATGTCGCATTTCCTTGCGCTTCACAAAATGAAATCGAGCAATATGATGCCATTGATTTGATTAATTCGGGTTGTTGTATATTAATAGAAGGTAGTAGTACTCTCTGTGATGCCTTGTGTTTTCTAGTGCTTGTCTCGTTATATTTTCTTTGTTTCATGCTAATAACTATATGTTACCATTTGAGTTAGTTTCAAATATGCCCTGTACCCCTGAAGCAATTGATGTACTGAGAAAAGGTAATATTCTGATTGCTCCCTCGAAGGCTGTTGGTGCAGGAGGGGTACGATTAATCATTCACTTGCTCCTTCTTAGTGTTATATATACCTTTTCAGCATTTGCAAGAACAATTCAATGAAGAAATAAAGTCTCATGTAGACTTGATATGCTTCAATCATCATGCTCTTGACATCTTTGTGTTTCAAGCTATATGCAAAAATCATATGCCGAGTTAAATGCACCTTAAAGAAATAAACTACTACGATGATATGTTATATTCCCTTATGTGGGGATGATAGAGTTATGGTGTGAATTCATTGGTGTATTGAACTTTTGGTCTTTTGTATGCCTTTTCAAAGATGAACATTTAAGTGTGTTTCCATGTTTCTTGTTCCCCCAACTTCAAATTTTATGATTTTTTTTTTATTAACAAAAAATGAAAGTTTATTTAACATAAATTGAGATACAAAAGGGAAAGAAAAAAAAGAAGGCTTCTTAAGAAAGGATATCCTCCCAAAACAAGGTACATCGGTGTCTCTAAACCAACATAAACACCCATTATAGAAATTCCTCCCAGAGAGGACGTCAACGTCCTCACTAGCCATTTTCAGTAATAGTGGTGGTTAAAAAGCCTCAAACTTGAGGTCAACTCCGAATTTTCTCGATGATGTGTAGCTGCAGTTAGTTTATCAGTGATGAACAATTGGCCTCCGTAAGTTGTGGGTTGGGTTCTGGATATTGGATGGCCAAGTTCATTAGGAAGGATATAGGATGGCCAAGTTCATTAGGAAGGGTGTTAGGTTCAACAGATAATGGTACAATACTTGATTGGGAGGATATGATGTGTGGTAATTGGTAAGTAGCTTCGTTTGGTTTGCCTCTGGACAATAATCTCTTTAGGAGTTTTCTTCATTGGTATTTCAAAAGGAGAAAACTTATATTCAGCACTTTAATCTTATGGTTTCGCATTTATTCGTGCCCAAAATGGGCTGACATCTCTAGACGAAGGTCGTTGATGTTGATGACGAGTAGTTGTCGTCATTATTGTGAAGGTCGTTGGATTAACACCTCTGAATGCATTTGGGCCCAACTTGATCAACAAGTTTCTGTCTACTTGGGCTAAGTCTATGTTAGCTCTTGCATTAACAGTCGGGTGAATTTGATCACGGCTGTTAATACCCCTTGTGTAGTTCGAAGAAATTTGCAAGTTCGCATTTTCCTTTCTTGATCTAATGACATCGTGATAATATCATCAGGTGTTGAGTGCTGTCCCAAGGGGACCCTGTTCCTGTTGGCTTTCAACTGCCAATTTTTCTCATACAGGGAAATGGAACTATCAGTGGATGACGTTGCATCTGTCCACATGTCCCTCCTTCTCTTAAGAGGGACTTGTCCGTGGACTCTTTTGTCCGCGGAATCAAGTCTGTTTCTAGACTTGTTTGTGGAGTTGCTTGTAACTCTGCTTGCGAGGTAAAACTGGGTTGTACCCTTGGGTTTGGCTGGGCTTTGGGTCCATGGACCCTGATTGATGCCTGCGGATGGGCATTGCCCCTTGCCCATGGAGTGGTCTTGGCCATTTCTCCTTCTGTCCGCAAAATTAGCTTGCGGACCAATCTTCTGATCTGGGACACTGGTCTGTGGATTGGTTCCTTGCTCTTGGGTATTCTTGTCATTTTCAAGAATTTTTATCGGGGAATTTCCTGTTAAGTCCCTTAGGCTAGTAGCCTTATTCTTTCTTCCTAAGATAATTTGGGCAGCATCTATCTCTGTTGATAAACTCTTGAGGGGTGAGTTCCAACAACCAACTTGGGCTGAGAGCTCTCAACAGTCTGTCTTAAGATTGACCCATACGATTTTTCCTGATTAGACCTTGACTGGATCATGGTTTGGGCTCAAAACGAACTTGCTTCATTAGTTGACCCCGAAGGGTTAACAGTTTTGAAATCCATTTTTAGCGTTTCCGGTGACATAGTTCTGCCTTTTGGGCTGACCTGTCGTGAAATGGCTGAACCATTTTGCCTTGTGTGCACTCGGTTTGGTGTACTCTCCTTGGTAATTGTGACAGAGATGTTTGCAAATGAGAACTTCTTTTCTGAGGTGCATGCGGGCTGACTGGCATCCTCTGGGATGCTTGCGAGCTGACGACCTGCTGTTGGCAAGCAGCCTGCCTTTGATTTTGGCGGGCAATCTACTTTTCCACCCCTGAGTTGATGGGGTGGGTCCTGCTTCTACTGTGAACATGGGCCTCCTCAACAGAGACCTGATCTAGTGACCATGGCCTCTTTGCAGAGGTCTGATCAGTTGGCCGGACACTCTTGGCTGGAGCTGCTGCTATCTCGGCCTAGGTGAGTGGATGAGTCACCGAAATTCGGATCGGGGATACATACACCCGCCGATTGATGGTTAGGATGTAGGCCCGACGTACGCATACAGTCTCGCGATGATCCTAATAAGAAACAATAAGAAAAGAGAGGAAAGAATCACTCATCTTCTCTTTTTTTTGTTCTTCTTATTAATTATCATTCTTCCAAGATGAGAGCAGAATAAAGTCCCACTGGGCGTGCCAAAAATTTGTAATGTTTAAATTTCTTCAAAATGAATGCGTGTCAAATTGCATCCATTATTGTATGATGTTTATTATTTTGTGTGGGGGACTATCCTTCTAATTTGAGTAAATCCAGACTGTAAATTACCTTTTTGATTTGGGGAAGAACTTCTAATTAAGAAGAAGAAAAAATAAAAGAATAAAATATATATATTTATTTATTTATTCAATAGGGTTGCCCAGATCCCATGTAGGTGTTACAGGATATTTTATAGATGTCTTTGTATCTAAAAAAAGAAAAGAAAAAGAGATGGCCATATTGAGGGTTTACATGATATTCTTTATTGATGGGAGATCCTTTTTCTTCCTATCGGGTAGCTGTTTTCCAGCAAAAAAAAAGAAAAGCTTTTATTTTTATTTTTGTTTTCTTTCTGTTCTTTTATGCCTTGCCTCTTTGTGGTGGTGGTTCTTCGTGGGAGTTTCTTGTGAGAAACTCCATTTTTAAATCTTTTTTGGAGAGTTTTTTTTGGACTCTCCTTTAACTTTCTTTTTTTTAGGAAATCAAAAGAAGTCAACTTTCTTTAGAGAGAGTTATCTATTCAAGATAGTGAGTTTCTCTTATCTTTAGAGAAACCTGGTACGCATGAGATTCTTCTTTTTTGAAGGACTCCAAATTGATTTCCTTTTTTGGGAATCCTGGGAAGATCAGGCTTCCCTCAAAAGAGGGAAGAGTCTTATCTCCCCTAGAAAAGGGAAGAGATTACTTCTCATTTCAAATAGGGTGTCATATGACACTCTATTATTGGAGGAAAAGAGATGATCTCTATCTCGGGATCCTCCAAAGCTGACAGAAAATCATTTTTTAGAGAAGATTTTCTGTCACTTGGCAATTAATATTTGACTACCAGCTGGGAAAGGACTGACCTTGGTCAATCCGCAAGTTAAAGGGGTGAGACCATGGGTCTCACTCGCGGTATGGGTCAAGTCCAAAGCTTATTTGGGTTGCGGACTAGGGTCTGACCTTAGTTAGTCCACAAACCAACACTGGGTGGGACCATGGGTCTAGCCCTTGGTCTGGGTTAGGTTTATGACCATTTATAGTCACAGACTAGGCAGTCATTGATTGGCCCGCGGATAGACTCAGAGAGTTTGTCCGCAGATCCTGAATGTGGTCTGCTCGCAATGGCAAACCCTAACCACATGTCAATCTCCTAAAGACTGTCACAAATGGATGCCTACGGGGCATTATTGTCCTGCTGCCAGCATTTAATGTTAGGCGGGTTAGCAGTAAGCCAGCCCTTGGCCAGTTGGTGCGCTTGCCTTTGGCATGTGCGAAGCTTAACCAAGCATTCCATGGGTGGTGATCCTGTATAGACAGGTACACCATGCACTCGCCTTGCGGGTGGTGAGATTTCACTGCCCACAGCCTCTCTATAATTTCTTTTTTAATTCAATGTTCCAAATTGTCAATCTTCTTCTTCGGGGTCGAGGAACTTGGTGTGTAGTCAAAGTTCTCAATTCAGAATGACAAATCTTTCTTTGCAGCCATCTATTCAGCTTCTTTTCTTCTTGTCAAATTACAATAGCTAAGGTAAACAAATTGCTTTTCTGTCCTTCCTACACAAAACAAAATTCTCATCTTCTTGCTTTACCAACCACTGCTTGCTTTTTCTTTAGATGTTGAAGATTAGAGTTTTAGTTTCTATGTTTGTGAGGAGATAATGGATGGGAACAAGCATCATTCTTCAATTGTCCTCATTTGGGAATTTGGATTCATGGACCTAATTAGGTCTTATCGAATGCTTTCAGGCAGGCCTCTGTTTCGAAAACAATTAGGGATTTCTGGGTTTGTAGCATTTAATTCCTTTAACATTCTTTTAATGTTCTATCTGTAAGAATGTTGCTACTGCTGAAGCATGCAAGTCGTTCAGATATATAAGGTGAGTTTATTATAAATATTATTGGTTCTTCTTCTTAAAAAAGACCATGACAACCTCAAGGGCATAACCAGACTCTTTCTATGGTTAAGATTGACCCACCTGTTCACCCACTTATTCTTGGTTTTTTTTTAAATATTATTTTTTAAACCCTAGTTAAAATCTCTAACCCCTATGTTAAAATTTTTCATTATTTTTTTTTATAAAAAAAACCAAGGATAAGTAGGTGAACCCTAGGGGTGAGTGAATCTTAATCACAATTAAAGAGTGCTAAAAGGGACACATGCGATCTCAGTGGTGTTACCGGACTCCTCACTGTCTTGGCAAAATGCTTCGAAAGAAGAACGTCATGTCAAGGCTCTGCCCGTCTCTTTTCTTTGTTGTACCCAAAATGTCTTTGAAGTTTTTTGGTTCTTAAAATATCCTTATGTCATCTATATGCAACGTGTCTCACAATTTTTTTAATCAAAATGTCCTTAAGTTTTTATACTTAAAATATTTCTTTATTCACTTTTTTTTTCTCGAAATGGCCTCATCAGGTTCCTATTTCTGGTCCCTCTCCCCTTCCTCTCTCTCTCTCTCTCTCTCTCTCTCTCTATATATATATATATATATATACATATTTATTTATTTATTTAACCAATTATGAGTCAACACTTCTAACCAACCACTATCTTTGCTTGAATATATGTTGGGTTTTGGTTGAGAGTAGGGGATGCTTAAAGGTAGGGTTAGCACACCTATTGTTTTTATTAATTACAAAGTGTGCGAGTATGGATTGGGAGTCGAGTGAGGCTAATTCTTGTCTTTAATTCCAAAATTTTCATGCTGTTCATCCTTAACATGTAGGGTATCGGTCCGGGTCTGCCCGTGATGTAATGGAACAGGATGCCAAAGTGGTGAGATCGTATCACATCCGATTGCGATTTGAACTTGGGGAGAGTTCCATCGCAAACAGAGGTCAACATGTGTCCCTTTTGACTCTTATTAATCATGGTTTTTTTTTTGGTTCGAGATATACAGGCCGCAATGTTGGTTAGGTGCTTGTATCTGTTCAGTTAGTGGGCGGGTGGAGAGTATATATAAACTCCCACCTTCTCGAGAATGGAACCCAATACCTCCCTTCAAAGCAGGGGATATACTACCACTGGGACAAAGCCCTGTTGTGTCTTATTAACCATGGTTAATATTCAGTAATCCTTAGGTTTCATAACATAACCTCAGTATTTAGAAAAATAATTACAGTAAAGTTTTAATACTAAGGTTAAATTTCTTAACCACGAGATTAATTTTTTTTCTAAAAAACAAGGTTAGCTTGTTGAAACCTAAGGATTAGTGAATTTTAACTACGGTTAATAGGGGTTCAAAGGGACACGTGGGCTGCAGGTGTGCCCCCAGTTCAATCGCCATTGGCTCTTCCAATCCGTTATCCGATCTCCCATTTAGAAAATAGCCGAATATAACATCCAAAGACTGAACCCACATCTCGGCTGAATCAAAACAGCCAAAACACATCAACTCTTTGAACAACCCAAATTCACTCAAACCAGCTTAGCTTCCAAAAATAAAAAAATAAAATCACTCAAACCAGGATCTTTTTGCTTGCCCATTCAGAAGTCACTAGGCTCCATAGATTCAAACTCATCTCAATCTATTGCAATTCCTGTTGTCTCCGCTTTCACTTCCTGTCTCGAGTTCTCTACCGATCGAGTAGTAGCAGTGGTATTTTTCTATAAACGAAAAACACTAAGAAAAAGATGTTTCAGATCTTTTTTTTTTTTGGAGACCCGGGGTGTCCCCAATCCTCTGGGTCAGGACTAATCCCCGGGGCTTTGACGAGGGCCCGCAACCCGCCCCACTAAGGTAAGTCCGGAAAAAGGGGCGGGACTAGCCCCAAAGGGGGAGTGAGGAATGGCTGCTTGGCAAGAGAACCAGGAACCATTGGTCAAATCATATCATATCATAAAGAAAAAAGAGAAAATATGGAAAGATTAGACTCAAATTAAGCATCAATAAAATATATGATTCAAACTAAAAGAAGAAAGTAAAAGATTGTATTTTATGCTCCCATATATCATCTTAGATTTTTGTTATAAGTGACTTTCCAGCAACCATAGTTCTTCTCCTCAGAATGCAAATCTGGTGCAATACATCTGCACTCATGATCACAAAGCACATAATCATTCTTAATTGGGTATCTATAACTAAAAAAGAGCTTCTGTTTCTTGGCAGCTTCCCAATCCCCTAGCATCTCCCGCGCATTAGCCTCCGAACATTGGAACTCCTGGGGTAGTGAGCGTCCTCTGGAATGGAACAGAGAGCCGGATGTGAGAAGCTTGCAACGGTAGTGTTGCCTCGAACTAAACCTAGCTTTCTCAGAACATCTAATTCTATTCCTTGCTCAACAGAAATATCTAAACGTGGTTCTGTATGTTGTTTCAGTGTGGATCCAGCCGGTTCTTTGATGATGCCAAAGTGGTAAGGGCCATTATAAGAATAAGAAGAGTGATTCACAGATTTAACTAGTAAATAGCAGCCACTACCCTGATGAAATCCAAAACCTTGTGGTAGACAAGACAAGATCAAAAGGGCTGACAATAATGATACCACACAAACACCTGATGAGAATGAGAACGCCATCTTAGAGTAAGATCAACCAAGAGAGAAGACTACTCTAATGTGTTTTGAGTTAGAATGGGATTTGGATTTTAAAAAGAAATTCAGATGCCAAATACAACACAACTTGCCTTTCTTAGTAGGCTTGGATTTTAAAACGGAAGGATGATACTAGCTTCAACTTTTTTTAAGGCACTCGTTTTTTATTGGAGAGAATGTTTTTTAAGACTCACTCGTTTTTGATCGGAGAGAATGTTAGTGGTAAACAAGTGTCATCCTCTTAATGGAATGGAAGACAATAATACATGCCTTTTCCATAAAATGCAACTATCATTGCCCAAAACAGAATCCTCTACGGCTCTTATTAGACTTGGAATCCTCTATGATCCCGTTACAACACAAAAGCCTTTTAAAGATCTCTTTTAATAACAATTTAAACCTTTAAAGTTAATATATATATATTTTTTTCTAAAAACTAAGATTATATGGTTGAACCTAAAAGTGAGGGATTCTTAATCACAGTTAAGGGGTATTATATGGTATGATTATGACGGGACAACCCCAAAGGGGTGGACTAAGATTATATGGTTGAACCTTAAAAGTGAGGGATTCTTAATCACAGTTAAGGGGTATTATATGGTATGATGATTATGACCGGGCAACCCCAAAGGGGTGGACTAAGATTATATGGTTGAACCTTAAAAGTGAGGGATTCTTAATCACAGTTAAGGGGTATTATATGGTATGATTATGACCGGGCAACCCCAAAGGGGTGGACTAAGATTATATGGTTGAACCTTCTATCTTCTCCACTTTTCTACCTTCTCTAGCAAAAGACCCCTCTTCAGCCATAGTTCCTACAAACACCCTCCCTCTAATTAAATATCCCGGCAAGCCCTTTCTCCAACCAAAATTTGTACAAAACCCAAAAGAAAACTAAACGGAATAGTTATGGTACACTTGGCCACTGTTCCCATCCCCAACCGTCATTATGCTTCTTCAATGTTGCTATTATCTTCAACAATGACAGTCTGGAAGATCATGTAAGTAGAATTTTCCTTTATGAAGAGTCATCTTATATAATTTGTTGAGTGTGGTTGTGATGGTCATCAAGATAATGAATAGTAGATTTTATGGGTAGGATAGTTTTGCCACTGCGGCGTATCACCAGTATATGAAGTGCTACAACCATTAAGCTCTGTGATCCTTCCACAGCAACCCCTCCACCTAAGAAATCCGAGTCTTTCTTCATGAAATGTCTTCTTTTTCTTTAATTTTCACTCTGGTTTTGATGATTGGGGTAATTTTAGTTCCCATTTAGGGTTGTAGAATTTTTTGGAGGGAGAGAAGGGTTGCCGGCCTGGAGGAAGAAAATGGTGGGCATAACTGTCCTTTAACTTTCTAAATGGTATTTTTTTTCACTTATGATGTATACTCAGTAAATATTGAGGTGCGCCTAGCACCACCCTATATCTATATAGGTCTATATAGGTGCTGCGAAGGTGTTCTCAACCCTATTCTAAATTTATTGTTTAAATGGGCTGGTAGGTTAGGTAAGTTTGCCTTCAGGTTCCTTTATGGGTTTGGGTTGGGGATGGATTTTTCAACCCGGGTTGGTTTCAACTTGAAGATATTCTAGCGACCGGACCAAATTCCAAACCATCCAATTGTCAGTTGTCACCCTAATATTAGTATGCACTTTTTTTTTTGGTAATCGTAAGCACTTAGGTATCTTTCTATTGATAAAATAAATCATGATCACCAGTACTAGTCACATGTCCCAAGTTGAATTGGATTAGAAAACGGAATGGGAAGTAGTACCGATATAGCTAACTGAGAGATGAGAAAGAAAGAGTCCCATGAATTTAAAACAATAATAAACAAAAGACTCCTTTGGCCAATCACCCACTTTCCTTCTAACTCTAACTCTAACTCTGCCATGGTACGCACGCTATTATAAATAAGATAAGAGATTAAAGTAACGAGGCCATTGTAATCTGTTTGAGTTTGATGATGGCGTGGGGTGCTCTAGTGATATTGTTGGTGCTGGGCTTGGCTTCTCTACAACAGTCACAGGATGATGGCTTCCGGCATGGTGGTGGCTGTTGCTCTTCTTCTACTGATGAAGAGCCCAAAAAAAGAATATATCCGGGTAATAGTGAATCAATCTATCTACGAGGTGGTCCAGCTCGATGGCGTAAGACCGTTCCGTTAACGCCTCATAAGGCCTTCTCTTCCAGGACGTGGAATGCCACCGAAACCGGAAACGGAACTGGATATTTGGTGGAAAGAGAGAAGATTAATGCTGCTAAATGTTCTCAGAAGAATCGGGAGATCGATGTCTGCCAAGGATTGAGATGATTACCTTAAATGTGCTAAATACAGGGTTCGGGGATTGGAGTTCTTGCTACTCATCACCCGAGGCCGAGGGGAATGGATCCCAAAACCTCTCAATTGAGAGAGGCCACACCCCACCATTGGCGCAAGATCGGGGTGTTTCTTTGAGGTAGTTTGATTTTGATTTTGATTTTCGTTGTTGCTAATGATTTTGACATTATTTATATTTCATTGGAGTTTTTTTAGGTACAATATTGGAATCAAAGTTTGAACTTCTTTTAATTTTAATTGAATGGTGAGTAACTTATATTTGTTGGGTTGGGAATATCTTGAATCAGCCAAAACTCAAATGCATAACCCCTTTTTGAAACCAAATTAATTTTATCTGATTTAATTTCGTCACAAATTCTAATAAAGCTTAATGAAAATATGTTAAGAATATCTTTACTATATAATAGCTAGGGATGTCACGAATCGGCACCCTCTTTGATTCCCATGTCAACTAGACTTACTGATTCGAGCAATTCACATTGCCCTGTCCATGTGTCCCTTTTAACTCTCTTTTAACTGTCTTTTAACTAGAATTAAGTGCTTCAGTCACCCCTAGAGTTCACCCATCCAACATTGGTTTTTACAAATTAAATATATATATATATATATATATTAATTTGAATTTTATTAAGCTTAACCATAGTTAAAAAAGGGTTGAAAGGGTCTCGGGCCTAATGGGGTCTAAGTAGAAAAGTCCTTATTTTTAGGATAAAGCTTCTAAGACCCCCTTAAGGTCAAGACCACCGAGACTGTGTTCTAAAAGCACAGGATTTCAGGGTGGGGCCTACCACGTGAAATGGGTCCCACCTGAAATCCCATGCTCTTAGACCATGGTCTCGGCCCTAGTGGGGTTTCAGTTGCAAAGTCCTTATTTTTATTTATTGAGTAGTTTTGTGTAGGGGAACCACCATATGTGTTATGTGTATGCTTCATTATGTTGTTTCTTCATGCCTTCTTTCTTGAAGTTTTGTTTAGGAGAAAAGTTTTCTTCATTCGCAGTTTTCACAAGCAACCATCTTCTTTTATGCTGTGTGTGGTTGTCGAGAAAATTTGGAAAAGAAGAGAAAATAAAAGAAAAAGAAGAGAAAATTATAAATTTTCCGTTGTTTGGTTGTCTAGAAAATTAGAGAGAAAATTTGTTGAGAATTTTTTTAAAATTACCAAAATGCTCCTACCTTTTTAAAATTACCAAAATACAACTGATACTTTAAAATAATTTCAAATTTTTTATTTTACTCAAAAAAAATGTTACACTTTTCGAACATTTCTTACATTTTAAAATATTTTTTTAAAGCTTTTTTTCAAAGACCCCAAAACAATTCAAATAATGCTGGCTGTGTCCCTGTCTTCTCCCTCATGACAGGGGCGTTCCCAACACTGTTTTTTTCCAAATTTTTTTTTAATGTATCTTGCTTATTTCAACTAAAAACCAATGATGGAATTGTTAAAAAACATTTTAATGCTTAAATCTTTATCAAATCAAGATTAAAACCTATCCGAATCCTATTTCAACTTGTTTAAATCAATCCAAACCCCAAAAACTATGAGTTTACCAAAACTCTCCATTCTCATCTATTTTCAACCCAATCCACAGGTATTTTAAGTCCAAATTCATTCGATTTCAAATCTATTAATAACCTCCTTCATCAAACAAAGAAGGGGGAACAAATTTGAAGAACGATTTGTTCCTATTTTTGGAGACCAAGTAAAACCGCCGGAGTAAAGTAGCCGGAAACCAAGCTCGCTGTAGTAAAGAAAACCAAGCAAGAGGATGACTGAGAAAGAAGAAGAAACGAAGGAAAGCAAGGGAAGCCCCGATACTTTTTTCTCTCCAAAATCCTTAGTTTTAAAAAGATTTTAAATCCATGGTTTGATAGAAAAAAATTAAAAATTTTCTCCCACTTTCTTTTTCCTTTTCTCGTTTTCTTTATAACCAAATAATGGAAAATTAAATTTTCTTCCTAATTGTTTTTCAATCTCTTACTTTCTCAGCTACCAAACATAGCATTAACTTTGTTTAGGAGAAAAGTTTTCTTCAATCGCATTTTCCACATGGAACTAGACCTTTCTCTCTTCATCTCAACCCAGTTCTACCACCCATTGATTCGATTTTGTTTTTCGTTTGCTGCTTTGTTTGATTTTAGTTCGTTTTGGATTCGGTCATCGAAAATGCAACTGGTAATGCCCTATAAATTCCTTTCAATTTTTTTTTTTAATCTGTTTGATTTATGTATTTTTTTAATCTCTTACCATATATCCTTAGACTCAGTTCTCTAACTTTGCAGCTGAGACCAGAGGCCACTTTCGGCATCTCACCACTGCAGTGACCGACACGAGGTCTGATTTTGAGCGCCTTAGAGCAGATTTTGTACTCCAAGATGCTGCTGATGACACCCCGAGTGATGGTGGAGATGGTGCTGATCTGATTGCGGATACTTAGATTGTCTTTAGTGGTGTTATGGATATTATGTTTTTTTGGGGGATGTATATTGGATTGGACTATGAGTACTATTTTGTTGGAATCTTATACTTTTTGACTTTGACTATGGATCGCTTTTTGTTCCTACCTACTTTCCTATCCTGTTATATCACTCTATGGATATGAATTGTATAGATTCTGGTTTCCATGAATTGCTTATAATGTTTAGTGCTTTTTGGCTTGTGATGAATGACTAGTTCCTTTTGTCAATTTTTTCTGGAAACTACGTCTTGATACTATCTATCTTTGGTGATATTGTCATATCTTGTTGGATAGCATGTCTTGAATGAATGTACTCTTAAAATCGGTTGAGCGATATTGCAATTTTTTCTCACTTATTGCTTGGTTATGCAATGTGTGTAAAAAATGGAGAGAAATATTGAAGTACTCCATTGGTTAGTTTGTATGTATTGATTTTGTTCCACTTGGTGTTTTCCCCACTTTATATTTATCATGCTTCGCTTGATTGTGTGTTTTAACATGTGCAGTTGTTCATAACAAGTTGATATAAAAACATCAAGCGGTTTGAGTTGAAAAAGGTTGTGCTGATTTTTTTGTCAAAATTGTAATTCTTGGTTATGTAATTGATTAACTCTCCATGTTTGGGAGTTTGTATCGAGTCATATACTTCAGTTGGTATTTTGTCACGGAATTGCCAAAGCGGGAGATTGTAAGGTTATATTTTGTATGGGCTTAATTCCAATGTCAAAATGGTGTCAATGTAAGTCTAGTGTCGCTGTTCATTTGGTTGATAAAAATTGGTGAAGATGAAGCTCCAAAGACTCAAGAGAAGTACATTCCGGCTTCAAGCTTCGCTCATACTCTTAAGATGGTAAGTGACCTATATACCTAGTGGTTACCGTAGGTGGAACTGACTTAGAACACCTTAAGCATATACCCTAGGTGATTAGAAATTGACCCGTGTAAATTTAATAACATTTGGATGGTCTTTATAAGGTATTGGATGTTGAATCAGGGGTGACAGTGCAAAATATTCGAAATTTGCACAGGTCATTCGAACGCTCAGCCTAGCCGTTCGAACGCCCAAGAACAGCCAGCTGACCGTTCGAACGGGAAATATAAACTCAGAAATAGTAGCTTGTCTGGCCCCTCGTTTTTAACCGATTTCATCCAATTCCAAGGCCGTTTGAATGAACCTCATGGCCGTTCGAACGGACCTCGTATTTTTGGTTTCTAAAATCATCTGAACTCTATTTTGACAAGTGTTATTGTTTTGGCTATTTATTGGATGATCCCTTAGCTCGTTCTAAGGAATTAGAAAGAGAGTTTAGAGACTACTTTGAAGATTTTATGGTTCTTAAATCCCCACTTGGTGGAGTCCCTTAGTTCTCCTTTCTCATGCTCTAGTTGATGCAAGATCGAATTGTTCTATCTTGAGTTGCATCGGTTGATCTCCATTATTGTTAGAGATCCTACTGGAGTTGTATTTCGTTCATTCATAGAAGTTTGAACTCTGTGTGAGTGTTGGTTGGTGTTGCCAAAGCCGTCCAAGATGGAGATCGATCGTTGGATCGTGATTTGAAACTTTTGAGAAAAGTTGGCCGGTGAGGAGCTGGAGCTGCTGCTGCAAAGATCGAACGAGCAGTTCGTGGTTGTTTTACAAGATAGAGAATCTATGCTGAGGAACAGTGTTTGGCATCCGGTTGGATAAGATTTAGTCCTGTGTCTGATAACTTATTCTTATAGTGGATTTTGTACTAGAATAGGTCCTGTGGTTTTTCCTTGAAGGATTTTCCACGTAAAAATCTTGTGTGCAGTAGATTGTTTCTCTTCTTTACTTTCCTCACTTGTTTGCTTTGTTTGTCATAACTCTAATTGTTGATTGATAAATTAAAAATTGGTAGACATTGTTAGGAAGACCTATTCACCCTCCTCTAGGTCAAAGGAATCATTGAACAGGGATATTTCAGTGATGTTCAATTTCGATGTATTTGGTTCTTGCGTGACAAATCGGATTTGTTGCAAGCTTGAGAGCACTTTGGTTGTCACCAAATATAATTGTTGGTTTGTGAAGAAATATGCTCGATCAATCACCGTAGCCACACACATTCTTGTATGACAAATTAAGCAGCCTTGTCCTCCGCCTTAGGTGTAGATAGAGACATCGAATCTTGCTTCTTGCTACACCAAAACACATGCCGATCCATATGAGAAAACATAACCAGAGGTAGACTTACGATCATCCAAGTCACCTCCCAAATCAGCATTACAATATCCTCTCAATTCGAATTCAACTCCTTTCATGAACATAAAGCCCGTGTCAAGAGTAGAATGAACATATTTCAAGATCCGCTTTGCGGCCTCCAAGTGTGGCTTATGTGGAGCTTGCATATAACGGCTAACAAGCCCAACAGAAAATGCAATATCCGGTCTTATAATAGTCAAATAAATGAGACTACTAACAAAAGCTCGGTAAGGTCGAGGATCTGGAAGAAGCTTTCCTTCATCACATCTTAATTTCATATTAGACTCAAGAGGAGTGGAACATCGCTTACTTTGGTCCAAACCAAACCTTCATATTACTTTTTCTGCATAGCCCTTTTGTGAGACGAAAATCCCATCCTCCAAGGTTTCCACTTCCAAACCAAGGAAGTGACTAAGATTGCCCAAATCTTTCATTTCAAAGCGAATAGAAAGTTTAGCCCGAAGCTTTTTAATTTCTCCCACATTATTTCCCGTGACAATTATGTCATCCACATACAAGAGAACAATAACATGCAACATTCTCTGCTTCTTAACAAACAAACTAGAGTCAGAGTTAGAAGCAAAATAATCACAAAAGTGTAAGTACTTGGCAATCTTACCATACCAAGCTCTAGTAGCTTGTTTTAGTCCATATAGGGCCTTCTTGAGTTTGCAAACATACTCCAAATGTGCATGAGACTCATAACCATGAGGTTGCTCCATATATATGTCTCTATCAATCTCGCCATAGAAGAATACATTTTGACATCCAATTGCCATAGCTTCCACCCATAGCAAGCTGCTAAGGAAATCACAACACGAACCGAAGTCATCTTTGCTACAGGACTAAAAGTTTCTTCATAATCCTCTCCATACTTTTGAGAGAATCCCTAAGCAACAAGTCTTGCCTTATATCTATCCACACTCACATTCACCTTATGTTTTATTTTGTAGACCCACTTACATATGATAGGCTTTACATCCTTGAGCTTTGACACAAGATCCCAAGTTTGATTTTTAATGAGAGCATGAATCTCTTCATCCATGACACAATCTCATTCTTTAACACCATTTGCTTCATCAAAACAAGAAGGTTCATCATCTATTGGGCTAGCAACAAAACATGAGTGCACACTAACAAAATTTCCATCTCTATACCGAGCGGGCAAAACAATTTGCCTCTTAGATCTTCTAAGAGGTGGAACACTTTGCACATCTTCAATAATATCTTGTTGCCCATTCAACTCATGGCAACCAACTCCACTCCCCCTATCATTTTGCTCCCTCAAAGATGATGAAGAGGAACCACTAGATACCATAGGAGCACTTGGAGTCATTGGTAAGCTTGATTCTTTTTGTGGCTCAGTATGAACATGAGTCTTACTACCAACACTCCCCATGGTAGCACCATCTACTGCATAATATGATGAAACTTCATAAAATACAACATCCCCAAGAAACAACAAAGTTATAGGTTTCGGGATCCATACACTTCCACCCTTTCTTTCTTTCATCATAACCAATGAAGATACATTTCTTTGCCTTAGCATCGAATTTTGATCTCTTTTCATCTGGCACATGAACATAACAAATTGAACCAAAGACTTTAAAGTGCTTGACACTAGGCTTTTTCCCAAACATTAATTCATATGGTGATCTCATATTAACCGGGCTAAGGGGCACCTGATTAATCACATAAGTTGTAAAAGGGGTTTGATAATGGGTGACAAGATGATTTACTTTATTCATCCTTTTGGTATATAGAGACTTGGATGTATAATGGTGTACGATTACAGTGTATGCTAAGTATAGAAGTATACAGGATAATCATAGAGGAGGTTTGAGAGAATTAGGATTCTCTTTCCTTTGAGAACTTGGCTGAATTGTTCTTTCCTTTGATGCTTCGGATGATATTGAGCTTTCTATTGTGGGTGAAATAGAGCCGTTGGCTAAGCTATTAGTTATGGAAGGACAGTTGTCCAATACTCCCCCACAAGTTGATGGTTGATGAAGCATTAACGTGGATCGTAGATAGCGAAACCGAGGTCCAGGAAGAGACTTGGTGAGAATATCAATAGTTTGATCATTGGTGGAAACAAAACAAATTTCCAGATCCCCTTGAATAACACGTTCACGAATAAAATGGTAATCGATCTCGATGTGCTTGGTACGGGAGTGAAAAACTGGATTGGAGGCCAAATATGCAGCACTTACATTGTCACAAAAAAGAGTAGTAGCGGAGTTGAGAGCAATACCAAGGTCGTGAAGAATATAGCAGATCCAAACGGTGTCGACAGTGGTGACAGCAAGTGCACGGTATTCGGCTTCGACACTGGATCGACTGACTATCAGTTGCTTTTTACTACCCCAAGAGATAAGGTTGGAACCAAGATACACACAGAAGCCGGTGGTGGAGCGGTGATTGTCAGGACAACCCACCCAATCTGCATCTGAGTAGGCATTGAGAGCAGAGGAAGTAGATGGCGTGAAACATAAGCCAAGGCCAACAGTACCTTTGAGATACCGAAGGATGCGTTTCACGGCTATGAGATGAACCTCAGTTGGGCGATGCATGAATTGAGCAGTGTGGTTGACAGCATATGTGATGTCCGGTCTAGTCATAGTGAGATATTGAAGGGCTCCCACAATTTGTTTAAATGTAGTAGGATCTGTGAGAGGAGTGTCAGTGGTGGAGGACAATGTTGAACCAAGACTCAAAGGTGTCACACATAGTTTAGCTCCATCCATGTTCATTCTTTTAAGGAGGTCAACTGAGTATTTGGTTTGAGTGAGTGTCAGTCCCGAAGATGATCGACTAGCTTCCATACTGAGGAAGAAATTAAGAGGGCCCAGATCCTTCATATCAAAGGCTGAATTGAGCATGTGAATGAATGATTGAATTAAAGAATATGAAGTGCCAGTCAGGAGGATGTCATCCACATAGAGTAGAAGCACAAGGATGCCAGCCCGGGAATGTTGTATAAACATAGAGGTATCCACAGCACTACCTAAGAAGTCTTTCTCTTTGAGGAAGTCACTGAATTTCTGAAACCAAGCTCGTGGTGCTTGTTTGAGGCCATAGATAGCTTTGTGGAGACGGCATACATGAGTAGGAGATTCTTTGTTAGCAAAGCCTAGGGATTGAGCCATGAAGACCTCCTCCTTTAACGATCCATGGAGGAAGGCATTTCTAACATCAAGTTGGCGTATGGGCCATTCTTTGGAAATAGCCACTGCAAGCACGGTTCGAATGGTTGTAAATTTCACAACCAGACTGAAGGTGTCCGTGAAATCTAGACCGGGTTGGTGGAAGCCTTTCGTAACTAGTCTTGCCTTGTAGCGTTCAATGCTACCATCTGATTTGTGTTTGATTCGAAACACCCATTTGCAACCTACGACATTCATGTGGGAGTGATATGGGACTAAGGACCAAGTATGGTTTCTTAGTAGGGCGTTGAATTCATCATGCATAGCATTGCGCCAGGATGGAGATTTAATGACCTGCGAGTAACATGTGGGTTCAGATGGACCATCTGTGAGAGGGTTGAGAAGAGCCAAGGGAATGGGGTGGCGTGTAGCGAGCCAAGTTCGAGGCTTGATAGTTCCATCTTTGAGACGAGTGACCATAGGGTGAGATGCATGTGGCACTAATGTTGAATCTGGAACACTGTTGAGTTGTGGGGCTATACTTGAATGGTGGTTGGCTGATTTGTCAAGTGTCAGTGTTGAACTTGGAAGGATGCTGGCTTCTTTGTTGATTTGGTGTGGATTGAGGATTGTTGGTTGCATGGTGGAGCATGGAGACATGGAAGGATGTTGAGTAGAAGGCGGGACAACATTGTTTGGAGTGGAATCCATCTCAAAATCAATGGTTTGTTGCTGAATGGCAGTGAGGGGTCTGCTATCATGAGGATGAGATGCTGGTTGGGCATGTGATTGAATGAGAGGCAGCTCCATATGTGAAGACAGATTTGGAATAGTTGTTGTTGGTGCCAAAGGTGGACGTGCTATAGTCCTGCACACAAAGTGATAAGGAAACATGTTTTCATCAAACTTGACATGGTGTGAGATATAGATGCGACCTGTATTTTGATCAAGACATTTATAGCCCTTGTGTGATGAAGCATATCCTAGGAATACACAAGGCACAAACTTGTGGCTTAGTTTATCCTTGAGAGTGGCACCTGTGAGCATGGATTTTTCTACCCACTTTCACATTTGTGGTTTGACTAAGAGTCGCCACCTATTCATTCTTAGGGATAGGTCCCGGATTGATTTGGATAAGGCAAATGGTCTATTAGAGTTAAGGTAAGCGGTTCGATTAAGTCCTGGGGAAGGTGTTAGGCACCCCAAGACCCCCATTTTGCAATGGTTACCTACTCCCTAAATTTAAGCCAAATTTAATCTCAATATTAATTAAAATGTCTAAATGTTTAATCAAATGCTAATCCAGGAAAGAAAGAAAGCTAGATGGGTTAGGGTCGAACCCGGGTTGGGTTGCCTACGTACTCACATTGGGGTGAGATCAGACCGAGCGTAGTTCTGGCACATGAGCCCGTGCCAAGGCTAAAGGTGCGTGTGTGTGTGCATAAGGTGGTCAATGGTCTAGCCTAAGGGCTAGGGTTTAGTTCACCGGCTTGGTCAAGTGCAAGTTCTAGGTCTAACCGCGGTTAGAAGGGTGTTAACCATGGTTGAGTAGGCTAACCAAGATCTAGCAAGCATGTTTTTGGTCTTTTGGTATTTTTAGATTTTTTTGGTATTTTGAGATTTTGTAATGTTTTTGGTATTTTGAGATTTTATCATGTTCTTTTTTTTTTGGATTTTCATATAGGTGAGATTTTGGCAAACTTAACTAAAGTCAAATTTAATTCAAGAGAAAGACTAAGGAAAAGTTAGGCTAAAAGATTGTTTTTAGGACATAAAGAGGGGTGTGCATTGTGAATAGTAAATGGTCTATTGCCAACACCTATTTTGTTGGATTGGTGTTGATAATAAATCAAATACCATTGTCTTTGATATGAGGCATTTTGGATAAAGTCCTCTTTAAGTCCCTAGGTCCTTAAGTCATCATTTATCCATTCAAAATAGAACATGAAGAAAAAAGAAAGAAATGAAAAAGTGATAAGTGAAGAAAATGAAAACTCATCATCTCCTCTCTAATGTAGTCTCTTTACACCATTATGAACGATGTAATGAGATTCAATTATGAAAATTAGAGTGATGATGAGTTTCCCAAATGATTCTAGAAGAAGGACTAGAATCAAAATGAAGAAACAAAATAAAAAAGAAAGGTATAGCTTTAGCTTCCACTCTCTATGGGCCTACCCATATCCACACTAGTGGGTACATATGAAAGAAAGAAATATTTACACGAGAAAAAAAAACATCTCCTTTCTTTTGAGGTGGGATCCCTCTACACCATTAGATTGGTGTAGAGAGACCCAACTAAACTTGAGAAAAGAAAGGTCTTCCCAAATTATTCTAGAAGAGGACTACAAATATAAAAAAAAGATATGAACTAAAGAAGAAGATAAAGAATAAAAGGAAGAGTGCCTACTCCTCCAAGACTACTTCTCCAATGCTCCAAGAGGTGATGAGTTTTTAGAGTCCACAAAGGAAGAGAGTTAGTGAAGAACTCTAGGCTTTTACTCCTAGAATTCTCTACACATTCTAAACCTTGGCTTCTTCTAACTTTCTTCAAGGCTAAAAAGAAATAAAATGGGTGAGAGGAGGAAGAGCTAGGGTTTCCACTTGGGATTTTGGAGGTGGAAGAAATGGCTTGTGAGGGTCTTGTATTTATAGAGGTTTCAAGGGGTTGTGGCAATTTGGTGATTAATAGAGGGTTGGGTGAGAAGAAGGGAGGTGATTGGTTGGTTAAAATTGATGTGGTTGGTGATTGGGTAATCAAAAAGGCATGTACTTGATGAGAGGTAATTGGGTGGTCAAAAGGAGTGTAAGAGAATTAATTGTTTTGTAAGAGGTGTAAGAATGAGTGTAAGAGGTGTAAGAGAGTAAGGGAGGTGATTGGTTAGTAAAAAAGGTGTGTACTTGGTGAGAGATGATTGAGTGGTCAAAAAGGTGTGTAAACATAAAAATGGGGTTATTTGGGGTTTGAAGAAAAAATAAAAGGTCTTTTGTAGGAAAGTGAAAAGTGGACTTGGGTTAGTGGGTCTTGGATATGGGTTGAATGGATGTGGGTATGTGGACTAGACCTTATGGATCATGGGTTGTTAGTAGATGGGTCATGGGTTATGGTTATTGGACTTTAACTATGGCAATTGGGCTTGGGCTATGGTAATTAGGCTTTCACTAAAGCAATTGAGTTTTGGCTAAGACAATTGGGTAATTAGGCTTGGCTACTTGGGCTTGGGTAATGGAATTAAGTAATTGGGCTTGATTGAGTTGTTTGGGTACAAGTTTGGCCAAATGGGCTTGGGCCTTGGGTAAACCTTGGAGCATTTGAAGAAGTAGGAAGAGAGATAGGGGGTGCGAAAATAGGGTGCTTACAGCTGCCCCTCTTTGTCGGAGGGTGCGGGCAAGTGAACGACAAAGACTGAAATCACCACTATTTTTGCACAGTAAAACCTGCGAAACTTGAAAAAAATATAAGAAATGATAATGAACTAACTTGAAACTAAGTTAAGTTTGCCAAGACAAAAATGTGGAGTGCTGGAGATGCATGATGGATGAGAGGAGTGAACATGTATCCCCTTCAACGGAGATAGGGTGATGGTTGATCACACAACCATTTCACCGAAGATGAAATGAAAGTTGATCACACAACCATTCCACCAGAGATGAGGTGAAGGTTGATCACACAACCATTCCACCAAAGACGAGGTGAAGGTTGATCACACAACCATTCCACCGGAGACGGGGTGAAGGTTGATCGCACAACCATCCACCGGATGATGAGGTGAAGGTTGATCACACAACCATCCACCGAAGATGAGGTGAAGGTTGATCACACAACCATTCCATCGGATGATGAGGTGAAGGTTGATTACACAACCATTTCATCGGAAATGAGGTGAAAGTTGATCACACAACCATCCACCGAAGATGAGGTGAAGGTTGATCACACAACCATTTCACCGGAAATGAGGTGAAAGTTGATCACACAACTGTGTTACCGAAGATAGATGAGGTGAAGATCGATCACACAATCGTTTCACCGAGGATAGATGAGATGAGGGTCGATCACACAACCGCTTCACCGAAGATAGATGAGGTGAGAGTCGATCACACAACCGTTTCACCGAGGATAGATGAGATGAGGGTCGATCACACAACCATTTCATCGAGGATAGATAAGGTGAGGGTCGATCACACAACCGTTTCACCGAGGATAGATGAGATGAGGGTCGATCACACAACCATTTCATCGAGGATAGATAAGGTGAGGGTTGATCTCACAACCGTTTCACCGAAGATAGAGTGAGGTGAGGATCGATCACACAACCGTTTCACCGAAGATAGATGAGATGAAGGTCGATCACACAACCATTTCATCGAGGATAGATGAGGTGAGGGTTGATCACACAACCGTTTCACCGAAGATAGATGAGGTGAAGGTTGATCACGCGACCATTTCATCGGAAATGAGGTGAAGGTTGATCGCACAACCATCTACCGGAGATGAATCAAAGCAATGATGGGTGCAAGATTAGCGTCACTGGAGGCTGTAAACGACACCCGGTCACTCGACCGCATCCGCATACCCCTTGATTAGTGAGCTAGTAGAGCAAGAAGAACTTCACTGAAGGCCGCAACTGACACCCGGTCACACAACCGTGACAGTATACTCCTTGATTAGTGAAAGGGAAGCAAACCAGTAGACAACCGCCCGATTGTCTGACAAGGATAAATAAGGATAAAGACAGCCGCCCGACTGCTTCACCTGGTAGCAAGCCAAGATAGTGTAGGCAATCGCCGGATTGTCTCACTGAAGGGGAATGCGACACAGTGCAGACAACGGCCCCATTGCCTGACTGAGTAACAATATAAGGAGGGTAAAGACAGCCGCTCGACTGCTTCGCTTGGTAGCAAGCCAAAATAGTGTAGACAATCGCCCGATTGTCTCACTGAAGGGGAATACAACACAGTACAGGCAACGACCCCATTGTCTGACTGGGTAGCAAGATAAGGAGGGTAAAGACAGCCGCCCGACTGCTTTACCTGGTAGCAAGCCAAGATAGTGTGGACAATCGCCCGATTGTCTCACTGAAGGAGAATACAACACAGTACAGACAACGGCCCCATTGTCTGACTGGGTAGCAAGATAAAGAGGGTAAAGACAGCCGCTAGACTGTTTCGCCTGGTAGCAAGCCAATATAGTGTAGACAACCGCCCGATTGTCTCACTGAAAGGGAATGCAATACAGTGCAGACAACGGCCCCATTGCCTGACTGGAAAGCAAGATAAGGAGGATAAAGACAGCCGCCCGACTGCTTCACCTGGAGAGATCGAAATAGGTTGCTGATAAGAATAAACAATAGTTCTAGAGAGTATAACAATGAGTTTGAAAATTTGAATGAATTGGACATGAGGGAGTGAGAGTTGTGACCCTAAGCCATTGCACGTATCTTTGCCTCTCTGTATACATCCGACCTGCTGGATTGGATTGCCCCCGGCTCAGATGGTCTAATTGTTGGTACTTGCCCCCAAGGTGTACTGATCTTTTTCAAACATCTGTGACATTCAGGATAGTCTACTGACTTTGTCTTGCCATGGTTCCAGTGTTTTCCTTGCACCAGCGAGAGTGAACAGTCGACTTTGAGCTGACTCTACTGGGGAATGGACTTTGACTGATTATGAATGCAAACGACTTGATAAAAGACTGATGGATTGACTGACAGGTGATGCGAACAACTTAAAAAGATTGATGGATTGACTGACTAGTGGTTTGACGGTAGATTGACAGTTGACCAGCAGACTGCTTATAATGAAATCGACATTTTGACAGTGTGCCTGAGATTGCCTGCAATGGGAGACCTAGCTAGGTTCCTTTGCCTTTAGGTAAAATGATTAAGCTGTGGTTGATCATCTTTGGAGTAGATCTGTATTTCCTCCTGATTGATCAATGCCCAAACTTATATTGATTATGCTTCCTTATTTTGCTCCTGAACTTTTCCACTTTTCACCGGAACTCGGTTGCACATTTTGATTTTTGTCCTTTTTTTGCCCCTGGACCTTTTCAGGTTTTTACCAGGACTGGGCTTACGTAATTTTTGAGCAATAGTAGGATTGATGACTCCATACTATGCCCGTGCAATTTGAAATTTGATTTATCCATTTTTTGTCCCTGGGCCTTTTCAGGTTTTCTCCAGGACTTGGTATACAAGCTTTGCATTTTTCTGTTCTTGAACTTTGCTTTGATAATTCTCCGTTCTCCCCTTATCACCGTCTGTCGGAAAGTGAGGACGAATGCTTTTGAATGTCCACGCTCAATTCCTTTCAAAGATCAAAGAGGGCTTAGTGTTTAGGACGAAACGTGGTTTGGCTAGAAACGAGATAAGGCTCAAATTTACTGTTTCAGCAAGGGTAGGGCACCCTATGATACTTGTTCAGTGTCGGGGTGGAACCAGCTTCTGAATGCCTTGTCCTTTGGTGAAGCTTTGATTCGTCGTTGGCCAAGTACTTTCTTTTTCTTTTTTTTCTCTTTTTTTTTCTTTTTTTGCTCTTTTTTTTTCTTTTTTTGTTTTGTTTTGTTTTTTTGTTTTTTTTTTGTGCATGATTGTCTTGTATTGTTGGCATTTGCTGTGTTATGACTGAACCTGATTTCAGGCTGCCTACGTACCCAAATAGGGATCAGGTCATGACGTAGTTCGGCTAAAAGCCACTCTGTTGTTGTTCTTTGCTGGTTGTTTCTCTTGCATTGTTCTTTTGACTTTCACGGGGTGCCCATGTGTGGGTTTTGAAAGAAAGGCTATTAGGCTCAAAGGTCTAACTAGCGGATATATATAGCATAGGTAAGCGAGGTATAGTGAGGTTTATCAAAAGATGGCCTCTTATCATTTCCTTAATTGGTCAAGAGCATGTACGTTCATTGCATCGTCCTCATTTTAGTTGGTTGGGATTTGACGGCTCAAAGAGGTCTTCGTTGCCCCTGTATTACTCTTGTCTTGGTTCATTCAGTCTTGAGGGAATATCTATTGATTTGAACACTATGATTTTCATTGAATGATCAATTTCCGTTATCAAATTGTCCCTTATGGGCATTAGAAACTAGTTCAGTTCCCAAATTAGGCATCTCAGAGCACAATAGAAGTTTGATTTAAAAAAAAAACTATTTCATTGCATTGCACAAAAAGGGTGAACATACTCGATGTAAGACAAACATGACTCAAAGGGCCACTGGCTACTCGACTGACTCGGACTAGACGACAGGACTGACACGGGCCGACAAGCCGACTGCAAGACATTGATAATGAAATGAAACAAAGACACGACAAACATAGAGTTTGCTCAAAATTCGACTGTAGGGGCTTCCGGCTGATGCGCCTTAGTTTCCAAGAGTAGCATGATTAGGCAAAGGGACTTGGGTGATGTCGGTGTTCCCTGGTGCAAAGCAAATTGCTTCTGTCTCTAATAGGTCTTGGACAGCATGCCTTAGGTCATAGCACCGATCTGTAGGATGCCCCGGTGATTGATGATATCCACAGTGCTGCTCCGGCCTGTATCCATTTGGAAGGTTGACTGGTGGAGGCTGAGGCTCCTTAAGTGTGATCAGCTTCTTGCTCAACAGAAATGAGAGAAGTGCCGACAAAGAGTACGGGATTGGTGTGAACGCCCGATTTTTCCTTTGTTCAAATGTCATTCGGTAGGAGAGGAGTTTTCCCTGGTTTTGTTGAGCTTGCTGAGGCTGCCGAGCTTGCTGGGGCTGCCGAGGTTGTTGGGGCAAGTTAGGGACTCGTATAGCTGCAACCATTTGTCCATCATTTTCTCTTCTTCTGTTATCCTTTCTCGGAGGTAAGGGAGCACGAGAAGAGGATGCACCTTTTGACCCCTTGAACATGTCAAATGCCCCAACGTCATCCATCGTTGCCTCAATCTGGGCGCCACATTTGGCCATAGTACTGAAGTCAGAGATCGGTTGTGCGGCCAGGAGTGTCTTAAGTGGATGCTTAAGAGTACGGAGGAAAGTGGTCACTTGCTCCTCCTCAGGTAAAAGGGTGCTCATTTTTCCGGCTATTTCTCTCCACGAACAGAGTATTCAATGAAGGTCTCGTTATCCCTCTGTGACATTCTTTCTAGGTCTACCATTTGCGGGACTAGGTCAACATTATAGGAGTACTTAGCCAAGAATGTCTCACACAGACCCTCCCATGTCCTAACTTTGTTGGGATCGACCTTAGTAAACCACTGCAAAGCTGCACCCTTTAAACTTTTCTGAAATAGTTGGACCAATAGCTTGTCATCATGTTCCAACTGGAACAACTCTCCGCGGTAAACTCTCAAATGCATCTCGGGACATCCCTTCCTGTTGTACTTTTCAAAATCAGGTATTTTAAAATCTCTGGGCAATTGAATCCCTGGGTGCATGCACATATCCCTGAAATCATTAGATTTGCGGGTTCCCTGAGCTGTCCTCACCAACTCTTCTAGCTTCTCAATTCTTTCCTTGTATGCATCAGGAATCTGGGCTGTGCTGGAGGATATGTGAGCGGACCCAGTATGAGGATCTCCACCGGCCCTGGCTTCCTCCTCCTCAAACTGGTCTATGGTAGGTGGTGTGACGTGAGGAATGGGTTGTGGTTGGACAGGTGGAGGCGGTATGTTGAAAGTGAATTCCGATGGTGGATGAATATGTGGTTGAGGGATGTTGATGGTATGTAGTGGTTGTGGTTGAACAAGTGGCGGGATGACGATAGCAGGTGGTGGAGGGATAAGATTGGTGATATGTGGCGGATTGGTTTGTGATGGACCTAGCACATCGACCGATCGGGGATTTGAGGAGGAGAGAGCATGTGTTATGGCCCGCATGAAATCATGCACAATGTTTTTCAGTTCTTCTATATTTGGGCATTCTCAGCTATTTTTGCCTCAAGATTTGGGGCTTGTGCTTGTTGTGATGTCGGTGTGTCAGGGTCAGTCTCTTGGCCATCCCGAGGGTCCATGCTGCAATCGGTTGATCAGGTATCAACTGGTTTTGCTTTTCAAATACGTGCTTGACTTAGGGTCTGCTCCTGAAATGATTGAAATGTACGGAGTAAGAATCGGAATAGGTAAGAGTGGGGGAAGACTAGAAAGCATGTAGATGACCTAACAAGATCTAATTGACATAGGGACTATGCCCCTAGTCATGCAAGAGAGAGGATTTTTTTCTTTTTTGGTTTTTTTATTTTATTTTATTTTTTTATTTTTTTTTTTTATTGGGTGTGACAAGGCATATGTGATCCGATAGGGCAAACGGATGGAGGTCCGACATGCTTAAACTCGGGCTGTTGGGAACCGTGGACCTACCAGGTCAAAGGTAGAGGTAGGTCTGGTGAAGACCTATTTGCTTGAGATTTGAACCTCATATGCTATGTCGAGATGCAAGGTAGGGTGTGTTTTATTACAAGCACAACAAAAGGCTCAGTACAGGCCCCCTGAATGGAAGCTTATCCGGGTAAAATTTGTCCGGGTAGTCAACTATAATTGAGGGGACAAGTATAGGATATAAGCAGGTTAGGGTTTACAATATCCCTCCAGGTGGGCTGCTTATAGACTATACCATAGCCTAGTCTATATGTATGCATGCAGGTGTAATGCAGGGTATTCCTACAGGATGAGGGATCACTTAACACCGTATATGCGACTCCCTAAAAATGGACGATTGGTGTAAGCGGGAGCGTTCAGAACCGTTTCCTGAGGATAGTCACCCAACAGGCAAAGTTCCGCGGACCTCTAAGACTGTTAAGCCCCTGTCACTGAGGATAGTCATCCAGCAGCCGTGAGCGTAATAAGCCTGTCTAATGGGTATTGGGTTGTTACACTATCATGCCATGTATGAAATGCACATTTACAAAAACACCCAAGAGATATAAAGAATTAGCAATTAATTAAGCTCTTAAGCATTTTGATTAATGTTGAGATTAATTTGGCTTAAGTTTAGGTTCCGGCTTGAACCAAATCCCCAGCAGAGTCGCCAGAGCTGTGAGCATGGATTTTTCTACCCACTTTCACATTTGTGGTTTGACTAAGAGTCGCCACCTATTCATTCTTAAAGATAGGTCCCGGATTGATTTGGATAAGGCAAATGGTCTATTAGAGTTAGGGTAAGCGGTTCGATTAAGTCCTGGGGAAGGTGTTAGGCACCCCAAGACCCCCATTTTGCAATGGTTACCTACTCCCTAAATTTAAGCCAAATTTAATCTCAATATTAATTAAAATGTCTAAATGTTTAATCAAATGCTAATCCAGGAAAGAAAGAAAGCTAGATGGGTTAGGGTCGAACCCGGGTTGGGTTGCCTACGTACTCACATTGGGGTGAGATCAGACCGAGCGTAGTTCTGGCACATGAGCCCGTGCCAAGGCTAAGGGTGCGTGTGTGTGTGCATAAGGTGGTCAATGGTCTAGCTTAGGGGCTAGGGTTTAGTTGACCGGGTTGGTCAAGTGCAAGTTCTAGGTCTAACCGCGGTTAGAAGGGTGTTAACCATGGTTGAGTAGGCTAACCAAGATCTAGCAAGCATGTTTTTGGTCTTTTGGTATTTTTAGATTTTTTTGGTATTTTGAGATTTTGTAATGTTTTTGGTATTTTGAGATTTTATCATGTTCTTTTTTTTTTGGATTTTCATATAGGTGAGATTTTGGCAAGCTTAACTAAAGTCAAATTTAATTCAAGAGAAAGACTAAGGAAAAGTTAGGCTAAAAGATTGTTTTTAGGACATAAAGAGGGGTGTGCATTGTGAATAGTAAATGGTCTATTGCCAACACCTATTTTGTTGGATTGGTGTTGATAATAAATCAAATACCATTGTCTTTGATATGAGGCATTTTGGATAAAGTCCTCTTTAAGTCCCTAGGTCCTTAAGTCATCATTTATCCATTCAAAATAGAACATGAAGAAAAAAGAAAGAAATGAAAAAGTGATAAGTGAAGAAAATGAAAACTCATCATCTCCTCTCTAATGTAGTCTCTTTACACCATTATGAACGATGTAATGAGATTCAATTATGAAAATTAGAGTGATGATGAGTTTCCCAAATGATTCTAGAAGAAGGACTAGAATCAAAATGAAGAAACAAAATAAAAAAGAGAGGTATAGCTTTAGCTTCCACTCTCTATGGGCCTACCCATATCCACACTAGTGGGTACATATGAAAGAAAGAAATATTTACACGAGAGAAAAAAACATCTCCTTTCTTTTGAGGTGGGATCCCTCTACACCATTAGATTGGTGTAGAGAGACCCAACTAAACTTGAGAAAAGAAAGGTCTTCCCAAATTATTCTAGAAGAGGACTACAAATATAAAAAAAAGATATGAACTAAAGAAGAAGATAAAGAATAAAAGGAAGAGTGCCTACTCCTCCAAGACTACTTCTCCAATGCTCCAAGAGGTGATGAGTTTTTAGACTCCACAAAGGAAGAGAGTTAGTGAAGAACTCTAGGCTTTTACTCCTAGAATTCTCTACACATTCTAAACCTTGGCTTCTTCTAACTTTCTTCAAGGCTAAAAAGAAATAAAATGGGTGAGAGGAGGAAGAGCTAGGGTTTCCACTTGGGATTTTGGAGGTGGAAGAAATGGCTTGTGAGGGTCTTGTATTTATAGAGGTTTCAAGGGGTTGTGGCAATTTGGTGATTAATAGAGGGTTGGGTGAGAAGAAGGGAGGTGATTGGTTGGTTAAAATTGATGTGGTTGGTGATTGGGTAATCAAAAAGGTATGTACTTGATGAGAGGTAATTGGGTGGTCAAAAGGGGTGTAAGAGAATTAATTGTTTTGTAAGAGGTGTAAGAATGAGTGTAAGAGGTGTAAGAGAGTAAGGGAGGTGATTGGTTAGTAAAAAAGGTGTGTACTTGGTGAGAGATGATTGAGTGGTCAAAAAGGTGTGTAAACATAAAAATGGGGTTATTTGGGGTTTGAAGAAAAAATAAAAGGTCTTTTGTAGGAAAGTGGAAAGTGGACTTGGGTTAGTGGGTCTTGGATATGGGTTGAATGGATGTGGGTATGTGGACTAGACCTTATGGATCATGGGTTGTTAGTAGATGGGTCATGGGTTATGGTTATTGGACTTTAACTATGGCAATTGGGCTTGGGCTATGGTAATTAGGCTTTCACTAAAGCAATTGAGTTTTGGCTAAGACAATTGGGTAATTAGGCTTGGCTACTTGGGCTTGGGTAATGGAATTAAGTAATTGGGCTTGATTGAGTTGTTTGGGTACAAGTTTGGCCAAATGGGCTTGGGCCTTGGGTAAACCTTGGAGCATTTGAAGAAGTAGGAAGAGAGATAGGGGGTGCGAAAATAGGGTGCTTACAGCACCGATGAATGAATAACAAGCACAACCAAAACTCCGTAGGAGAGTGTAATCAGGTTGTTTCCCAAATAGCATCTCGAAAGGTGACCGATGATGGAGAAGAGGGGATGGTAACCGATTGATGAGGTAAGTTGCGGTAGTGAATGCTTCAGGCCAGTAACTCTTGAGAAGATCGCTTGTAGAAATAAAAGAGTTTCCAGATTCAACAATATGCCAGTGTTTCCATTCGGCAACCCCGTTCTGTTCAGGTGTGTAGGGACAAGATATGCGGTGACTGATTCCATGAGCTTGTAAAAGGGAGGAGAACGGTTGACCGGTGTATTCTCCACCACCATCACTTTGAAAGTATTTGATGGTGTGGGAGAAAAGGTTCTCAACAATTTTCCGGAAGTGTTCAAAGCAAGTTCTACTGTCAGAATTATTTTTCATCGGGTATATCCATGTGTAACGGCTATAGTCATCAATGAATGTAATGTAGTAGCGGTAGCTAGAAATGGATGAGATAGGGGCTGGTCCCTAAACATCACTATGAATTAAATATAGAGGATGTGGGGAATTATGATGAACATTATTAAAGGGTAGACGATGAATTTTAAATACGGAACAATCAATGCAACAAAATTCAGTCTTATTCACTAATGTATTAATACACTTATGAGAGGATAGAAAATGTAAGATTGAAATGGATGGGTGACCAAGGCGGCAATGCTATGTTTGGGTGGAGACTTCACTTGCTAGAGCTTGAACTGGATTCTTGACTAGAGCTTTATTTTGCGGCTTCATGGAAATGGGATATAGATTGTCGTTAATCGGTCCTTTGAGAAGAAGCTTCCTCGACTGAAGATCCTTGATTTCAAAACCCCATGGATAAAACACAAAGGCACAATGATTATCACGAGTGAAAGAAGCCACAGATAGTAAATTCTTGGTAATTTGGGGTACTAAAAGAAGAGAAGCAAGCTTAAATTCACAGTGAGGAGTTCGTAAAATAGAGGTGTCTGTATGAGAGATTTGAATACCTGAGCCGTTACCTACCACAACCCGATCACTGCCATTGTAGGACTCGGCATGATGAAGAATTGATGGGTCTGTCATATGACTTGTTGCTCCGGTATCGGGATACCAATTATCATCCGGGTATGTATTTAGGTTCATGGCAGCGAATGATTGAGGTAGTTCATCTTGGAAAGTGTGATTGAACCTTTCCTTACAGCGAAGGATGATATGTCCAGGATGATTGCAGATCTGACAAAATGGTGCATAGCGGGTGGGGTATTTGTCGTGATCCCAATTGGATGAACTAGGGGCACCTTGATTAGTGTGGTAATTAGGGCTGGAATTTCCCCTGTTATAACGTTGGTTGGACCCTCCTCGAGTTGATGGATGCCTTCGACCCCGACCACGGTGGTTGCATTGTTGATCGGAGTACAACGCTTGAGTGGAGTCCGGCAATTGGAACTAGGGCAGTCTTTGCTCATGCGTGATGAGGCGAGAGCGTAGTTCAGCAAACTTTATGGATTCGACTCTATTTGTGATTGCAGTCACAAATGATTCGTATTCAGAGGATAATCCACCAAGGGCATACATCACCAAGTCTCTATTAGTAACAGCGTCATTGACGGCGGCAAGAGCGTCGGTCGTGCTCTTTATCTTGTTGAGGTATTCTATCATTGTGTCAGCACCTTTCTGAATAGTTTGAAGTTGTAGCCGTAACTGCATAATCCGAGCTTCGGAGTGTTGAGCAAACGTGTTGTGGCGAGTAGTTCCTAGATTTCATGGGATGTGTCAAGACCAATGGTCTGTGCTAAAACATTATCTGTGAGAGTTCCGTAGATGCAACTAGTGACCAGTTTGTTTGATTGCTGCCATTTTAGAAAGGCAGAATTGATGATATTGTTATTAAGGAAACAAGGTGGTGATGGAGTAGATCCATCAATGAATCCGAAAAGGTCCTGTGCCACTAATATAGAGTGAATCTGACTCTTCCACAGTAAGTAATTGAGGCCATCCAATTTGATTGATACAAATTGGGTAAGGTTGGAGACATTATGAGATGATGATGATGCCATTTGCAGACGATCAGAGATGGTGATATGAGTAGAGGCTCTGATACCATAAAAGGGGTTTGATAATGGGTGAAAAGATGATTTACTTTATTCAGTCTTTTGGTATATATAGACTTGGATGTACAATGGTGTACGATTACAGTGTATGCTAAGTATAGAAGTATACAGGATAATCATAGAGGAGGTTTGAGAGAATTAGGATTCTCTTTCATTTGAGAACTTGTCTGAGTTGTTATTTCTTTCGATGATTCGGATGATATTGAGCTTTCTATTGTGGGTGAAATAGAGCCGTTGGCTAAGCTATTAGTTATGGAAGGACAATTGTCCAATAAGTTGCACATGTCCTACCCTTCGCCTATAAGGCCTTAGGTAAATTCTTTGCATGTAGCCAACTTTTGCATGTCTCTACAATGTGCCTAATCTTTCTTTTAGCTACACCATTTTGTTGGTGTATAGGCACATGATAACTCTCTTTTAATTCCATGTTCTTGGTAAAATGAGAAGAAGTCCTTAGAAGTGAACTCTCTCCCATTATCCGTCCTCAACCTCTTGATTTTCTTGTCAAGGACGCCTTCAACCGTCACTTTAAACTCCTTGAACTTCGCAAATGCATTTGACTTTTCTCTTATAAAATAAATATATCGTGTAAAATTATCCACAAACAACAACATATGCCCGAATGTGAAGGTGTAGCACAAGGTCCCATCAAATCACTATGGATAAGCTCTAATGGGGCCTTGCACTTAGAATAAGATTTATCAAATGGAAGGCAATGTGTCTTACCTTATTGACAACCCTCACACATATCATCATTACCAAAAGTGGTCAACTTAGGTAATCCATTCACCAAACCTTTTAATACCATAACTTTCAATTTATCCATGCTAATATGCCTCAATGCAAGATTCTCATGGTTTCCTAACCAAATAGATTAGGTTCTGGCCTCGGATTCTCTCTGGCAGATGCCAGAAAACAAGCCTTCCAAAATTGAATATCAAGAAACATTCTTTCTTATCTATGAACAAAAGAATGGGCTCAAAGATTAGAATTGTACTTTTATATGTTGGAGCTGGTTCATAACGATCTGTGACAAATAAATATCAATTACTGAATATGTCATTGGTACCAAAAAAGGAAAAACAAATCTTAGGAATACATATGTAATTGTGATGCTATCCATTGAGAATGTATGACTATAAATTACTCAAAGTACTTGGTCTCTTCACTAGTCCCAGTTGCAAGGTTTTCAAGTACTCCGAGCCTTGATTGATACGTCTCTTCATGAGCCTTATAAAGATTGTTTTGTTGCAGGCACACAATAATAAAGAAATTGATAAACAATAACCAGTACGATTTCTTGGGGAAATGAATGCCTAAAGCATATTACAGCTCTTAAGCAATCTGCTTGATTTGAAATACGCCATTCAATCTCCTGCATGACTTCTCTCAATAGAGATGCCACGCTGCACAAAAAGTAAAGAAAGTCTCTAATTAGGGGATTCTAAAAAATAAATATCCGTGGGATCAAGAAAAGAAGAGTAATATAAAATCCATGTCTTTTCACCGGCATACATGAGGCATTTCCACATTATTCCTTTCAATACTTTCATCTAGAATTAAATTCACAACACTCAAAAGTGATTGAGTCGTGACATTTTGCACATAATAGATGCTAAAGAGCATTAGAGAAACATCAAACTAACAAAATCATAAACAAGAACAAAAGCTTGGCCATATGTTCAGGTCTATTCACAAGAAAATGCATGTGAAACTTACATCCAAACTGTTTGATTTCATCATTTCCGAAATTTTAGCACGGGGAAGATCGGCATAACATCCTTGTTTCAGTTGAAACACCTCATGGAACTTATGTCCAACATGATGCATTTATGCAACTGATGGCTTTGTAAACAAGAAATAGAGAAATCAACTATTTTTAATGGGCTGAGCAGAATGCATTGATGTATTTCAAATCATGGTTGACATGCGGAAGTATAATGCAACATGACATGTACTATAATGAGTGAACAATCATGATGATGAACAATGATGTTACTCGGTCGATTCCGCATTATATCAATCTGCCACTTAAATTCTATTTGGTGGTAGGTAGAACCTAAATGTATGCTGATTCCAATTTCGATATGATCGGAAAATCAACTCAAATCTTATGTATATGTTCCCTTTCTATTATTTGCACAAGTTGTTGTAGAATATCTCTAGTACCATGTTGCATTTATTGTCCTTGCTGCAACTGCATTGTTGAAGCCTTGCTTTCTCAAGCACAAACTCGCCCAATAGAGGGGCCTTCATATAATCCAAAAAAAGTAAGAAAGGAAGAAGCACAGGAGGGATTTATCATTAGCGTACCTCAAAATAAAACCCTCCTCCTTAGGTTTCAATTCTCAATTAAATAACAAAATTAATCATACATAAACATTGGAGATTTACCTATATCCAATAGCTAGATTGCTTTGAGGATTTACCTTAGAGAGCATTCACTAGCAGCTTGTTCCTCATGTGAATTGTTGCAACTATGTTGAATGGAGGAAGTAACCAGAAGATAAAGAATGGAGCAGCCGCCTTTAATTTGAAAAAGTAACCAGAAAATAGAAAGAAGAAGAAAAGGATCGTCTCCTGCCAAAGTCGAGAGAAAGATGAAGATGGGGTCCGTCTATTTACATGTGTGATAACTGAAAATAGGGAGAAAAAAAATTAAATGGGGTGCAGTCCTCATATCTTGGGGTGCACCTAGCTAGGGTTGTCAACGGATCGGATCCGGATCGGATCTGCCTAGATCCGAATCCGATCGGATTAAGAATTCGACAGATCCGAATCCGATCCGAGATCCGTCCGATCATGAAATAATCAATCCGAATCCGATCCGATTACATTTGTAAGATCTAAATCCGAATCTGATCCGAATAAGGTTAATTTTTTTTTTTTTAAAATCAATTTTAATAATATAAAATCTAATAATACCTTAATTAACTCTAATTAATGTTAATTTTTTAAAAATTAACATTTATGAATAGAAAATCTAAGTAATATATTTAAAATGATTTAAAAAAATTATTATAATCGGATTTTAATCGGATCGGATCACCCTATATCCAGATCTGATCCGATTATAATCGGATTCCATAGATCCGATCTGAATCCGATCCGACGGTTCACATATAGGGTCCAAAGTCCGGCTAATTGGATCGGATCCGAATCATGATCCGATCCATTGACGGCCCTACGTACGCCTAGCACCACCCAAAATATATATAGGTGAATATATTGGGCCGGGCTCTGGCTTTAAGTAGCAAAGTCCTCTCTATCCCTAGGGCCTAAAACTTGGGAAATGGGTGTTTTTTCGGCCCGACCCGGCCCATGATACCCTTACCCAAAATAGAAAAGAAATTAAAAATCAAAGGGTATTTCGGTACGTGTAATTTTGTTCTATATATAAATCCGAGAGACCTGAAAACACAAGATTTCTTTCTTCTCGTGCATTCTTAGCCAGCAGAGGTGCAGTTCAGAACCAGAAAGCTTGGGCTGAGAAAGATCTCGATCGCTGTAGAGGCCAAGGTACGGAAGATCTCTTAAAATTCTAATTTATGCTATTTTTCTGATCCATGAAAACCCTATTTTTCTGTTTATTCAAGGCTAAAAGCATATCAAAAAAGCTTAATTTCTTTATTCTCTTACGTTGAAAAATCTGAATTTGAACTTGGGTTTCCTCATATCCTGCATTTTGTTCGAATTACAGAAAAAGCAAGTTGGTTGATTGATATTCAAGAGCTTCGATTTTCAGTTTGATGGTTTGTTGATTTTGAAAAGGTGAAATATGATCAGATTAATTCATGTTACGGACACAGAAACACGGAAGTAGATCTGAAGATTGTGAATCTGGTGAAATTTGAATGTGGGGTTTTGAAAATCTGGACGTCTAGGGTTTTACATCAATCAGAAGAATCTCTAGGTTTAGAATTTTCACTTTCTTTGAGTCTTTCTGGAATTTGGATTTCATCGTTGGAGTACCAAACTGTTGTCCTAGTTGAATTCATGTTCTTGTAAACAGCAAGGCCTGTGGAATTTGCATGCACAAGTGGCGAGATTGATGTTGTGATACAATCCAGATTCCAGAATAACTTAACTTGACGAATTGATTATAGCTAGCTTGAGAAATAAAGGAGTGCCCAAGATGGGGAGGCCACTCTTCCTTGAGATCCTGCAAAAACCTGCCACAAGTTGTATTATAGGGATATGCAGTGCAATTTGGTTCTACATACAGAAGAAAAACATTGGCTATGCACATGTGGGTCTGAGTTATGAAACAGCTATTGAAGGTCATCATTGGAGGATTATAACTTCGGCATTCTCTCATATAAGTGTGATTCATCTTGTTTTCAACATGAGCGCCCTTTGGAGCCTTGGAGTAGTAGAGCAGTTGGGTCACTTAGGTCTTGGGATTGAGTTCTATCTCCATTACACTCTCGTCTTGGTTCTTTTGTCAGGGGTGCTGGTTTTGGGGTCTTATCATGTTTTGATCCAAAAATTTAAGTTAGAGTATTTTCGAAGAGTGACGGCTGTTGGGTATTCGTGTGTTGTGTTTGGGTGGATGACGATCCTTGCAGTGAAACAACCCTCTTCTAAGCTGGATCTTTTTGGGTTCCTTTCTTTGCCTATCAGCTTTGCGCCATTTGAATCCCTCATATTCACTTCGATAATTGTTCCTCAGGCGAGTTTTCTTGGCCATTTGTCTGGAATTATAGTTGGATACTCTATTGCTTGGGGTTTGATCCATGGGATGAACAATTACTGGGCTGTTTCTATGCTAGGATGGGTCGTATTTGTGTTTGTGTTCAGTTTGAAGCGTTCTGGTGCTTTCGACTTCACCTTCATTGAAATTGAATCTGTTACGGATCCTTCATTGCCTTCCGTGGGTTTTATTGCATCAGGAAGCAGTAGAACCTTACAGATGGGTGCGCTACCACTGGGTGGTGCTGAACTTGTGTAGTTTTGATTCAGATCGTGCTATTAATTTTAGTTGAGGGTTTCGACCTATTTGAATCATCCCATGTCGGTGCTGAACTTGTGTAGTTTTGATTCAGATCGTGCTATTAATTTTAGTTGAGGGTTTCGACCTATTTGAATCATCCCATGTCAATATCATATCCATTTATACTGTCAAGCTAGCAGCTTCTGCTTGGAAGTGCAAGGAGGTTCATGGGTCTCATTGTAAACTTTATAATTCTTTGGCTTTCCAGAAATCTCGATTGGCTCATTTGACAGGTATTTGCATCGCTTTACTTCCAAAAACATTATGTAAGCATACAATTCACTCTAATTCTCAGATGCTTCATTTGTTCTACTTCAGGAAGTGTATAAATTTGGTTTCTTGGAGCATGTGGTTCTGATAATTTCTGAAATAACAGTTAGTTTGTTTTGCCATATGTTTTTCAGTAAAAGAAGAAAACATAATTGGTGCTTGTTTATGTGGAATATAGCTTGCTGTTATGGTTGGTCTTGGGATTTTTAGCATGCCTTTTCTTCTTCTTCCTTTTTATTTGTTTATTGGAATTGAGACCATGAGTTGAGATGGTGATGCTAATAGTAATCTCATAACATCATTGAGTTACAGAGATCTAAAAGGCAAGTTACCCTTGTCCCATTTGGTTCAAGTTTTGATATTTTTTAACTTATAACTGGATATATCGGAAATGAAGAACAGATCTTGAAGAACTCTTACCTAATTGTTGGAGTAAAGATGGTCCTGGCTAACAATTTTGGGTGACTTACTTTGGGGGTGGTGGTATTGTCCTCGCCGTTCTGTGTATTTTGGAGTTTTTACTTCTTGTGCTTTCATTAATCCTTTTGAATTGATAGAGGAAAATGGTGAAAGGAAGAAAACCAATCCAAACACATCTGTGTTTGTGCTCAGGCCATTGAAAGGGTGGTCTACTTGCTACTTAAACTTAGAAAACCTGCAAAGGGTGGGACCTACTATTTGTTGGCTCTCGTAGCTGAATTTCTAGGCTGGACATGTACCCAATTGCTTGATGTTAATCACAATCTTTTAATGTTCTTTATTCAGGACAGCATTACTCTTCAAGTGCCCAAAACACTGATAGATCAGACAATTGGTATCATTCGACCAGGTTAATTTTTGGCCCAAGAGATATCCCAAGTCGTACTTATTGAATGCTGAGTCCCACCTTACAGTGTTGCAGACTGCCTAGATTTCGCTTAATCGACCTTATTGGAACTACAAAGACCAAGAGCCCACTAATAGTCTAATACTGATGCAGGATTAGATAGCACAAAATTGGGTAGGATTGAAAATGGCACTGGGAAAGAAAAACCGCCTTTATGCCAAGTTGGGCTTAACCGTCCAAATGCAGGGTTACAGAATGTAAAAGTTTGGTTGAGGATGGCTCCTATTGCGAAGCGCAAGGAACTTACACCGTCCAAACCCAGGGGTACAAAATGTGAAAGTGTGGCTGTAATGCCTCTACATCTATATGGGTCATAACTGTATGGTAGAAAACTGGAACCTTTTTATTTTTTGCTACATGGCATCATTAAATTATGTTAGACAGTTGATACTTGTATGTTACATACTAGGATAGTAAAATTGGGGCTTTCCAACTGCCTTACCATTTCCATTGGGAGGTGTGTAAACTGGAACTTGAAATGGTTTGCCCATTAGAGATCTCTTGATGCAGAAATGCGTATATTAGGCTTGGATATCTGGTTCTTACTTCGTACAGCTGATTACTGCTCATATTAATGAAGGTTTGGATGTAATGCGAAGTTATGTAGCACTAGAGCAGGATCTTCTATCATATTCCTCCATATTTTTCTTTTGGCAGCCTTTGTTGGGCATCAGAGAAATCAGGCTTAGACTAAAACAAGTTCCCAATGGGGGATTGGAGACTTCCACTCTATGAGGGGATGCCACTGGCCACTCATCCACGAGGGCATGGGCTCATACTCTTCCGTTTGCCATGTATCGCAGGAGCAACTTTCCTATGCTCTGTTTTAAGTACCCACAGGGTCTGTGCAAGGAGAACTCAGCTTCGGCGAACAGATTTTGATGGAGTCAAAAGGAAGACTATCCATTGGGTAAGGTGAGAAAACCTTTGCCAAGCACCGAGCAAAATTCTCGCAGGGGGTTTGGCTTCGGAGACTTGAGCAGATTCAATGGAGCACTTCTTGCAAAGCATGGATGGCGAAAAGTCGTTATGGGTCTCTAGAGTCTTTTTTTTTTTTTGGAATAAGGTCTCTATAGTCAAATCTCTCTATATTCTCCATGATAGGTTCTCTGATGCAAAGTTGGGCTAGCTGCATTTCGTCGACTAGGCACATTATTACTGCATAATGGAATATTATCATGAATATAGAAATTATCTTCAAATTATTTCTCCAATTTTTAGTTCATTATCAAATATAATGGCTATTACATATAATAGTGATATTTGAATCACTAAGCTAAGAGTGCAAGGGATTAAGGCAATACTAACTTCAAGATTAGCTCGGACTCAATTCTGGTTTTCCTTCTGGGTTTGAAAACAAATGCACTTAACTTTCTTTAGGATGTCCAAAATAATAATTTGAAAATGAATTAACATATGTACCATTGAAATTCTATTTCTTGTCTTTCAAATGGAAGAGCTCAGCCTTAATCATCCTTTTAAAGAAGGGTACATCTGGATTTTACACTATGCAAATCATCTCACTGAAACGACCCTACATTCAGGACTTTGTCAACATATTTCTTTATGGGGTAATCTGTTTGGTTATAGATCATGGAATTTCCATTTCTAGGATATATTATCCAAATATTGGTTATCCTTATTCTTATTTAGAATAGCTAATTATCTATTGTTTGGATCTTATCAAATGCTTATCCATAACCCTGTTTGGTTACAAGCCTTTCACAGGCCATAATGGACTTGGCCCTCGTCTGTTTGGCAACATGATTGATCTCTATCCATTTGGAGACCAATAGGACTTGTTTGGTCACATGTCTCCAAGATCAGCCTATGTTTGGTAACAGGGTGGGCTTTGTCCAGATTGGACTGGACCCAAAGGATTTATTTGGTACAAATCTCGATAGTCCTATTTGGATGTCCAAGACCGAGTCATCCAGGTGACTCTGCCAAACCTCCAATTCACTTAGTAGCATAAGGCCCTTGGACCGAGTTACCTCGGTCGTCTTCTTCTTTTGATCCATAAAGAGCCCTCCAACGGTGATCTCTTCTCTTCTTCAGGCTAAGACTGCTAGAGCCCCCGTCCCTCTCCAAGGCAATAAATACTAGGAAAATGCTTACTTTAACAGCGGTTTCCATTATGTAATGGTTACCATTATGTAATGAAATGGCTGCTCCTCATTGGTCCACGCCCCACTTTTTATAAAACACCAACTGTGGTTTAGATTCACTCATCCCTAGAGTTAAGCAATCCAACTGTGGTTTTTAAAAAAATCTTAACTTTAATTTAGTTAAGCTTAACCAGGGTTAAAGGGGTGTTAAAAGAAACATTAATCATTGCTTTAATACTAAAGTAAAAACAAATTTCCCAAAATTTCAGAGGGGCTTCAGTCCCCTGGGCCCCATGTGGCTGCACCCCTGCACATAAGAGAGAGCTCTCTAGTTGTGGGGACAAGTGGCGCCCTTTCTAATATGCCCACAAGAAGAAGTTCTCATTCCTCTTGCTATGACTAGATCGTTTCAATGGTCTACAAAATCTCTCTTGCCACTATGATAGACTATTTCTAGACTATTTCTATAGAGTTCAAAATTAGCCGAGCTTGAGTTGAATCAAATCTCAAGCTCGGCTTTTTTGAACATTTGAACTCAAATAACTTGAATGAGACGAGCTGACAAGCCAGCTTGGTTGGAGTGCAGTCCTACACTGAATATTGGTTGGGGCACACAAGATATGTTTGCCGACTTGCACTCACAAAGCAAAGTCGTAATGGAAAGTGATGCAAAGAGTCTTATTGACGCTCTTTCCTATCCAGCTCTAGTCCTCCAAAGTACGGCTGTCAAAGGGCAGGGTTAGGGAAGGTGTCACGTGCGTATGTTTAGTCCCACACCAGTCATGTACTGGGCGTTCCGGGCCATTGGTTTGAGAGTAGGTAGCATCTGAATTGGCTAGTCACTTCGGTTGGTAAGCGCTCCGTGACAAGTGGTATCAGAGCCGACCCAGGGACATTGGGGGTGTTGGACGGATTCATAGCACGGATTCAAGGGTGGATCCCCCTGACGAGGGCGTCAGGGATTTAGGCGGGAGAGCCTGTCACGTGTGTATGTTTAGTCCCACACCAGCCATGTACTGGGCGTTCCGGGCCATTGGTGTGGGAGTAGGCAGCATCTAAATTGGCTAGTCACTTCGGTTGGTAAGCGCTCCGTGACAAGTGGTATCAGAGCCGACCCAGGGACATTGGGGGTATTAGACAGATTCATAGCATGTTGGGATTCAAGGGTGGATCCCCCTAACGAGGGCGTTAGAGATTTAGGTGGGAGAGCTTGTCACGTGTGTATGTTTAGTCCCACACCAGCCATGTACTGGGCGTTCCGGGCCATTGGTGTGGGAGTAGGCAGCATCCGAATTGGCTAGTCACTTCGATTGGCAAATGCTCCATGACATAGGGTAGGGGTCCACCCCAACCCTACCCTTACTTATAATGGCAAGACCTTAACCTGCCCTAGCCCTTCAAGTGCCTGGATTGACTTGGCCCTAACTAGGGTGCAATCGGGTCGAATTTGGGCTTCAAAATCTCTTGTAAATATGTCAGGCTCAGACCAAGTCTTCAAAAATCAATAAAATTCAAACCCAAGCCCGGCCCGTTGATAATCCTAGCCCTAACCCTACCCTCAAGGGCCAGAGCAAGGCGAAAGGGTGAGAAAGACAAGCGAGAAATTTTTTCTAACTCGAGATAATGAGATTTTTTTTCTACACCGAATGCCAACTCAATAGATAATTTAGTTTGAAAATTTTCAAATAAAATAAATATAAAAGTTAAGAATAACAAGTAAAATAATAAAATTAGATAAAATAGAACCTGACAACAAACTAAGGCTCTAATCAAAATGCTAGGATAATCACAGTGTTAGGGTTAGGGAATCAGCCAATCAGGAGTTTAGGGTTAAGGTTTCAAGGGCTACGGATTAGGATTTTAAGGGGTTGGAGTTAGGATAGGGTTGTCAAAGGGCAGGGTTAGGGTTCACTTATAAAGGTAAGACCCTAACCCTTCCCTAGCCCTTCAAGGGCCTAGATGGAATAGGCCCTAACCCTGCCTTAAAGGGCAAGGTCCGGCAAGGTACCCTTGTAAAAGCATTTTTTTTTATAGGTCTACTCTTTAGGAAATTCAAGCAATCTAGCATGATGTAATATCTTAAAGAAGAAAATCTCTCTAATCCATTTTGTTTTCACGGGTAGAGATGGAAATTTTGAGGCCCATGAAAGAGCTCAAAGTGCTTCGTTTAAATTATAACAACAAACTCATATGATATGATCAAGCCCATGTTATGTTCAAAGTTGATTAGGTAGAGATTACATCGGTGATTAGAGGGTTGCCTTTTTTAAAATAATATATTTTTTATTAAAAAAGACTAGCTCTTTCTTTTTTATTTGTTATTCATTATGCAATTAGGTTGAATTGTTTGAGATTTTTAATTTTTGAAAATCTATGCTTAGAAGTTCGTCTAAGTTGATGAGAGTTAGAATTAAGATTTGTGAGCTTTTTTCTTGTTCTATAATATTTTCAAAAAGATGACTAAGTTGAAATTACGTCTTATGCAAGTTTTTATGGTTGAAGTATGAGAGTTGATAAAAAGACTAGAGTGTGTTTTCTCATAAGACAAGAACTAATTAGCGTCGTTCGTAGTGAAAATCATTGGAAGGCAACCTTTGACATACAAAATTCAATTAAATTAGAAAAGGATTGCATGTCATAACGCCTTTTATTTTAAATTAGATAAGACCATATATTAGATAAATTCTAAATTCTCATGTTGCTTTGAGAAAGCTTAAAGTTGATTATGAGCAGACAATCGCGAGTAAAAAGACAATGGCTCAAGTCTCATTGAATTTTCTTAAACATGATAATTTGAAAGTTTTCAATTACTGCATGAAAGTTAGAAAAGATTACAAGTTGAAACTATGTCTTATGTTAGCAAGTTGTTATGGTTAAAATGCGTGAGTTGATAAAAAAAAATAGACTAGAGTGTGTTTTCTCTTAAGACAAGGACTAATTAGCTCGTGCATAGTGAAAATCATTGGAAGTCATCCTTTGGCATACAGAATTCAATTAAATTAGAAAATGATTGCATGTCGTAATGCCTTTTATTTTAAGTGAGATAACACCATATATTAGACATATTCTAGATTCTTGTGCTGTAGAAAGTCATAAACTATTGTAAAATTTGGTGATTTTGATTTATCTTCATGTTCATTATGGTTTGATAGTATACACCATTCTATGTTATTTATTAGAGATAAAATATCTATTGGAAGTCCAATTAATATATATTTTTAATTAAAGAAGGTTATTATAGCATGATTCATCTTGAAAATCTATTTTTATTTTATTTTTTAAATAAAGATGTTTAAAACATAACTATATATATATATTAAACCAATAGGGTACTTCCTTCCACATGGGAAGAGACTCTTGTTAGGAATTGTAAAGTTAAGGCAAATAAAATTGATGAAGAATATGAGGAGAAAAATTATACTACTTAAAAACAATACAAATACTTATTTTCTTAAGTCCTTGGTTGCTCTAATTTTGAAATTATTTATCTAAATGCAACTGAAATATAATTGATATTTGCAGTTTTCATTGTTTTTTTTTCAAAATACAAATTGAAACTATAAGCACCTCAATTTTGTACACTTTGCCTCTTTTTGCACCCGTGAAAATCTTTTCAAAATCATTTTCAAAGTCTCCATTTAAAGCTCTTCTTCCACGTGCTTCGATTTCTAGAAACGCTCTTGAGGTAAAAAATGACCAAAATAACCCTGAAAAATTCTTAAACCTCATATTTTATCTAAAATATTTTTATGGATTTTATCAATTCAATTTTGGCTATTTTTGGGCTTAAAACAGAAGATCGGATTTTTGGCCAACCAGAGAGTGTTGCGTGCTGCCAAAAATAAATAAATAAATATATATATATATATATATATATATATATATATATATATATAATAAAAGCTCCTTGAAATATCCTAAGAATATTCCTTGGAATATCCTTTTTCAAAACCTGTATATACCCTTCACTTCCACTTGAAAAGTCATTCCAAAAATCCCTCCTTCTCTTCCTTTCCTCTTTCGAAAACCCATTTTTGCGACTTGGCAATCCCGAGAGGTTGATTTTGAAGAATTAAGTCTCAACAGCTCTTATTTTAGAAGCCCTTTCGGGTTTCCAAGAAGGTATAATTTATCCCAATTCTGTCATTTGTTTAGTGTTTTATTAGTTTTTAAATTGCTTTATTGCTTTTAAGCACTTAGACTGCTCACCAAACCTACCCTATCAAACCTCTGCCCTAAAAACTTCGGTTCAAACTTAGCCTACTCTGTCAAACCTCTATCTGAACTTCGGTTCAAACTTAGCCTAATTTCTACCTGAACTTTAGTTCAAAATTAGCCTACCTTATCGAACCTGTAAGCACCCAATTTTTACACCCTACCTTAACCATGGTTAATATCTTTTAACTATGGTTATTTCCAACTGAGTTCTAGTCTAGCCCTAAACCCTAGGTAAACCCTGGTCAAACCCTAATCAAACCCTAAGCCCCCCTAGGTAAACCCTAGGTAAACTCTGATCAAACCCTAATCAAACCCTAGACCTAACCCTAGGTAAACCCTAGTCTAATTCTAGAGCCCAAAAACCCCAAAATCCGAAGCTAAGTCGTCTGTGGGCCCAAACATGGGCCCATAAGTCTTTAGAGCCCAATGTAGTGGGGCCCACCTACTTTATTTTGAAAATTCAAATAATAGCGGTAATTAAAGTATTGCAATGGATGAATTATGTTGAGTATTGGCTATAATTAAAGTATTTTATTTATGTCTACCATGTTATTTACAATTGCTACACTGACACATATGCATATGCATGATCGAGTTTTTCTAAATTATGGGTATCCAAAAGAAGAAGTATAAGCATATAAGATGAAATACAAGAATAAGAAGAGGAAAAGTATAAGATGCAAATGAACCAAATGGAAAGTAAAAGAAGAAGAAGATGAAAAGAGAAAAATACAAGAAACAAAAGAAGTATGTGGAAAGTATAAGAGGTCATAAGAAGTACAGGAACTATATTGAAAAAGCTGACGGGGAGGCACGATAGCAGGCCGCTTGGAAGGGAAATGGATACTGGCATTGGACTCCGATGATAGCAGGCTGCCTGGAAGGGAAATGGATAATGGTCGTCTACTCCGAAGGTAGCCAAAGGTGAGGATGATATTAGGCCACCCAACTTATGTGGGTACATGTACTAGTTGTCCGATTCCCGAGATAGTAAAAGATGAATACCAAGGTATTTTAAATACCTGTACATGAGAAAATAATAAAAGATAAAAACCAAGATATTTTAAATACCCGTATATGTAAAGATAAAGATGAAAAGAAGATGTTTTACGAGATTTTTCGAGATATATGCACATGATAGTATTTTGTTTTCCGCGCTCTGATTACAAGAATGCATGTGAAATGATTAAATTGCGATATATGATGTATTATTGTTGATGACATTACTATCTAGTGGTTTGTATATGCTGAGTATTCAATACTCAGCCGTACATATTTATGTCGGCAGGTCCCTCCGATATTTGTGACGAACATCCTCAGGAGCCGTGGGTCGAGGAAGAGTACGTTAAGGAGGAGACTTGGGGTAGTCTTCAGGAGCAGAGGGCCTTTGTTAGGTGGCCCCATCATGAGTGATGAGAGATAGAGACTTGTATATAATTTTGTTGAGTAAAGTTGTTCACTCTTTATTTTGGTTTTGTTTATAAACTTGGATTATGATATGTATAGAAAGAAAAAGTTTGTCTGCTTCCGCTATCATATGTCTTATATGTCACACATGATTTATATGTTATATATGATGGTTTGGTAATGAGTTCACGACGCCAAAGTATCCTAACTCCTAGAGGGTATTTTGGGTCGTGACAAAATTTTTGTTCTTTGGGCTTTTGCACAAGGCCCAGACTTGGTAGGAGGCCATTTTAGGCCTTGTCATACTCTCTGCCCCCACCCTGACCTACCTAGACCCTTAACCAGGGTTAACCTAATCCTGATTAACTTTTAACCAAGGTTAAGTACCCCTTAACCTTTGGAAAAATCTGTAAAAAATACCAAAAATTTTAAAATCTTGCTAAGTCTCCAAAATGATTTTGCTTTGGCCTCTTTACCATGGTTAGTGATCCTAATCATGGTTACTTTACCCATTTAACTCCAGTTAAGAATCCTAACATCGGTTAAATCCGTTTATAGGTTACCGAGCCTAAATTAAGTCAATTGGACTTAACCCTCGGCCTACCGGGCCTAAACCCTAGCTTACCAGGCCTAATCCCTAGTCTACCGGACTAACCCTAAGCCTACCGGGCTTAAACCTTGCAGTTGACCAACCCCGATCAACCAAACACTAATCTACCGGACTAGACCATTAACCACCCTTGGTGCGCACACACACCCCCTAGCCTTGACACGTGCTCATGTGCCAGAACTACGCTCGGTCTGATCTCACCCTTTGTGAGTATGTAGGCAACCCAACCCACGTTCGACCCTAGTTAGCTTTTCTTTCTTAAATTAGTATTATCTTAAACACTTAGGCATTTGAACAAAATTGACTTTAAATTGGCTTAAACTTAAAAAGTATGGAATCATTGTAAAATAGAAGTCTCTGGGTGCCTAACACCTTCCCGGACTTAATCAAACCTCTTACCTAAACCTCTACCGTAGACCAAGACCTTATCCACAACCCGGACACTTATCCCTACTGAATTAATAGGTGACGACTCTAAATTTAAACCCGTGAGTAAAAATCCGTGCTCACAGAACTTCTGCCTGAACTTTGGTTCAATGCTAGCTTGCCCTAGTCAAACCTCTGTCTGAACTCCTATTCAAACCCTAGTCAAACACTAATTACTCCCTGATAAGAGCTTAAACTGCCCTATCGCTCCTAAATATAAGCCTAAACCATTCATAATACCCTAACATCCAAAGACAAATTCTAGCCTTTCAAACACCCAATCTCCAAACAAACCAAATTAAACTATCAACTTCCTCCTAGAACTACGTGTGGCTTGATTCCACTGATTGTGGATTCGTAGGCAACCCTAATCGGATTCAACTCACCTAGGATATAACCTTTATCATGTCCTTGCTTATTTGAACATGTACATTATTTTCAATACAACACATGCTTAACATATAGATGAAATACAAGCTTCTCTTAGGGTTTCCATCACTTTATTTTAGACTTTGGGAGTAGGTAACCATCTCCGGATAAGAGTTTAGTGGTTCCTAACACCTTCCCTTAACTCAAATGAATCCTTAACCTGAACTCTATTTTTTAGACCAAAGCCTTATCCAACCTTTTTAGGGCTCCTATTTACCTCATAATATAAATAGGTGGCAACTCTCTTCTTTTTTGCATTTTAGCGCTATTTCTCCTCAGGTTTAATCCTTATCAGGAGTGAGATTAAAATCTTGGGTCTATAGAAGCTTTTAATGAGCTTATATGAATTAAAGATTTCACATATAGGCATAAAAAGTTTTAGCATGGATAATACAAGGAAGAATCATGGGCTTTGAAGTAGAGGATGATTAACAAAAAAAAAAGTAGATGATGATGAAGAGAAGATAGATAATAATTGAAGTTAGCGGAAGCTTGAATATGATAAAGATAGTCTTTACAATTAAAGCTCATACTCCCTCATCCTGGCATTGCAACTAAATCTCGAATACAACAAGGATTTAATTTAAGGGAAAGTGTTAGAAATCAAGGTTACAAATGTATAAAAATGAATTCAATTATTTTGAATTTAATCAAGATAGCGGAAGCTTGAATATGATAAAGAAAGTCTTTACAATTAAAGCTCCTACTCCCTCATCCTGTCATTGCAACTAAATCTTGAATACAACAAGGATTTAATTTAAGGAAAAGTGTTAGAAATCAAGGTTACAAATGCATAAAATGAATTCAATTATTTTGAATTTAATCAAGTTAGTGGATCATGCTGCTTAACTAATCTAGCACATATTTTAGTTGTGTATGATGCGATGAAGGCATATGGGTTCATTTAAGTCCACATGATTTTCTTATTGGACTTGATATATAGGCTTTTGGCTATCTTAACAATGTTTTTGTTCAACTATTTTAATAATAAATCGTAAATTATATTACAATTTACGGAAATTTAATGTGCGAAACCCTACTTACTAATATGATCTAAAACCTACATGATCTCATATGTGTGAACCATCAAGTGCCGAGTCTATGTCATACCATAATTGTCAAGTGGGTGATTCAATTTTCAATACAAGATTATCTATTTAATAAGCTTTTATTAAGAATATATAAAATTTCTTACTTCAACCCAATAAAGTTTCCAATATAAGCTTTTATTAAGAAGATATTAAATTTCTCCTGCTACTCGATCCGGCTCTCAAAACTCACTCAAACCTCGGAAGTCCGGTATCAACTTTTGTAAAACGCGGTTTCTGGGAAATTCCATTTTTATCCCCATTTTCATGTAAAGTGAGGTGTAATTTTAATTTTCTTTTGTAAGGTATAAGATTTTTGTAAGGTTGTTAATTATTAGTAATCTTGTAATTGAATTCATATTTGGTTTGCTTCTTCTCGCTCCGATTCTTCTAAAACTTGGATAAAAATTAGTCAAATTTGCAAGGATGTGGTGTGTAAAACGACCTCTTTAATTGGTGATGGTTCTAAAATTTGCTTTTGCCTTGATTGCTGATTTGGGGATGCTCCTTTTACTGTTAATGCTACATTTTCCCTCCATTTCGGATGCTTGATAGTAATGGTAGATGGGATTTTAACCTTGTTTCTGATTATCTACCTGATTATCTTATATAAGCTAGATATTAGATCTGCAAATTATTTTACTTCTGAATCCGAAGATGCAATTATTTGGAATCTCAGTACTAAAGGTAAGTTTTCAGTTAAATCTACTTGGAAATCTATTAGATATTCCATTGCTCAAAAAGATTGGACTAAGTATATTTGGAATTCTATAACTCTTACTAAAATCCAAATCTTTGGTTGGAAGGTAATGTATGGTGCTTTGCCAATTAATTCTAATGTTCATTCTGTTGGCATTCCTCTAGCCAGTTGTTGTTCCTGCTGTAATCAAGGTAATATTGAAACATTTTCTCACCTTCTTCTTCAAAGTGATCTTGCATGTGATATATGGAGGTATTTTGGTAGTCTCTGTTCTATTCTTTCTCATCCCAGTGATACTATTCAATACTTATGAAATAGCTCAGAGCTTCGGATAGGTGTCATAATGAGGTTTTCATCTTGCTTCCTCTTATTATTTGGGAAATATGGAAAGAAATATGTTCTCACTGATTCAAAGATGTAAGGAAGCCCTCTAGTTACATCATTAACATAATTAAGAAATGGATGACTGAGTTATGTTCATTAGCTAATAGAAAGACCATTGACCTTTCAATTATTAGCATTTGGATTCCTCTTTTGCATCGTCGAAACATTATTTCTCATATCAAATGGCTCCGGCCCCCTCAGGGCAGAATAAAATTAAATGTGGATGGTGCTTCTAGAGGTAATCCGGACCTAGCAAGTGGAGGAGAAATTATTCGAGATTACTCGGGTGAGATGATTGCTTGCTTTTATGCTTTTTATGGGCATTGTATTAACTATATTACTGAGTCAAGAGCTCTTCTAGATGGCCTTTTTCTTTGCCAAAGGCTTGTCTTTCTTCAGGTGCATGTGGAATCTGATGCTAAAACTCTTGTAGAAACTTGGAAGGGCTCTTCTAGCCATCCTTGCAAGGTGTGGTATTGGAATAAAAAAATCAGTCAAGTGATTAATATCTGCTCTTCTTTTAATCACATTTTCAGAGAAGCTAATTCGGTAGTTGATTTCCTTACTAATTATGGTTGTGACACTCAACTCTCAAGTTATTTTTTTACTAGACAAGATAGCTCATCTAAGCTCAGATCTCTTATTTTCCTTGATAAAGCAGGTTTGGGCTATATTAGATTGGGTAGTTCTTATTGATTTTTATTATTTTTCTAGATAGTCTTATAGTTTTAGGGGTAAGATTTTATGTCCCCCCTATTGTAGTTTTAGGGGTAAAGTTTTATGTCCCCCCTTGCATCTTTGTAGGGGTAAGGTTTTATGTCCCCCTCTCCTCCCCCTCAAATTTTCCTTATCTTTATTAATAAACTGGTAGGGGACTGCCAAACCTCACTCCTCCTGAGTGGCTTTTATGCAAAAAAAAAAAACCTTGTAATTGAATTTGGAATGATACATTTAATATATCAGTAGTTATCATGTTTACTGTGACTACAAATTTGAATGATTAATGATTTTATCAATTCTTTCTTATTCTTTAAAAAAGTGGAAGTAATATATTATTTGTATTTACAAGTAATTTTCAAGAACTATCATATATATATATATATCCTAAATTGAATTTTGATGCTCTCGCTCCCCCTTTGTGCTCTGGTTACTTAGAATCAACCCAATAAAGTTTCCAATGTAAGCTTGCATTAAGAATATATAAATTCTTTAATTCAACCTAATAAAGTTTCCAATGTTCAAAAGATTGGATTAGATTTGCAAGCTAACACATGCTTGTGTTCCTCTTCATACTCCGAAGAACATGGAGATACTTTTTTGGTTAATAATGATGTTGTGAAGGCAATATAGTGAGCTTTTGAGCATCTTGTCAATATCTCCTTATACAATAATGACTTCACCTATAGTCATCTCTTTCAATGTTTTTATTTGGTATAACAAATAACAAATAACAAAAGTATGATTATCAAGAAGTTGAAACAGGCAGAGAATACATGGAAGCAGAAGCATGGGCCTGTTTATCTTTGGATGAAATGAGGTCCAATAGCCCATTCAGGGGGATAGACACCAGGAGTTGATCTCCACGAGAGGCCTCTAGGGCATGTGATGCCAGCCAACGAGTAACTGAGTTGGCCTCTCAATGCACGTGTTTCACTTCGATCGAAGAAAAGTTGACGATGAGTGTTCGGATATCCTTGATGATGGCTTGAACTTCCAATCGGTGTCTTGGGGAACGATCACGATAATGATGACGTTTGAGTGATGAACTTTTGCAATGAGGAATGAGCTCATGAAAAGTAAACAAATTAAGCCTAGTATGGGCACGAGCAATAGCATTATCAACCGTATAATTAGATGAAGAATGTAAGACACCTTACACAATTAATTTTATAGATAGACATATTAGAGAGGGAATCCAACGTCTACGAGGGCCCATGTCTTTAGTATGTCTTTCAGGAAGTTTCTTAACATGTTTTAAGAGAAGTTATAAGTCAAACTAATATTACCATCTTGGTGTCATTCGTTGGTGTCATTCATTACAAAGGAGATATGGAAAGAACGAAATCAAACAAAGAAGTTTTGTTGGTGGCTCTTTACTATCAATCGACTGAGTAGGAAGATTCTTTAGTGACTTATAAGTTATTGCATTGACCTCCTTGAATTTATCTCTTTGATTTTTCTAGGCATGATCTCTTTCTTTTTCAACTTTACACATTCAACTGCTCATTAAAAAAAATCACCCTTAATAAATGGACAAAGTCACATCCAACTAACTGAAATTAGATGTTGATGTCCTTGCTGGATGTAATTCATATATTTGTGGAATGGAATGTATCAAAGTTACTTGGTTTGTTGGTTCGCTCGGTTTAAATTTGGGTTTGCACTTCGACATTCTAGAATGAACCTTGTTCACTAGGGGTAGAATGAGATATTTCATTTCTCGGTTTACTTAGGTTCTTTATTTTAATTCGCTAGCTTGGTTCGGATTATTGCAGTCATAAGCGCTGATGCTGATAAGCGGTGATATCAATAAGTGCTGATGTGATAACTGTAATACTGTTTGGCTGATAATCTCCTGATAAGCGATTATTTAGTCATTTTTAAAAAGTGTATTTTAGTCATTTTTATAAAAAGATAAAAATATTTTAAAAAAACTTTATTTTAAGTTTAATGAATCTTGTTGGCCTTACTGAGTGCAAATTTAAATGCTTATAATAATTTTCACATAATATTAAAGGTCATAAGCGGTTATGCTCCACAATAATCACCTTCTGACGAGATTATGGAATCACCAGTTATTTCCATAATCGGTTATTACATAAGCGCTTATGACGAGTCAAACCAAACGCTATTATGAGACATAATCCGGACATAAACGATTATGTACCAAATAAGCGCTTATAATAATCCGAACCAAACGAGCCCTATATTTATATATATATATATATATATATTTATATTTTATAATATATTATAAAAAATATTTTAAGCTTGTAAGTAATATATAACAAATGGGGATTGATAGTTTCCGCATTCATGTTTCTTCAAAAGAACGCGGATGTTTTTGAAGAGCACATGTGTAATTTTTTACTTAAAAAGAGGAAACTGCCTTCTTTTTCTCAAAAAGTGAAACCCACATTGAGGAATGTGTTTGTAACATATTCTCACTCATCTCAATTTCTCACTTCTATTTCATCTTTACTTTTTCTTCATTTCTCATGTATATCTCTCCTAAGCATTTCTATTTCTCAGTCTTACGTGATCTTCACTTTTTCCATAATGACCCTGCTACCCTGGCAGATGCGCGAGTATTATACTCGGGTATGCCTATTTGCGTGACGTGACGTGTCATAGTTCTACATGTGTCCTTTTTAACCTTTATTAATTATGCTAAGATTCCTAACCTTTAGGGTTCAACAATTTAATCTTGTTTTTTAGAAAAAAATATTTTAAAAAAAGTAACATTAGGGTTAAGAAATTTTAACACTAGGGTTAATTTTTTTTAATTTTTATTTTCTAAAACTAAGGTTAGATTGTTGAACCTTAAGGGTTAGTGAATCATGACCATGGTTAATAAGAGTTAAAAAAGACATGTATTGGCCTATGGGTGAGATTGAACTCTCGCTGAGTTCAATTGTGATTGGTTGTAATTTGATCTCGTTTAAATTGAGACCAAATCCTCTACTGTGATGATTAGATTTGGCAAATCCAATTATCACCCTTGAGGTCACCACATGTCCCTTTTGACATCCCTTAACTATGGTTAAGATTCACCTACCCCGCCATCCTTGTTTTTCAAGGATGGGTGGGTGAATCCTAGGGGTGGGTAAATCTTAACCACAATTAACGGATGTCAAAAGGGATACGTGGCGACCTCAAGGGGTGATAACCGGATTTATCACTGTAGAGGATTTGGTTTCATTTAAATAAGGGGGTGTTAGTGAAAAAGATGAGATCGAAGTGAGAAATAGGATAAGTGATGGTGAGATAAAAGTGAGAAATGGAGATGAGAAATAGGAAATGATAAAGTGGGGGTGAGAATATGTTACAACTTATCCTACCCAACGTGTTTCAGTTAAAAAGGTAAGTTGGAAAGATTCATTTTTTGAGTTAAAAAAAGTGAATTGAAAAATACACGTAAGCCTCATCAAAGGCATCCGCATTTCTTTGAAGGAATGCGGACGTGGAAACTCTCAATCCCCGTAACAAATACTTGTATTGAAAAGCCACAAAAAAAACATTTTTATGAATGGTACATGAACTCAAAGTATAAATTTCTTAAACTAATAGAAAAATATCAATGATTTCGAATAAAAAATTTAACAAATAAACACCATTTTGAAATAACCGTGTGGACTCAATTTTACAAACCTATCCGAATCGAACCATAAACTAGTTCAGGTTCCCTCTGGTTCTAGGTTCAATCTAGCATACCACGAACTTGGTAACCTTAGAATGTACTGTTAGAAATGAAAAAACAAGGTGATATATCAGTTGCTTTCTATAATTTGTTTATGGGGTGTTTGGATTAGATTTTTTTGGCCAAAAATCAATTCTAGTTAAATTGATTGTGTAGAAATTAATGGTCAAATAATCATTTTTTCAAATAATAGTGTTTGGAGAATACGTAGGTGAGTTTCTCAATTTCGTATTTTCCGAACACTATTATTTGAAAAAATGATTATTTGACCATTAATTTCTACACAATTAATTTTATCAGAATTGATTTTTGACCAAAAAAATCTAATCCAAACGCCACCTTAGTACTTGTTCCGGTGGGAAGGAAGAAATGAGAGCCCCTTTGCATGGATAGACTATTTGATTTCATCATTAGTCTCCTCACCAAGAATGAATATAAAGTCTTCGATAGATGCTGTTAGATCACTTCAATCCCGTGGTATTGGCTTAGTTAAAGTAAGTCTTACTCTTTCACATGCAACTTTCCATTAGTCATATCTTTAGAGAAAGTGGTGGGACGACAGATAGACTTGATAACTTGTCGTTAAGAGTCTACGAGATGACTAATTATTCTATTTTCTTGGTGGCCCCATGGGTCGCTTCCTAGGCGGTTACACCAACCTGTCTAAGCAGTCTTACGTTAGGCGAGTATATTGACCACCACGAGCGCGTTCCCAAGATTCTAACTCAAGTCGTGGAAAGGGATAGGTAATGCCAATCTCTGCCACTCTATTCTCTCGCACTAACATTTTATAGATTCCGTCGGATCAAAAATCTAACAGTGCCCACCTAAACACACTTTAAAAATGGTGGGCTCCGCTAGTCGTCGTTGGATTCTCGAACGGATAGCGATGCGCTTGATAGCTCTTCCTATCAAGAGCATACAACCACAATCCAAATTTTTTAGTTAGATTTCTCTAAGAGTAAGGAAACATATAACCAGATCATCAGAATCCAAAATGCAACGTATTTGTGTTTGATATCTAAAATGCAGCGTATTTGGCTATTTGCTAGCTCAAAAGATTACAGTCTTTAAATAAATGATAAAACTTAATGTGGCCTTATCTGCTCATTCAATTCTCAAAACTGACACAATTTTATTAAGGATTTTGGTACCCCACTCTGCTCTACTGCACTCTCCTCATTTATGGGCATGAAGACGGCCACAACTTTTAACATAAAATCCCAGTCTTCAGCTCTGCTTGAGATCGAATAATAGCCAATCGCGATTGAACTTTTCCTAAGTTCAATTCCACCCATAGGTCAACACGTATCCTTATTAACCCTTATTAATCATGGTTAAGATTCACTAACCTTAAGGCTTAATAATATAACTATAGTTTTTAGAAATTCTTTTTATTTATTTTTTTAATCCCAAGGTTAAATTTTTTAAAATATTTTTTTCTCTAAAACCAAGGCTAGAATATTGAACTTTAAGAGTTAAGGAACCACGTTTAATAGGAGATCGAATCACAGCCAATCACGATTGAACTGAAGAAAAGTTGAATCGCACCCATAAGTCAACACATGTCCTTTTTAACTCCTATTAACCATGGTTAAGTTTCGTTAATTCTTAAGGTTTAACAATCTAACCTTAGTTTTTAGAAATTATTTTTTTGAAAACTGCAACCCTAGGGTTAAAATTTTTTTAACCCTAAGCTTAATTTTTTTTTAATATTTTTTTTTCTTCTAAAAACTAAGGTTAGATTATTGAACCCTAACACGATCAGGGAATCTTAACCACGATCAATAAGGGTTAAAAAGAACCCATGTTGACATGTGGGTGTGATTGAACTATCCCCGAGTGAGTTCAATCGTGATTGGCTGTGATTCATTCTCGTAGAGGTTTAGAAGGACACGTGTCGACTTTTGGGTGTGATTGAACTCTCCCTGGGTTCAATCGTGATTGGCTGTGAGCCAGTGATTCCAACTCTCTTCTCACCTAAGAAAGGGGAGAGTGCAAGAGGAGGAGAGTGGGCAGTATTCATCCTTTTGTTAGTTTCCTGTTTTTTCTTGTTTATGCCTCATTGGTATAATTATGGCCCAAGCGCGTAGCGTCTGCTTCTGCTTCTGCGTTTCTTCTCGGAATCTTCCTTCTCTCTACTCAGATCTCTCTGTCATTTCGTTATCATCAGTTCGTCAAAGCCACCGATTCTCTTTTCTTTGTATTTCTCTTCTCCACCATCTTTCACTGTATAATCAAACGAAAATCTGTAGAAATTTCTGTTTGTTTCATGAAAATTTGCAGTCCCTTTCATACATTATAAGCTTAGTTAGATATCTGATTTATAGGGTTTCTGTATTCGAGCTCTGTGAAGATTCTTGTTGTGAAATCAGAAGAAAGCCTCAAATTCTCTTCAATTGTAGAACTCTGATCCTCTGTTTTCTAGGGTTTCTTTGTATGTTTATTGGAAGAGTTTGTATTGTTTTGAACTTTAGATCCCAAGCAGTAATTTACTACTACATTTCATTTGTTTTTCTCTTCTCTGAAACTTGTGTTGTTTTCCGTACAATTCAAGCTCAGATAACTCATTTCTAGGGCTTGAACAGAAGTTAGCAATATTTCTGTCAAAAAGCTTAGATCGTCTGTTTTTAGGGTTTTGTATTGGTAGTGAAACTCGCCATTTCATCATTTTTATGAATCTGGTTGTGCTCGATTATCAGAAAACTTGCGTTTAATCATTTTCCATCATGGAGAAGGATAAATCTCCGAGCCATGGAGGAGGTTTTCCACCTACCTCAGCTCGTTACTCTTCTTTTTCCCCAACTGGGAGTAGCTTCAATGTGAAATCTGAGGCATCACCATCAACTTTTCCTCCACCGGCACCGGTTGCTACCTCAGAATCAGGTCGCTTTAGCCACGATATAAGCAGGATGTCGGATTTCCCTCCGAAGAATCTTGGCCACCGACGAGCCCATTCTGAAATTCTGAGTCTTCCAGATGATATCAGCTTTGACAGCGAGCTTGGTGTTGTTGGCTCGGGAGATGGACCTTCATTGTCAGATGAGACCGATGAAGACCTCTTTTCTATGTTCATGGACATGGAGAAATTCAACTCTTCTTCTGCAACATCTCTTTTTCAAGCAGGCGAGCCATCTTTGGCGGCAGCAACAGCAGCAGGTCCTTCATCTGAGAATTTGGGCATTGGTTCTAATGAAAGGCCGAGAGGTAGGCATCAACATAGCCAGTCCATGGATGGGTCAACTTCAATCAATCCAGATTTGCTTGGGTCAGGTATGGAGGGTGGTTCTATGGTTGAAAACAAGAAAGCAATCTCAGCAGCTAAGCTTGCAGATCTTGCCCTTGTTGATCCAAAGCGTGCAAAGAGGTAGAATTCTAAACAAATCTATGTTATATAGTTATCCAACATTCGAGCACATGATCTGCCTTTTACAATGCACTGAATAGCAGTTTTAATTCTCACAATCTGTATATCTCTATTCTAGCTACATATCACTATCAGGGGCGGAGCCAGGATTCTCTTGTAGGGGGGGCTAACAATGGGGGTTTGGGGTCATAGGCCCCAAATTTTTTTTGAGGGCTGGCTATCGCATCTGTTTGTGTCCCTTTTTAAGGAGTATAATTTTTTCTCAGAAGTTTAGGGGGGCCTCGCCCCGCCCGTCCCCTGGCTCAGCCCCTCTCCCAGGCTACACTACACCCCTATTAGTACTAATGGTGAACAAAATTTCAAACCCCTGGCCCCATGTGGCTCCGCCCCTGATTACTATATCGATTATGGTTGCGATTACTGTTTAGTATCTACCAATTATGGATGCACTGTTCTTTATTGAATATTTCTGCTCTAAGTTACAATGAATTTTTTTATCTGTTTGGTCACTTAAGAGCAATTCTTTATGCATATTGAAAGTGCTGGTGCAATAAACCTTCGGTATTATTTGAGGTCATTGGTATTAGTTTATCTGGAAACAGTTACCTTGTGCAATCTTGGTCGGGATTGTATTTACATAATTATTGCTGAAGGCATAACTACAATTTCGAAGAGGTTTCCTTCTAAAACATTAGAAGAATGTTCTTGACTCTACCAGTTGGTATATACATTAGTGGGACATGAATAAATTTGGATGAAATGAGGATTCTATTGTAAAGTTAGCATAACAGGAAATCATTGGATTTAATCATAGTATCAAGCTTGGAACTTCCGTCAGAGTACATCTTCCCCGATCTTGGTCGAGATTGCATTTGATGATTAGGTTGCCCATAATTACTGAAGAAATACCAATCATTTCTAAGAGATTTCTTTCTAGAACATGAGAAGAATGTACTTTGAAGTTTGATGTAATGATGATTATCTACCAATTGGTCTATATGACAGGTTTGATATCAATTAATTATGGATGAACTTGATTTTTAATTTTGGTTTCGGTCAACCCCTCCGAAACCGATATCCATATTATTTCGAGCTGCACAATTTCGGTCGAAATTCTGGAATTTCAAAATTTCAGAATTTCGGCAGAAATAGCGCTGGTTTAGTTTTTAAATATTTTTAATTAAAATTTACTGAAAAATAATGATATTTACTGAAATATACAAAAATTGTTAATATATTTGTCAAAATTTTCTGAAGATTTCCAAAATTTTAAGGTTTTATTTGAAAAATAAACTAATAATATTTGGTTACTAGATTGCAAATTTAATTGGATATTTATCCATTATTGCAATAGGTACCTAATAAGTTAGGATATGTATGACCCTTAAACACTTCTACTAACATATTTAACTAGAAAACCTAAATATTAAGACACTTGATAATTATAATTATTAAATTTTTATAAAGATAATCTTCATTTTTAATCTAAAATATTACGTTGATAATATGTCACCTAATAAAGTAGGATACTTAAGACCCTTAAACACTTCTACTTACTTATTTAAATTGCTAACCTACTAACCTATATTTAATAATTAATTAAGTGATCTGCATCTAAACTTTATGTAAAAATGTAAATACATTAGGAAAAAGTATAAAAAAATTAAGAAAAAAAGTTGACTTATTTTGGCCTAAATTCCAAGGAAGAGACTATTTCGATCCAAAAAAAGAAAAAATCTGAAAATTAAATTTTCTAAAAAATTTGCAAAAATTTCAGTCTCAGTTGGGGTTCTGAAATTTGAGAAATTTTTGCATTTTCTAACCCTGGATGAAATGAGGACTCTCTTGTAAACTTTAGATAACTGGAAGTACAGTAGATGTAATCATAGTAGGATTCATTGTCCTCAAGCATGACACTTCCATCATAGTACAGCTTCGCCAATCTTGTTCAAGATCTTATATGATGATTAGGTTGTCCTTTATTACTGAAGAATGAAGACATACTTAGCATTTCAAAGAGATTTCTTTCTAAAACATGAGAAGAATGTACTTGGATGTAATTATGGTTATCTACCAATTGGTTTATGTGATTTGTTTGATACTACTAAATTTGGGATGAAATGAGGATTATCTTGTAAAGTTTACGTAACTAGAAGTACATTGGAAGTAATCGTAGTAGCATTCATTGTCATCAAGCCTTGCATTTGTGTCAGTGTACATCTATGTAAATTCCCCCTTTTTTGCCAACACGCACGCACACATACACACACATGACACACCTAGATGTATATTGTGTCATAGGGACTAAAATGCTAATGCATAGGGGTTCTAGAGACTCACATAAAGTTGGACTTTTTTTTAAATAAATAAAATAATAAAAGAACATATTTTATTTAATATTGAGGGTAAAAATAATGGTTCAAAAACCCGAAAACTCGACTCGACTCGAAAGTTAGTCAAGTCGAGTAACTCAGAAAACTTGACTCGGTTCAATTCGGAATATATATTTAACATCTTGAAAAACATTGGTTAAAAGAACTCAAAGTATGGTGATTTTATATCCTCAAACCTAAAAATTAGATTTAACAGAACCCATAGTAAGTTGTCTTTGTAGACCAAAAAAAAATGATGTAGAAACATTATGATGCTTGAGTTTAGGTTTAAAATGTGAAAAAAATACCCTTTTGTGACTCGACTAGTTTGCTGAATCGAAAAACTCGGCTCGTCTCAACCGAGTGACTCGGCAAATAGTGTCTCCTTCGAGTTTTGAGGTGACTCGACTCGAAATTCAATCGAGTTGAGTAACTTGGCCGAGTTACTGGGGTTACTCACCGAGTTTCCAAACTATGGTAAAAATGGCTTCATTAGTAGAAAGAAATATGACAAAAAGGTGTCGAGGGTTTTGGGAAACTAAATTTAGGACTAGGGTTTTTACATTTAGAAGAAGAAGAATCTCCCTCTCTCTATGTCCCCTCTTTTTTTCTTTTCATTTTTTTGGCATCAAGCCATTAGTTTTCATTTTTATTCGTTACTGATTAATTCACCACTAACCATTAGACTATTACTTTTTTTTTGCTGTTATATGTTGGTCTCATCTTTCCTTTATATGTCGATTTTAATTTTAATTTCAATAATATATCTTTAATTTTTATAAATTTTAATGGCTGCTTAGGCATTACTTAAGCAATGCTAAACCTAGATATGGCCTATACGGGAGGTCCTAAAAGCTCATCCCTTGGAAAATCTAACTACAGACTTTGAGGTAGCGAGCGGGTGGCCATTTTCTTTATCAGTAACTGGACTTTTGTGAGTATATATATATATATATATATATATATTGATTGATATGCAACAACCATCTGGTGTCGTTTCAGATCTTTTGAAAATATCCCTCGTATTCAAAGATCCTGCGATTCCTATCCTTCTATAGGCCTAACAAAACTGCCAAAGAAATTACTCTCCAACTAATTCCACCCATGCAGTCGAAGGGGTGGCCATTATGCCACCCATAAATGAGGCCCCTCACTTCCTTGGGATAGGACAATGAGATACTGAATGAAGAAAAGAAATAGTTTCACTCTGGGGATTTATCGTAGCAAAAGTTGTTTGGTGGAGATTAATCTGGAGGAGGAGTAAGTATTGAGGTTTGCTGATTCATTGGGGTGTGCACTGTCATTGAATAGCCTCTTAAGTATCTTGGTCTACCTCTTGGTGGGAATCCCAAGTCTTTTGAATTTTGGGACCTAAAGGTAGAGAAATTTGGGAGAATATTTGCTGTTTGGAAGTGCAACTATATTTCCTTGGGTGGCAGAGTTCCTCCCATCAAATCTACTCTTTTTAGCTTGGCAGTTTACTATATGTTCCTGTTCAAGGTGCCTACTAATATTATCATGAATCTCGAGCATATCCAAAGGATTAGACATTCGATGTGAAAAGAAGGATCATTTTGGAAATGGTTTCGAAAGAGGGGTTAAACATTGACAGATTAAAAAAAAGAAACTTGGCCCTCTTGGATAAATGGCTTTAAGATTACCCCAAAGCTAATTAGAGCAAATATGGCCTAGATAGCAATGGGTGGGACACTAATCTAGCTTCTCGGGTAAATCTTCGATGTCCTTGGAAAGCTATTCATAATATCTTAACTTTCTTCTTTTATATGTTTTGATGTGGGCTTGGGTAATTGACTAATTGCATCAAAATTTGGGATTACCAATGGTTAGGTAACTCCATTCTTAAGGATTTGTTCCCTCGTCTTTATAATCTTTGTACGTTGAAAATTGCACCATATTCGATTTATCCAATTCATCTCCATCAAAGCTAATTAGAGTTTAGCAGAAACTGATGAGTTTTGCGTTACGTTATGTGTAGTTTGGTTTCCTATGGCTTGTTATGGTTGTCTAATGTTTTTTCAATTAGTTTGGAGCTTCTCTTGTCATCGGGAGGCTTGAGATTGTCATTGATCATGAACGCTTCCTGCTCTCTCGCTCTTTATTTAACAAGGATTAGGCATCTATATCTCCCATTCTCCTCCAGACTCAAGAGTTTGGTTCTTGAATCCTAGTGGTAGACCGAGAGAAGATGGTATTTCATCCTATTGTGTATGTGTATTCCCCCTAAGGTGAGAAAAATTGTTTGGTTAACACTTGTTACATGATTCAAAGTTCAAAGGAGGAATAAATACTACTTGTTGCCCGATGGTCATTTACTGCATATGCATGAGGGAGATTCGTGATTCGTCTAGTCACTTATTCATCCATTGCAGCCTGCAGGTTTGCTAATAGAGTTGGCTTGGGTTTTTCGTCAGGATGTTATAGGTCTATTGTTGCAGTGAAAGTATTATCATCTCCCTTTGAGAGGCAGGATTATGTGGTACTGCTCTATCCATGTAATCTTGTGATCCATTTGGAAGCGAGAAAGAAACAATAAAAATTCCAATGGCAAGAATCAAATTGTGGCAGTGGCTAGCTTTGACATCTTTTTCATTGTGTTAAAAATAGTAACGAGATTTTATGGGATTGGGTGTCAGTTACCTTTTTCTTCTCCCTAATCTACTCCCAACAAGTTCCTTGGAAACCTGCCTCTTGAAGGTTCAATCAAGCTCAATTTTATGTGAGTGCTTTGGGAAACCCCGGTCTGGCAGGGATTGGAAGGGTTTTAAAAAATAGCGAAAGAATCATTCTTACTAGGATTTGGGGTCCGGCTGGTGTGGTGACATCGAATCATGCAGAGATGTTGTCCTCAAGACAAAGGCTTCGTCTTATGAGATCTTTTGAACTCCCCTCTTTCATTATTGTCTATTGATTATTGAAGGTGATTCAAGGAATGCCTCAAGGAGGGCTGCTGGTTTGGAGGGGGCTTCGAGTGCCATTAAAGAGATCTTGATATGGTGGTCCAAAACTCCAAAGGATTATATCGTTCTCTTGGATTCCTAGATTGGTGAATGAGTTGGAAGATTCCCTAGCCAAGCTAGGTGTTGAGAGTGAGTCTCTTAGTTGTGAAATTTTTATTTTATTATCAATCTTCTTTTCTTTCTCTTCCTTGGCGTTTTATCTTTTGGCTTTCATGGTTGTCCCCTCTGAGTTGTGTCCTCCCTTTTGTTTTAGAATAAACCATAGTTACCAGAGCAAGAAGCAAAAGTGAGAAGCGAGAAACGAGGCTTAGAAAAACCTTAGGAAATGGGAAGAAAGAAATGAGATATAGGCTCCTCATTCCCATTATGTTATTATGGGTAGCTATACATTTGATTTTATCTTACATGAGATTTTTTTGGAAAATTAGGTGTCGTAGGTTCCATACCGACGATACTTGCTTAGAGTCTACACCCTAGGCTATAGACTGTGGTTTACCCCATCACTTCACACGTGCAACTTCTTTTGACTACTAAATGGGACGTGATGGAAGCGAACTTCCTAGGAAGCGAGTCCATCCGAGGAAGAGATTATGACTGAGGAAGCGAGCTTCTCACCCTGTACATAGCTTCCCGGCAACTATAAAATAAACTATCTTTGTTTCTGATTTAAAAAAAAAAACCAGTTTCATGTGACCACTATCTCTTCCCATTGCACATGATACAGCTATTGAGAATTGTTGTGCCACTTTTTATTCCTTAGATGGTCAAATATGAGTCTTATCAGAATAGATGTTCATATGAAGGGTTTCACCTAGGTGGAGTTTGGGCCTTCTAGAATCATGTCTTCCTTTTTAGTAGCTTGCTGTGTAATGGTGTTAATATGAATCCATCCTTTAGATCTCCTCTCTAGCTTCAATGTTCCTCTCTATTGGTGTTTATCTAAGACCCTCCAGCAATATTGGAAGAGATACACACTCCTCAATGCCTCTGATTTTTTCTGAATGTTGGACCCCAAATGATCCTGCTATGCTCTCAAAATAGTCTTTCACCAAGGATTAATTGCTAACTTTTAAATTGAGGGCAAACTTCACACAACTTCCTTGACCCACACAAATCATGCTCCCACTAACGTACCCTTCCCTGTTCCCCACCGTGAAAGCCTTCTGCTCCACAATTGTTCTTGATCATACAAGATCCCTTTCCACTATGTAGCCTAATAATGAATGCGGATATTCTGGAATCCACTCGAGGAGACCTGTGACTCTTATATGCCGTGGAAGCTCAGCTGAGCCCAGAGTAGTGGCTCATTATTTTAATTGCAAGAAAGATATGCAAATGTATCTACTATTACCTAGTGCCTTAGTGCCTAGGTGACGAGGCCTGAGCACCACTAAGCGAACGTGTCTTAACAAGTGCCCACCTAGACCCTAATTAGGTGATAGGGGGTATTGACTAGGGGAGACAAGGGTCGAGGTGACATTTTGAATACACCGACATGCTTTAGTCTTGGCCAAGTTGGTGTCCATGATTAATCTCGAGAGCACAAACTGTTTCTTTCAATTCAGTAAAAGGATATTGTTAAATGTTGAGTAATAATAGGCTGAATGTGAATGGCACCTTCAAAAAGAAGGAAAACAGGTTAAGACCCTTTTATATGGCCAAATTGGCACTGTCCAATCAATTATTAGGCATTTTATTGGAGAATTTTCAATTTCTATTCTGAGAGTAAAATATATATTTTCCCAAAATCAGGACCTGTCTGATTTGCACTTGGGTAGTTTAATTTTTCCAAAACATTATTTTTGGCCTTCATTTAGATTACATCTAAACAGGACCTACTCTTGAATTTACGGGGTCATTGAAATTGCAATTTAGACAGCTCACAACTGACCAATATTTCAAGTTACTATCATGCAAGGATTTAAATTTTGAAGAAATTTCCGCAATTAGGGATTTTATTATCGTTTGATTGCTAACAAAATGAAACCCCCCCCCCCCCCCCCCCCTAGCGAAGAAATATATCAAAGGTAATAATAGAAATCAATTGCTGTTATTTCCTCCTTTATTGAATGGAGAATTTGAAGTGGGCATTCGGAAGAAGAGATTTGAAAAAAAGGAACCTGTTGTCCTGTTCGTAAGACCTTATCTTCTTTTCTTTTGAGTACAAATTACGAGTAATGAGGTAAGTCCTTATCTTCTTTCAATTTGGATACAAATGATAAGTGAGGCATAAAATTGAGGTACTATATACAGAAAAGCATAATCACCATGGATCGTGCAATTATAGATCCCATATAGGCAACTTTGTAAATAAAAATCAGTTTGTTCAATAAACCATATTCCAGAACTTTTACAATTTTCATTGTCCAAAGGAGTCAATATTGTCGATGGTTGAGATCATCCAATCACATTGATTTTTGTCCTTGTAGATCTCTAGGTCAGAGTCGTGAGACCTATTAAATGGTGGGCCCCGAATTCTGCATGGCAGTCATGTAGTCACATATTAATTATGATATGAAGATGATTTGTGTAAAACTCTGGATTTTCTCTAATAAGAATACAAAAGGAGTATTGGCCCTCCAAAAAGTTTCAATTGACCAGTTTGCCGTTTGTATCAGACATGATGGAAAGAATACAGAAGGAGTATTTGCCTTGATGCTCTGTGGAGCACAATATTTCATTTTCAAAATGTTTGATAGTTTACCTTCTCTGAATTAATGCTCAACTTTTAAAAATTTTATTTTTTAAATATTGCTGATATTGTGAATAGTTCAAATATTTTTGAACAGTTGAAACCATTTTGAACTAGAATTTCGAGAATTTCCAAAATTCCGGTCAAAATTTTGACTTTGAGCTGAACCAAAGTTATGATTGCGTCGAGATTTAAACCATGCAATCATGCTTGTGTTACCACAAGTGAGATTTAAAACCATGCAATCGTGCTTGTGTTACTATAAGTGACAACAAGCTTTTAGTGATCTGAATCCACATCGTTTATACACTCATTTTTATAATTTTGTCTTGAGAAACCCAATTGCCTGAACTAGCACCAATTAGGTTTCTATTAATTTTAGCAAGCCTCATGATTCTTGGCTCTTATATAAGCAAAACAACTGATTATGCTTGATCCAGTCTATTCTGCTCATGTGAGACCATTGACCACAAGAATGAACTCTGTAGTTTTAGTTGTACTTCTGTGGTGACTGTACATTGGTTTTGCTGCTCCACTTAGTTGGAGTCTTGAATAAGGCATTGTTGCCTTTTGCTGTTTATACTTTATATACCTTAATATATACTTGATATTTGTAGTATTATGCATTAATGTTATCATTATACCATTTCCTTCTCTATCATGTAATAGGATCTGGGCAAATAGGCAATCAGCTGCAAGGTCGAAGGAAAGGAAGATACGGTACATATCTGAGCTTGAAAGGAAAGTACAGACCCTGCAAACAGAAGCAACCACTTTGTCTGCTCAGTTGACCCTGATGCAGGTAAATTGACTTCTGCTCACCTCATGCTTATGACCAAGTGTATATTCCTTTCTTAGTGCAGAAGCTGAGACTGTAAGTCATATACTCTTCAATCGTTTTTAGTTCACCTATCTTGCCTGTTTCTTCTGCACTATCTTGAATTTCTATTCAAGAGAAACCTAGCTTATTGACTAATCAGAATATGGTAGTGACATTCTTTTCCATATGGGCAGAGAGATACTCATGGCCTAAATGCTGAAAACAGTGAACTGAAACTGCGTATGCAGACCATTGAGCAACAGGTTCACTTGCAAGACGGTAAGTATCCATCTTGACTGATTTCTGCACCATTTTTAAGGTCTGTTTTTTTTTGTCCTTAATGGAGAAAGCCCCGGACCTATGGTGTAACAACATGCTTAACAAGGTTCCCTTTCTGCATTTGTTGCACATTTATTGATCTGGGGCATCAATTCAAGTGGCCAACATTTTGTATACTCTCATCAATTAGATAATCATAACTACCGAGAAGAAAAATATCAGATCATCATAATTGTGTGATTAATATATTTATATTTGGTAATTCTCACAGCTTCTTTATCATTCAAAAGAAGGTGATTGGGCTGAATGGTTAGAGATTTCCACTTATAACATTTGTATCCAATCGAAGATAGGTCGTCTATTAGGTTGGTCTGAAATCATCAGCGTGTGCACCTGTAGAGACATGCTGTCATTGTTTATATGAGCATGAGGCTAACGGATGAGCTATCTTTATTAGGAACATGATAGCATGTTAGTTTATGACAAGAATATATTCTAGTTTGCAGGAATATTCATATTTCAAATGCTTAGGTTTTTAGGTATTTCCCTTGACTGTTTTCTCAAGTTCCAAGAGATAATTGGTTAGCATGCAAGCATTAATTGTTTTATCAATGTTGGTTGGGCATGACTAATAATTGGATATAGTCACAATATTGTGTGCATCATGACAGCCAAGGCTTCCTATAACCAAACAAAAAGGGGATAATTTTGCAATACATTGATAGACTAATGGACATGTAGATATTTCCAAATATTTGAAGATTTGCATTAGTGGTTGAAATGATATGCTTATTCTTTTACGTCCTTTTATATATCTTTTCACCTGTGAACATCTATTTCTTTGTGCATCTTTTCATGTAACCATCTGCAGGAGTTAAACAAATATAGGTCGCTCTTTTGAGCAACGTGCTTGAGTTGTAGTAAACTTCATATGAATGTGGGTGCTCTTGTTTTGCTTGGTCCAACATGATTACAGTCCTTGCTATCCATGTGCACAGCACAGGTCCCCTCCACCAGCATGGACACAAGCATTCACTATTGCAACATCATGAAATTATTAATTGTTTTTTTAAATGTTTCCTGATAGCATTAAACGATGCACTGAGAGAGGAGGTCCAGCGTCTGAAACTGATGACTGGACAATCTATTTCCAATGGTGCGCCCATGATGAATTTTGATTCATCCTTCGGAGCCAATCAGCAGTTCTATCCCAACAACCATACGATGCAACCCCTCTTAACTGCGCACCAGTTTCAACAGCTCCAAATTCACTCTCAACAGCCGCAGCAGCAACAGTCATATCAGCATCAGCAGCAACAACATCAACATCCGCATTTGCATCAGCTTCATCAGCCACAGCAGCTTCAACAACAGCAACAAATTGGGGACTTAAAAATCAGAGGTTCCTTGTCTTCTCCGAGCCAGAGAGAGAATATGTTAGAAATCAACCCTGCATCTAAGGATTGAGGTCCGGTATTGATGGGGTTAGTAACTGTTCAAAATCTTAGTTGTAATTCGTTGTTAGATAGGATAACTTCGCCTTCTTTCCATTGTGTGGTCAAATACATCCATATAGATGAACAAGATTCTTTCAGCAGTAGTCATTATAAATAGTAGCTCAAGAAGGATTCATTCGCTATAGCTCCTACTTTATTTTTGCAGTTTAATGAGCTCTTATGATAATGTTCATTTCATTAGAATTGCATTGCTTGGTACATACATGAATGAAATGTTCTTTTAATCTGCCACAAAATTCAGGATGATTTTGAAATCCTCATCCCGAATTTTACTTGTATACCACCAAAATGGGTTAAAATGCCACAAGCAGAAAATCATGAACATCCAAGAGGGCTATTACTTTGATGGTTGGTCCCACCAGAGGCGGAGCCAGGATTTTCATGTAGAGGGGCTAACACTGGGGTGTAGTCCCCAATTTGTAATGAGGGTCAAGTTTGGGGTCATCTCATCTGTCTTGAGGGTCAAGTTCGAGGGTCATCTCATCTGTTTGTACTCATTTGTAACAATATATTTTTAAAGTTAGTTTGAGAGTATATATTTTTTCAAGTTTGTGGGCCACCTTTTTAAATTAAATAATATAGTATACTCGTTTGAAATATCTAATGGGTTAAAGTGTTTTGAATAAAGATGTTTCTGCGACCCAAAGATCAGAATGCATGAAGATGCTAATTTAAGTCCTCAGATATATAGACGGAGAATGAAATCTCAGCCTACCATGAATTTGGTGTAAAAAGAATGGACGATGAACAGTTGGCTAAAGTGGCTCAACATTCCCTCCTTCACTTGAATCCAAAAAAAAAAAGTGACCATAGATTTGGTGGTAACCGACAGAGATAGACACCAGCTCAAAATAGAAAAAACATGAGATGGGACAATGCTATGAACAGCCTGCTTACAAGCCCGACCAAATGAGGGAACCAAAAGTTCAAAATAGAAAAACATGAAATGGGAGAATGAAATTCTAGGGTCATCCCATCATAGCTCCAAAGGGAGATGCATTAGTTAAAAGTGTTAGGGATATCAATATTATGTTTTTTTCTTCTAATTATTCACCTGTCACAACCTGTATGATGTAAAGCATGTGTTTTAAAGAGTGTTGGGGATATCAATTTCCTTTGAAGACATAGGGGGTATAAAGTGAGCTACTCTTTTGTATGGCAATGCAATGCTACAAGATGCATCGCCACAGCAAGACATTGATGATGCACCCATTTCCATCCTTTTTCTATTCAAGAAGAGAAGGTACTTCAGCTGAGGTTGAAGTGTGTGCTTCGCTTGTAGACAGTTCAATGTTATTTCATGCTTAGAACAAATCCCTTGCATTGGACAAATTCAATACAGTTACAGAGGATTCAGAGTGCCATTTTCTAATTGAATAGACAGGAGGACTAAGTCATTCCTATGGGATCCCTTCTTCCCTGTACATTTGGATGACACACTCTTTCATTTTCCGTTGCTCATCTCTAAGCACCGACTGTAACTTTTCTCTCATGTCATTGGTTTTGTTACTCAAGTATTGTGATGTGCATGGCTTAAGATTTAATGGCATTGTGTGAGTCTGCAGGGCGCTATCGTACTCATACATATATATATATTTGTCTGATTATTGCCGATTGCTCCATTTCATAATGAAAATAACAGCTACCTCATGGGTGGATAATTCTACCCATCTTAATCACTTGATCACTATTGGGGACCTATAGAGGAGGTGTTCTCTCTCTCTCTGGATACATTGCTGTCGTTGTTTGGGGTGCTGCTGAACGTAATGATACAGAGGAGACTGGGAGCCGTACTCAGCTGTCGTTGATGATTAATAGAAATAGGAACTCCGCTGCTGGGAGATGTCCACGATGCGTTCCTTGTGGAATAACTACTTTCGAAGGTTGTATTTGTCATTGGAGGAAAGAAAGAAGAGATATGAGAGGAAGAAGACGTTCACGGTATTGTTCTCAGGATAGTAGCTTTTCAAATTTTGAAAATTACTTAAAATGCTCTTTGGCTGGGTTAGTGTCGATACGTTGGTCATGCATGGCATGGTCTATAGCTATCCCCATATATATATATATATATATTGGAAAAAGCCCCTTAGTCGGAGTGGGGGATTTTGCTGACTCCTTCTTGTTATTCAATAAAAAGAACTGGGGGGGGGGGGGGGGGGGGCATAAAACCTTACCCATACCAAACCTACAGTCGGACACTAAAATTTTTTTTGATAGTACGCAGACTACCCAAACCAACTTTATCTAGAAAAATAAGAGATCTGGGCTTAGGAGTGTCATCAATCAAATTCCAAGATTGACAAGAAAATCAAAGGGCACATTAGCTTCTCTATAAACATGATGAATGGAGGAACATATATATATTCATTAACCGAATAATGCAATTGTTCCAATACCACATTTTCGAAGAATGACTTTTATAACCCATCGAGGCTTCGACAAGAATCTTGGAATCTAATTCAATCACAACCTACAAGATACCAATTCTATGATAGAGATTAAGACCATCTAGCAAAGCATGATACTCAGCAACATTGTTTGTGCAAGAACCATAAGAAGAATAAAAGCAAGCAATCACGTTTCCTGTATAATCACGGATAATGCCACCCCACTTGCAATTCCTGGGTTTACCTCTAGAAGCACCATTCACATTGAGTTTAAGTTTGTCTTGAGGAGGACGAAACCCTTTAACATGAATGATCTAAGAGATTCTATGACAATGAGGGATCCTGTTAGAAGAGAAAATATCAAAATTTCTTTTGTTATAGATATTTCCCAAATCGAGGAGCCATTTTTTTAAAACTTTTTTCACAATGATGCAATAAGGTTTCCGAATTGAAGAAAATCTTTGATTACACTTCTCTTTCTAGATCTCCCAGATAATAATAGCTGGAAGAACATAAAGGTCAATTTGAGATCTGGCAACAATTCTAAACTATCACATCTCAAGGCATAAATGCTATCTCTGATCAAAGTCGTACCAATTCTAGAAGTCTAAACACTTACAATTTTTTATTTCAACCCCATCATAACCCCCATGTTTAGACGATGAGGGTATATGTTCTTCTTCCTTATTCATTTGCTTTAGGTCTGAAAATTGTAATACAATTAAGCATAAGTTCAACTAAAGTACAAAGATTACATAAAATAGATAAGTAATTATAATTTTTACCAGCCTTGAATTCATCTGAAAGAATATACTATAGAAATGCATCTCAGTGTTCAAGCCTAATATGTACATACTCCGTAGGAAAATTTATCAGGTCGACATCCCCACTGGCGATAAATGGGGAAATGTGTTTCTTCCGGAGGTACTTCTTGAATGCCTTCGAAGAGAAATTAAAATCTTTCAAAAATTGCTTCTTGTAGCTTTCCCCTAGATCAAATTCTTGATACAATAAAACATACAAACAAAGTTAGTGTAAATATATATATTTTCTAAATGTCTTCATGCAGAACTTTAAAGAATTGCATATATACAAACAAAAACAGTATGAAAATTATATATGCAATGATTCTTACAATCAACCGTTCCCAAAGCTTGTCTTTAACCTAAGCTGTAACTTGTTTCCAAATTGTATAAAATATTAGAATTTCACGTGTACCAATGGTAAAACTCAAAAAAAAAATTTCACTAGTTAACATTCCACCAGGATTCAATTCGATGATTTTCTTCTCACCAATATAGTTATTTTGTCTCTTAATTTTCTTTTAAAGCATGGTGGAGCTTCTGGATTTTCTTTTCAATGTAAGACCATTGATACTTGGCTTTGTGTCAAAATATTGTGTTTCTGACATGACTGTTATGAAGAAATACATAACTAATTAACAATAAACTCTTATTCAAATGCTGAAAGCATAGAACATTATTGTCTATTTTATGTCGAAAGTATAAATTTGTCATTGGAAACCCTTCGTTCAATATTTCTAAGCATTTGTTTAGTTATTTGAGTGAAAATAAATTAAAGAAGAAATAAGAAAAAGAACATACCCAACGAAAGGAGTGAACAATTATCGGAGGTTGAACGGAACGGATGCTGGAGTTTGAGCTGAACGGAACCTTTGTGGGAGGGAATAATACAGTGGTTACTAGAAGAAGAAACAGAGAAAGTTAGAGATTATGTTCAAAATATTAGTGTTAAGAGAGAGATGAAGTGATTTTTTTAGTGAAAATAGGAGTTTCGATCACAATTATTATTCTCAGCATGATCCATTTTCCTATATCATCAGTGTTTTTCTCGTAACCATGATCGTAACTTAAAAATAATTAATTAAAGTTTATTTTTTTTATACTTGAAAAGACAGCTCTTACAATCACTATTACTAATAAAACGTGATTGATTCTTTTATAGAATCACCGCTAATTGTATAACTGTGATCATAACTAAAAAATAATTAACTAAAGTTAGGCGAAACGTCAGTCTTACAATCACGGTAAAAATAATAACTGTGATTTATATATTTAATCGTGATTTAATAAATAGTTTTATCATGATAAAATAATAACCATGAGCTTATATTTCTCACAACAAATATTTATCATCGTTTCTATTACAATCTGGCGATAACGCCCGTCAAAGAGTTTCCGCTATTTTTACTGCGATTTATAAGAGATTCTATCACATTTTCAGTGCACACCGTCATTCTTCTAAAAAATACAACCATAATGAATGAACATATTTATAATATTTATAGTAGTGAAGCGAACCTTAACCCTCAACATTAGAAATTGAATCAAGCTCAAGTCAAACATGTTCAAATCAAGTTTAAGCTTAGCTAAGTTTGACTTAGCTCAATTATGTCTTTTCTTGTCAAACTTAGCTCATTTATGTCAACTTTTAATTTTATCAAAATTTTATTTTTTTGAATAAAAACAAAAATCACGAAAATGGCACGGGATTTTCTCTGGCAGATGCCAGAAAAATGGTCTCTGGCTCCACACATCATTGGACATGTGGCAATAAAAAGGGATGAGATATCTATATGAAGTGGGAAGAAGTCAAAAACATGGGATAAAATGAAATGACTTCTCCCCCTTTTTATCGCCATATGTCAGATGATGTGTGGGGAGCCCGAGACCATTTTCTGGCATATGCAAGAGACAACCCTATGCCTTTTTTAATTTATTTTTTATTTAAGATCTATCTGTTTTTTTTTTAAGAAGAAGAAAAAATGGATATAGCATTCCCCTTTTACAAAAGAATAATAGTGGACTTTACTCAAATGCTTCATGAATTATCATACCACAGTCCTGTTCCCCGACCGACTGGTCTGGTCCGGATTCAACAACAAAGCTTTGTCATCGGGATTGGATTTTGTCTTGCTCTCGCAAGACCAAAACCGTCTTGCCTGGTTCAATGTCCGTCTTACCTTGGTTCAATGTCTAGCATGTGGCGGTAAAAAGGGAATAAGTCATTTTATTTTCTCCCCTATTTTTTGACTTCTCTTTATTTGATATCTTGTCCATTTTTATTCTCACATGTTGAAAGCCCGCCGAGAGCAAGACAATTTTGGTCTTGCGAGAGCAAGACCAAATCGATTCTCCAATCGGGAACCAAATCGATTCTCCAATCGGGAATGGATTTCGTCTGGCCCTTGCCCGACCAAATCCGGCTGGCCCCAATCCTATAAGTTAACACGTGTCACTCCTTAATTGTGGTTAAGGTAACCCTTAGAGTTCGACATGTAATCTTAATTTTTAGAAAAAATATTAAAAAAAATTTACTAGAGGAATTAATTTTCATAACCTGGATTAAATGGGCAGTTAAAGTAGCTTTGTGAGATCAAATTCAATCCCCCCTTCAAACTGCACTCAGGGCCAAAGGAAAGAACACATATGATTTGCTTTGGGAGGCTCCTGCCTTAATGATGAAATGATGAATGCCATCTTTTTGATCCTGTCGAGAGCTGATTGATTTTTTTGTTACAGGTAGATGCCAAATAAAGAAGGCGTCCCTTACTGTCGCCTAATAATAATTCGCTTGATTTGAAATAATCTTTTGATTAATAATAATTCGCTGGATTTGAAATCGATTATTGGGGAAGGAAATAAGAAGTCGGGCCCGAGCTATATAATTAGGCGATCCCCAAAAAAAAAAAAAAAAAAATCTCTTTCTCACTCCCATTTATCAGAAAAGAAAAGGAGGTTTAGCTCTGAAATGGTGGTAAGGCAAGCTGTATGTATCTAAAGTAGAGCTCGAGCTCTGACAGTCAGGTAGGTAAGCTAACCTAACCCTAACCCTAACCCTAACCCTAACCCTAACCCAGACCAGGAAGGAAATCAAATGGAGATTAAAAAAAAAAAAAAGGAAGAAAGAAAATGAAATCCATTCCCGATTGGGATCAAATCAACTGTACGAATTAAACAACTGTACCATCAAATACCTCTAGGCCTTGGGGATGTTAACCAAAGCGGAAACGATTTGGTTCCATTTTAAACATTCTAAACGAAAATTTTCTAAAATATACGACGAGGACACCGTGCAGACGAACCAACTCAGGTTCGAGAATGCTGAAATGAGGAGGTTCTAGCACTTATTTTAAGACGTGTCCTGACATGCAGAATTCCAGAGCGTAAGCCCTATGCGCATGGTTGCCACCAACTCCTTAACCTCCATGCGTCCAACGAAGTCACTTCAGAATTTTACAAGTCCAAGAATACCCTTCCTTTTTTTTTTTATCACTAAAATCTCTTAAATAAAATCTGAAAGTACGAGATTCAATCCCACTTTCTCGCGATATGTGACACTCCACCGCCATTAGAACTCCAGGGCCTCGATTCAGTATCATTTTAACCGCAGTGCTAGAATTTTAACTTCACTACAGTTAGATAAACTCAACCCAGGTTAAGCAGTAGTATATAATTTATTTTCAACCGACCAGAATTTCTTTGATGCCTTGAAGTAACTAACGATATCAAAATGAAGATCGGAGAAGCAAACCACCATCCGACCGTCCATGTTCCTCCGTGGGCCCTCTTCGATGATTCAACGGCCGGGATGACATTCGCCTACCCTGTCAGCGGCGTCTCTGTTAACTCTGACGGCTATGCAAACGGAGCCACTGAAGGTGGTGGAGAGTACTCTCCATTTTCGTTAGCAGAACCGTTAACGGCGCTTCGACTTTACCTTCCGTCAAGCGTTACCGATTCGGAGTCCGATAAATCGGGTCGTGAGTCCGATATACCGGTCGACGCATACTCTTCCGAAGAGTTTCGTATTTACGAGTTCAAGGTTCGCCGATGCATCCACGGTCGGTCCCACGACTGGACGGAGTGTCCGTACGCGCATCCCGGCGAGAAAGCTCGCCGACGGGATCCGCGTAAGTTTCACTATTCCGGCACCGCGTGTCCCGATTTCCGAAACGGGAACTGTGAACGTGGAGATCTTTGCGAGTTCGCACACGGCGTATTCGAGTGTTGGCTGCATCCTGCGCGCTATCGTACGCAGCCATGCAAAGATGGGACGAGTTGTCGCCGGCGAGTTTGTTTCTTTGCTCACACGCCGGAACAGCTCCGAGTCCGGCCTCAGCAGAGTCCGAGAACCCCCGTGTCGGACGAGTCGTATGATGGGTCTCCTCTTCGACACGCGCTTGACTCGTGTTTCTCAAAGGGTTCGAACTCGTTCATGGAAATGGTTTCGTCTCTGCGTCATTTGGGGCTTAGTTCTTCTTGGGGTTGTTCAACCCCAACTCCTTCTGGAATCGGTTACCTTGATTCATGGGAGAGGGTGGAGTCCGGGAGGGACTTGCGAGCAAAGATATATGAAAAACTGAGTAGGGAAAACTCGCTGGAACGAGTTGACTCAGTTGATTCACCTTCTTTTGCTCATGATGATGGGTGGGTTTCAGAGCTGGTGAAGTGAATTACTTGCTTCTTTGTTTTTTTGGTTAAATCTCTTTTGGGTTCGTTCCATGGCGATAGTTTATCTGGTTGTGAATATTGGGAAGATATATATAGCAAGTAATTCAAGATTATATGTAAATACAGGGAACTGGGTTCTTATGTTTTTGTTTTTTGGGAAGAACTCTGTTCTTATGGTGAAGCGACTAATGTAAATATATATCTTCATGGAGTTTAGTGTCTCTTCAATGGAATTTTATTTTACATAGTTTTTTTACTGAGCTTGGGATTAATCATCACCAATAATGTCATGAATACAGGAGTCTTTGATTTTTTTCAAGGGCTAATTTGATTTGGATGAGCTTACTGAGTCAGATCCTTTCCAATTCTATTGGTTTTCTGGTTTTACAAAGTTACTTGATCTTGAATCTTGATGACAGTGGATGCTAGGACTGATGCCTGCCTCTTCATATTCTTGGAAGGCCATTAATTTGTTTTGGATCAGGCTAAGAAGAGGATTATTAGAGCTGTAATACGTTATATAAGTGTTTTTGTTTTTTTTAGCAAAACCACTTGATATTTATTCATTACTGAGAAGGATTCATTACATGTTCCATAACGTGGGACAAAATAATCCCACCATTCTCATTCTCATTCTCATTCTCAGAAGAAGAGGTTTAAGACTTAGATTTAATGCTATCTACTCTTGGATATGAGCTGCCTCATTTTCATTTGCTTCCCTGGAATGAACATGAACATGAACTGAACAAGCAGTTTAGGAATCTTATCAGGCATCCTTCTTATATATCTGCCACCACTGCAAGGATCTCCGACGGAGTTGAGATAATAAATCACTGACTCGATGACCACATGAGACCATTTCTTTGCTATTGCAGGCCACAATCCCAATCGAATTGCAGAAGCTTCCGCCAACCCATTCAAAGGAATGGCTTCTTTTAACAGACATAAGGATTCATGGTTTTTTGCTACCACTCCTGCAGCTAGGCTAGGCTAGGCTAGGCCTGAAGATATTGCGGCTCTATCTACATTCAGTTTGATCCAACCAGCCCACTTCTCTGCGCACAGGCCTGGGATCGGACACAGACCCCGTAAATTTGGCCCCTGTTAACCATTAACCAGCCATTAGCTTCTTAAACTCCACTGCTTAAATCGGATTTTAAGACTCCCCCTGAATAAGACCCCGTTTCGATGCTTCCAGATGCTCCACAAAACCGAGCATATATGAACCCCGGTTTCTCTCTTTCCGTCCTTAAGACTTCTAACCGAGCATACCCTAGTTAGCTTTTACTTTCTTCCGGTTAGTATAAGTTAAACACTTTGGCATTTGATTAATCTCGATCTTAACTTTGGCTTAAACCTAGCAAGTAGGGAACCTTTATGTGGAAGTGTCGGGGTACCTAACCCCTTCCCCGAACTTAACCGAACCTCTTACCCGATCTCCGATTGCGGACCAAGCCTTATCCAAAATTCTCAGGGACTTATCCTTTCTGAATTAATAAGTGGCGACTCTTAACCGAAACCAGAGATTCTGGGTTCGATCCCCAGCAGAGTCGCCAGAGCTGTGAGCATGGGATTTCACTCCCTAAAAAATCTCACAAGGTTTGTTAAGAGTCGTCACTTATTAATTAAGAAAGGATAAGTCCCCGAGAATTTTGGATAAGGCTTGGTCCGCGATCGGAGATCGGAGTAAGAGGTTCGGTTAAGTTCGGGGAAGGGGTTAGGCACCCCGACACTTCCACATAAAGGTTCCCTACTTGCTAGGTTTAAGCCAAAGTTAAGATCGAGATTAATCAAATGTCAAAGTGTTTAACTTATATTAACCGGAAGAAAGTAAAAGCTAACTAGGGTCGGGCCCGTGTTGGGCTGCCTACGTACTCACATTTAGGGATGAGATCAGACCGAGCGTAGTTCTAGCACATGAGCCCGTGCTAAGGCGAGGGGGTGTGTGTGTGCGCACCAAGGGCGGCTTAGGGGCCTAATCCGGAGATTAGGGTTTTGCTTGACCGAGGTTGGCCAATGTGCAAAGGGGTTGAGCCCGGAGGCTAGGGTTGAGGCCCGGTAGGCCAAGGTTGAGGCCCGGTAGGCCTGGGATAAAACCCGGAGGCTAAGAGGGGTGTTAACCGGAGGTTAGGTTTGCTAACCGGGGTTAAGAGGGTGTTAACCATGGTTAGGGGTGCTTTGTAGCAAAAAATGGAGTCTAGGTGTTGTGGGGATGGTTGGGCTTTTATAGAGGAGTGGTGGACGATGCCAGGGGTATTTTGGTCATTATGCAAGCGTGGGGAACAAGCCTGGAGAGGGTTGGAGTAGCAGGGGGCCAGGGGCAGCTGGGGATGCAACCAGCCACTGTACACATGCTCAAATGGGGAAGATAAACAGTGACAAATTTTTGAATTTGATTCCTTTGCCATTTCGGGCCTAAGCCCTCACATATGGCCCAAAGTCATTTCCCTCCTCTTTCCTATGAGAGCTTTGCACCCAAATTCAAAATTTGAAAAAGTGAGTGGGTCCCACTTGGGTTGGGCCTTGTGGGCCCATGTTTGGGCCCCAAAGATGAATTATCCAAGGTTTTGGGGGTTTAGAGCTTTGAAAAGGGCCTTGAGCCCGTGGTGCTTAGCCTAGGGTTTAGACTAGGGCTAGGCTAGGGTTAGACCTAGGGTTGGTCTAGGATTTACCTAGGGTTAGTCCTAGGGTTTAGCTAAGGTCATACTAGGGTTTAGCATAGGGTTTAGGGGAATGGGCTTTGAGTCCATGGTCCATGTCCTAGGTTTTAGGGTTCTAGGGTTTACTAGGGTATACCTAGGGTTTTTAGGGGATACCTAGGGTTCTACAGGGTATTGACAGGGTTTGGATAGGGTGTAAAAATTGGGTGCTTACAGCTGCCCCTCTTTGTCGAAGAGTGACTGGATGGCAGTTGAACGGCAAAGACTGGAATCATCCTATTTTTACACCGAGATGGATTGAGATGTATGATGAGATGCATGCATGTTGTGCCCAGGATGAGTGCGGTGAAATGATGAAGACTACTGCTATGGGATAGCGAATAGCAGGGGATGAGAGATGAATGTAGAGATGGCGTGACCCGGAGGTGCTGGCCGGATGTAAGGTGTCGCTCGGAAGCGACGAGGGGATTGATCGAGACGGTGTTTCCCAGAGGATATTAACCGAGTCGATCGAAGGACACATGGGGTGTCGGAAACACATGGAGTGTGGAGAACACACGGGGTGTTGGAAACACATGAGGTGTTGGACATGCGAGGTGTCGGCATATTGACTTGACGTCAATGGAGACCTGGGATGTCGAGAACGTACGGGGACGTCTCTGAGGGGACATGCAATGAGTTTCGAAGACTCGTATGCAGAAGACATGCAGTGAGTGATGGAGACTCATATGTCGAGATCGCACGAGGGCGTCTCTAGGAGTACATGCAGTGAGTTTCGGAGACTCGTATGTAAAGGACATGCAAGGTGTCGGCATTTTTGACTCGGCGTCAATGGAGACCTGAGATGTCGAGAACGTACAGGGACGTCTCTAAGGGGACATGCGGTAAGTTTCTGTAGGTTGACTCGGTGTCAATGGAGACTCTATGATGTCACAACAGGCAAGGTGTCGTCATGTTGACTTTGGTATGGCCGAGAGGCGCTGAAATTGATCATGTTGGATGATGTTAAAGTGCTGGTCATGCAAGGTATGACGCTATGTAAGTGATGTCATGCAAGGGATAAAGGAGGGGATGCTTTCCCATGACTCTGCTGATTGTTGCTTGCTGGGGAGATGCGGAAGCTACTTCTTCTGTTTTTGTCTCGTCGGGGTTGCTCAGTGCAGGTTGGTTCAACGGATTTTGAAACCAAGAGATGTTTGTTTTTTTTTGAAAATCTTTTCTGAAAAAGTATAGAAGACCTTTGTAAAAGATTTTTTTATTTTGACAAAAGTATGCTTTGTTAGCTTTTAGATTTGCTAGTAAATTGTCTTAGGTCAGGACTTAGGGGGATTTCGGATTCCCTTTTACTCTTGGAGAGTTGAGTATGATTCAGAGCAGAATGCTGCTGGAGGATAGAAAAATTTGTCTAAATGTTGTTGCAAGCTTCTAGACTCATGTCGAGGAAAGAGTTTTCCGCTGGGCTTCGGAAGCTGACTGAACTCTTGCTGGGGAAGAGTAACGTTTGAGAGCTGTTGGAGGCTTCTGCTAAAGGGTCCACTGAGGATTGATGATTGTTATGGTCTGTTGCCGGGAAGTCTGTCTGGGAGTAAGTCTCTGTTGTAGACCACTGGCCGGGGAGTAAATCTCTGCTGTAGACTACTGCCAGAGGACTCAGGATTACCAGTCTACTGGGGATTTCCTGATGTTTGCCTGTATACTGGGGGTATGTTCTGGAGTAACACATCCACTGTGGGTATTCCCCGTTGGAATCTCTGTGGGAGACATGTCGTAAAGTAACATGTTTGTTGGGGATATTCCCTGTTGGAATCTCTGCTGAAGATGCTGACCTACCGAGATGCTGACTGTTGAGGGTGACTGGGGAGTCCGATGAGCCTGATTGCTGTCGGATTGTGTTGCCAAACTGATTTTCAGCTTTTTCTCCCCTTTTTTACCCTTGGAACGACCAAGTCATGGGGTTCGCATAATTTTTGTGCGATGAGGCCGTTACCGGTTTTCCTCATGCCTGCGAAGCTGATTGATTTTTGTCCATTTTTTGTCCCTAGCCGCAAGACTAGGTCTGGGTGTCGCGTAATTTTTTGCGCAATGAGGCTGTTGCCAGTTTTCACTCATGCCTGCGACTGGTTAGGGAAGCCTGTGATTTGCTGGGGAAATAAGTATACTCCCTTCATCACCCTGGACCGTATTCCTTGTGGGGATTGTACTCCGTTAAGGATATAGATTTGATATTGCGCTTACACTCGTAGTTTCTAGGGGATCTAGGAGGACTTAGAGTGGGACGAAACGTAGGCTGGGGGGACCGAAGTTTGGGATACCCTGAAATTGTTTCCTTTTGTTGCAAATAACTTGCATGGAGATCTTCTGCTTGAGATTTGTACCTATGGTATTTCCGGTGGAGATGAATTTTTTTCTCTCTTTTTTTTTTTTTTGACTCCATTAGGGATTGTCCTCTCTGGTAGAGGTTGACTTTGGGGATCTTCCCTATTTGAGGGATTCTTCTAGGAAGAGTTTATTTCCACTGGGGAAGGATTGATTCCACTGGGGATAATTGTTTCCACTAGGAAGGTGTTTTTGGAGAAGTTGATTCTATTGGGGGGGAAAGCCCAGAGAGGCTATTTTTGCTCGGGGAATCCCTGACTTGATGAATGTTTCAACTTCTATTTTGAATTTTCCTTTGATGGAATATTCGTAAACTTTGTGTCGACTCCGCCGGAGAAGTTGGGAGAGTTTGTCTCTACTTGGGGAGTGACTTTGTGGGGAGAGTTGGATTCTACTTGGGAGAGTCGGGGAATGATTACCCCTCTTATGACCGCACCTGGTTTGTCAGGTTGCCTACGTACCCTTTACAGGATCTGGTCATGACGTAGTTCAGGTAAATGCCACGGATGACGAGGGAGGGTGTCCCTGAAAGGTTTGTTTCAAAAAAAGGCTGTCAGGCTCAAGGGGCTAACTAGCGGTTTTCATTGATGTGTAAACGGGTTATATGAAAAAGGGATTATGAGTGTGCCAAGGATGGCTTCCTGTCATTTCCCAGAGATTCTACGAGTGCAAAGCGCCTATCAGATCTAGGCCCTAAGCGTAGTATCGTTTGACTTTGTCCATGTTGACGGGCTCAGGAAGGTCTTCGTCATCCATACGTCCGAGGCGAAGGGCGCCGCCTAAAAAATTTTCTCGGACGATGTATGGGCCTTCATAATTTGGAGTGAACTTGCCCCTGGGATCAGGGCGATTTGGCAATACTTTTCGGAGGACTAGGTCACCGACTTCGATGTTACGAGGCTTGACTCTCTTGTTGAATGCCTTAGCCATACGCCTCTGATAGGCCTGTGAATGATTGATGGCTTTCAGTCACCGCTCTTCAATCAGATTCAACTGCTCAAACCGGGTCTGTACCCATTCTGCTTCTGAGACTTCTGCTTCCATTAATACACGGAGTGATGGGATCTCTACTTCGATGGGGAGGACTGCTTCCATACCATAGGCCAGAGAGAAGGGCGTTGCCCCTGTTGAATTTCTGATGGACGTTCTGTAGGCCATGAGTGCGTATGGGAGCATCTCATGCCAGGCAAAGTAGTTGGTTGCCATCTTCTCAATGATCTTCTTCAGGTTTTTGTTGGCTGCTTCTACTGCACCATTAGTCTGAGGCCTGTATGGAGTGGAATTATGATGTTGTATCTTGAATTTCTGACAGAGATCAGTCATCCCCTTGTTGCAGAAGTTAAGAGCATTGTCTGTTACAATCTCGAATGGAACACCGTACCGGCAGATGATGTCCCTTTTTAGAAAACGCTGAATCACGGAGGCTGTGACATTGGCGTAAGAGGCTGCCTCGACCCATTTTGTAAAGTAATCGATAGCAACAAGGATGAATCGATGACCATTAGATGCTTTCGGAGCTATGGGTCCGATGACGTCGATGCCCCAGGTAGATAATGGCCAATGAGCAGTCAGATTGTGTAGCCTTATCGGCGGTGCATTAATTCTGTCAGCATAGATCTGACATTGGTGGCACTTCTGTACATGCCTGCAGCAGTCAGCTTCCATAGTGGACCAATAATAGCCCAGCCTGAGAATTTTCTTTGATAGCATCAATCCGTTCAAGTGTGGGCCGCAGGTTCCTTCGTGAACCTCTTCGACTACCCGTGCTACTTCACTAGTGTCTAGGCATCTGAGCCAAATCATGTTCGGTGATCTTTTGTATAAGACTCCCCCTGATAGGACGAACTGAATAGCCAGTCTTCGGATTGCCCGACGATCTGTTTTGGTAGCATCGAGAGGGAAGGTCCCGTCCTCGAGGTATTGTTTGATGTCCGTATACCAAGGCTTGTTGTCCGTGACTGCGTCTAGCTCGAGGCAGTAGGCAGGCTAATCCTGTTACTGAATTTCAATCGGCCAGAGTAAGATGCCCCTAGGGATCTGAACCATGGAAGCAAGAGTGGCCAGTGCATCGGCAAATCTGTTTTGGTTCCGGGATCTATGACTGAAGGTGATTCTCCTGAATTGAGTAATCAGCAAGTTGAGATAGGCTAGGTACGGAACCAACCTTGCTTCTCGGATGGCCCAAGACTCGTTTGCCTGACAGATTACCAAAGATGAGTCGCCGTAGACGTCTATCTCCTCGATTCCGATGCTTAGGGCTTCTTTCAGACCAGCTATGCATGCCTCATACTCTGCTTCGTTGTTAGAGCATCTGAACCGCAACTTGACTGAGATAGGGAGGTGCGCTCCCTTAGGTGAGATCAGGACTGCTCCTGCCCCGTGCCCATGATTGTTGGCAGCTCCGTCAAAGTATAACTCCCAGCCGGAGTATTCTTGTTCATCTGCTTCTGCGTACAAGATAGCTTCGTCTGGAAACTGATCATGTACAGACACGTAATCCTGGGTCAGACTGTGAGCTAAGTGATCTGCTATCGCTTGCCCCTTGATTGACTTCTGTGTCATGTACGTGATGTCGAATTCAGACAACATCATAAGCCATTGGGCAGTCCGTCCGGTGGTGGCTGGCTTTTCTAGTAGATATTTCAGCGGGTCCATCCGGGAGATCAGGATTACCGGGTAAGATAGCAGATAGTGCCGAAGACGCTGAGTTGCCCAGACCAGTGCCAGACATGTCTTCTCCAGAGGGCTGTACCGCTCTTCGTACTCTAGCAGACGCTTACTGATGTAGTAGATGGCTTGCTCTGTTCGGCCTGTCTCGTCATGTTGTGTCAGGACGCACCCCATAGAGGTTTCTTGTACAGAGATGTAGAGTAGTAGGGGTCGTCCTGGTGTCGGAGGCACCAATACTGGAGGGTTGAGAAGATACTGCTTTATCCTGTCAAAGGCCTCTTGACATTCCGCTGTCCAGACTGTCGGTGTGTTCTTCCGAAGAAGCTTGAAGATCGGCTCGCAAATCGGGGTTAGTTGAGAGATGAACCGACTAATATACTGAATTCTGCCCAGGAAACCGTGGATCTCCTTTTCAGTTTGGGGTGCTGGCATTTCGATTATAGCTCTGGCTTTAGCTGGATCAATCTCAATGCCTCTTTTGCTGACGAGGAAGCCAAGGAGTTTTCCTGATGAGGCTCCAAAGACACACTTGGCCGGATTCAATCTCAGGCCGAACTCTCTGAGTCTGTCACAGAGTCTTTTTAGATCTTCTGGGTGTAGTTCAGCAGTCGGAGATTTGACAATCATATCATCCACATAGATCTCTGTTGACTTGTGCATCATGTCATGGAACAGTGCCGTCATGGCCCTCTGATAGGTTGCCCCTGCATTCTTGAGTCCGAACGGCATGACCTTGTAGCAGAATGTGCCCCAAGGTGTAATGAAGGAAGTTTTCTCCATGTCCTCTTCCGCCATCTTGATCTGGTTGTATCCGGAGAAACCATCCATGAACGATAGAGTCTCGTGCCCTGCAGTATTGTCAACCAGGATGTCAATGTGCGGGAGAGGAAAATTGTCTTTAGGGCTAGCCCTGTTTAGGTTCCGATAATCGATGCACATCCGGACCTTGCCGTCCTTCTTAAGTACCGGAACCAAATATTGGCCAACCACTCGGGGTAGCTTGCCACTGCCAGGAAGCCTGCATTGATCTGCTTTTCAACTTCTTCCTTGACTTTCTGCGACCATTCGGGCCTCATTCGTCTCAGTTTCTGCTTAACTGGGTCTTGACATCAGGGTGTAGGTCGGGTCGTCCTGTATGCACCCAACCAATGTGGGATCCAGAGGCGCGGGCATGTCTGCATATGACCAGGCACACAAGAAACGACGAGTAGGCTTACAGACAAAAGAAGACGTGTCAGTGTACGTCTTGTTGGCTTATGTTTTCACGGCTCTACTCTTATTCTTCCTGCTCGCTCTCATGCTCTCATATGCAGATTGTGGTTTTCCTGCAATCACCGCTCCACCACCGCTTCTGTGTGTATCTGGTTCCAACCTTACTCTTTGGTAGTAACAAGCCACTTGTCATTCGATTCCAGTGTCGGCCGAATACCGTGCACTTATTGCTGTCCCCACTTTTCGACCACCGTTTGGATCTGCTATATTCTTCACGGAGACCTTGGTGATTGGGCTCTCACTCCGGCTACTACTCTTTTATTTGATGACAATGTCAGTGCTTGCATATATTGGCCTACCATTCCTTTTCACTCCCGTACCACCACATAGCGGAGCTATCCTACCATGTTATCTGAACTGTTATTCCAAGGGGATCTCGTGATAATTTGTTTTGTTGCCACAATGATCAATACTATTGAATAGTCTCACCAGTCTCTCCTCGTCCCCTGGACCTCCGGTTTCGCTCTCTACTCCCGTTTATGCTGCTCATCAAGCCATCAACTTGGGGGGAGTAGTGGACACTGTCTTCCCTTGAAACTAATATCTTTCGCCAACGGCCTATTTCAACCCACATAAAAGCTCATATCTCCGAGCTCAAAGGAAGACAATTCAGCCAAGTTCCAAAGGAACGAGAATCCTAAGTTCTCTCACCTCTCTATTATTATCCTGTATACATTCTATACTTAGTCATACACTGTATGCAAACCATTATACACTCCAGTCTCTATCTACCAAGTCTGAATAAGTAATCATCTTGTCACCCATACTCAACCCCTTTAACAACTTATTGATATCATGTGTGCCCGTTCCCTGTTACTATGAGATCACCCATACTACTCGATATTTAAGTTTTGTGGTAAGAGGCCTATGCTTTCAGCACAGTTAAGTCATCGTGGTTCCATTCTTTGTTATGCTTTCTTATAGGTGCTCCATGAAATAGAGGCATTCAAATTTCGGAATTCCTTTGCGTCGCCGGTGCTCCGCCAAGAAATGTAGCTTCATTGTTGTATATGATGAAGCGGCAAAGTAAAGGGTGTAAGTGTATGGATCCCGAAACCTAGACGTGTCTGTTTCGTGGGATGGTGGATTTTTATGAGTTTTCATATCATTTATGCGTAGCAATGATGTGCTAGCCATGGGATGTTGTAGTAAGATCATGTTCATACTGAGCCACAACGAACAACTTCCATTACGCCAATGCTCCTTTCCAGTATCTATGTCCTCTTACTCATCGTTGGGGAGCAAATTATCGGGGGAGGTTTGCGTTGGCTTGCACATATTTGAATGGGCACAGATATTATGAGAGGTTCAAAGTGTTACCCCCCTCTTCGTAGACAGATCTTCAAGGCAAATTGTTTTTTCCACGCCTGTTCACCTCTTTGGCGATAGAATGGAAATTTTGTTGTTAGTGTGCACTCATGTTTTGTTGCTAGCCCTAGATGATGACCTTCTTGTTTTGATGAAGCAGGTGTTAATAATGAGATTGTGTCCATGGTGAAGAATCTGCTCTCATTAAAATCAAACTTGGGATCTTGTGGCAAGCTCAGATGTAGCCGATCATATGTAGTGGTTCTACAAATAACAAAGTGAGGTAGTTGGGCCTAGATATAACTCACTTGTTGCTTAGTATTCTCCTAACGATGGAGAGGAGTATGGAAAAACTTTTAGTCCTTACAAAGATCTTCGTTGCGTTTGTGATTTACCTTTAGCACTTGCTATGGGGGAAGCTTGCAATTGGATGGCAAATGTTTCTTCTTCTTGGCGAGATTGATAGAGACATTATATGTAGCAACCTCATGGTTTCGTCCTCATGCACAATTTGGAGTATGTTATGCAAACTCAAGATGCCCTATATGGACTACCAGCTACTCAGCTTGTATGGTAAGAATTGGCCAGACTACCTTGGTGAATTATTTGCTTCTAACTCTGCCTCTCGTTTTTTGTTATAACAGAGATTCATGTTATGTTCTCGCTTGTAATTGATGACATAATTTCACGGGAAATAATGTTGGCGAAATTAAAAAGGCGCGGCTAACGTTCTATTTTCCTTTGAATGAAAGATTGGCATCTTACTCTCTTAGTCACTTTCCTTGGTTGGAAGTGCAACCTTTGGGAGTGGGATTTTCGTCTCACAAAAGCGCTATGCAGAACAAGTAATATGAAGGTTTTTGGTTTGGACCAAAGGACAGCGTGTTTCCCTCCTCTTGAGTCTAAGATAAGATTGAGAGGCAAAGCTTCATTCCATATCCTCGACCTTCCGGCGACTTTTGTTTAGTAGTCTCTTATTGACTATTATAAGCACCGTATATTGCATTTTCTTTTGGGCTTGTTAGCCGTTATATGCAAGCTCCCCATAGCCACCTTGAGCCGCAAAGCGATCTTGAAATATTTTCATTCTAACGCTTGACACGGGCTTTATGTCAATTGTAAAGTGTGAATTCGAATTGAGAGGATATTGTAAATGCTGATTTGGGAGGTGACTTGATGATCGTAATCTCCTCTGTTTTGTTTTCTCATATGGTCGCATGTGTTTTGGGTGTAGCAAGAATCAAGATTTCGATGCTCTATCTACACCTAAGTCGGAGGACAATGCGCTTAATTCGTCCCTACAAGAATTGTGTGCTTAACGGTGATGAAATCGGCATATTTCTTCCAAACCACATTATATTTGTGACACCAATGCTCTCAGCGTGCAACAATCCGATTTTGGTTCACGCCCGAACCAAATACATCGAAAATTGAAAATCACTGAAATTATCCTGTCTCAACTGATTCCTTTGACCTAGAGGAGGGTGAATAGGTCTATCCTAACAATGTCTACCAATTTTTATTTATCAATCAACAATTAAGTTAGACAAACAAAGCACAACAAGTGAGGAAAGTAAAGAAGAGAAACAATTACTGCACACAAGATTTTTACGTGGAAAATCCTTCAAGGAAAAAACCACAGGACCATATTCTAGTACAAAATCCACTATAAGAATAAGGTTATCAGACACAGGACTAACTCTTATCCAAACCGGATGCCAAACACGGTTCCTCAGCATTAGATTCTCTATCTTGTAAACACAACCACGAACTGCCGTTCGATCTTTGCAGCAGCAGCTCCAGCTCTCACCGGCCAACTTTTCTCAAAAGTTTCAAATCCGATCCAACGATCGATCTCCATCTTGGACGGCTTTGGCAACACCAAACCAACACTCACACAGAGTTTCAAACTTCTATGAATGAAGAAATACAACTCCAGTAGGATCTCTAACAATATGGAGATCAAACCGATGCAACTCAAGATAGAACAATTCGATCTTGCATCAACTAGAGCATGAGAAAGGGAGAACTAAGGGACTCCACCAAGTGGGGGGATTTAAGAACCATAAAAATCTTCAAAGTAGTCTCTAAACTCACGCTCTTCTAATTCCTAGAACGAGCTAAGGGATCATCCATAAATAGCCAAAACAATACACTTGTCAAATAGAGTTCAGATGATTTTGAAACCACAAAAATACGAGGTCCGTTCGAAACGCCATGAGGTTCATTCAAACGGCCTTGGAATTGGATGAAATCGGTTTAAAACGAGGGCCAGACAAGCTACTATTTCTGAGTTTATATTTCCCGTTCGAACGGGTCAGCTGGCTGTTCTTGGGCGTATCGAACGGCTAGGCTGAGCGTTCGAATGACCTGTGCAAATTTCGAAATATTTGCAACTGTCACCCTGATTCAACATCCAATACCTTATAAAGGACCATCCAAATGTTATTAAATTTACACGGGTCCAATTTCTATCACCTAGGTATATGCTTAAGGTGTTCTAAGTCAGTTTCCACCTACGGAACCACTAGGTAATATAGGTCACTTACCATCTTAAGAGTATGAGCGAAGCTTGAAGCCGGAATGTACTTCTCTGGAGTCTTTGGAGCTCATCTTCACCACCATTTTTTATCACCAAATGAACAGCGACACTAGACTTACATTGACACCATTTTGACATTGGAATTAAGCCCATACAAAATATAACCTTACAATCTCCCGCTTTGGCAATTCCGTGACAAAATACCAACTGAAGTATATGACTCGATACAAACTCCCAAACATGGAGAGTTAATCAATTTACATAACCAAGAATTACAATTTTGACAAAAAAATCAGCACAACCTTTTTCAACTCAAACCGCTTGATGTTTTTATATCAACTTGTTATGAACAACTGCACATGTTAAAACACACAATCAAGCGAAGCATGATAAATATAAAGTGGGGAAAACACCAAGTGGAACAAAATCAATACATACAAACTAACCAATGGAGTACTTCAATATTTCTCTCCATTTTTTACACACATTGCATAACCAAGCAATAAGTGAGAAAAAATTGCAATATCGCTCAACCGATTTTAAGAGTACATTCATTCAAGACATGCTATCCAACAAGATATGACAATATCACCAAAGATAGATAGTATCAAGACGTAGTTTCCAGAAAAAATTGACAAAAGGAACTAGTCATTCATCACAAGCCAAAAAGCACTAAACATTATAAGCAATTCATGGAAACCAGAATCTATACAATTCATATCCATAGAGTGATATAACAGGATAGGAAAGTAGGTAGGAACAAAAAGCGATCCATAGTCAAAGTCAAAAAGTATAAGATTCCAACAAAATAGTACTCATAGTCCAATCCAATATACATCCCCCAAAAAAACATAATATCCATAACACCACTAAAGACAATCTAAGTATCCGCAATCAGATCAGCACCATCTCCACCATCACTCGGGGTGTCATCAGCAGCATCTTGGAGTACAAAATCTGCTCTAAGGCGCTCAAAATCAGACCTCGTGTCGGTCACTGCAGTGGTGAGATGCCGAAAGTGGCCTCTGGTCTCAGCTGCAAAGTTAGAGAACTGAGTCTAAGGATATATGGTAAGAGATTAAAAAAATACATAAATCAAACAGATTAAAAAAAAAAATTGAAAGGAATTTATAGGGCATTACCAGTTGCATTTTCGTATGACCGAATCCAAAACGAACTAAAATCAAACAAAGCAGCAAACGAAAAACAAAATCGAATCAATGGGTGGTAGAACTGGGTTGAGATGAAGAGAGAAAGGTCTAGTTCCATGTGGAAAATGCGATTGAAGAAAACTTTTCTCCTAAACAAAGTTAATGCTATGTTTGGTAGCTGAGAAAGTAAGAGATTGAAAAACAATTAGGAAGAAAATTTAATTTTCCATTATTTGGTTATAAAGAAAAACGAGAAAAGGAAAAAGAAAGTGGGAGAAAATTTTTAATTTTTTCTATCAAACCATGGATTTAAAATCTTTTTAAAACTAAGGATTTTGGAGAGAAAAAAGTTATCGGGGCTTCCCTTGCTTTCCTTCGTTTCTTCTTCTTTCTCAGTCATCCTCTTGCTTGGTTTTCTTTACTACAGCGAGCTTGGTTTCCGGCTACTTTACTCCGGCGGTTTTACTTCGTCTCCAAAAATAGGAACAAATCGTTCTTCAAATTTGTTCCCCCTTCTTTGTTTGATGAAGGAGGTTATTAATAGATTTGAAATCGAATGAATTTGGACTTAAAATACCTGTGGATTGGGTTGAAAATAGATGAGAATGGAGAGTTTTGGTAAACTCATAGTTTTGGGGTTTGGATTGATTTAAACAAGTTGAAATAGGATTCGGATAGGTTTTAATCTTGATTGATAAAGATTTAAGCATTAAAATGTTTTTTAACAATTCCATCATTGGTTTTTAGTTGAAATAAGCAAGATACATTAAAAAAAAATTTGGAAAAAAACAGTGTTGGGAACGCCCCTGTCATGAGGGAGAAGACAGGGACACAGCCAGCATTATTTGAATTGTTTTGGGGTCTTTGAAAAAAAGCTTTAAAAAAATATTTTAAAATGTAAGAAATGTTCGAAAAGTGTAACATTTTTTTTGAGTAAAATAAAAAATTTGAAATTATTTTAAAGTATCAGTTGTATTTTGGTAATTTTAAAAAGGTAGGAGCATTTTGGTAATTTTAAAAAAATTCTCAACAAATTTTCTCTCTAATTTTCTAGACAACCAAACAACGGAAAATTTATAATTTTCTCTTCTTTTTCTTTTATTTTCTCTTCTTTTCCAAATTTTCTCGACAACCACACACAGCATAAAAGAAGATGGTTGCTTGTGAAAACTGCGAATGAAGAAAACTTTTCTCCTAAACAAAACTTCAAGAAAGAAGGCATGAAGAAACAACATAATGAAGCATACACATAACACATATGGTGGTTCCCCTACACAAAACTACTCAATAAATAAAAATAAGGACTTTGCAACTGAAACCCCACTAGGGCCGAGACCATGGTCTAAGAGCATGGGATTTCAGGTGGGACCCATTTCACGTGGTAGGCCCCACCCTGAAATCCTGTGCTTTTAGAACACAGTCTCGGTGGTCTTGACCTTAAGGGGTCTTAGAAGCTTTATCCTAAAAATAAGGACTTTTCTACTTAGACCCCATTAGGCCCGAGACCCTTTCAACCCTTTTTTAACTATGGTTAAGCTTAATAAAATTCAAATTAATATATATATATATATATATATTTAATTTGTAAAAACCAATGTTGGATGGGTGAACTCTAGGGGTGACTGAAGCACTTAATTCTAGTTAAAAGACAGTTAAAAGAGAGTTAAAAGGGACACATGGACAGGGCAATGTGAATTGCTCGAATCAGTAAGTCTAGTTGACATGGGAATCAAAGAGGGTGCCGATTCGTGACATCCCTAGCTATTATATAGTAAAGATATTCTTAACATATTTTCATTAAGCTTTATTAGAATTTGTGACGAAATTAAATCAGATAAAATTAATTTGGTTTCAAAAAGGGGTTATGCATTTGAGTTTTGGCTGATTCAAGATATTCCCAACCCAACAAATATAAGTTACTCACCATTCAATTAAAATTAAAAGAAGTTCAAACTTTGATTCCAATATTGTACCTAAAAAACTCCAATGAAATATAAATAATGTCAAAATCATTAGCAACAACGAAAATCAAAATCAAAATCAAACTACCTCAAAGAAACACCCCGATCTTGCGCCAATGGTGGGGTGTGGCCTCTCTCAATTGAGAGGTTTTGGGATCCATTCCCCTCGGCCTCGGGTGATGAGTAGCAAGAACTCCAATCCCCGAACCCTGTATTTAGCACATTTAAGGTAATCATCTCAATCCTTGGCAGACATCGATCTCCCGATTCTTCTGAGAACATTTAGCAGCATTAATCTTCTCTCTTTCCACCAAATATCCAGTTCCGTTTCCGGTTTCGGTGGCATTCCACGTCCTGGAAGAGAAGGCCTTATGAGGCGTTAACGGAACGGTCTTACGCCATCGAGCTGGACCACCTCGTAGATAGATTGATTCACTATTACCCGGATATATTCTTTTTTTGGGCTCTTCATCAGTAGAAGAAGAGCAACAGCCACCACCATGCCGGAAGCCATCATCCTGTGACTGTTGTAGAGAAGCCAAGCCCAGCACCAACAATATCACTAGAGCACCCCACGCCATCATCAAACTCAAACAGATTACAATGGCCTCGTTACTTTAATCTCTTATCTTATTTATAATAGCGTGCGTACCATGGCAGAGTTAGAGTTAGAGTTAGAAGGAAAGTGGGTGATTGGCCAAAGGAGTCTTTTGTTTATTATTGTTTTAAATTCATGGGACTCTTTCTTTCTCATCTCTCAGTTAGCTATATCGGTACTACTTCCCATTCCGTTTTCTAATCCAATTCAACTTGGGACATGTGACTAGTACTGGTGATCATGATTTATTTTATCAATAGAAAGATACCTAAGTGCTTACGATTACCAAAAAAAAAGTGCATACTAATATTAGGGTGACAACTGACAATTGGATGGTTTGGAATTTGGTCCGGTCGCTAGAATATCTTCAAGTTGAAACCAACCCGGGTTGAAAAATCCATCCCCAACCCAAACCCATAAAGGAACCTGAAGGCAAACTTACCTAACCTACCAGCCCATTTAAACAATAAATTTAGAATAGGGTTGAGAACACCTTCGCAGCACCTATATAGACCTATATAGATATAGGGTGGTGCTAGGCGCACCTCAATATTTACTGAGTATACATCATAAGTGAAAAAAAATACCATTTAGAAAGTTAAAGGACAGTTATGCCCACCATTTTCTTCCTCCAGGCCGGCAACCCTTCTCTCCCTCCAAAAAATTCTACAACCCTAAATGGGAACTAAAATTACCCCAATCATCAAAACCAGAGTGAAAATTAAAGAAAAAGAAGACATTTCATGAAGAAAGACTCGGATTTCTTAGGTGGAGGGGTTGCTGTGGAAGGATCACAGAGCTTAATGGTTGTAGCACTTCATATACTGGTGATACGCCGCAGTGGCAAAACTATCCTACCCATAAAATCTACTATTCATTATCTTGATGACCATCACAACCACACTCAACAAATTATATAAGATGACTCTTCATAAAGGAAAATTCTACTTACATGATCTTCCAGACTGTCATTGTTGAAGATAATAGCAACATTGAAGAAGCATAATGACGGTTGGGGATGGGAACAGTGGCCAAGTGTACCATAACTATTCCGTTTAGTTTTCTTTTGGGTTTTGTACAAATTTTGGTTGGAGAAAGGGCTTGCCGGGATATTTAATTAGAGGGAGGGTGTTTGTAGGAACTATGGCTGAAGAGGGGTCTTTTGCTAGAGAAGGTAGAAAAGTGGAGAAGATAGAAGGTTCAACCATATAATCTTAGTCCACCCCTTTGGGGTTGCCCGGTCATAATCATACCATATAATACCCCTTAACTGTGATTAAGAATCCCTCACTTTTAAGGTTCAACCATATAATCTTAGTCCACCCCTTTGGGGTTGCCCGGTCATAATCATCATACCATATAATACCCCTTAACTGTGATTAAGAATCCCTCACTTTTAAGGTTCAACCATATAATCTTAGTCCACCCCTTTGGGGTTGTCCCGTCATAATCATACCATATAATACCCCTTAACTGTGATTAAGAATCCCTCACTTTTAGGTTCAACCATATAATCTTAGTTTTTAGAAAAAAATATATATATATTAACTTTAAAGGTTTAAATTGTTATTAAAAGAGATCTTTAAAAGGCTTTTGTGTTGTAACGGGATCATAGAGGATTCCAAGTCTAATAAGAGCCGTAGAGGATTCTGTTTTGGGCAATGATAGTTGCATTTTATGGAAAAGGCATGTATTATTGTCTTCCATTCCATTAAGAGGATGACACTTGTTTACCACTAACATTCTCTCCGATCAAAAACGAGTGAGTCTTAAAAAACATTCTCTCCAATAAAAAACGAGTGCCTTAAAAAAAGTTGAAGCTAGTATCATCCTTCCGTTTTAAAATCCAAGCCTACTAAGAAAGGCAAGTTGTGTTGTATTTGGCATCTGAATTTCTTTTTAAAATCCAAATCCCATTCTAACTCAAAACACATTAGAGTAGTCTTCTCTCTTGGTTGATCTTACTCTAAGATGGCGTTCTCATTCTCATCAGGTGTTTGTGTGGTATCATTATTGTCAGCCCTTTGATCTTGTCTTGTCTACCACAAGGTTTTGGATTTCATCAGGGTAGTGGCTGCTATTTACTAGTTAAATCTGTGAATCACTCTTCTTATTCTTATAATGGCCCTTACCACTTTGGCATCATCAAAGAACCGGCTGGATCCACACTGAAACAACATACAGAACCACGTTTAGATATTTCTGTTGAGCAAGGAATAGAATTAGATGTTCTGAGAAAGCTAGGTTTAGTTCGAGGCAACACTACCGTTGCAAGCTTCTCACATCCGGCTCTCTGTTCCATTCCAGAGGACGCTCACTACCCCAGGAGTTCCAATGTTCGGAGGCTAATGCGCGGGAGATGCTAGGGGATTGGGAAGCTGCCAAGAAACAGAAGCTCTTTTTTAGTTATAGATACCCAATTAAGAATGATTATGTGCTTTGTGATCATGAGTGCAGATGTATTGCACCAGATTTGCATTCTGAGGAGAAGAACTATGGTTGCTGGAAAGTCACTTATAACAAAAATCTAAGATGATATATGGGAGCATAAAATACAATCTTTTACTTTCTTCTTTTAGTTTGAATCATATATTTTATTGATGCTTAATTTGAGTCTAATCTTTCCATATTTTCTCTTTTTTCTTTATGATATGATATGATTGGACCAATGGTTCCCGGGTCTCTTGCCAAGCAGCCATTCCTCACTCCTCCTTTGGGGCTAGTCCCGCCCGTTTTTCCGGACTTACCTTAGTGGGGCGGGTTGCGGGCCCTCTTCAAAGCCCCGGGGATTAGTCCTGACCCAAAGGTTGGGGACACCCTGGGTCTCCAAAAAAAAAAAAAAAAAAAATCTGAAACATCTTTTTCTTAGTGTTTTTCGTTTATAGAAAAATACCACTGCTACTACTCGATCGGTAGAGAACTCGAGACGGGAAGTGAAAGTGGAGACAACAGGATTTGCATTAGATTGAGATGAGTTTGAATCTATGGAGCCTAGTGACTTCTGAATGGGCAAGCAAAAAGATCCTGGTTTGAGTGATTTTATTTTTTTATTTTTGGAAGCTAAGCTGGTTTGAGTGAATTTGGGTTGTTCAAAGAGTTGATGTGTTTTGGCTGTTTTGATTCAGCCGAGATGTGGGTTGAGTCTTTGGATGTTATATTCGGCTATTTTCTGATTGGGAGATCGGATTGGAAGAGCCAATGGCGATTGAACTGGGGGCGCACCCGCAGGGCACGTGTCCCTTTTAACCCCTATTAACCATAGTTAAAATTCACTAATCCTCAGGTTTCAACAAGCTAACCTTGTTTTTTAGAAAAAAAAAAATTAATCTCGTGGTTAAGAAATTTTTACCTTAGTATTAAAATTTGACTATAATTATTTTTCTAAATACTGAGGTTATGTTTTGAAACCTAAGGATTAGTGAATATTAACCATGGTTAATACGACACAACAAGGCTTTGTCCCAGTGGTAGTATATCCCCTTCTTTGGGGGGAGTTACCGGATTCCATTCCCGAGATGTATTGTCCACTAACTAAACAGATACAGACACCTAACCGGCATTGCGGCCTAAACATATATCTTAAACGAATATCTCACCAAAAAAAAAGAAAAACTATGATTAATAAGAGTCAAAAGGGACACATGTTGACCTCTGTTTGCTATGGAACTCTCCCCAAGTTCAAATCGCAATTGGATGTGATACGATCTCACCATTTTGGCATCCTGTTCCATTACATCACGGGCAGACCCGGACCGATACCCGACATGTTAAGGATGAACAGCATGAAAATTTTGAAATTAAAGACAAGAGTTAGCCTCACTCGACTCCCAATCCATACTCGCACACTTTGTAATTAATAAAAATAATAGGTGTGCTAACCTTACCTTTAAGCATCTCCTACTCTCAACTAAAACCCAACATATATTCAAGCAAAGATAGTGGTTGGTTAGAAGTCTTGACTCATTATTGGTTAAATAAATAAATAAATAAATATATATATATATATATATATATAGAGAGAGAGAGAGAGAGAGAGAGAGGGGAAGGGGAGAGGGACCAGAAAGAGGGACCTGATGAGGCCATTTCGAGAAAAAAAACAAATAAAGAAATATTTTGAGTATAAAAACTTAAGAGACATTTTGATTAAAAAAATTGTGAGAGACATATTGCATATAGATGACATAGGGATATTTTAAGAACCAAAAAGCTTCAAAGACATTTTGGGTATAGCAAAGAAAAGAGACGGGTAGGGCAGATGAGCAGGGCCTTGACATGACGTTCTTCTTTCGAAGCATTTTGCCAAGATAGCGAGGAGTCCGGTTACACCACTGAGATCACATGTGTCCCTTTTAGCACTCTTTAATTGTGATTAAGATTCACCCACCCCTAGGGTTCACCCACTTATCCTTGGTTTTTTTTAAAAAAATAATGAAAAATTTTAATATAGGAGTTAGAGATTTTAACTAGGGTTTAAAAATAGTATTTTTAAAAAAACCAAGAATAAGTGGGTGAACGGGTGGGTCAACCTTAACCATAGATAGAGTCCAGTTATGCCCTTGAGGTTGTCATGGTCTTTTTCAAGAAGAAAAACCAATAATATTTATAATAAACTCACCTTATATATCTGAACGACTTGCAGGCTTCAGCAGTAGCAACATTCTTATAGATAGAACATTTAAAGAATGTTAAAGGAATTAAATGCTACAAATCCAGAAATCCCTAATTGTTTTCGAAACAGAGGCCTGCCTGAAAGCATTCAATAAGACCTAATTGGGTCCATGAATCCAAATTTCCAAATCAAGGACAATCGAAGAATGATGCTTGTTCCCATCCATTATCTCCTCACAAACATAGTAACTAAAACTCTAATCTTCAATGTCTAAAGAAAAAGCAAGCAGTGGTTGGTAAAGCAAGAAGATGAGAATTTTGTTTTGTGTAGGAAGGACAGAAGACAAGAAGAAAAGAAGCTAAATAGATGGCTGCAAAGAAAGACTTGTCATTCTGAATTGAGAACTTTGACTACACACCAAGTTCCCTGACCTCGAAGAAGAAGATTGACAATTTGGAACATTGAATTGAAAGAGAAATTATAGAGAGGTTGTGGGCAGTGAAATCTCACCACCCGCAAGGCGAGTGCATGATGCACTTGCCTATACAGGATCACCACCCATGGAATGGTCGGTTAAGCTTTGCACATGCCAAAGGCATGCACACCAACTGGCCAAGGGTTGGCTCACCACCAGCCCGTCTAACATTAAATGCTGGCAGCATGGCAATAATGTCTCGTAGGCATCCTTTTGTGTCAGTCTTTAGGAGACTGACACGTGGTTAGGGTTTGCCATTACAGGTAGACCTCATTCAAGATCTACGGACAAACTCTCTGAGTTTATCCGCAGGTCAGTCAATGACTGCCCAATCCGTGACTATAAATAATCTTAAACCTAACCCAGACCAAGGGTTGGACCCATGGTCCCACCCAGTATTGGTCTGTGGACTGACTAAGGTCAGACCCTAGTCTGCAACCCAAATAAGCTTTGGACTTGACCCATACCGTGGGTGAGACCATGGTCTCACCCCTTTAACTTGTTGACTGACCAAGGTCAGTTCTTTCTCAGCTGGCAGTTAGATATTAACTGCTAAGTGGTAGAAAATCCCCTCTAAAAAATGATTTTATGCTAGCTTTGGGGGATCCCGAGATAGAGATCCTCTTTTTTCCTCCAATAATTGAGTGTCATATGACACCCTATTTGAAAAGAGAAGTAATCTCTTTCCTTTTCTAGGAGAGATGAGACTCTTCTCTATTTTGAGGGAAGTCTGATATTCTCAAGTTTCCCAAAAAGGAAAACTAATTTGGAGTCCTTCAAAAAAGAAGACTCATGTGTACCAGGTTTCTCTAAAGATAAGAGAAACTAACTGTCTTGAACAGAAGACCCTCTTTAAAGAGAGTTGACTTATTTTGATTTCCTAAAAAGAAGGAAATCAAAGGGGAGTCCAAAAAAGACTCTCTAAAAAAGATATAAAAAGGAAGTTTCTCACAAGAAACTCCCATGAAGAACCACCACCACAAAGAGGCAAGGTATAAAAGAACAGGAAGAAAACAAAAAAAAAAAAACTTTCTTTTCTTTTTTTGCAGGAAAGCAACTATCCGATAGGAAGAAAAAGGATCTCCCATCAATAGAGAATATCAGGTGAACCCTCAATATGGCCATCTCTTTTTCTTTTCTCTTTTTTAGATACAAAGACCTCTATGAAGTATTCTGTAATGTCTACATGGGATCTGGGCAACCCCATTGAATAAATAAATATATTTTATTCTAATATTTTTTATTCTTCTTAATCAAAGATTCTTCCCCAAATCAGAAAGGTAATTAACAGTCTAGATTTACTCAAATTAGAAGAATAGTCCCCTACACAAAATAATAAACTTCATACAACAATTGATGCAATTTGACACACATTCATTTTGAAGAAATTTAAACGTTACAAATTTCTGGCACGCCCAGTGGGACTTTCTTCTCCTCTCATCTTTCAAGAATGATAAATAATAAGAAGAACAAAAAAAGAGAAAATGAATGATTTTTTCCTCTCTTTTCTTATTGTTTCTTATCAGAATCATCGAAACTGTATTCGTACGTCGGGCCTACGTCCTGACCATCAATCGGCGGTGTATGTATCCCCGATCTAAATTTTGGTGACTTATCCACTCACCTGGGCCGAGATAGAAGTAGCTCTAGGCAGGAGTGTCTAGCCAACTGATCAGACCTCTGCAAAGAGGCCATGGTCACCAGACCAAGTCTCTATTGAGGAGACCCTTGTTCACAGCAGAAGCAGGACTCACCCCATCAACTCAAGGGTGGAAAGGTAGATTGTCCACCGAAATCAAAGGCAGGTTGCCTGCCAACAGTAGGTCGTCAGCCCACAGGCATCCCAAAGGATGTCAGTCAGCCCGCGGGCACCTTAGAAAAGAAGTTCTCATTTATAGACATCTCTATCACGGTTACCAACAAGGGTACACCCAATCGAGTGCACGCAAGGCAAAATGGCTCAGCCATTTCACGACAGGTCAGCCCAAAAGGCAGACTTATGTCACTGGAAACCCTAAAAAGGGATTCCAAAATTGTTAACCCTTCGGGTCGAGTCAACTATTGAAGCAAGCTCGTTTCGAGCTCAAACCATGACCCAGTCAAGGTCTAATCAGGAAAAATCGTATGGGTCAATCCTAAGATAGACTGTTGAGAGCTCTCAGCCCAAGTTAGTTGTTGGAACTCACCTCTTAAGAGTTTATCAACAGAGGGAGATGCTACCTAAATCATCTTAGGACGAAAGAATAAGGCTACTGGCCTAAGGGACTTAACAGGAAATTCCCCGATAAAAATGGTTGAAAATGACAAGAATACCCAAGAGCAAGGAACCAATCCACGAACTAGAGTCTCAGATCAGAAGACTGGTCTGCAAGCTAATCTTGCGGACAGAAGGAGAAATGGCCAAGACAGCTCAGGCAATGCCCATCCGCGGGCATCAATCAGGGTCCATGTACCCAAAGCCCAGCTAGACCCAAGGGTACAACCCAATTTTACCTCGCAAGCAGAGTTACAAGCAACTCCGCAGACAAGTCTAGAAACAAACCTGATTCCGCGAACAGGAGAATCCATGGACAAGTTCCTCTTAAGAGAAGGAGGGACATGTGGATAGATGCAACGTCATCCATGGATAGTTCCATTTCCAAGTATGAGAAAAATTAGCTGTTGAAAGTCAACAGGAATAGGGTCCCCTTGGGACAGCACTCAACACTTGATGATATTATCAACGCTGTCATCAGATCAAGAAAAGGAAAATGTGATCTTACAAATATCTTCAAACTACACAAGGGGCATTAACAACTGTGATCAAATTCACCTGACTGTTAATGCAAGAGCTAACATGGACTTAGCCCAAGTAAACAGAAACTTGTGATCAAGTTGGGCCCAAATGCATTCAGAGGCATTAATCCAACGAGCTTCACAGTAATGACGACAACTGCTCGTCATCAACATCAACGGCCTCCGTCTAGAGATATCAGCCCATTCTGGGCACGAACAAATGTGGAACCAAAAAGAAGAACCAGAACACCATATGACCCTAGGATTAAAGTGTTGAATATAAATTTTTCCCTCTTTGAAATACCAAGGAAGAAAACTACTAAAGAGATTATTGTACAGAGGCAAACCAAAACGAAGCTACTTACCAATTACCACACATCATATCCTTCCCATCAATTATTGTACCATCAATTATTGTACCATTACTGTTGAACCTAACACCCTTCCCAATGAACTTGGCCATCCTATATCCTTCCTAATGAACTTGGCCATCCTATATCCAGAACCCAACCCACAATTTACGAAGGCCAATTGTTCATCACTGATAAACTAACTGCAGCTACACATCATCAAGAAAATTCAGGAGTTGACCTCAAGTTTGAGGCTTTTTAATCACCACTATTACCGAAAATGGCTAGTGACGGCGTGGACCTCCTCTATGGGAGGACTTTCTATGATGGGTGTTTATGTTGGTTTAGAGACGCCGATGTACCTTGTTTTGGGAGGATATCCTTTCTTAAGAAGCCTTCTTTTTTTTCTTTCCCTTTTGTATCTCAATTTATATTAAATAAACTTTAATTTTTTATTAATTAAAAAAAATCATAAAATTTGAAGTTGGGGGGAACAAGAAACATGGAAACAAACTTAAATGTTCATCTTTGAGAAGGCATAGAAAAGACCAAAAGTTCAATACACCACACCATAACTCTATGATCCCCACATAAGGTAATATAACATATCATCATAGTAGTTTATTTCTTTAAGGTGCATTTGACTCGGCATATGATTTTTGCACATAGCTTGAAACACAATGATGTCAAGAGCATGATGGTTGAAGCATATCAAGTCTAAATGAGAATCTATTTCTTCATTGAATTGTTCTTGCAAATGCAAAAAAGGTATATATAATGCTAAGGAGCAAGTGAATGATTAATCGTACCCCTCATGCACCAACAGCCTTCGAGGGAGCAATCAGAATATTACCTTTTCTCAGTACGTCAATTGCTTCAGGGGTACAGGGCATATTTGAAACTAACTCAAATGGTAGCATATAGTTATTAGCATGAAACAAAGAAAATATAAAGAGACAAGAGCACTAGAAAACACAAGGCATCACAGAGAGTACTACCACCTTCTATTAATATACGACAACCTGAATTAATCAAATTAATGGCATCATATTGCTCGATTTCATTTTGTGAAGCACAAGGAAATGCGACATCACACCTTTCATTACAAGGTATTGCCTCATCATTGTACTTAGACCGAGCATAAGTCTTCGAATAATCTCTGCAAATTCAATAAATTTAGGTAAGGTTAAAGTAATTAAAGATTAGAAAGTGGATAAAAGATGTAAAAGTGGTAGAGAAACACACACCTCAAACTTTTTTGTTGAGCTTTGATGTCCCTCAGAAATGATATTTTCACATAATCAAATCCATCTTCATCCACTAAGTAACCCTTGGAATCTGCAAAAATAAGAAGCAAAATATGATAAGAACATTTGTTGGCATGTAATCGATACAAACTGCACATACAATTTACAACTCCCAACATTACTTAGCATTAAGAGTTTCCAATAATATTGATTTTTCTATTTCGCATTAAAAAAACAAGCCAGTGAAGCCAAGTTTAGAAGCCTTGCATCCTAATCGTAAGGCCATGGGCACAATAAGGGTCAACCACATGGTTCCAATCCTTAAAAACTCCAAAAAGTAAAGGAAGCTAAAATGCTAAAAGGTGGGAGGAGAAGGGGGGTCAGATTTGGGGAAGTAAATGCAACTCTAGAGGTCCACCATATTCCTTTTCACGTTTTAATAACATATTACTGCAGATGATCAAATACCTTGACAAAGTAAAACTATACTATCTCCTATCATAACCATGTAAAATACCCAGTAAGAAAACATCTCTTCAACCATTTCTGCCCATGCTGGACTACATATATGAATCAAGTTCAAGTTCCCTACCACTCTCAAAAATTAATCCATTTCAAGGGGCATGGTGAAACATAAGCAAGATGGTCTTTAGACTCCGCAAAATGACAATGTAATTTTTGGGTGGTCAACTTTCTCAGTGTCAATCGACTTTAATGTACTTGGTCCATTCATGAAGTCAAATATGTATTTATGAAGGATGTTATCTTCTTATCTATAATGGTGATGCGGAAAATGAATAATTTATGGCGCAAGGATAAAGGGTAATTTTAATTAATCTAAATGTTGGATCTTAGTATTGGGTTAGGGGAATTGGCTTCATAGGGAAGTTCTACGATTTTGTTTGATTTGGATGTTTGGTTTCTTCTATTTATGCACCTTTTGAGTTTTTTTCTCTTTCTTTTTCTGTATTAAGCAGAGAAATTGAAAGGGCTGAATTCATACTCGTTTAAAATGAGGTCTTTGCTACAGAGAAGTTGATAGGAACTAGGTCTTCATTGCTGAAGCTAAAAGTATAAAAATGTATTTTAATGACTTAATAATGGAGATTTCATTCATGTTGAAAATCAAATAGTAGATATAAATTTTTGATGAAGCTAAGAGTATGAAATGTATTTTAATGACTTTATAATGGAGATTTCATTCATGTTGAAAATCAAATAGTAGATATAAATTTTTGATGAAGTTAAGAGTATGAAAATGTATTTTAATGACTTAATATTGGAGATTTCAGTCCTGCAACAGAATGTATTTTAACGACTTAGTATCTCATGTTCTACCATTCCTGCACCAGTTGTTTAAGAGCACTCTTATCATATTATAAACTAGTGGGCCGATTATAAGGTTCTTCCGCTTATGAGGATCAATCTGCAACATAATGTGAACTAGCTACCACTGAGTTTGTTGTTGCTACTGCAGTTTAGATGCAGCAGCAACTCTTTGTTTAAGTTATTATATTTCTAGCTTCAATAAAGTTTCATTAGCTTCTGAAAGCCTTAGTAGAGAAATAAGCACTATGATTTTTTCAGACATTCTTACGTGATATGAAGATTTTTTTCAAGAAAGGCATTGGATTGATTTTTTTTCTTTCTTTCAAATCATTGTATTGTTTTTAACCCTTCATCTGGGGAGATTTTCTGCTGTGATGAGATCCTAACACGTAAGAAGAACTCATTGGAAGAGGAATCTTCGATGAAATATACTTGTTACGCTTGGCTTCTGGGCTCTTCCTTATCTCTATTGTTTACCAAAAGCACTTTGCAGATACATTTTTCTATTTCATGTTGAGAAAAATTGCTCATTTAATGATAATTGTACTATTTTTAACCCTTCATCTGGGGAGATTTTCTGCTGTGATGAGATCCTAACACGCTAGAAGAACTCACTGGAAGAGGAATCTTCGATGAAATATACTTGTTACGCTTGGCTTCTGAGCTCTTCCTTATCTCTACCGTTTGCCAAAAGCACTTTGTAGATACAGTTTTCTATTGCAAGTTGAGAAAAAATTGCTAATTTAATGATCATTGTATTGTTTTTAACCTTCATCTATGAAAATTTTCTGCTATGATGATGAGATCCTAACACGTAAGAAGAACTCATTGGAAGAGGAATCTTCGATGAAATATGCTTGTTACTCTTGGCTTCTGTGCTCTTCCTTATCTCTATTGTTTGTCAAAAGCACCTTGTAGATACATTTCTCTATTGCATGTTGAGAAAAATTGCTCATTTAATGATTTAGCTTCAGTTTATTTTTTTCTCACTTTCGCAATGTTTTTTAGCGACAAATTTAAAATTTAGTTTGTGCAGTGATGGGCAGCTAACATATAACTATATAAGAATAACTCTCCTAAAGAGGGCTCTTCAATGAAATATTCTTGTTACGCTTGGCTTCTAAGCTTTTCTATGTAGCCGAGGGGGTTTTTGCTATTGAGCTTGGCTAATGTCACTAGAGTCTAGTCAACTTACTTTTTTTTCGGCCAAACAGCATGCATGTTACTGATGGACCTCAACAAATTCAATTTTTTTTATGCAGTGATGAGCAGCTAACATACAAGAAGAACTCTCCTAAAGAGTGTTCTTCAATGAAATATTCTTGTTACGCTTGGCTTTTGAGTTTTTTATGATTACCAATGAGGTTTTTGCTATTGGGATTGTCGAATGCCCCACTAGACAGTTGAATTTCTTTTTTGGATAAACATTATGCATATTACTGAGATAGACCTCATTGTATGATTTTGTTGTTGCAATTACCATTCTAAGAGGTTGGTTAGCTTGCCTTTTAAAGCTACTATTTATGTCTACCCTGAGTTTTTACATAGCCAATGGATTTCTCATCCAAAGTAGATTTTTTTTTCCTAGCCAGTTTCCTCATTTGCTTCAGTTTTTGGGTTTATTACTCTTCATATTTTTTTCTTTCCCAAAATAAAAACCAAAAAATAAAAAAATCATTCGTAATTTTATCTCGCCTTCTAGAATAACATCATTTGTTGTTTCCATATGTAATGGTCATTGTTTTTATTGTTATTTGCAGGTTGCAAATAATTACTATAGGCCAGATCTTAAGTATGCAGCCCTTGCAAGACTGAGTGTTGTGCACAAGAGCCTTAAGGTTGCGAAGTTTGGTGCCAAGAAGAGGAACAGGCAGGCTGTTAGGAAAGTGAAATACTGAGTGAAATTTTGTGTTGCCACCTCTTTTTATCACTGTTTCTCATCTGAGTTCTAAAGACCCCCATAGTTTTCATTCCGCCTTAAATCTTTCACTGTATTGGGAAGATGTTATTCTATAGTTTTTATTCTGTCTAAACAAGGTAATTGTGATTTCGCTTAGTTACATTTGCTTTGCATTATGATAAAGCTGTTTTTGGATTTTATTTTGTTTTTGCTTCCAATATCATTTATCTTATGGTCATAGACAAGGATTAGTGGTTGGTAACAAGGATTGGTCTTCTTTTTTTTTAAAAGGATTGCATTTGCACCAAAGATGGTGAGCAACTGCAATTATGCTCTGCTTGGTAGTTAAACGAAACTTTAATAGTGCAGGTTTACAATTGCCAGAACCAGAATCCCGTAGCAAATATTAAATATCCTACTAATGTTTCAGTTCTTTACTTTTTTTATTTAGTGATGATGATCTTGTGCCTAAATTGTGATGACATGGGATTATATGAACAATTTGTGATGAATCCAAGTGAAAAAAAGTATCCTTTCACGGTGTCATTTCACAATTTCACATGCAATGATATTGGAAGTTTAGTTGTTGTTGTTCAGTAAGTTCACTTTGTTGGTGACATTCTTCTTGGTTGTTTGGTGCATTGATCCCGATCCTGATCCAAGAGAGCATCTAAGAAACCCAAGATTGCAGAACAGTCAAAATCTAGATTATTACTTGTTTGGCAAATCTAGGAGCCTAGAAATGCAAAGATCTCCGGAGACCTTAATCCAGATCCAGAGAACTGCACTAGACGTGTTGGCAACTTTTACACAAGTTTGGTGAAGTTCTGGGATGCAGAAGACTAATGTCTAGTTCAGGTAGAGGAGCGAATGTTTCAAATAGCCACCATGAAAGTGGTTTCAGTAAGATTGAAGGTAATTATGACTTGCTAGCTTGGACTTTTGCTTTGAGTGATAGCTTATTGTTGGCCATAGCAAGTTAGATAAATGTATCTTTGAATGTGACTCGATTCTGATCTAATCCAGACAGTTAGCTCGAAAAATCAGTATCTGCCATAGGAGGTGCAAGGTCTGGTTTAAGGTGCATGGTATCTGGAAGCTCCAGCATCAAATTTTGGGGTCCAGTCGACTCCATCTTCATCGGATGTTGTAGATTGCGTCTCAATTTCCCCATGAGGTTCCAATGTGTTCATGTATTTACATGGGATCCTGGAGATCCTTCTGTTACTGCAATGTGTTCATGAACAATAATCAGCTTTCAGCGACACCTCTGAATTTTTTTATAAACCAAGCCCAACTCTTAAAATACCTTTAACTTTAACCGTGGTTAAAATTCACTAACCCTTAGGATTAAAGAATCTAACCCTGGATTTTAGAAGTTTTTTTTTCTCTTGAAAAGGTCTTTTCTGCTGATTATTGTTCGAGATCCTTCTATTACTCCAAGGATTTTCTAGTGAAATTGCTGTTTTCCAAAAACACAAATTGAAGGCATGAAAGCAAGGTGTTGATGCAGGACAAGATGGGACATTGGTATACATGATACTAGACATATACTGAGGTAAGTTTACTACTAATAAAGAACACATGCATATTTGCATGCATTATTTGAACTTCCGAGTGCGTTGAAACTACTATCCATTTAGATTATAAGTTCTTTCTTAAATATGTTCATGATCAATAATTGTTTGTCTATTCAAATATTCTCGATGTGAAATGAAGAATTTATTTCCTTATTTGTCATCTTCAGCAATCAAGTCCGAGTAGAATTCATGAAGATTACAGGTTTTTTAAGCACTTTATTATAGTTCAGAAATTGCTGCTATACTATCTTATTGAACTTTATAAGGCTTTGTTTGTTCATTGAGAGCTCAATTTGGCTTTTATTGGATGGTTTATTCATAAGCAATTAGAAATCATTAAAAGAAAGGAGCAAATCCCACATACACAAAGAGAAAAGCTATTGGAAAAAAAAACAAAGATTTAGAGGGACTATTCTGGACGGCAAAGACTGTACTCTTACATTTTTTTCAACTATGGTAGGGTAAGAGATGCTTTGGATGCTGTGATGTTAGCATTTTTGGAAGGCATATTGCACCTCGAACTTAGGAGGTATGCTATTACTGGAAAGCAGTCTTCCCAAAGTCATCGGTTGGCTGAAGGTCCGTCATGGGTGACCAACTCATTAGAACGTATTGAGGATGTATTAGGGGAACAGAGTAAGGTCTTGTCTCTTTGGAGGCTGTAGAAAAAACTGAACTTTATTGATAGCTTGATTGATTATCTACAATAACCCAAAACAAGATTTATATAGATGGTAACAAATTCCAAAGGTAATCTACTTATAATCTAGAGATACTAACAGAATTCAAAGATAATCTACTCATAATCTAGAATAATCCTAATTGATCGTAGTCTAATAAGATATTATCTTGATTGTGTAAGATACACTTAGTAATGATTCAGTGCATCTCATACACATTATTGCAATGATACTTCATTCCCCTAATATTCCTTTTTCTCTAACAAAGCCAAACAAAATCCCTACGGCATTGGCTTATGATGGTATAAATAGGCCTCCTTTATACTTAGGGAATCTCTCCTCTAACTTCCTTTTTGTTTTAATAAAATCTACGCTTATTTATCTGGGAAAAAAGGCATTGGTTGATATGCGCACCCAGCTTGTTAACTATAGTCCATCCAGTATATTGGAGGGAGGCTTAAGATAATATAAAATCAATTGCAGAACGTTCATTTGTCATTATCTTGCAATTGGTTATTGCATTCTTGATTGAGGGAGATATTATAAAAGTCAGTTGCAGAACGTTCAACATTCAGTTTTCAATATTCAATAACTTGTTATTATATTCTAGTTGGATAGAGTCTAGTAATGTGGGATAAGAAACTCATTGTTGGAATATATGATCTAATTCCAGGGAAAAAAAAAGGTGTTGTGGCTCTAAAATTTGTGAGAGAAATTTAACAAACAAACTTATTAGGAACTAGGGAACACAATTCAATAATTCAGCAAGAAGAGTAAATATACAATCAAAAACAATTGGAAGAGAACATGCAAAGTGATGCGGAAATATAGTATGAATTTTGGGTACCTGATTGACAACAGCCTTTGCCATCCGGCGGAAATCCTTCTTCATGACCGACTTGTGAAGCAAATTGGAAGGTTTATTCTGATGCTTCGTTTTTGTCGTCGCAAGCACTACCGAAGAATCTTTGCCTCCAGGCTGAATTGAAACAGTCTTCTTGTTCACTAGCCCTAAATTTCCCCCAAAATTAAAAAAAAAAAATTCAAGCATGAATCTACAAATGATTTGAACGCGAACGATACTGAGAAAAACAAGTTCAAAAAAAAAAAAAATCGTACCTGAGTGCATGTAGGAGTTGACGTTGTAGAGATTGTTGCTTTCCTTGCTAAACTGCACACTTGCAGTCCCATTTCCGAACTCCTTTACGAGAAACGAGTTGTTCTTCTTAACAATCTCCCAAATCAAAGGTCCAGGAACAGTAGCCATTTCACCTGCACAACATCACAACAACTTTATTTGTACAACTCAGAGAGAGAAAAACAGGGATCAAAACTCCCGAATCAATATCCACAGGAAAAGAGCTTGCAGTAATAAAAGCGGCGAAAAATCCATAGATCGAAACGAAGAACCAGAGAGTATGAAGATAGAAAACAAGATTCACAATACGAGTGATTGGTAGGGTTTGCTTTCCGTCTACCGTCTCGGAGATTTGGAGGGTAAAAGTTCACGAATAATATAAACCCTAAATGCCTATTTACCGTGGTCTCAAAACCCTAAAAACACAAAGATATGCTGAAAATTACGTTTAAGTCCCTAGTATTTTGGATGATAAAATTGGAACCGGTTCCTCTGCCCTCGAAAGAGGGTGTTCGGATCTTGCTAGGGCTTTAACCTAGCAAGACACCTCACCCAAGCAAGATCCAACGACCCACCTTTATTGTAAGAATCCACTCTTCTCCTATAAGATTTGAGGGTAAATCTTTAATCTCTTTTATTAGGGTTTTGTTCTTAGCATTTAAGATCATCATTTAGAGTTGTAGATTTTTTTCTTCTTTTCCTTTATTGTATCTACCAAATTTTTTTTGATCCTCAGGGAGATCTTGTATTTCTTGGTTCTTATGTTCGGCAGGGTTAGATTTTCACAATCCATGACTTAACATATTCAAGGCCTTCTATGTCAGACAAGCCTTGACCTACAATCATACATCTACACTACTTTAATGTAGATACATTTACACTACTTTTATAGGTGAAAGTGAACAATGCTATGTTCATTTGCCTATCTTTGTGTTTGGGGACAAACTACAAATGTATGTTCCTATTCCTTTTGTTTCTTGTATCTTTTTGCCAACAAAAATTTCATGTACATCAAGGTAACTATAATAATAATCTAAAATTTGAGTAATGTCTCACCTTTCTTTTGAAAGTATGCCACTTTTTAATTTTAGAAACACAGTTCTTGGGGGGCATACATCGAATCCCAAGATCTGACTAAGATTCTAATTGATTTTATTCAATGAAGGTTAGAATAACATTCACCTTTGCGACTTTGAAATTGTTAAGTCAAATCCATGTTAGAATAGTACTCGCAAAACTTCACAAGTGTCAAGTCTCCTGTCGATTCACACGAACCTTCTTTTTCCTTTAAAGCTTTCTCTAATAGAAGCTAATGGCCCTTCCAAATTTCCAGCTCTAGGAATCTTGAATAAAGATCCAATCTTTATTGATCAAGAACCTTTCTTGATGAACAAGATGAATTCTTGCTTTTCCTCAAGATCCAATCAAGAAGACAAAAGAAGAGAGAGATGGGTGTGACCATACACCTCAAGGAGAGAGAGGGGAGGGCGTGAGGTTTTTAGGAGAGGGAGAGAAGAAAAATTCTGGAGAATTATGTATATCTTAAAGGGCTGAGCATCCAATCCTTTATATAAGTTCCCTCTTGGTTGCTTGAATTGTAATCCAATTATAATTCATTAACCTTATCCTAATCCAATTAGGATTTCTCAATAGTTTCCTTTATTGATTATTCTCCTAATCCAATTAGGATTAATCTTAAAAGAAACCAACCTCATCCATTAGTAACTAATCTTATCCTTATCCAATAAGGAATCTTGAATTAGTAACTAACTAATGGAATCCCTAACAATTAGGGAATCTTTAATTAGTAACTAACTAACTAACCTTATCCAATAAGGTGTTAATTAATTAGAAACTAATTAAAATAATAACAATTATTATTCCTCCTTGAAGTGGGCGTCCCACCCTACACGCCTAAAGGGTTTCCAAAACCCTCTTGGTCACTTGAATTATTCTTTTATAATAATTCCCAATGGGTCCTACCCATTTGGTTTTTCACATCTAATGTGATTCCACCTTTTAGAGCTTCACTATACCATATAGTGATTACTTAGAGAAATTAATTAATTTAATTATAAATTAAATTAAATACTTTAAGAAGGTCCTTGTGTGTGGGATCTAAAGGGATCTCCTATTTCCGGTTGTGGGACCAAGTACTTCACCTTTTTGGTTGAAGCATTGTTACTAGGAAACAGCTTTCCTAAAACTCCATTAGGATTATAGAATGTTATCTAAGTCCCTGGACTTCCACCAATCACAATTAATGTCCATTAACACAATGTGATTAACCTCCAGAAATTAGAGAATTGCTTGTAAGTACCATCTCACAATATATTTACAAATAAATCCTTCCACATTCCGATATCACATGTAAGCTTCCGGGATTGGAACAATTCCACTGTCTTAGTCCCTAACTTATGAATAGAACTCTTTCTCATGATTACTTTTCATTGAACTGAACCTCCAAAACATTTTTGAAGAAAACATTAGAAAAGAACTGACATATATATTTATATATACTTTTCCATATTAAAAATATCAACTTCGATAAAGACCATTTTACCGAAAAGCACCAGTACTGGATTTAACAGTTCAGTTCAACAAGTATCACCTTGATATCATTATCTCCAATTAAGGAGTTGTGGATTCCTTATTGAGTGTTTACACACTTCTCCAAACATAGTGTACATGACCCAACGTACCCGGAGTTAGTCCTGTGTATTGGACATTGCCGATTGGCACATCAAAGCCATATAGACAAATGTCTGAGAAGATGTTAACCTCTCAGGTCTAAGGACAATTTGTCAAATGGATAACCCTAATACAATCTGACAGTGTATTCCATAGGGTATCCACTAGTGACCCCGTTCAGTATTATGTACTTGCTACATATACTCACATGTTAGTCAAGAGTCACCACTCTCTGTGAATGAGATTCATCACACTATCTCATAGAACTACACATGTGCAAGCCATGATGAAGTACGGCGCCCAACCAGTACTCTAGAGGCTTCGAACAATATTAGGTTTACAAGGAACCGGAAAATCATATCTCCTCGCAACCTTTGCATGATTTTCCTACAATGTTACCTATGGAACTTTATGTCATCATCATATGAGACAGTAATTAATATAAATACCCTTTATAGTTGGTTGTGTGAATATGATGTTTGTCTAATCAACATAGAAAAGTCTCTTATTGGCTTTCGAGGGCATATATGTCCAACATCTTTAACATTTCTTTCCTCCAAAATTTGAACCTACACAAACTACAAATAAATTAAGAGACAAACACAAATTGCCACACACACACACACACATATATCTGAATGCATGTGTCGATGACTGAGTTGCATAAATCATTTTATTGTTCACACTCAAAACAAGAGAGAGCAGATGTTTGGTCTCACAATTCAAGAAGCTCAAAATAGTACCATAAAATTGTCGACACAAAATTTCGCGGATGAAATAATGGAGGATCAAATAACAATTTATTATTAAAAAATGATACACTCTCAAATAACTATCTAATTAACAATCAGAGTATTAAAGATTAAATAAATTTGATGAAGAGAACAAGGAGCTGATGGACATGTTCCTCGCTCTTGAAGAAGTTGTGTGACTCTCTTCTTTTTGGTAAGAACCGGACTTTGGCTTTGACTTGATCTTCTTTGGAGATTGTGATAGCTTTATCCTTCCTTCCGTGCTTAGCACGTTACTGGCTAGAGAGGTGTTTTTCTCTTTGGAAGACTTGCTTTGGCTTTGACTTTGGCTCGATTCCTCTTTGGAGAGCTTTGAGTCCCTTCTTTGATCTTTTCTTTTCTTCTCGAATCTTTATCTCTTCTTTGATTTCTCTCTTGAGGTCTTATCTTAATTGTCTGTGAATGATCATTTTCTTGGCTTGAGAGTCTTATTTATAGACTCTTGAGATGTAGATCTTGTGGGTCCCACTTCTTTAAGTGGTTTTAAACCCACAAAGGCTTTGATGTTAGCGGACCGACCAATTTGGTGGGTTTATGACTTCTTCATGGACGGACCCATTTTAGTGGGTGTTAGGCCCACTTTAACTTTGACTTCAAAATGTGGGTTTTCTTCTTCGTACCCAAAATTCAGGCCGTGAGAGGCCCATTTGAACTTGATCTTGGATTTTGGGTTTTCTTCTTCGTGCTCAAATCCGGGCCGCAGGAGACCCATTTTTGTTTGGAGTCCTTATGATGGTCTTAGGGATTATTTTCTAACTTTATGGGCATATAGGGTCATTTTTGTAAAATTGACTATTTTTAGGGTTCTACATACACAAATACTGAAAACTAGCTTAGCTAATGTTAGCAAACTAGTTGCAGTTCATGTTCTGTGACACAAACTCTGAGATTTCTAGGACATAGCAATCTTAAGTTATTATTGGGATATATGGTGACCATTAGACATCCCACCAACAGGAATCAAACATGGCAAATGTTTGAAAGAACTGGCATGCAGATATTGATACAAAATATGTGTTAAATGACTTAACACGAGAACCCTGTTTAATGTCAAAACAATCATTATGCAATCCTGCATGTATTCCCAGTGGATCCTCACTTTGGACCGAGATGAAAAGACACCTCATACTTGGAATTCCATTAGGGGCTTGCTAATGGATGGGTGTGGATTAGTTTTTTTGTTATACTATAAATAATACATTTTGGTTTCCTAATTACTAGATAGAAACAGGGACTACAAAGTAGGAAATAGGATTTCAAGAAACTACTGAACTTATCTTGTGATGATTCGACAAGATTGAGATGTTGGGGTGTGTTTTTTTCCCCACCCATTTCATTTTCAATCTAAAAGTCTTTTTTTTTCAGTTTCTTTTCTTCATGGGTTTTGGTGTTCGGATCTGATTTGTGACTGAATAGTAGTGAGTTTTGAGTTCGATTTGCTGTTGTTTTCATGGAATTTGAAAATGGCTAATTGTCAGAGTTATTGGAATTCGCTATATGGAGTTCCAACTTTGGGTTGTGGTAGAGGATATATTGATGTACTTGTGTGGAATTAGTGGTTAGTTGTATTTTCTATTTTGCATTTGAAATTTGAACTTGGCTTTGTTAAATCTTAGATTTTGATAGTCAGATTTGGTGAAGTTTGTGTTTTTCTTTTATTGCTTTACATTTTTGGACTTCTAGTCCTTGAATCTTATGGAGTTCCATTTTGTTTTTTTTTTTTGTTCAAAAGCCTAGGTGTAAATGAGTTGAGATTATGATAGTTCACTTCCGTGAGATTACAGTTTATGAGTTGCTTAGTTGAGATCTACTTGTGTTTATTAAATAGAATGTTGCATTAACTGGTTGAGTTTCACATATGTGGTGAACTGAGGTTTTTGGTGGACATTTTTGTTAACTGTCATAGTTCTCGTGTTTTTTTATGCTGAGATCTGCTTACAATTTGAGTGTTTATCTGGGGATATATTGTTGAATTTCTTTTGAGATATTGTTGGGCTTTTAACCACTGGTGACATCTTTGCTGCTTGCAATGAGTGTGCCTTCCCTGTTTGCAGGGCTTGTTATGAGTATGACCATAGAGACGTAAACCGGTCCTGTCCCCAATGCAAGACTAGGTACAAAAGACAAATGTTAGCTTGTTGGTTCATGGCTCATACCCATTTCTAAATCCTACTCCTTTGATTGGTTCTAAAGTATGTCTTTCAGGCTTACTAACTTTTCATTCCTTGTTTAACTTTTCATTCCCTGTTCTTACCCATTGAATCCTATTCCTTTGATTGGTTTTAAATTATGTCATCTAAGGACTACAAGTGCCCATAATTTTCCACTATGTTTTACTATTATTGGGTTTAGAACTATATTTCTAGGAATGAAATTAATGAGGTGTGAAAATTCCAGGGAGTCCTCGAGTGGAGGGAGATGATGAAGAGGCTGATGTCGATGACCTCGAGAATGAGTTCAACTACACCCATTGGGAGAAGATGCTGATCTTTCTTCTTCCTCTAGACATGAGTCTCAACAACCAATTCCTCTTCTTACCAATGGGCAGGCGGTATGTGAAGAAAAGCATTCCCTTCATAACCCTAGCTGCAAAATTGTTTTCCTCTTACCCAATTGATTTGTTAGAAATGTGGAAGGAGGAAGAAGTGTTTGTGGGTATAAGCTCATCGAGTGGGATTCTTCCTAAATTTGCAGTGTCTATTCATGGAGCTTTAAGTTAAGACATGTTCCAAGTTCACTGCATTCGCAACCATTGGATCCCCGAGTTTACTCTCAACACAACAAACCTCTGATAGTGCACAAGAGAAGCGTTTGTTAGTTAAAAATCCTTGCTTCAGTGATTTTGGGCATTGGGTGTGGAGCATTGGCAGCATTTATTGTTTTGTTTATGTGTTCCATCTTTGTCAACAGGAATCCATTGGTGCCGGTAGAGTATCCTGTCCACCCTGTGGAATTTGGATACGAAAAGATCAAAATTGTTGTAGAGAAAACCATCAAAGATGTTAAGAAATTGAAGTTTAAGGTGGGGTGGAAGTTGGATGTTGGATGTGTTGTAAATTTGTGTTCTTTGTTGTATTTTCATGTTATATTGTGTGGTTGTCTTACCAAAAAAAATGTTAAATTATGTGGTTGGAATTTGACAAGCTAAAGCAATGTAATTTTGTTGCATATTCTCTTACATGGATGGCATTGAGAAAGCTTTGCATTTGCATATTAGAATTTCATTGCAGTCGTTTAGAAATTTTTGCCATTGCCATATAGAACTCCAACACCACTATATGCAACTACTATAATTAGTTTTTCTTTTTTTTTAAAAGAACCTCTGGGTGAAGGTAAATCAGTTGAAGCAGTTTAAAAAATATGAAAACAATGTTATACTTGGTCACTGCATAGGTATGGGTTCCATTTAAGGCCATGATTTTGTGTTATAGTCCACAAGAGAAGAGCCAACAAAAGGATGATTGGTGAGCCAAATGTAGGTTCCAGATTAGGGGTGGCAACGGGTTCGGCTAGGTGAAAATAACCTCAACTCGAGCCTGACCCATTAATCTATTCATTTAGATAGCTTTAGTATCTATTCATTTTGGTACATATATGTTTTTGAAGTTTTGCTTGGTAGGGGATATCTATTCATTTTACTCCCGCCGGTTCAACCTGACACCTCTCAGAAATCAGCTATGGCAACCTTGAGAGCCATGTTTAATCATACAAGAAGGCAAGCCATATCTATTGAAGGCAAAATGGATCTGGAGGTTCGGGGTAAGGGTTTAGAGGTGGGGAGTTGTTCACTGACCTGCCCACATGCCTCTTTTTTAGTTTAAAGTTGGCAATGAAATCGATCTGATGAGTACCCAACCACTGAGTTAAAGATAATCCGGATCAATCTGATCTCTTAGGGTGAGACCGTGTGTCCTTTGATATGCCCATCAATTTACTAAATTACTAACATATAAATGATGCAAAAAAAAGAAGAAAAAGGCTAGAGGCAAATATAGTTTCATCCAGAGTTCCAAATTCAAGTTTCCAATGCCAATCCACCGAATTACTTGCAGAAGATCTCATTATCAGACACCCAACAAAAGAAGGATTTCAATATTCAAAAAAAAAAAAAAAACAGCATTAGATAGTTTCATCTGGGTTCCAAATTTGAGCTTCCAATGCCAATCCACGGAATTGCTTGCCGAAGAAGATCTCATCTTCAAACACCAAACAAAAGAAGGATTCCAATATTCAAGCAATAGCAGTAGCACCAAACAGTAGGCTCTTGAGTACTGGTCAAACCAAGTTCCATCTCGAGTTTCTTCCATGCATTCAAAAAATTAGTTGGGAACTTCCTATTCACCATCTTGATCAATCTCTTGGCCTCCTTCAACTTCGAATTCTTCACCAACCCTTCCACCAAATGCTTCATCGTCTCGAAATCCGGAATCTTATCTCTCCTCACACTCTCCTTAAAAACCTCAAATCCCATGTCAAAATCCTCATTCCTACATAGATACTGCAGAAAAGTTTGAAAATTCATGGCATTTGGAGCACAAGCATTTTCCTCGAGACCCCCATAGACCTTCGCCTCTTCGATCATACCATGCTTACAGTAACAAGTCAGTAGGTGTCTTTCTTTGCTTATTGCTACTTACTGAAAATAACCAAACCCCAAAATCAATCCAAATCTAAAATTAGCCAAAGATAAACTAAACGAAACGAGAACCATGACATAAAATTTTAAAGATTCAATCCTGAAGTCTTCGAATACAGAAATAAGACTAGATATAGAATGGGAAGCTTACTGCCATGGGACCTCCCCGACATGCATCCTGTCTCCTTCATTATCTTCATAAACAAGAGTATATTCCCACTTCCATCTAACAGACCTGTAATTGCCTTTGTTTCCTCTGTCGTGTTTTGATTTCCATCAGCAGAGGAATCTCTTCGAGCTAAACAGAGGAAAAAAAAAAACAAATGAGAAAACTACATCTCTGTTTAAGTTTCTTTACAATATATAACATAGAAGTCCATGTTAACCAACAGATTAGTAAACCAATAGAAAACAATGAAAAATCAATGAAAGGAAGGGAACCCATAATGTTTTTTCAAATATCTTAACCAAATTAGCAAAAAATCAATGCAAACAAATTTTTGCAATTCAGTTTATATGATAATATGAACATATATCAATTAAAATTATGTAGATAACCTGCAAGAAGATCTCTAAACAGTTCATCTACTGTTGGGTTGTTTGCTATATTTTAATTGTACTTATGGGTTGTTTGTTACACAATTATGCTAAAGTCATTCACTCCAGCTCTAAATGAATGGATAAGCTGGCAGCAGCGACTTGTTATTATTTATGGAATAGCTGAGGCGCTAGTAACATATGAAATATTATTTCTGGAATAGATGAGGAGCTGGTAACAGCCTTGCCCTTGGAGAAACTGGCAAATTCCAGAGGTAGTAGCTACTTTGTTTCAAGATCCTCATAAGTGGAATGACCCATCGAGGATATAAACTAGTTATTCACCTATATGCAACAAAAAACCAGATAATCTGATCAGAGAAGATATAGCATTGATTTACTGTATTGATTATAATTGGAGCACTGGCTTAAAATAATGCACTAAACAAAGAAGACTGGGACCATCTTGAACAAGCACATTATGCTCTTATACCCACCAACTTCATAGTTCAAAATTTTGAGAACCTATTGTCCCATTTGGTCACTGGATCTTAATTTTCTGGAATGGAATCATAGCCAACTCAAAAGTGCAACTATCTCATGGAATCCATAAAGAAGAAGAACAAATAACTTAACAAAACAGCATTTATCAGTTGATAGAGAGTTACCAGAACCCCGACAAACTAAAGGAATGAATGCTAACATAAACAAGGGTTAGATAGTGTATGCTTCAGAAGAGCAGAGCCTTAGGAAGGAACTGGAGGTGGTCCTGCATATATAAGTTCTAACAAGAATTCCAGGTCAAATTCCTTAATCTGAAGGATGACATCATAATAGCTATAAAACATGAACCTAGGTCTTTTACATGCATTATACAGATTGCAAACAAAATAAGGACATTGTATCATCTCTTGATAACAAAAAAGAAGAACACTATAATCTCTATAGCTTTCCATAACCAACAATGCCTTTCCAAAACCTAAAAGTCAACTTGAATACCAAAAACTGAATTAAAATATATCCAAACAAGTAGTATTAATCTTGGGGTTGAGGGATATTTAGCATATTGAATACTTAAATATATTCAGAAAAGAAAATTACCCATTACCCACTATATATTTTTCTTCAACTCGAAATTCTTTTGATAGAAATAAACATGAAAACCAAAAACTGAATTAATTTTTCAGTTAATTATCCATTTCCCACTTAATTTTTCTTGTTTTTCTTTAAGATAATCCTCATTGGTTGGTGGGTAAGATCTGAACATATAAGTATTCATAGAAGTGAACTCATGGATGATGTAACTTATACGCAATTTCTTGTAGTTTTCAGTCCAATGCTTCATCCTTGACTTATAAGCAATTTATTTTTTTAACTCACTATCTAGATCTTTAATTTGAACCGCCAAACAATCTGGAGGAATCACAAGAATAAATACAAGCACACATCAAGTACTGGCAAAGAATGCTAAACTGTAAAATAGAACAAATAATAACAAATTTTTTCCCACACAACTCAAGGATGAGATAGTAGAAATTTCTAAACCTTTGAAGTTTGTTATATAATTTATGCAAGTAAGGACTGTGGATAGAAATTTAAATAAAAAAAAAACTGAAAAGAAATTGAACTAGTCCACAGCCAGAATCCAAAGCCATAGAGATGCAATAGATGAAACGAAAATCCAGTTTTGAAGATTTCTATCAAAAACTGACAGACAAACTATTAAAATATAAAAAATAAATGGGAAAAATGCAAATTACGCAGATATTAAAAAGCTTAAATCCAAAGGCGTATCAAAACAACTCACCTCAGATCCACAGAACATTAAAATGTTTCATTTTCAAATAGATAGCTCTAAAACCCAATTTTATAAATGAAAAAAACAAAGATCTACGAAACTGACGATGAGTAGAAATCACTCGAAAGATCATTGAAAAAAAAAAGTGAAGACTATATAAGGGGATAACCTGTCCTCCGACGACAACAATCGACGGCAAGAGTCGGCAATGAGCTCCCTTCACCATACCCTTCATGTCAAATAACCAAGGATTAAAGCTCCATTCAGATGCAAATGGAACAAAAAGAAATGAATATCACCACGAAGTCAGAGTTCTGGAATGGGTGGCATCAACTGATTTTCCTTGTGGGATTTGGAGTTCCGGAGGACGAACGATGAACATCCGGAGAACGATGAAGGCTTGGGGCTTAGATCACCTTCTCGGATCCTGAATTTAGTGGACTGACTGAGAAGAGAAGGAGATTGGGGGTAATTTGAAACTGAAGGAGAGAGGTGAGAGAAATGGCGTGCATTTTTTCGATTTAATAAAAACCCTTCAGTTTTAGAATCGTGGGCCGTTGGATCACTGGGAGGTGACGTTTCTTGCTTGGGTTAAACCCCAAGCAAGATCGAGCACCCCATTTCGAGCAGAGGAGCTTGTTTGTTTTTCATATTAAACCTTAAGATAAAAGAAAATTGGAAATGTTTAACTTAGTGGAATGTGCTGTCCCCAATCCCCATTGCTCTAGAGGTAGATTCGTGGACTCCCTTCAATATCGGTTGTATGGTGGGGGTATTCCCTATCTTGTACGTGGGACTAGTATGAGTCTTTCAAGCTTGGGGTATTCACGTTTTTAAAAAAAAAAAACATCATTTATCCCTACTTCATGCCCTTCTTCTTAACACTCATTAGTTGTGATTAAGATCTACCTAATTCCTAGTTATTAACAATCTAACATTGGTTTTTAGAAGAAAAAATATATTAACATTAATTTTCTTAAGTTTAATCATAGCTAAAAGGGTGTTAAAAGGAATATGTGGACAATACATAGTCAAATGTGGTGCCATGCCTATATAATATCCATAATCTTTGCTCTATCAAATAGATGTTGCACCCATGGTATAAAATTTCGTTGAAATTTCGCGAAATTTCGGTCTCGACAAGGGCACCCGATATCGAAACGGGTATAATTTTGGGTGAGCAAATTTCGGCCGAAATTTCGAAAATTTTGGGCGAAATTTCGTTTTTCCGATATATCGTGATTTCGCCCGAAATATTCACCTACCACCATCTGATTTCGTTGAGATTTCGCGATATGGGAGACGATATTTCGAAATTTCGGACGAAATCCTCACCTACCACAATTTGATTTCGGCCGAGATTTACCGAAATTTTCCGAAATTTCTGATATTTTCCGAAATTAACGAGATTTCGCCCGAAATTTTCGGGATAAATTCAGAATATTCTTGGAATATTCTGAGCCTATTAATGATTAAATAATTTTTTTTAAAAAATAAAAAAAAGAAAATTCCAAAAATACCCTCCTCTATTTACCTATAAATACCCCCCCCCCCTCTACCATATTTCTCACCAATTTTCTTTTCCTTCTTTTCTTACTTAGTAGTTAGTAGTTTGTTCTTTAGTTACAAGTTTTTAATCTTCTGTAGTTCTTACTTCTTAGACTCTTAATTTAGAATTTAGATTTTATTTTTCTCAATCTTTTGACTCTTTGCTAAAGGTGGTGAAATGCTAACAGTGGACCGGGGCTAAAGAGAAAGAGTCAATCAAAGGTATATTATTTTGTTTATTTTTATTTTCATGTTGATTATATTTATTTCATGTATATTATTTTGTAATTCGTAGTTATAACTTACAAGTTAATTAATATTTAATCTTCAGTAGTTCTTAGTTTAAATTTTATTTTTCTCAATCTTTTGATTCTTTTTTAAAGGTGGCGAAGCGCTAACAGTGGATCGGTGCTGAAAAGAAATAGTCAACCAAAGGTATATTATTTTGTTTATTTTTATTTTCATGTTGATTATATTTATTTCATGTATATTATTTTATAGTTACAACTTATAAGTTAGTATTTAATCTTCAGTAGTTCTTAGTTTATATTTTATTTTTCTCAGTCTTTTGAGTTTTTTTCTAAAGAGATATATTATTTGTTTATTTTTATTTTCATGTTGATTATATTTATTTCATGCATATTTTTTTTTAATATATGTTCTTTTGAATTAAATATCTTTTTAACTTTGTCGGTTTGTTGTAGTTAAAAATAAAATAGAGGAGGACCAGGAGCAAGAGGTAGAGGTAGAGAGCGAAGCTCATTCTCAGTGGACCGCAACAACCACAGATCCAACATGGCAGCATTGCACCAATGCTGATAGGACGGGAAAATCAAAACAACAACTCCGATGCAACTACTGTAACAAGGTGAAAAATGGAGGGATCACCCGAATGCGCCAACATCTAGGCGGGATTAGAGGTGATAGTCGGCCATGTCCAGATGTTCCGCCTGAGGTAAGAGATATAATTAAATCGGAAATTGAACAAAGGACTGCTGAGAAAAGAGTTAGAACTAGCTCTACTCAAAACATTAACTATAGACATTTCAGCGAGGATGACTACGGAATTCCTGATGAGGAATACACGGAACCTCAACATATCTCTTCAAGTGGAAGAGGATCGACCAGTGGCGGTCGTATCTTTGGTAGAAAAGCAACAGGTGGCCCTCCCCCTATGTCATCGATGCATAGAGCCACACAACGCACAGTGGAACAGACCCTTGTTCCACAAGATAAAGGGTTTGTAGATGGGTGTGTAGGGAGATTCTTTTTTGAAAATGGTTTGGCATTTAATGTTGCCAACTCGCCTGCATATGGGGAGGCAATTAACGCTGTTGCTAATTATGGTCAGACGTATAAGCCTCCTACTGCATTTGAAATTTCCGGTAAACTCTTAAAAAATGAGGTAGAGAAGTTGGAAAAAGGAATTGTGGATAAGTATAAAAGATTGTGGGAGAAAAATGGATGCACCATTATGGCTGATGGGTTGGAGGGATAGTAGAGGTAACAAGTTAATCAATTTTCTGGTATCTTGCCTTGGTAAGATTGTTTTCATTAAGTCTATTTGTGTTGGAGAGGAGAGAATGACCGGAGAGTATCTATGTCATGTACTCTCTAAAGTGATTGATGAAATCGGGCCTTATAACGTGGTTCAAGTGATCACGGATCAAGAAGCAGGCTTCAAAGCAGCTGGAGCATTATTAATGATTAAATATCCTCACTTGTATTGGAGTGCCTGCGCTGCACACGTTTTTGACCTCATTTGTCATGATATTGAAAAGTTTGACTTTGTGAGTCAAACAATACAAGAGGCGAGAAAAATCTCTAAATTTATATATGGCAGTGCTTGGGTACTTGCCCGATTCCGTTGTATCTCTAACGGAAAAGACTTGATAAGGCCAGCTGCAACTCGTTTTGCCACGAGTTTTCTTGCAATCCGGAGCATCTATGACAGTTTCTCTGCGGTTCAGCAACTAATTATTGACAGTAAATTCAAAGCTCATGCTTCTTCCAAAACAAGGCAGGGGCAAACCATTATTGGTATCGTCAGTGATCTGACGTTTCCAAAAAGGATGAAGAGTTCACTACTGTTGGGTGAACCTTTGCTTAAATTGATTCGCTTTGTAGATGGTGACTTACCTACAATGGGTCACCTTTGTGAAGCTGTTGCAAAGGTTAAACAAATTTTAGTAGTTACGCATCGTGATAAGATTAGAAAATATGAAGCTGTTTGGAAAATTATCGACCGACAATAGAGTACCCAACTAGTCACTGATCTACATCGGGCTGCTGTTAGACTGAATCCAGAATACGTTGTGAACCAGAGCTTCGGGTTTATCTATGAATTTGGAACTGATTCTCCAGCTGAAATTCACATGAGTCTCTTGTGAGTTATCCAAAAAATGTCGCTCACTTCATAAGAGGCTTCAGCAGCAATGATGCAGGTAAATTTAATTTAAATTAATTTTTTTTTTTATGACAATTAATTTTTTATGAAACAGTATGCGTCATTCGAAAATTTGGAAGGAATTCTCGGGAGTGATTTTTCAATAACAGCTGCTCAAAAAAGGTCACCTGGTATTAACTATTAACTTACCACAATATTATTTAATTTTAGATAGTTTTTTTTTATAAACTTTGATAATACTAAGTTATATTATCTCTAATTTACAGATAAGTGGTGGGCATCCTTTGGTGGTCAACTTCCGGCGTTGCAGAAGCTTGCACTTCGCATTATGAGTCAAACAACAACTTCATCAGGATGCGAACACAATTGGAGCACATTTGACCAAATTCATACAAAGCGAAGAAATCGCTTACAGACAAAAATGTTGAATGATTTGATTTATGTGCACTATAACATGCGTTTGCAACGCCGAAATGAAAAGAACAATAGGATGTTGAAGACCAGAGATCTTCTTCGTGTTGATAACTACCTGTTATCAGATCCTTTTGATGAGTGGCTATGTGACGAGGAAGATGGAGAATTGAATGAAGAAGACGTATCTGAGATATTCAGGTATAATCATTTTTATATTTTGTTATGTTCATAATATTACTTTTTTATTTTATTTTATTAGCTATTAATTAAATTATCCCTTTATAGGACTGAGGAATGGGCAGAAGAAGAGATCGATAATCTGCTTAATGCGTCAGAAGAGGTTCAATTCGGTGAAGCAAATCCGTGTGCATGGGGAGATGTTGTACCTGGTGAAGAAGAGATATTGTCTGAAGATCACTATAATTTTAATTTTAATCAGTGGTCTATCGATGATAATGACACTCTGTATTATCAAGGCGGTACTTCCCGCTATGGTTAGGAAAGATACTTTAATTTTAATTTTACGGTGATGATGATGTGGTATGGTCATCCCTATGGTTAGGGAGAATACTTTATGTTTAATTTGATAGTGATGATGATGTGGTGTGGTATTCCCAATGGTTAGGAAGAATACTTTATATTTTATGTGGTAAACTGATGATGGATGATGATATTTCTTTATTATTAGTAGTGAAGCTAATTATCTTTAATTCGGTGAATGTTTAATATTATATAAAATTTATGTTATTTGTCAATAGATAGATTATTATGATTGCACTTTGCAGGGCTTTATAGATAAATAAGTCGTTATTTATTTGACGCAATTTACCCATAAAAAGCTAAGCATAGTACTTAATTTATCATTTATATATTTCATTTCATGTATTTAATGTTTACTGACATTTACTATTTGTATGTATTGCAGGTGAAAAATGGAAGAACAAATATCATAAAAGTGACAGTCTGAAATCTGGACTCTGGAGTTTATGATTGTTGAAATTTTATCATGTAATCTTTGTTTTATTTTATCAATAAAAGTGTTGGAGATTCTTTATATTCATCATTTTGTAGATAATGAATAATTTATTATATACTATATAATGAATATAAAAATATGTATTATAAAGTATACTTTATAATACTTTCTTTATAATACATCATAATATATGAACATATAATATAGTTATAAACTATAGTTTAATAGTTTATATACTCTTTAATCTTTATAAAGTATAATAATATCCTATATTTTATAAAATATAGTTGGTAAAGTATAAAGTCTAATTAAAAAAAATAGTAATATACTAATATTTTATGTTTTTTAAATTTTAAATATATAAAAATATATTTCAGACTATATAAAAAAAATTAGAAAATATTAAAAATAAAATAAAATAAATTCAAATTTCGGCCGAAATCCCGAAATTTCGGACCCGAAATTTCGGAATATTTCGCCGAAATTTCGAATAATATTTCGGGATATTATTTTATTATTAAATTAGATTTCGCCCGGATGTCGCCCGAAATTCCGAAATTTTGAAAAATTTCGTTTCGGGATACCCTTCCGAAATCCACTGAAATTTCGAAATTTAAAACCTTGGTTGCACCCGCGTTAGGTCTAGAAAGGGGAATTCATCCTTTGTTTTTTTTCTTCCCATTCACTTGAACTAGCAAGTGACCCATGCGATTGCATGGGAACATCGGAAAGGAAAAAATAAATTTTAATTTTAATTTAATATATTAATTTTAAAGTTGTTAACTTGAAATACCGTAAATATTATAGGTTTAAGAAGAAATGAAAATAAAATATGTCTTTGTTGCAATGAATGAATATAAAATAAATAAATAAATTTTAAAATTTTATATGTAAAATAAAAAAATTAGAAATCAGACTTAACAATTATAAATTAGAATTGAATTTTGAGGTTATATTAATTTAAAACAATATTTACTACTAATTAATTATGAAAATAATAAATTTAAAATTATCTGAAAAAAATTAAATTATTAAATAACTTTAAAGACTTCAAATTACGTAAACCAAAATAATGCATGAACATTTATGCAAAAATGAGTTGATTACATGCGGCCTAATTCATGTCCCACAACCTTGCCTAACAAAAGTTTTGTCGGAAGAGATTTTTTATCATTTTTTAAGGTCTATGAAGATTGAGACTAAATTGATAGCAAGATAGCACAATATGCTGGAAAGAAAATAAGAAAAATCAAATGAGATGTCTAAAAAATAAATTTAAATAAAAAAACCTAAACTTCAATCGGGATCTAAATTGGAACCGAATCCTAGAAACACCCTCCCCCTCCTACTTTCAAAAGAAGGAACAAAATCATATAATTGTAAAGAAAATAAGATAAATCAAATGAGACGTCTAAGAAATAAATTTAAATAAAAAACCTGAACTACCAAAATATCCATAAACACTTCAAAACCTTCTACACAATGACTTTCAAATAGGTGACAATAGTAGAATGAAAATATGTTACAAACCACTTCTATCTTCTGCATAGCCTAATCTACAATGACTTCTAGCACATTCTTCTCCTGGATTCCCTTCTCCCCCTTGCATTGTGGGTAGCCGTACATGATCACATCTAGTAAAGTTTTCAGTGAGTGTTAAGATGGATCAATTGGCCTAGGTCATAGAAGGCTGATAAGGCACCTCATAAGTAGTAGGTCTCGTAGTATTTGATATAAAATAATTTTAAAAAAAGAAATAGAAAGTCAGAGAATTTGAGCTGGGTAGAAGATTAACTCATCTAGGTTGTGAGTGAGTATTTGGTTGTATTTTTCGAGGACTTGTCAAGGTTACCTCCAAATAGGGTTATTGAGTTTGCTATAGAGCTGGCTTCAGGCACTGCTCTAATCTCTAGGGCACTGTACAAGATGGCCCCAGTTGAGCTAAAGGAGTTGAATGAGCAGATTGAAAAGTTGCAAAACCTTGGTTTCATTTGACCAGGTGTTTCACCATAGGGAGCTCCAGTGTTTTTTGTGAAGAAAAAGGATAGGTCAATGAGGATGTGCATTGACTATAGGCAATTGAACAAGGTCATGATCAAGAATCGTTATCCATTGCCTTGGATAGACGACTTGTTTGACCAGTTGAGGTGAGCGAAGTTCTTTTCCAAGATCGATCTTCGATCGGGGTACCATTAGTTGAAGATCAAGACTGACTTCATGCCTTAGTATGGACACTACGAATTCCTTGTCATGCCTTTCGGTTTGATGAATATGCCGATTGCTTTTATGGACTTTTGAGCTGCCAATTGATCTCCTCTAATCTCATTCAGCCCCTCTTGGGTAGGGAATTTCAACACCTGATAATAAGACGACGGGATGGCCTTGATCTCGTGTGTCCACCATCTTCCCAATATGACATTAAAAGGGGGCGAAGCATCGAGGATGGAGAACTGTGTTGAAAGGACAATCGGCCCAGCCTGAACAGGCAATACAAATTCATCAAGTGGTTGCATCGAACTTCCATTGAATCCAACCAACGGAGTCTGTGTCGGGATTAGTGTGACCTGATCCAATCCCATTTGAACAAAGGCTGGAAGATAAAGAATGTCCACCACACTCCCATAATCGATGAGCACCCTCTTTATATTGAAATAGCCAATCTTCATGGTGAGGACGAGAGCATCGTAATGAGGTCGGACAACAGATTGCATGTCTTTGTCATAGAAGGTTAAGGCTTTCTCAATGCCCCTCATCCCCGGCCTTACTTGGCAGACTTCCGCCACATGAGATAACTTTCTAGCCTTTGCCCGAAAGTCTTGTTCCAAATCAAGCACGGGCGACCTTGCACGATGAATGACATTGATGGTGTTGGATGGTGCTCCTTCTTCTCTGTGGGGACCCGAACGCAATGGTTCTTCAGTACGGGCACATCTCGTGGTGTTTGAACATGCCCCGTTAGGTTATTGGGGACGACATATTCTCCCAAGTAACCTTCCCCTATCAGCTTCTCCAGGTATTCTCTCAATACCCGGCAACGATTAGTCAAATGACCCTGACACTTATGATAATGACAGAAGTGCCGGGCACGGGGTCCTGTGGCAACGTCCGTGATAGGTTGCGGTCAAACAAAATATGGCTCATTTGACATGGTCAGCATAATCGTAGTTGGGCTAACAGTGAAATTTATCTAACCTAGTTGGTTTTGATAGGGGCATCTCTCGGGTCGAAATCCTTGATTCGACTGATTCTGTTGATTTTGATTTTGATTATGGTTAAACTTATACGAGCGCTGATCCGGCTGATCGTGTGGCTGATTCTGACTTGCTCTTATTCTTGGTTGCACGTGGTCTCGTGGCTCATCTTCAGGAGAAGAGTACATTGGTCTTTTGCTTGAAATGGAAGGCAACTCCATCCTTTCTACTGCTTCAACTGGAGAAGCTCTTGGCTTGGTCTGAACTTTAAGGTCGTCCTCGAATCATGCATACTTTGCGGCACGGATCAGCAGATCGTCCATACGTTTAGGCCGGTCCAGAGCGATTGACTCATATAACCTCGACCCGATCGGAAGTGCATTTTTGAACGCCGAGATGCCTGTGTGATCGTTACACTCACCCAAATTTTGAACTTCCTCCTTGGACTTTTGGACGAAATCTCTGAGGGTCTCGAATGCCTTCATCTTTATGGCGAAGAGAGAATCTACATCTGCATCCTTCTTTTTATTGGATATGTATCGATCAATAAAGAGGGAACTGAGCATATCCATGCCTTTGACTGACCCAGTGGGTAACTGTCGGAACCATCTCAGCGCATTTCCCTACAGATGGGATGAAATCCCATTGGGCTTCTTGCCCTGGAGAAGAGGGGAAGGCAAGATGTCAACGAGCCTCTTGATTAGGGGGGGGGGGGGGGGGGGGAATCTTCTTGCATTCTGATCCCGCGAAGGAGTTCGCCACATGTTTTTGGCGTCGTAGGGGTCTTTGAGACAGACGTCGCGGGGGGGGGAACTCAGCATGCTCGGATGATCTAGGTTATAGGGTAGAGTGTTCCGTGGTGGTGACCTACTCTGTATGGTCAGGGATGTCGTTCTACCATCTGCGTCAAGACGGTCTTGCTCAAAATTTTCAAGTCTGTCTTGCAACCTTTGATGATTAAAGGCCAAGCAGTTCATGGTGGATTGCTGTTGTAGCATATCTTCTCGTTGTTGCTGCAGCATCATGATAACTTGATTAATTTGGGATACGTCTCCCTCGAACGGAGCTTGTCCAATCATATTTCCTTCGGATGGGGCTTGATCTGCCATGACAAGATACAATGTAACAGAAGGATGATTTAGGGTTGGGAGTCAACGTTATTCCCACAGACGGCGCCAATTTTGTATTGGAAATTTTTGGGAAGCTCCACGTGTCAATAATCCACTGATCTGCTTGAGTGGCTGAAGGATGAAGGTCGCAGATGAGTCTCTTTGTTTGTTGAGGAGGAGCCTTCCGCCCTGCCAAGACACTCCGATGCTTAAGTTAGTAAGAGGTAGAAGATGGAGCACATAAGAAGAAACGTAAGTAGAGTTCAAGAGGTCTTGGGTTAGGGCCTTTGCTCTGAGCTTGAGCAGGAGATTTGGTCTAGGCGTGTGTGAATTGACGATCCCTGTTCACTGAGATCCTTGGGGTACTTATAGGCTAAGATTGGTATGTCCATCCATGCTCGTGGATGGCCATGCATCCCAACTAATTATTTCGTTTATGTCAGACAAAATATCTTACCATAAATGCATGTCTACTCCTTATCATGTCGGTTCTAGAGCCTAAAGCAATTCGAAGTGACCAACATTTAATGCAAGGTCGGAGATCTTTACCTAATTCATGAGTGTTTTGAATAATAGATCGCCTCTTGAAACTTCTGTTCTCCACATACGCATGATTCCGTCATGACGAGTCTAAACCCCGTCCTTAGAAGGGCACGAGATCAGAGATCGTCCTCGAATGGGGATGAACTCAAAAATCGTCCTCAAATGAGGCGTGGGCTTGTCCTAAACAAGGGCATGGGCTTGTCCTCAGCTAGGGCAAGGGCTCGTCCTCAGCTAGGGCACGGGTTCGTAGGTAGCTGGGGCACGAGTCTCTCATTCATCCTTCGAAGACTTGCGCATTTCCCAATTTTCCCCATTACACTAATTGTTTAGATAAAATCATATACCATAGTCCAACTAACACGAACCAATAAAAATATTTTTAAAACTATGTTTTTAATTCAATCAATAAAAACATAAAAGAATATACCAAGAATTGCATCGTTCTCTCTCAAAAGAAGTAACATTTATGCTAAAAAGTCATAGTTAATGAGAAAATTTGACCCATTGGTCACCCTCACAATTTATGCAATTGTTGCAGTACCCATTCAGGACTGACATATTTTTGATACTGCAGAAAAGACCAACTTAATATAAAATCACACAACTTAAAAGTATGGTATGCATTCCCAGGACTTGTATGTTAAACATCCATGAAAACAGGTAATAGAAATGCATCTAGGTCTTAACAATTCACCAGAAGAAAAGATCCCCTATAGATTCCACTTTCCAAAAAATCTGTATCAAATTGCTGTATGCTCCTACTCGCAATGATGACTAAACTCCCAAGTTGAGGACATTTGGTTGGTCTGACATATAAATTCAAGATGAGAAGTTCAGGATCTTTATGACATCCAAATGCTAACAAAAAAAAACTAAAATTAAAGGACCTATACCATTTGTTAGAAAAGAGTACATATTATTAAACTATTAATGCAAAGACTTTTAAGATAAAATGATGGGATAAAATAATTTGTATTAATGAAAAGAAAATCATGAAAGCATTCCCCAATGTAATGAATTGGAAATAGTTATTTAGTCCATCGCATATATAGGTAATACAGATAGTTGTTGCAGTGTAGATAATATATGGAAACTTGTTGAGACTTAAGGTAGACTTTTTTTAAAAAAAAATGTCTTGCAAACAATCTCAATAAGAAATTTACCAGCTGTGGCTTGCTTCGGATTTGACACATTTCATGGAACAGGCTAATATGGTCCTAGAATATGGAAAATAGTACATAAAGAAAAAGGGGGATACGAAATAAGCATAGTGAATGCATCAAATGAACATCAAGTTGTCATTATTATACCTCCATAGCCAGAACTTCTAACAACACATAGTAATTTGGTTTGCAGTCTAGATCGATCCGTGGTTTATAGTTTGCCACATTTTTACGAAAATAGATGACAATACAAAAATGGGTTCAACTCTTGTAAATTTTAGCCAAAATGGTCATGTAACCTAAGTTGTATTTTTGAACGTTTCAAGTTTCAAATCTCAACGTTATTCCCAATCTTAGCTAATCTGATCTACATAATAGTTAGTTCGCAAAAGAAAGTCATATATAAATATCACTGCTGAATAAATATCATGCCACAAAAGAACTACTGGTAGAAATCTTATAATCATATGAAAGATTGAAGAATCTAGACATGGTTATTGGCAACATATGTTAGGAAAAGAGGCATAGGTAAGCCAGTACCATCAAAAACAAAGGAAAGGGAGCAACAGAGTGCTAATCAATCAAGTATGAATGGGGAAGGTAATGATAAGGTAAGAGTTGGGAGCTCAGGGCCCACTGCTGCTTCCGACCTCGGCTTTGACTGCAGCAACCTCCGCAGTTGCAGCTCTGCCCTCGGCAACTTGGTTCTTCAGGGCCCCCATTTGATTTCGCAGGGACTGGTTTTCAGTCTGAGATTTCGCCAGGGCTTTCATCAACTGACCAATCTCATTCTTGGCTTCGGTCAGTTTGCCACTGAGATCAGCCCGGATCTTCCCTTCCCTGACCTGAAGGGCCTCAACTGACTTGAGGGTGGCGTTGTGGTCCTCATGAGCCTGGTTCAGGTGACGCCTCAGAGCGGCAAAGGAGTGAACAAGCTGCAAAAGAATGTGGCACTAGTCAGCTATATAAGGAGGATCTCACGGCCTCATTTTTTTTTTTTTTTATATATCTTCAATTTCATGCAATTATATCATAATAAAAAGGCTAATAATGAACGAAATATTTGAGTTTCTATATCTAGACATTCCATATTAAAATCATAAGAAGACATGCATTAAAATCGGACATATTTTTCTAGGAATTCATATAAATGGTAAGAATTAAATTTGGGTCTCTACATCATAAGTAGAATGCCAATACAAAAGAAAATTGAGCAGGAAAGAAAACTTACGTTTGTCATGGAACTACTCGCATGTAGGAGCGAGTCATCTTCGCTCCATTTATCTGACATGACATCATCATTTGGGAGATGGAAGCCATCAACCAGAGCCAGACTTACCAGTGGGGTCTCAAGAGCAGAGTCCTTCTTGTTCACAAGTCTGTCCTTGAGTTGAAAGATTGGTTCCCAGATCCCCGTCGTCACGCCGTTCTCGTCACAGATGATCCCAGCATCGCGGGGATCAATGGTTACCTTTTCCTTGCCCTTGGCAATAGGAGCCGAGGAGGCTTTGATGGTGGTGGTGGGAGTTAGCTGGTTTTGGTTCGGCCTTTTGGCCACCTCGTCCTGAGCCCCAGACTGAGATTGTCTCTTCCGGTGCTGCATGTCACCAATAGGGGACTCAGGTCGGGTGGGCCCTGGAGAGCTCCTTCCCTCTGAGGAGCTAGGAGGACCAGATGCTTCAGTTTTGGGTGAGAGCTTCAGCTGAAAAGTATTGAGCCTCATCTCTTCTTCACACTTTTTGGACCTGAACAAAATGAGATGTTAAAAACACGAGATTTCGTAAAGAAAGAACATTAAAAATTATAAATTGTAAGCAATCCAAGAAAAGCCTTCCATTTGATGAAAATTATTCAGCTTGATCAAACATTTTCATTGAAGAACAGTAACAACACTCATGAAGTATAATTTACAGTGAATTTAACAAGAGATTTTGTAAAGAAACAACAATTGGATCTTTCCATGGGTGTTCGGAAACGTGTCGTATGATATCCATTTCTGACTGATGAGTAGCTTCCTGATATCTTTTGATTACTGGAATGATCTCTCTGAGTGTATATCATAATTACCAAGTTCTTGGATATTTTCAAAAAAATCCCGAATAATACCCGACTTTTTCTTCACACCATTAATTTGCGACTTTTAAAAAAAAATCATGAATTTCACAAATTAAAAACAAATTATTCATGACTTCTTGAAAAAATCCCAAATAAATATCTAAAATATGAAATATATTTGTTTATAATTTTCATAATTAATAATCTTATTTTATATTTTTTTCATTTGTTACCTGAAATTTTTCCGATTTATTTTCGAATTTTACCGATTTGTTTCGAACTTTTTCCTACACAAATAATTCCTGAACCCATGGTGGATATATGCTCTCATTCTTGTTAGCTTCGTTTTCTGTTAGCTTCCACTCATATTCTTTTCTATGTACATTTTTTGTTGTTGTGATCATTATGTCCCATGTGTGGATTGATTTCCATTTTGAGATAACAATCTTGGAGGACTTTTAATCTCTTAGCAAGTCCTAATTTCACTTTTTGCTTACAATTTCCGTGCATTTTATTTTCCTGATGTTTAATTCACGGAATTTTGGACCATCTGCTTCTTTTGATTGGTTAATTGATTCGAGTGGAATGAAACCTATAACCCTGCCCTGAGACCTCACTATTCTACAATTGTCGTGCCACTAATTAAGTGCAAGTGCCCTGAACTCCCTCTCATAAAACCAACCACTCTTTCACCATATTACATATAACCAATTTATTTTATTACCATATCATCCGATCACACTGACATATTCTGGTTAGACCCAAATCCACTCCATTAGAACTGATGAGATGATTCGAGATAGGATCACAGTTAATTGAACTCTCTCCAACTTCACTCACATCCATGGGTCAACACATGTCCCTTTTAATCTCTATTAATTGTGGTAAAGATTTACTAATATTTGTTGTTCAACAAAATACCATTAGGTTGTTAATCAAGCCAAACACAAGCAATAAATTGTTCAGCTCGACTTGATTAATTTTACTGTACTACATGTCATATCCCTAATTGTATTAAGTTTTTACATAAAAGTTAGGAAAGATATATAGGAATTTGTTGTTAAGGAAGCCAAAACCAGCATGTGACGTTACAGTTTTTTAGAGTATTAGCATAAACTTAAGTACCTACGTACATTGCATATATCTTCAAAAAAAAAATTAAGCACAAACCACTTTGCCTAAGCCTTTTGGTAGTGACAACTGACATTATGTATTTGGATCACTAACAAAATTCTACTGTTTGAGTTTTGGGTTTTGTTTTAAGAGCTCCCAAAAGATGATATGGATTATCAGAATTTCAGGTGCATTTGGATGGAGCAAACTAAGCTAAAGAAAAGCACAATTGTTGAAGAAACTAACTTTTATTCCTGAAGAAGGTTCAAAAGCTAACGAATGACCGTCTGAGCTCTCACAGAAAGGCCTGTGCTCCTTCAAAAACAAAGAAACAGCATCACCAAAACAGAAATGGAAATCACAAAACCATACAAAGCAGATCAAATGAAATAGAAAACCTAGAAAACAAAGCTCCTGGATCGCTGTTGGATGCTGCTTCGTGGGAAGAGGAAGGAGAAAGAAAAAGGAGTCTTTTTTTAAATCACAACTTTCTCCGCTTTCGCTGCCGCACAATGGAAGGCCGTTTTGGCCTTGGAGACCACTCCATGCGATTCTTAAGCGAGAGAGAGAGTCCTGAAATGCTGAAATCATAAGACTTCTCTCTCTCCTCTCCTCTCCTCTCCGAGAATTGGAAATCTTTTCAACCCCTTTTAAGTCAGTCCCCTTTAACTCTGGTTAACTATTTTAAAACTTTATGATTAATATTTTATAATTAGGTTTTTAAATTTGTGAATCTTAACCACAGTTAAATGGGACACTTGTTAACCTATGGATGCTATTAAACTCAGTCGGGATTGAATCAGATCCCAATTCCTAACTCCAACTGGCGGGGAGTACTTGTACGGAGACCGGATTTGGTCCGGACCTCCCCAGACCAAAACCATTATTTTTTTTCCTTTTTTTTTTTTTTTTTATGCGAAAGATGCCCGTTATGAGGTTCTAGGTTCGTATCTTAGGTTAGTATCTGATCTAAGTCATGGACGGGAGGAGATAACTTAGAACCCGGATCAATGGAGTGGTGACTAAGTATACACTACCGATGGGGCAAGCTATTCTTCCCATCTCGCTCACTCACAAAGACTCACAAAGCTTCTGGTTCACAACTTTTAACTCTTAGAGTTAATATTTTTTAACATTCTTTTCTAAAAACTAAGGAAGGATTGTTGAACCTAGGCATGAATGAATCTTAACCACCATTAAAAGGGACACTTGTGGCAGGGCTAGACGAAATCCTAATCCCTTTGTACGAGATGCTTACAACTTTATCAAAAATAGAGAATTGTTTCTAGGAGTGATGCCAAACGGGAACATTTATGCTGCATGGTCCCTTATCTTGTGAAAAAAATTAATCTTCAAAGGATTAAAAATTCTTAATTAGAGTTAAATATTTTTTTAATAACTCTTTTTAAAAACTATAGTTTTGTTGTTGAACATTAAGGGCTAGTGAATCTTAACCACGTTTAATAGGGGTGAAAACTAAATTTTGAACAAATGTATTTTTACCGTATCCATTATATCCCGCAGATCATCTAATCCTATTTTCGAAGATAAAGTCGAACTAAACATGAATATATTTGATATTGTATTGTTCCCTTATCCTGAAATTACTATGGTTCGGAAGGTTTGGATTGGTCAAGGACATTGGCATATTACTAAAAATATGGTTGTAAATTGCTGCTACCCACAATATAAACACCGGTTTAGAAGAAATTTTTTTTATCTTTAGTCCCACGTTACTTTTTTTTTTTTTTTTTAAGAGAGTTAGTCCCACATAACTTGAAAGATGTTTGACAGTTTGAGTGGGTATATAAAGCCTTTTGTGTCTACTTAGGTTTGCGTTACACCAAACTTAGGTGCACAGCGAGCATACGCGTGTACGGACTATCACTTTTGGAGCCACCGATTATTTTGACTTAATCTGAACTGTGGCATTGTTGCTGTTGATCGAGGTTGTGCTTAATCAAGAGATCTTCCTAAAGTGAATTTGAGCCATCTGATAATTGGTCATCGTGGATCAAGAGATCTTTCTAGAGTTGATCTCTCTCTCTCCCTGCTTCATTAACTACTTTTGCCTTTGGGTTACTGTTAATCTCTCTCTCCCTGGTTTGCTCAATCTATATAAATATGTATCTCTGTTTTGGGATTTGTTTGGGTGATTCAAATTTTTTTTATTATTATTATAATGTATTTTTCGGAGGTGTTACGTGCTTTGATTAAGTAAATTAATCTTCCACTCTTTGTCAGTCGGGTCTTTTGAGGAGTATTGGTCGAGACACTTATCATTGGTTTCAAAGCCTAAAACCACACATCGGATTCGAGTCACAGAAAGGACTACCTAGGAGGGTTGTGGAAAAAATTCTGAGAGTTGCCCCGCCTCAGAGTGAAAGCCGTCACGGAAAAAGCTATCTAAGGAGGGCTATAAAAAAATCATGAGAATTACCCCGCCCTAGAATGAGAGCTGATGTTACGTGCCTTGATAAAGTAAATTGATCTTCCATCCCTTGTCAGACGATCTTTTGAGGAGTATTGGTCGAGACACTTCTCAAGAGGATAATAGACGAAATAGGAGGTTTTCCGGTAAAGGGGGTAATTTTTTATTTTTTTTCGTTAAGCAGGGATGAAGTTGATCACCATCTCTCAATTGTAGTAAATTAAACAAGACCATATTCAAATCATACACTAATATTTATTGATGAATCTAAAATAAACGAAAACAAAAATAATAAAGCTCTCCAACAAAATATCATGATTAAAAGCACATCAAAAAGGGAAATACAAAACGAGGTCAGATAAGTTGGATATATAGTAAGACAAGAAGAAATAGATCTTACTCAATAATCGCAGGGTCTTTGGAGATGATCACCAAAAACGGAATGGAAGAACCAGAAAAAAGAAAAGTCTGAGGTTTTCATGCCGTGCTTGAATGAACGATTTGTTTTGAATTACAAGAATTTCATGTCGGACGTTTCGTTGGGTTTTGGTGTGCAAGCCCACGGTAGGTTAGACAAAAGATGTTTTTCAGAATATGAGCTTGGGCCTAATGGGCCAGGACTATGTATGTATCCACCTACAAGCTTAGTCGGGCTAATTCCAATTAAAACATGGTTACCATCAATGTTTGACAACCACTTTGCAGTTGCCCTTTGAACCATGGATTTCTTCTTGGATATGCTTGGGCTCACCTTTAGGGTCCAAAATGAGCTGAAACGGCCCAGTCCAATAAATAAAGGTTTTTATTTTTTTATAGGATAATGAAGAGTTTAAACACTTTTAACTTATTATTTAAAATATAAAAAAAGCCCTTATCAATACCACTTCTTAGTAACATACTTGAATTAGAACCTATTTAAATAATCTCTTTAAACTTAAAAAAAAAAACAAATTTTTAGGATTAGGTACTCATGATAAATTGAAAATATATATTTTTTGTTTAAAAATCTAAGTAACTTATTTAAAGTAGAAAAATTAATTATTAAGAATGAGGACTCTTAATATATTAAAATATTTTTAACTAGCAAAGCCTCCATAAGATGCACGGGAGTATAAAGAAAAATGAAAAGAGAATAACTAAAAAAAAACAGTTGAGATAAACGTGAGAAGAGAGGTTTTCATGCCGTGCTTCAATGAACGATTTGTTTTGAATTGCCAGAATTTCATGCCGGACGTTCATTGGGTTTTGATGTGAAATGACAAATCAAGCCCACGGTAGGCTAGACAAAAGATGTTTTCCAGAATATAGGCTTGGGCTTGGGCCTAATGGGTCATGACTATGTATGTATCCAACTACAAGTTTAGTCGGAATATAATTCCAATTAAAACATGGTTATTCATCAGTGTTTGACAACCACTTCGCAGTTGCCCTTTGAACCATGGATTGCTTCTTAGATATGCTTGGGTTCACCTTTAGGGCCCAAAATGGGCTGAAACGGCCCAGTCCAACAAATAAAGGGTTTTATTTTTTTATAGGATAATGAAGTGCTTAAACACTTTTAACTCATTATTTAAAATATAAATAAAGCCCTTTATCAATACCACCTCTTAGTAACTTACTTGAACTAGAAAACCTATTTAAGTAATCTATTTAAACTAAAAAAAAAACTAATTTTTAAGAATTAGGTACTCATAAATATATATTTTTAGTTTAAAAATCTAAGTAATTTATTTAAAGTAAAAAAACTTAATTATTAAGAATTAGGACTCTTATCTTAATATATTAAAATATTTTTAACTAGCAAACCCCCGTGCGATGCACGGGAGTATAAGGAAAAATAAAAGGAGAATATATAATTTTAAAAAACAGTTGAGAAAAGCATGAGATGAGAGAAAATTTAATAATTAGAGATTTTTTTGGGATCAAACAGAAAATGAGGAAACTTAATAGGTGAGGGGATAGAGAGAGTAAAGTGGGGGGAGAGTCACGTTTCTATACACCCTTATTCATGTGAGAAAATAGAGGATCACAATCTCCTAAAATCCCTCAAATAGTTTTTAAGTTGAGAGAGAGATGTGTATGAGAGAAATAGTTAACAGTTGAGATTAAGGAAGAGTGTCACTTGACATCCTTAAAATAGAACTCGTAAGATTCATGAAATTGAAGATTGGAGAGCAAAGAGACGGGGTTAGTTGACACTTGTTTATTTATATTATAGATACATGTATTAAAATAGAATTATAAAAAAAAAAAAATTAAACAAAATTTCAATGAATTTTTGGGAGAATATTTTTAATATAAATTTTATTTCTTCATGCATGGGTTTCTCAGCCTTATCAACTAGAATCCATACTAATGGATAAGGCCCCCAACTCGGCAAGGATATCTTGATCTATATCGGGTGCAATTTTATTTTATGGAAAATAGTCACCTCCTCGGTCAGTGACGCAAGGAGGTGTCACGCCCCAAAATCTGCACACAATATATCTCATATTTGTGTAGATCCCGAGGCGCGATCCAGGGACAAACCCCAACAACAATGAAATTTATTCCTAATAAATATCATTTAGATATATTATTAAGCAACTAAAGTTTAAACAAACCACAAAGAGTTAAAACAAATTAATTAAACATCACTACAATTCACTCTATCTCAGTATTTAACTAAAACTCAACAAAGTCTTGACAACTAACTTTGTCCTCCTGACTCTCTAACCTCTTCTAGTGTCTCCTGAAAATTTCAACAAGAGCAAGAGTGAGCTCTAAGCTCAACAAATGAATACAACAAGCATGTAACAATTTACAAAAGTATTTGACATTTAATATTTCAATATTAAAATATGCAATAATTACTGCAGTTAATTTCCAATTGGTTTGGTCCTCTGCCCATACGGTTCTCCCAGAGTCTAGCCCATTGGTAGTGGTCTAAAGTCATCTAATTCATCATTAAGGGACCCTTAAGTCGTATTGTCACACTGAGAAGTCCCGGACTCCTGAGTTCACAATACACCTAAGGTTGTCTCATTGAGAAGTCTCAAACTCCCCCAGTGGAATCTCTTAGAGATCACTCATCACTTTTTCGAGAGTATCATACACTTCAAAGCCATCCATTAGGTAGTGGTTTTTACCATTAACAAAATATATTCTCTTTATTATGGTATCCTATACTATCATAATAAAAAGGAACAAGAACAAGCATGCATTCAAAACAGTATATGAAATGAAACAATGATAACAATATATTAATTAAATAATTCATGTTTTTCAAGTCTATCTATCAAGTTATGAAGTTTTACATAATTGTAACAAACAATATAATATTTCCAATTATCTTATGTAAAATAAATAAAACAATTTATTTATTTCTTTTATTTATTTCTTTATTTTCCTTCTCTTCATTTATGTATTTATAATTCCATAAATAATTAAACTCAATACAGTTACACTACCTCACGAAATAATAGAAAACAGAGACCTTTATGGTTTCTTAATTTCTCGGAGATTCATCTCTTAACTAAAAATTATGAGGCTTACTTTTCTGGAAAATAGAATTCCAGAACACAATAATAAAAATATCATAAAAATAAAATTATAATATTTTAAATATAAAATATTGAGTGAAATACAGTCTATCTGCAGTGAGAAATTTTCTGACAGTTTTGACACCTTTCACCAATAAATTGACCAAATATACAATATAATATAAAATAATATGAAACCAATTGGGTTTAAATTCTATTAGATTATAGTTGTGTTAAAAATTTTAAAACAACACTCTCATGTATAAAATATTTAAAAATATTATAGAACAAGTTAGGTTTTTCTGATTCTGAAATTGTTTACATGTTTAACACGTCCTAAAAATAATTATGAAATCAATATCAAACGAACTCCTTTTTATTTGAAATTTTTCAAAGAGATGTATTTACCAAGTTTTGAACTACTCACAAAATTTCGTAATTTTTGGAATAAGTGAGAACATATTATGAATATTGTCCCACGACTGATCCTAAAATTCCAGAAATCTAATAACTTCATATTAATTCAATTTAAAATACCTAAACCTAAAATATGATTATTAAACTTCACATACTTCATAAAAAGACTTTGAATTAAGTTAATCATGATTAAGATGAATATATCTTCTTTTAAATTAAAGAATTTACATACAAAAACCTAGATCTAATGAGAGTATTCACTTGCCTCAACAATTTAATCTACCACGAGGAAGAACAAGTTTTGGAATCGCGATCACCTTCCTTGAAAACTCTTCCAAACGTGAAAACCCTACTTTTCTTTTTTCACACGTTCTATTCTCTAGAGATTGTGTTCTGTGTATTCTAAAATTAGGTTTACCACTTTCTATTTATATTAATCATATTATTTATTTACCATAATATCATTAATAACTCTTATTTGTCTACACTTATAATTAAATCTCATTCAAGATTATTCTTATTCCCTCATTTATTTTCACACTAGCTAATTAATTATTTTAGGTCACTGCAGTAGGGGTGTCTCGACTCCCATTTTCTTATCATCTTCTAACCCATTTAACTGTGGTTAAGATTCATCCACTTTTGGGATTCACCCATCCACCCTTGGTTTTTAGAAAATTAAGAAACAAAAAATTAACTAAAGGGTTAAAGAAAACTAACCTGAGTTAATAGAAGTTGAAGGGTCGGCTATGTGAGAGCGAGGAGGCATAGTCCCCTCCTAGGCCGACGAGGGGACTATTGCTCTTATTTTATAAGACAGAGTCCACCCACAATAATAAAAATAATAATAATAATAATCTAAATTAATTGGAATATTAATGTAACATACTGGACTTCCATGATCTATCACATCTCCTTCCTCAAAATATAGGTTAGAAGTAAAATGTGCTGATCTGAGACAGAGAATGATAGATTCTAACACCACCACCAAAAAACGTAAATAGTTGTTTAATTCATCATCAGAATTCAGAAATATGTATTACTTAGGTTCGATAATTAAATTGAAAAGTAAACTTAACATAATTCATTTCCAAAACGATAACTAAGATGAAAAAATATAGTATTTTTAAAGCTTTGATTTCAAATCAAATCACGAAACTAAAAAAATGCTATTGAAATTTATGAAAATCAAAGATGTTTTGAGTTCCTTCGTTCCAGTTTTAAGAAAAGAACGTTGAAGACATTAAAGAGGTTAAAGATAGATCTAAGGCCCACCCAACCCAGCCCGAGTTGTGGACAAGTTTGGCTGGGCTGGGTACAAGTTAAAGTTTGTGCCCGAATTGGATTCCAACAGTCCGTCATTGGATTCCATCAGGCACCTACCCATTGATTTAATGGCTCTAACACAAATCAAACATGTACATATCATAAAAGTTAATTTGGTTTGGGTTGGGCTGATGTATTGGGTTGAGTACAGGCCTGAGTGCGAACTAGGATGGGTTGGGCCTAAACTGACTCTAGCCCCACCCAACCCAATTAACCATATATGACCTCATCACTTATATTAATTTGATGAGAAATGCTAGTGAGACCGTTTAGGGCCGAGAGCACCCTGAAACCGTGCATGTGATGCACGGGACTCAAATTTTTATTGAATCAGTTTACTTTTTTGAGTCCCATGCATCACAAAAGTAAACTGATTCAATAAAAATTTGAGTCCTATACATCACATGCACGGTCTTGGGATGGTCTCGGCCCTTCAGTGTCTCGCTAGCATTTCTCTAATTTAGTGATATAGTTCTGTATAGGTTTTTAAAATGAACTAAATTAAGTAAAAAGGAAAAAAGATGGTCTTATGATCCCTATATTAATTTGAAGATATGTTCATTACAAATTACCACCGAGAATTACTTATGCACACCCACAGACGGACTAATCATTATAAACCACTAATGGGTTGGCATCTGAAAACGACATAGACGACACAAGTTGCTCAATTCCAGCCACTGAACAATGCATTCTCCATGGAAAATATGAAAACATGGCATCTTAGTAACCTCCATCCCAATCAGGAAGTCCTCTAGGCAAACCATACATCGCTCTTCTGCTCAAATTTCATTTTCTCCAACGCTTCAATCGAAGCCTTTGACGCGGCAACCTTGCCCAACTCCGAATCTTCATATAGCTCCCTCGACTCTTGCAGAACACGAGATTCAACTTCTTCTTCTTCATCCACCCATTGCAGCGTTAAAACCAGTATTTTTACATTGACCAATATGTGTTGCGGTTTTCTCTTCAACGTGGAATTCACTTTGTTGCGAGATATATTCCACCAGAGACTCGAGAGTATGTAGATGAAGAAGGTTTGCAGATGAAAGCATAGTTAGAACACTAAACCCCACCCAGTCATCTAAAAAGTAATTCAGATCATTAATAGAGAATTCTCTCTTTACACTTCTTTGTAGCTCGTTTATGGCATGGTTTCCCATACGTGCCCACTCTTGCCACCGCTCTATAATGCGGAACTTGAAGACAAGTTTTGGGTCTGAGTTCTCTTCTACATCTTTGCGCACTTGAATATGTACATCTGTACACTGGGCTTCTTGTTGCACGGACATGGCTCTTGATGAAGAAAAAACTAAGTAAAACCTTTTTACAAATATATATATATTATGGTGTTTACTACTTGCTTATCAATAAATAAAGGTCATAAAATAGCAACTTCTTTTATTCAGCAAAACAAAAAAATTAGAAAGTCCTTACGTGGGGACCCTTGAAAGTAAATGGTAGTTGCCTATTTGGGAATGTTAGGGCTTATAGGAACTATGATTACGGGTTACCTGTGAAGCAGTTATAGTAAAATTATGATTGTTGTAAAAGACTGATGCTGATTTTTACCTGTTAAACTCTTGTACTCCTCCATAATCTAGGGTATTCTTTCAATATTTTATTATTGTGAAATATTTATAACGTATTAATTGGAAAAAAATATTAATTAAAGAAACCAAATCCTCTATGGTGATAATCGGATTTGGCAAATCCAGTTATCACCCCTGAGGTCGCCACATGTCCCTTTTGACACCCCTTAACTATGGTTGAGATTCACCCACTCCTAGGGTTCACCCACCCATCTTTGGTTTTTAGAAAAAAAATATATTGATTCTTTTTTTAATAATAAAAAAAAATATTTTTTAAGGACTTTTTTAACATTAAAATGTTTTAAAAAAGAATAAATATTTTTTTCTAAAAACCAAGGATGTGTGGGTGAACCCTACAGGTGGGGTGACTCTTAAGTTAAGGGGTGCAAAAAGGGACACATGGCGACCTCAACGGTGATAACTGATAACCAGATTTGGCAAATCCGATTATCACCGAAGAGGATTTGGTCTCTTAATTAAATCGATTGATTTCAACTTTTTATAAAATTGGATGTGATAAGATATATTAATGTGATGAATATAACCCGAGTTATAGAGTGGTCTTCTTCCATGCCCTCAAGAAGCCATTACATTTATTTTAGGTAATGATTAATTGGTTAGTAGTTCCTATGTTCAATTTCTTGCGACATGTGTGTTCTATGTTCAATGGAGCATAGCAATTCAAAAATAAATTCACTTACTTTCTAATTCCCGTGTTTGACCAAAAAAAATATAAAAGATGAGTTTTATGATTTCCCAGTCTTTTGCAAGATGACAAGAAATTCATGTTTCAAAAGTTGACAAGAAATTCATGTCTCAGGATTGAAGCTAAGACATAAATTTTCCATAGAAGTGGTAAATTTGTTTCTCATGCCAACACATTTCTTGGAAAATTGGCACACCAAACACGGGAACATTAGCTATTTCTTAAGAATTGATATTTCTCATACTAATTCCCCGTAAAACACGAATACCCTAATAGATCAACCATATACCATGACTTGAGAGAGCAACTAGCGGAGCGGCAGAATGGGTTGCAATGATGGCCAAGAGACTCGGAGAAAGGGAGTTCAGAGAGAGATGGAGAGTTAAAGAGAGTATAGGGGTCTAGAGATGAGAACAAACAACATTTCCCACATTGACTTCCTTAATCACAGGATTTACCTGTCTCATATCTTGAGGCTGAGACATAAAAGCAATGTCATATGCATGAAAAAATAAATATATAATTTTTTTCTCAAGACATTAAATTCCCGGCCAAACACCCATAGATCCAAATTTCTAGGGATTGGCTTTGACTCTCATTGATTCCTGTGAAAGAATCCTAATTTAATCTACTATACACATAAACAAGTTAATATGTCCCAGAAGGGGTAACCTTATCTGAACCAACCCCATTATAAACAGGTTAAGAAAACCCAACTAAATCTGCAGGTGGTAACCATCAACCTTAACCAGTGAAAAGTGCTGTGCAGGTCAAAATTGTCACCCCTTGCTAGATGGACTACCTTGATATATGAACACCAACTAGTGAGCCTCCACCTTTGAACAACTCCTTTTGTACAAAATGTACTGCATGTATAGGACATGCCCATAGCATCATTGAACAATGAAGAGCCTGACGCCCCGTGACGATCATCCATCATTCTCGATTCTTACAATGGCAAAGGCTACTCACCAGCTCACACCTCAAATCCAATCCAGAAGGCGATGAACTCGCATGACATTGAAATATTCTCAATCCAAGCTTCAGGGCAAGGCAACAAGTAACTACTGCAGCCCCATCAAATCCTTCACTCTCTCTATTCCACTGAAATGGTGAACAAATTAGCAGTTATTTTCTTTTAACCAAAAGTGCTTATTTGATAGATAAACGTAAGACTCCCAAGGTTAATCAGGGTTTACAAATTCAGACTACTTGGCTTAGTTTCGGTTGGATCTCAGCCTTCCTCCACAATATAAGACCCCACTGCTGAGATGACTGTGATTTAAACTGAGTAGACATTAATAAAATTTCAATCGAGTCAAAACTGAGTTGACCAAGCCCAAGTCATAATTTGATACTGAGCTTTTAACCCCTAGCATATTAGCAAGCCAAAAACAAATAAATTCCAAACTTACGGGCTACTGATCAGAGAAACAAGAATACCTTTTTGGAAGGGAAGGTATTAGCTCTTCAATTATTCGAACCAGAAGGGGACCGTCCAAATCATCCTTGGAGGAAGTCTGCATTTCATCTGCAATACACAGCCAAAAATCTAGTTACCTATTTACTAAATCATTATATTTACACCAGGATACTAAGTTATCCATGGGAGGACAGGAAGGACAGTGGCCCTTAAGGAACCAGTCAATTGAACTCACTTAGGGTCCTGCAATCCATAGTTACCAAGTTGGGGTTCAGGAATTATTTGTCAAAGGAAAATTTTGGGAAAAATCGGCCAAATTCAAAATATTTGGAAATAAATCAGGAAAAATCAGGCACGATGTGAAAAAATATAAAATAAGATTACTAATTATAAACAAATATATTTCATATATTGGATATTTATTTGGGATTTTTTTAAAAGTTGTGAATAATATAACATAAGATACTAATTATGAAAATTATAACCAAATATATTTCATATATTAGATATTTATTCGGGACTTTTTTTTAAAGTCGTGAATAATATAAAATAAGAATACTAATTATGAACATTATAAACAAAATACAAATGCATTTCATTTATTAGATATTTATTCGGGACTTTATAAAAAATAAATGAATAATTGTTGTTGAATTCGCGTGAAATTCGGACTTTCTGAAAAAGTTAAAATTTTTTCCAAATGTTATGAATACTTCGTGAATTAATCATTCGACCAAAAAGTTGTATATTATTCGAGTCTTTTTGAAAAAATCAAAGAACTTTGTTACTATGCACTATGCACTATGCACTATGCACTATGCACTATGCACTATGCAGTGCAATCAGGTGTCTATTAGGCCAAGCATATCTTTTAGGTGGGACCCATCCAGTGAATGGTCCATCTCACAAATAAAACTGACTGGTTGAATGTAATGTGGTAGGGAGACCACCGCTACATGCAGCTTGAGAAGAACTCAATATAGAGTACACATGGCGACCAGCACCCCCCTGCCCAAATACACACACTTCAACCAGACAGCCAATTCTAGGATTCCCATCAGTCCAATCAATGTTGTTTTTCATTAGACCTTCACCACCTTTGGTTAGTTCTCCAAGTTTTTGATCCTAAATTTAAACTAACTGGTCATAGGATATCTCAGCTACAGCCCATCTCTAGATTGATGCATAGGCTGATACATTAACAGTACACCATTGAACAGACAAATATCTGCATCCATCATGGGCATAATATTATAGTCTATTGTAGTTAATGAGCTAAATTAAACAAAGGGTTGTCATTTGAATACCTTGAAAATCTCCTGGATTTGAATTTCCACCTCTGAGATATGATCTTTCAGTCCGGTCTAAATCTAAGCCTTCTATCTGTGCAAACTCCTCCAACAAACGACCTGTGAGTTGATGGGCAACCATGCTCGTCTCATCGCAGACTTCTTGGATGGAGAGGTAATGATTTCCCTTCATATTTTGTTTCTCATGCAGAATGCTCGACTCCTGGAAAGAAGAGGAAAAACCATAGACATGCAGGTCCCCTGAATCCAAGCCAATAAACTGCTCAGTTTTAGATCCATCGATAGATTTGCCATTTAACCTTGTATTGTGTAATGAGAGTTCCGAAGAGCAATTTCCATTACTTGTAGGGGTAGGTAAAATGGAATCAATCTGTAGCGATTCCCCAATACTTTCTACTTGGTCATTTGAATTATGTGAATGAGATTTACTAATTTGGATGTTACTAAGTTCCAGTTGATTTTCATCATCATCACTTTCTTCTAAATCCTCCATATATGCATCAGTGAAATCTTGATCAAACTCATGGTCGGGAACCAAGTCCCATACGATCTGTTTTATCTGACCACTCACACTCAATACGCATTCTAGCTCTTCTTCTGCTTCCTCCTTTGAGATACATGTAGACAGTGCACTTCTAGAACTTCTGTTGATCATAGCAAGAGTTTCTAATAAAGACTTTGGGATGCTATCCATCTCACTGCACTCAAAGAGATACTCGATCAACATTTTCCTAACTGATGTTCGTACAACCCCATTTGAGAAATTGGCATCCGGGTCCAGCAAAAGAAGCACGTCTTTCAGCTCCGATGACCTAACCTTCTCCTTGAGGAGCCAAATAGCATTTAAAATCTCATTCTGCAAGGCTTCTATTTCTGGTGAGAAATGGTGGAACTCCATTAGGGAGGGATTCTGATACCCTGTCGTAACTTTGAATGATAAGCTCGCAACTGCCATTGCTTTAGCTAACGGCACCTGTAGCTCGCCCCCTTCATCATGTTCAGAAAGCATCTTCTCCCATGTCATTTTCACTTGTTTGATTAGACGGTTTCGATTCCATCCAGATCTGGGGGGCTGTAATTGAGGGACTCCACCTCTAACACCTTTGAGCCTCCTGTGCATTGCATTTAAAGTCTGGAAAGGCATGTCCTCAAGTCCCTTCAGTAACTCAGTAACTGCACTGCAATGAGAATGGGATATAGGAGTCACAAGTGTAACATGATTCTCTCGGAAATTGTGTGGGTCCTTGAGAAGTTGAGATAGCTGCTTCAGTAACCCCATTTGACGACCCTTGTGATTTTGGTCTCTGAGTATCTTCGGGAGATATTCTTTAATGTACTTTTTCATCTTCCAACGGGTTTTCTCAAACTTGACTGAGCTTCCTGAAAGTATATTGGCCAGAAGGAAAAGCCCGTAATTGTTCATATTGTCAAGCAGGGAAAAAACAACTCTTGAAATACCGGACGGTGCAGCATTTGTTTCAAGGAGTTGCAGATAGTCCTTAACTATGTGATGCCCTCCTTCACCAGTACATGCTCCAAAGCCTCTTCTAATAGAAGTCTTTACTGTCTCATAGGAAACCTGAATAAGCGGGCATTAATTAACACACGGGATAAAAGAAAACATCAAAGTGTGCAACATGTCTGAATAAGCAGGCATTAATTAACACACAGGGTAAAAGAAAGCATCAAGGTATGCAACATATCTGGGTTCAATTTTGGCAAGGTATGCAAGGGGAATAGGCCCATTACCATGGTTCCACCTAGGAGATCACTGGGACAAGAAATTAATCCTATCAGATGACCAACACCACTGAATCCATCATTCATTTCTATGGACCATTTGCAGATTCAGTCTAATCTCGATTTGTGGCCTTTTTGTGTAAAAGGTGTTTGAATGCCTTAATTATTGTAACAACTTTGATGCAGCCACGAAATGGATGAAGCACCAAACTACAGTGCACTTAAGGAGCACCAGAACACATGCTTCATAGTTCATACTAGAAGAGTCTATGAGACTGAAGGGAGAAAAAAAACAAGTAGAAGAAATCAGTCAATCTAATCCCGTCACATTATTTTAGGTCAACTTTTGTCAAAATGTTGGAATCCTTAATTTGGAACCAATTGAAAACTTAATCACTTAGTTTTCTCAAGGACTAAGATTACGTAATTTGGACATGATTAAGATACAGACAACTAGAGACAAGGTATAGTTTCATGGAAGGGGGGCCACTGATACCTATACGTATCGCCTGTTTCGTATCAGTTTCATGGAAGGGGGGCTACCGATACCTATACGTATCGCGCTTACAATTTTACAATTAACGAAAAAATGCATAACTAATAAATGATACGTATCGCCCATTTCGTATCAGTACAAATATCATAGGAGGGGCTACCGATACCTACGTGTCGCCTGTTTCGTATCCATTTCGACAATTTTTATTTCCATGCTCAAAAGGAGTTAGGACTATTTAAAATCCCCAATTTTCCATCCAAGGTGTCTTTTTTCCTAGGTCTAGAATAAGATTAACTTGTGACCTCTAAAAATTGAGATGATGGAGGATGACTAACCACAGTTATTTATGTCATCTAGCGGAAGAATCAGTAGATCATCTACATTATCTTGTAGCAACTGGATTTGGGGCATGATCCTACCTCGGATAGGGTTGAGCTGGGTCTTCCCACTATCTTTTATGGATTTTTTAAAAAAAGCTAGCCACAAATATGGGGGAGAAAATGTAATTCTTATTTTTGTTCTCTCTTCTCTACTTTTATTCAAGACGCTAGTGCCTTGTTTTCCCTCCTCTTTAGGCCTAGTCTCTTAAAAATTTAAAGCCTATGACTGAGGCAACAAAACATTGGACCAAATTGAAGGATAAAATGGTAAGAGGAATAATCCTACCCTCTAGTCAATTTTGCTACATTTGACTTGGGAGGGAAACCATACATTTTTTTTTTCTCGACTCTTTTGTCTTGTTCATTATTCCCTCTTCTTCAAACTTTCTCTTGAAGGCTTGAAGAAATTGATCAAAGGAAATCATGGCAGTTGTAGCTTTATTCAACCAAAGAAGATAGAAGAGAAATACCAACCAAAGAGAAAGAAGGGCCAAGGGGAAAAAAAGAACCCTAAAACTCTACTCTGAAGTTTGTGAGCTAAAGTCCATCATGTATAGTTGTTCTTAATCTTTTATAGATGAGAGATTTGGGGAATCACATAAACCCTATTCGTATTCACTCTTCTGCACTCCCACTCTCTTGAAGGCTCAGAGCAATCAATCAAAGGCAACCAACCATAAGACCGAAAAAGATTGAAGGGAAGAATCGACCAAGAAAGGGCAAGAGGAAGAAGCTATTCATCTTCTACTTGTTTCTTACAAGCAGCTGCTTTGCCTACAAAGCAGCTCCTCTTACAAGCTGCTGTGCTACCAGAATCCCACTCTTTGTCTTCCTATTGCTTACTTGACTAATGGTTGGTGCCTAATAATGTAAATAGATAATGGATATGATACATCATGTATGAAACACATTCATATTTAAAAATTTTGCAAAATGTTTAGAATAAATCCTTTTGTATTTATTTTACGTTCTTGATTTCTCTGTTATCTTCTCATTTTTTCAATATAATTATTCTATTTCTTTTATATAATTCCAGCTTGCTCAAGAGCCCCATATGCACCTCTTGCCTAAATGAACGGGTCATAGGCTAAGCTTAGAATGTGCGTTAAAAGACTGTATATTCTGAATTTGAACATGTAGTCATGGTTCAAAATATCGGTACGTATCGGCCGATACGTGCCCCTTTTTGAACTACTCGAGAAGCTGATAAGCATGAAAAGTTTTTTTGTAGGGTATCGTGATGGTATCGATACCGATACGGACTGATACTCCCGATATAGACTGATACACGTAGTTTGAACATGTAAATTTTTTTTTCTTGGCGCCAACCGATACGGTTCATGTATCGGACCAATACTGACCGATACGGACCGATATTGACCGATACGGACCGGTACGGGCCTTAAAACTGTACTTTTTTTCATTTTGAGGTATTTCAAAACACCTCCAAATCCTATTCTCTCCTAAATTTCTTTCATAATTAAATTCTAAGATAAAAACAACGACTCCATTGTTGAAAATCAAAGATCTCAGCATTTGATTTTGGATTTGAAAGACCTTCCACAAAACTTTGAAGGTATGTAAAAATTAGTTCTTCATTTTACTTCTTTAAATTTATGAAAATAGGTTTTAATCAACCCAAAATGAATAGATGAGTTGGCCACTGTGGTGTCATCATGTCTGGAGCACCTATAATGTATCATTCAACTCAATTCTTGATCCCAAAGTGACAAAGTATGAGCCGGCACGAAGCTCAATGTGGTATTAAGCTTCTATCATGTATGGAATTTGATTTATGAATGCAAGTCAATATTTTCTTGTGTATTTTATTAAATGTAAGATTTTAATTTCTAGATTGTATTTCCTACACTTAGTTAAGTGAGTATGGCTTGTATTTTCATACATATTTATCAATGCGCACGCATTTTTTAACTTATAAAAATTTTAACTTTCATTTGTATGGTTATAATTGTAGACCTTCATTTAGTTTGTTTTTAGCTTATATTTGCATTAAAAGAGGTTTTATGCAAGATATCCAAGTTTTTCCTTATGTATCCAAGCTTTTTTTAGCGTATCCTATTTTTTCTGCCGTATCCAACCGCTACGGTACCAATACGCCGATACGTATCCTATTTTGGACTTACCGATACCGATATTTGAAACCATGCATGTAGTGGGGATAACATTTCCATCTCATTCATGTTTAAGGCAAGGTGTATTTAAAATCTAGTCCCCCCTGTATGCTTTGCGTATGATTTATTTACTGATCATCAAAAATTTCGATTATTCTACTTTGATAGAGAAAATGTACAGCATAAATGCAAAATAATAAATGGAAATCAGATTACACTTCACAAAAATTAATGATACAACCATGAGACCTTTTTTTTTATCGGTACAACCATAAGAATTATTGATCTAGCACAAGAATTATTGATCTAGCACAAACATCTTATGAAGTGGTGGACAGAATTTTGGTCCCAACCCTATGTATTCAGCATATGTGAGTAAATGCAAAATAATGAATGAAGAATCAGTATACACTTAACAAAAATCAATGATACAACCAATTCGGTACAAGTACAACCATAAGAATTATTGATCTAGCACAAACATCTTATAAAGTGGTGGACAGAAATTTGGTTCCAGCCTTGTGTATTCAGCATATGTGTGAGTCATCTTGACCTTTAATATCTATATCATAACTTCTAAGAGAATAGGAAATAACTTACATCATCTTCCCTAAGCAATGATTCCGGTAAATACCTGTGTGAACACCACCATCAAAAACCATAAAAATCAATCACAAACGGTAGTATGCTCTTCAAGAGTTTCATGGACAATTACGGTCATAGTGAAGTAAACTCATCAGGTCAATTAAAATTAAAATTTATGTATTGATATAGGGGGTGTTGCTTGATAACATGAAAGGGGTGAAAACTAAGTCAAAATTACATCTGGTGTAACTGAAACCTAATGGATCCAATTAGGGACTCTTTGAAGCAACGGATCCATTATATTGAGGACAACATTAGGAGGAAAGGAAAGAAGTTGCACCCCTTCTCTACACCATCCACATGGCACATCATGGGATGAGTTTGAAATACATTTATGATTTAACAGGTGATTCTATAGTGCCAAAAGTCAACCTGATCAGATGAACATTTTAAATAAAATCATATTCCTTACGATGGTTGAAACAAAGTATGGCAACTGTCCTGATGTCCGATGAAAGTCCAAGACAGGATAGTGACAATCATCAATCAGGCCAAATTTTGACCCAAAATATCTCCTTGGAGGGATCCATTGAGTGCTTGGTCCCAATTCCTTGGATGTGTCCCACTTGTATGGCAACTGACAAGGGCAGAGAAGGAAGACTTCTTCCCATCTTCTCCTGATTTAAGAACGTCATCATTGACATTGACTATTGATATGCAAGTGAAAGAAATATATAGTGAAAAGATGCCATATATTCAATAATGGATTCCAGTGCGTATTGGCAAAAGCACATCGTCTTTCAAAAACATCGAATTTCATATTAAACATCATAATCATGGTCTCAATAAGATAAGTATACGCGTATCGGACGAGTTTTATGTATTGGATTTTTTTTTAAGAAAAAAAAAATCAGAAAAAATCTTCAAATTAAAAAGATTTTATGAATAATTAAACTACTAGTAAAATTAAAATAAACAAGCAATGAAAGAACTTGATGATAGATTCTTCAATCTATTGATTGGAGCTCTAGATCAAATTTTTTATTATTATCACAAACTCAAAAGGAGTTTTGAGTTTTGGGATATAAAAGGATAGAAAGAGAAAAAAAAGGAATGAGATGTGTTTTCAGGTCTGGACTACACATATCATGGTGAGATGATCATTTGGTAAAAATATTATCCAAAGCAACCATCCAAATGAAAGCCTAAAAGTGGAGGGATTGATTTTCCCCAAATATTGGAAATTGGGAAAGGAACATCAAACGAATCCAAAAGAGATGTAGAACGATCTCACAGAGAAGACACTCTTAAAAGGCCCCTTCTAGACTAGCTAATTTGTACACACTTCAGGGATGTACAACACTCTTCAAGTTCCGTATCCCAAAGGTTCCTCCTAAAATGTGCATCAAACCACCTCCCCTTTCCTCCTAACAAAATAATGGTTCATGGGACTCACTTGCCTCATGAGGCTGTGAAGACTTCTAGTTCTTCAGTTCTTCCACTAATAAAGACGGGACAAAGAGGAGATAGTGGTTTCACTCCTTTTCCCTACAGCACTTCAATACATTCATCCTATTAGAAATAGAATTTCACGCATTGTGAGAAAAGATCAAAAAAATTGAAATATTCTGCAAAATCTCATACTACTCACACTTCGGTAACAAAATCTGGAATTTAATTTCAGATTCTATAAACAGTGACCCCCCAACGCAAAAGGTTTTTCATGTTGATGATTCCATCATAATTCTTATTGCTCAAAATGATTAAACAGGTCCCCTAGTTTGTGCAAGGTTTAAAAGTTTGGTTCCGTGAAAGATTTGAATTTCAGGACCGAGAAACTTCCCAACAGTTTTGATTTAGCATAGATTAAGGAGCTGATGGGAAAAATTATGGAGAATTATCGCGGGATCAAACTCATAAGTCATACTATGAAGTTATAGCAGAGAGTGATGGAACAAAGATTAGACAAATACCTAGGGTTTCAGAAAATTCATTTGGATTCATGCCGGGAAGTTTTACTACTGGCCTATCTTCTCACATAGACATTTGATGGAGAATTTAGGAGAAAGAAGAAAGATCTACACATGGTATTTATTGATTTAGAGAAAACATATTATAGTCCCTAGAGAATTAATTTAGTGAGTTTTAGGGAATAATCCGTGAAAATATATTTATACTATTAACGACATGAAGCAGCAGTAACTATCATGAGAGCAAATGGCGGTAAGACAAACGAGTTCCCTATCGCATTAGGGTTAAATCATGGATCAGTTATGAGTATGTATCTTTTCACATTAGTTATGAATGAATTAACAGTTTATATTCAAGATGAGGTCCCATAGTGTATGTTATTTGTAGATGACGTGAAATTAGTTAGTACTTAGTCAAATGAAAGAGGGAGTAAATGCAAAATTAAAATTGTGAAGGGATACCTTGACAGACAAACAATATATGGAACATAAACAGGGCAGTAGTTAAGATAAATAACCAAGAGATACCTCAAAGCAACCAAGTCTATTATCTAGGCTAAATTACTCATAATGGAGAGATTGAAGACGATGTTGCCCATAATTTTAGAGTTGGATCTGCTTTAGGAGTGATGTGATTGATGCATTTCGATCAAACTTAAAGAAAATTTGTATAAGATAACAACAAGGCCATTAGATCAATTATACTTTATAGAGTAGAGCGTTGGGCTACTAAGAAGCAACATATTAATAAAATTAGTGTAGCTAAGATAAGGATATTGATTGAGATAGATGAATGGAAAGACAAGAAAAGATAAGATTAGAAATGAACACGTTTGAGAGAATCCGGGAATGGGAGGTGATAAAATAAGTAAAAGCCGACACGTTTAATGAAGATCGCTAACAGCTCCAATGAGGACTGAATTGGTGCAAGTTAAAATATCTAAAAGTAAAAGGGCGACTGGAATGCCAAAAATGACATAGATGGAGACAGTGAAGAAATGTTTGATACCACACAATTTAACTAAGTTATAGCTATTAATAGGACGGAAAAATAGAACAAGATTCGTGTTACCAACCCCAAGTATTTAGGATATAAAAAATTATGAAAAATGTGAAAATGTGCAGTGATATTTTAAGAAATGTTGAGACGAGATTACACACTCAATAGTCAAGATACTACAACCCAATAATGAGTCATAAGTAGATAAAATAAAGGTAAAAGCTACCCAATGATACACAAATAATTCTGAAATCCATGTACATTCATACATTGTAACATTAAATAGTCATACAAATACAATCAATAGGTGTCATCATAGTCACAAACTCGGAGTTCGGCAATTATTCGGCTACGAAAAAATTCAAAAAAAAAAATCGACAAATATTCAAAAAATGTCAAGAAAAGGTTAGGCAAGATATGAAAAAATATGAAATAAGAATACAAATTTTTTTAAAATTATAAAAGCATATATTTCATATATTAGATGTTTATTCGAGTTTTTTTTAATTTCATGAATAATTTGCGTATAATTCTTGAAATTCGTTACTTTTTGAAAAATTCATGCGATATGTAATGACCATTTCGGTGTCATGTGCAATATCAAAATAAAAAATAAATAAAACAAAAGGGATGTTATGTAACGCACTATTCCGCAACCCAAAACCGTTTTTTAAAACCTTGGTGAAAAGGCACGATATTTGTAAAGACTGGGGTTTTCGTTGCCTCATCCTCCCCTTTTGCGACCCCCAAAGTTATTGGAGCCCCCTCCTTGCAATGTGATCAAGTTGAACTTTGATGGAAGCTCATGAAACAATCCGGATCCGACTGATGTTGGGGGGATTGTTCAGAGATAGTGAGATGCGAGTCATCATTTGGTTTTTGGGGGCAGCAAGAGTGGTGAGCTCCAAGCCTCCAACCATGCTGAGATTTTGAAGTAGGATCTATCTCTCATTTCTTCTTTGGAATTCCCTTCTATCAAATTATTTTATCGAGGAAATAGAATGAATATTTATTTATAAGATACAAAGAGGTGAGTGAACCAAGTGAAAAGAAAAGAAAATACAAAAATCCACAAGCACAGCCTCTGGCCGAAGTCAAAGTACGTATTGAAACCCAACTCAACATAATCCATCTTGGTAGATCACCAATCTAATTAGAGGCGCCTAGTCCCTTCTATCATTATCAAAGGTGATTAGAGGAACACTACCAGATGGGTTATGGGTGTTGCGAGCGGCCCCTGAAAATTTGCTTGTTCCATCAAAGAGATTCAAGACTTAGGTGGTGTTTGGTAACAATTGTCTAAAAAGAAGTGCTTATTTGAAAATTATGCTTAGTTGGACTTTAAAGTAGAGGTTTTTACCCCTAAAATCTCCAAATTGTAGACAGGCAATTAACCTTCAACTTAACACTTTAAAGTCCAACTAAGCATAATTTTCAAATAAGCACTTCTTTTTAGACTAGTGTTACCAAACACCAACTTAGCTTTCAAAAGAATGTCTCCTCTTGGATTCCAAGGTCGGCGAATGATGGTCGATTCCTTGGCTAATGAAGGGGGGTCACTAGGGATGTTTTGTTTTGTGGGATTACCCACTTGTAATTATCATTGCCCTTAGTTGTTTTAGGCTGTTTTTAGCCCCCATTTGGCTCCCCGCCAATGGTGGTTTTGTGGGAACATCTCACAACCTAGAAAAGAGTATGAAGCTCTTCCCAAACATGTGATTAATGTACTATAAAGCGAAAGAGTGTGCTAATTATATCTTATCTACTGTTCCTTTATTAATCTCTTTGAGGACTGTTTCTTGGTGCCTTGAGAGGAAGAGGGCATTGTAGTATCTTCTTCACTTCATGTTTTGTAGTTTGAAAGAATCCCTAAACATCAGGATATTGCCAGACTTTTACAAACTTCCACAAAATATTGCAATTTCTGAGGGGATCAAAATTCAGACAGAACGAAGTTCAAAAGCTTGATAGAAAAGAAGTTATTTGCTCCTACTATGGAAAAGAAACTTGATTATCTTAAATTCCATCGCCTACTCAATAAAAGTAAATGTGAAAGAATTGTTTAAAATACGAGAGGAAGTCTCCCACTTACACATTTTTCAAAAACTTGGGTGTTTTCGACTGCTTTTGTCCAGATTTGGAGGATGTAGGGAGTCCCATCAACCACCTGCATGGAATTCATCCATTTTTTTTTCTTTGTTTATGAGCCCAAAATGAAATGTCTGACCAGACAAGCAATAAAGCATCTGCACAATTATAAAGTCTGGAATGGCGATTTATCAAGACAAATTATGTTATAGCCTACATATGGCATTATACTGAGCCCACATTTCCACATTCCACAAGGTGCACACACTCACCAATCTGGAGAGTGCAAACAATGGTTCCGGTTCATGAAAACAATATAGAAAATTCAGAAGTATGATGCTTTGATGATATTCATCATCATTTGATTGTTGTATCACGCATTGCAACATGGTAGGTAATTCAAGGGGGCAATTTCCAGCTCTGATTGTGAGTATGTGCACAAGGAAGATTGTCACTAAGATATAGTCATAGGCCCAGGGTTATAACTTGCTCCCCACTACCTAATACAGCTCCAATATCAAATGCAAGGACACATAAATAAGTTCTAAAATAGATACTTGTGAAAAATAAATTCTGAGTTAATCGCAGACTAATCTTACATAGAAGTTCCTACATATAGCATATTATTCAGCAAAATAACATTAGTAAAGCATCATGTAATTGTTGTAGTCAGAGAACCACTACTACCTTCCAATTTCTTCATTCACTGGATCAAACAAAGACCTAAAGGATAGTGACCATCCAGACTTTAACACATACTCAGTATACTGATTAGCATAGCTAGGTTCATCATTCAACCATCTCTGTTTCTCTTATGAATTCTGAGCTCTTAAAAGAAAACCATAGCAATAGCTCTCACCAGAACATCCCAGTTTTACTATGATAGTTGATGCTGCCCATCACATCAGATCATCAGCCTAAGTACTTGGGACAAAGCTAGTAAGCGCACAAACCTAGCGTGCAGTTGGTGCGCCCATGCTTCCACTCCAACACATCAGCATTAACCCTTAGGAATAAACCTTCCCTACATAGGGTTTAGAAAATGCTGACATGGCGCACGTGCACCATGTGCACACTAGGGTTTATCCAATTACTTAAGGCCACACGCCCAGGAAGAAAAGCCCATGACAATTGAAACAAGAACCCTAAGTTGAGCCCATGTGCAACTAGAGTTGGGTTTTACTTTCTAAAACATATAGAATTATTATTTTTACTATAGTATTTATTTTTGGTTCCTCACAGCCTAGGAGTTCATTTTTTGTAATTTCCACTTTTGTTAGTAGTGAAGTTTCTAGAACGTATATTTTAATGCGCTGGATAGTTTTTATTGTTAGTAGTTGTGTTCCTAATTCCTATTGTTTTGCATCCTATTCTAAGCAAAAGTCATAAGTTATGAATTATTTGAAATTGGAAGATTCTATTGAGTTTGTTTCCAATCAGAAATAAGTAGGGAAAGGCTGTCAAACCTCATTTTCTAGTCTATAAATACCTATGTAAATCAGCCTTTTGATTTCAATGGAAGATCTCTTATGCTGCATTTGTGATCCGGTGGCTGGTGAGACTCCATTTCCAATAACGGACTGTTAGATTGGAGGTGAGACTCCACTTAATCTAATCTTTCCCCTTAGGCTGTGCACTCAGTCTCTATCTTTCCCTTCTATTCCCCTTTCGATCTGGACTGATAGACTTAATTTTACAAATTCTGTTTCCAACTGTTTTATGTTAAATTCTGGTTTCTTTCCGATCCACCTCCATCTAACAGCAACCAACACCCTACTGCATCATTTGGATAATCTTTTAACCCCATCCTTAATTACTGCTATCTATTTCCCTAAGACTCAGCTACATAAATTCTATTTGAACCCTAGGTAACAGAGAAAGCTTGACACCTAGGGTAGCAAAAGAATGTTGACTAAGAGCAAGTGATTTTGTGACGCCCCGAACCCGCGCCTAGGGAATCAATTTCCGAAACGCGCGTCCGTTCGTCAAATCATGCAAGCGGAAGACTTTACCCGCGAAAATACGGGGAATTTAAACATTTATCAGATGCTTCCAAAAAGCAAATAATACATGTCATCACAATAGCCATCATACAAACCATATACCTGTATTATTTACATCAAGTTTGTTTTACAAAAGTAGGCGCTTCTATCACGCCGGGTACAACTCGTACAAGCTTCCAAAATGTCCAGTTGGACTTTTCACTTACTGGTCAGCAGCTCTGAGATCTGCTGACATAAAAAGTCATTGAGCTATGAAGCCCAATAAAACCACAATCCTTCTAAACTATTTTCCACATAATAACACGCATCAATAATGATATAATAAGCAGTTCAATTTGCATGTTACAGTAAAATAGAACAGTATATAATAAATTGTGACCCAAGGTCACTTAGGATTACGTCACCCTAACAGAGGTTCCCGACCTCACATTACTTTCCAATTATGAGGTTCAGTTATGAATGTATTATATTACCAAATGATCGTTTCGATCATCAATCATGTTTCATTTCGAGTCCTGAGACTCTATTAATTGGCCACAGCCCACAAATGTTTAGCTTAAAGTCTCTAAATCATAACCATAATACATTGAGTCATTTAGACTCACACACGTTGTTCCGGCTTTCACCCGAACATGACCAAACCTTGGGTATACCAACCCAACTCACCTGGAATCCGATGATTCCATACCGAACCATGAGTCCACCAACTCAGACAAATAAACCAACCCTGAGTATACCAACTCAGACCACTTCGTATCCGAAGCTTACACACACACCATAGGCATTCACCCAATAAGGACAATACTTTTCCATTCAACTGACTGGCAACATCTACTGTGTATTCGCCGTCATCGCCCTGGGTATTAGTCAAGAAGGAACCCCGACCAACCTGCCTACCGTCATCTTCTGGCTAGTCTACGGAGGAACCCTGACATCTATACCAATGCCGACATCTCTTGACGTTCCACCAAGAAGGGACCCCGATAAACACGGTGCCGACATCTTCTGACCCACCTAGAGAGGAACCCCGGACTATACACTATCTGATGTTCAGCCACTTTAAACTCCCTAGGACTCCGACATCTCCTGACTATCAATCACGGAGGAACCACGGGCCATGCAGGACACCGCCACTCCTGACCTAGTCCAAGAGGCACCACGGACGACCTAGACAAACAGACCGACATCTCCCGACTATCAGTCACGGAAGAACCCCGGGTCTTACTGGACACCGTCTCTCCTGACCTAGTCAAAGAGGAACCACGGACTATACTTAACCCTGGTTAGATTTTCTAAACATAGGTTAACCCCAGTTAACCCAAGCCTCGCTTGATTAACTGAAATACTTGGGCCTCACGCCCGTGAACTAACTCCGGTAACACACCATCCCGTTAGGGAACGTTTTCAAGCTAATGGATATCTCCATAGCCTTACAAGACATGCAAAACAACTTTTCATCACCCTAGAGTGGCGATACAATTTACCCGGAACCCGATCTGGACTCCCCGATGGACCACATAAAATCACAACATCACATAGGGGTCTCTGACCTTTTTTCATTCACGTCAAAAGACATGCATATACTTCATATGAAATAATATAGCAAAATAAGCGGAAAAAGAGAAGAAAATAGAGGGGTTTTACCTGTTTCACGCGTTTCGAGGCGTCGAGAGTCGAAACGGACACCGCCAACGCGCTCGGAAGGATGATCAACCCCAAGGTAGAGTGCATGCAACTTTCTCTCTCCACTTTCTCTCTCTACCTTTTTCTCTCCCTCTCTACACGCAAAACGAGACGCCGGAGAGAAAATCAGACGCCACCAACGTGTCGGGGACGTCGAAAAACCCCAAGGGGACTTCCCTTCCCTTTTCTCTCTCTTCCTTTCTCTCTCCTCTTTCTCTCTCTTCCTTTCTCTCTCCTCACTTTCTCTCTCTCTAAAAAAATCTGGGTAGCATACTGTCTCTGCAGAATTTTGTGACGGAATGAGGGTTTTAACCCACTTTATATAAGTAATGAGATGGGATCATGTGCAAAACCACATGACCAATAAGGTGTGAAGTTGACCGGTCAACTCGTTTGACCGGTTGACTGTTTGACCAATGTTTGAATTGTTTTTGTATTTACGGTATCTGAAACCTTACTACATAGAGTCCGATTTTGACGAAACTTTAGGTGACCGAACTTGGGGCAGTCCGACACCTACTGTAAAAATTTCGGGAAAAAATATTGAGTTTTGACAGCTACACTTTAGTCCGGAAGAAAATTGCAAAACCCACTAATTTCCTGATTTCAAACACAAAACAGACCGCCATTTCTTCGTTTGAGATAACTAACTACCGAGACGACAGACATTCGTCCCCACGGCCGACCGACACGCATTAGTGTCAACCGCACGGATTTCTATTAGGATCTCCAACAGATATTGGGTCCCACTTAACTTCTGGAAATATGAAAATTTCCCCTTTTTCTCAATTTTATCACACATAATGGCCCCGCGGTCCCGCGAAATGGTACCTGACAGAACCGATACGGTAGGGGTGTGTCCCGGCAGTCAACCGGCACACTATGTGCGAGTTTCGCCAAAAGATACTGAGATTTCCTTGGTGCACTTCAATCCTGAGCAAAATCCACTTTTTATTAATTTAACAAATAATTAACTAATTAACCTCCATTAAGGACCTATAAACACATAATTTTATTATATTAAAATTCCGGGTCGTTACAGATTTTACACAGCAAAGGTACAACTCTTGCAAACTCTGCAAGAGAAACTCTTATTGGAGATTGAGGTTCAATTTTCGGACCAGAGAACATGTATGAATATCGTATGGTAGCACACATTTGGTGAGAAAACCATGTCAAGCAACAACACCTTAATGAAGCTGTTGAACAGATTCGCAAAAGAGCACTTGAATGAGGTGGGGGAAGGCTAAGTAACACTTCACAAAATTCCCAGCTACCAAAACCCCTTCTCGGGCAGGGGTTCCATTGAATACAATGTTTCCATGGTAGTGCTGGGGTACATCCACTGTAAAGGCGGCCAGAATTTGGTGAATAGTTTCCAACATTGTGATCATGGTAGAGATGAGCAGGGAGAACGATAGCATGACAGATCCAAAGTCCAAACAAAGTTCAGAACTTCGGATTGAAGTGCCAGATTTCTTCAATTAGTAAAAGTAAAACCCTCATGTATTCCAAGACTGATTGATCTTCTTGGAAGACTATTTTAACTGATTAGACATGTTGGATGATCAGATGCTTTGATTTGTGAAGATGAAGCTCAAAGAACCAGCACATGTCTAATCAGTTGAAATAGTCTTCCAAGAAGATCAATCAGTCTTCAAAGAACCAGCACATGTTTGGTGGCAGGAGCATAAAAGCCTTGAAGATTAGGGCCCTCCTAAATTGATTGGGATGAGATTTTTTATGGAATAACAAGAATTGTATTAATAAACAGAAAGTATATGATGGACGGGGGCATAGTTGTTAAAGGCGTCGCCTTAGGCGCTTTGCTGGGCTCAGGTGATTGGCCGCCGCCTAAGCAGTCATTATTAAAAATCTGATATATGTATTATTATTACTGTTTAAAGGTATATAATTTATTTTATTTGCTTATGATAATTTGGTCAACAAAAAAACATGCTATTTTATATGCTTCTTGTGTCTTTTATTATATAATATGTTAGGGTTTTTTAATTCAAAAAGGATTTGCAGATAAAAGAAGAGACAGACAATGTCAAGTATGTTTCCCTCATATTAACTTGTCTTCTCTTCACTCAATGGGTGGACCAATTGGTCTCTCTCCGTTTGTGGGTGGACCATATGATCCTCATTGTTTTTTGCATGGTTGTTAAAGGCATTGCCTAAGCGACCAAGACATATAGCTGGTCTCAGGTAGCCTAATAACAAAAAAAATCATTTAAATGTCCCAAATTCCCTCTAGGCCCCCAAAACTCTCATAAACCCATCTTCAAGAAATTTTTAATAATTTAAGTAAGTGCATGCTCCATAATTATATATATTTTACTTATTATATGATTTTTTTTATTACCTTCCTTCGGGATAATCAAGCAGAAGAAGGAAGAAAGAAGGAGAGTAAAAGGCACGGTCACTCCCTTTCTCCCCCTCTTCTCTCTCTTTATCCCTTATTCGACAGTCACATTGATGTCGAGCAATTTTTTTATTTTTTATTCAGTCCTACTTCCCTCTCCTCTCTCTCTCTCTTGTTCAACTAGCATTGTAGATTTTTTTTCTATTTTTTATCCCCCACAATCCCTCTCTCCCTCCTTTCGACAGTCATTGTAGACAGTTTTTTTTGTATTATTTTTAATTCACAACCCTTGAAATTCCCATTTTTTTTCATAAACCTGTATCCAAGGATGGTTCTATTAGAGTGCATCTTCATAACAAAGATTTTGTAATTTATATGAATTTCAGGACTCTTTATTCAAAGAAATGCAACATATATAGATCTCTTATTGGGGGAATTTTTGTTGCAAAGAGTTCATCAGGCGACGCCTCAAGTGTCCATGGGGTTTATCGCCTCAAGTCCCTAGTCGCCTTGACAACTATAGATGGGGAATGAGACAATCTCCTCCCTCCCAAAAAAAGGACATACAAAGTCATGACTGGGTCAGGAGTTGAAAAAAACTATTTAATTCCAATTCCCAACTATACACAAAGTCATTACAATGAAGACACAAGAAATCGTGGAGGGAGGTTGCCAATAAGTAAAACTCTACCTGTAAACTGATAGAAGAGATGAGCTTGGGGAAATGAGATACAGGTTTGAGGCAAGGTGACCCTCTATCACTAATTTAAATCATTAATATGTAACTTTTAAGTTCCACTAAAATTTTTGGATTTTTTAAGTTCCATGATGTGGAACTTCTAATTAAATTGAACTCAATAAATCTAAGATACCATTGAGTAAAAGGGTTAGAAACCCTCTCCCCTCTCTTCCCAAACTCATCTCTTGTTCCAAAACATTAATGTTCTGAACTTTTAAAGTTCCACCCAAAGAACGGGAACCTTATAGACTCGATGATCTTGGATGTTTGGACTGATGCTTATCTCCAATCTGCCCAATACATGCAAATATTTGTCTATCTCCATCTCTCAAAGGTTCCTACGGGCTACGAAAAGATTCACATTGCTTCACCAGTCCTCCTCCCAAAGAGATCACAGACTAGCACCCCCTTGGATGGAGCGAGAGAATAAGAGGCTCCACATTTCTAGTTACACCTCCATAGCCACTTTCCCAAAAATGTCATGTTCATGCATATCAGTTTTTTAAATTCCAAATCTCTGCATTCCTTTGGACGATAGAACTAGTCCTACTTCACCAAAAAAAAATCTATTTTTGTCCCCTCTGTCTCCCCATAGGAAATTCCTATGAATCTTTTTTAGGTGGTTGGCGATAGACACAGACCTTTTGAAAGATTTACATTTAGAAGATTGAGAGACTACCTAAGAAACCAAGCACACTATGGCACAGTCTGCAAAGTGGCCCTCCTCATTTGAGTTCACTCTTATAAGGGAACTAAGCTTTTTGAAAAATTAATGCAAAGCCCGAAGGCAACCTCAAAACATGTGAGTGCCGCCTTAACACTCGCTACCTAGTCCCTAAATGCGTCAACAAAAATCATTGTGTCATATATGTACTAGAGATGATTGAACAAAGCTCTGCATGTGCCTACCTTGAAGCCCTCAATGAAACCTTAATTATCTACTCTAGCCTTCAGCCTAGCAAAAGAGAAATATCTCCCTCTCAATTGTAAAGAAAGTATGTTTTTTAAAGAGCTGTTTCTATTCCGACAAGGGAAATCTATGGTCCGCAAAGAAAATCAAAATTCCACAAATTGGCTAAGTCGAGTATTGAAGAGCAAATACCAAGCTATATCTGATATTGAATAGGCTTGAAGGCGGAGATAAAGAATTCTCAACATCCGTTTGACTAGCCTGGATGAAGTTCATCAATTGGAACTAAAGGTTGAAGCACAATGTAGAAATTGATAAGACGTGTTGGAACTCAAGTAAGGGTGTCCTTTTTCACTCGGGCAGCTTCAACGTGGCACAAACATAGGTTAAAAAATCGAAACTGATACGTACCTCTCGATGCGTATCGGTTTAGGTTGGGACCTATGACTATCAGCTATTGATATATAAAGGTTTTATAAGACACTTCTGAAATTGATATGTATCGGATAAGTCGTACCAATACGCAATATGTACCAATTTCGGACGTAGGACTCATTCGACGTCTTATATATGTATGGGTTACCAAAAACCCACCTCTTTCATTAATCAATCATTCCCTTCCTATTCTAAACTCTAGGACTCAAACTCATTTTGATTGTTTGTGATTAAAAACTTGATTTGGGTTTGAGTCATTGAATTGAAGAAATCTACATCAACTTCTTTATTTAATCAAAACCTTATTGAATCGCATAGGATTTGTTCAACAGCTTAATCTCATATGACCATGCCCAACACTATGAAAATCTCTACCACCAGCCTTACACTCAGCCACGTGATGATGATGATTTGTATGAGTCAGCCCGTAATGGCTTTATAAGTATGTTTCTACTCTCTACTCATCTACTGCCTATTTCTACGTTTCCACTTGGTCTTGGATTTTGAAGTATGTTTCTACCATAGTTACCAAAGTAAGAAGCGAAAATGAAAAGCAAAAGCGAGGCTCAAAAAATCCTTCATATCTTAAATTTTATCTTACATGAAATATATGTGTAGAAGTAAGTGCCTTAAGTTTCAATCCAACAATATTTGTTCCGAATCTATGCATAAGTTTTAGACTCGGGTCTATTCCATCACATCCTACATACATAACCCCTTTGACCACTAAATGGGACATGATGGAAGAGAGTATGAGAAACGAGTTTCCTGGGAAGCAAGCATACCAAATTGTGCATAGCTTCCCTACAACTATGGTTTCTACTCATTTACTGTCTTATTTTAATCAATTTATATTTTTTTGGAATTAGTCCAAAAAAACAATATATGTTTCGGCTGAAAAAGATATGTATTGGTTTCAGTTAGGACCTCAAAACCGTATTTTATTTCATCCTTGGGCGCAAGTATTACACAATTTCCCTCTTAGTTTCTCCATAAGAGAATGTGGTGATTGCGAAACAACGTAGTCCAAAACAAACAGCATATAAAAATCAGATTTGTTGCAGCAGATACATTAACGAATAAGAAAAAAGGCTGACTGACTGACCTCCTTTTCAGTTTGAGCTTCTTCTCTTGATGCTGAATGTGTGACAAAATAGATTCGCAGTCCTCCTGTAGCAATTCCATTTTTGGGGAAGCTGTAAAAATACGAAGAAATCAAAAAAATCTATTATTTATCTCCAAGAAATCGATTTTGTGTCTATCTAAATCCAAACAAAGGAAATATATATGATTGGCAAAGCCACCTCTTGCTGTAGTGTATGAGCAATGGTAGGCACAGTCGCTTCTGCCCTTTAAGAGACTTGGAACCAGTTGAAGCAAAAAAACGAGAATAAAAAAGGGACAAGTGAAGGAGATAAACAAAACTACACAAGGATGGTGGCGACGATAGAAACGGCGATTCAGCGGCTTTGTTCGCTTCTTTCCAGATTCCTCTTTTCCTTAATCTATCTTCAGTTTGAATCTCAAACTCTCGAGGGTTTTTTTCAGTTTTAAAACAAACAAAACAAAACATTAGCCGACTTCGCATTCAGCCAGTTAACCCAGACGCAGCCAATCTAAAAACGAAGGTTAAATGGAATAGGGGCGTTTGGATCGGATTTTATTAGCCAAAATCAATTGTGATAAGAATTAATTAATTGTCAAATAATCACTTTTACAAATAATAGTGTTCAAGTTGTAAAAGTGATTATTTGACAATTAATTAATTCTTATCACAATTGATTTTGAATAATAAAATCTGATCCAAATGTCACCTAGGGTACCATTCTAGCACTCTAGCACGGGAGTTGGGATCATATTCAATCGCGATTGAACTTGAGGAGAATTCAATCGCACTCATGAGTCAACACGTGTCCCTTTTAACACCTATTAATTGAGGTTAAGATTAACTAATCCTTAACTTTTGGTATAAAAAAATCGGTTATATTATATTCTTTAATTTAAGAGGCCATAGGCATGGCAAGGGAAGCAAATTGTTTATGGCCTTGAGTGTTTAAATGTCAAGCTGCATGGTCTTGTATGCATTTAATAGTGTACAAGAGATCATGGTCATTAAACACTCAAGCCACAGGAAAGGTCATAATCAATTTGATTCTGAAATTCAGATGGACCCTAGAAATTCTTTTTGAGTTGAGAAATTATAAGTTTAAGAGGTGGGTAACTAAGTTCTCCTATAGTCTATTTACCAATTTTAATTTAAACAATTAAATTATTAACTAAGGGGAGATAAATCACAAACCATAAAGTAGACACAATAATTTTTACATGGAAATCCTTTCGGGGAAAACCACGGGACCTAGTCCAATAAAGTAGTATCACTAAGAGATTAAAGCAATCTTATAAGACCGAAGATGTTTACCCAAACAAGACGACACCCATACAATGCTCGGCACCTCACCGGCCTTTGCTTCTCTTAGATCACCACAATTACAATCTCTCGATCGTTCTCCTTCAAAGAAGACTTCGGATTCCTCCGACCGCAAAACCACGATCTCACGTACAAATCGGTCTCCTTCTACGAAGGCTTCAGATTGCTTCAGCCAATTAGAGTTGATGGTTGTTGTCAAATTAAACCTCTACAGAGATTCTAACCGATTGGAAATCAAGTAAAAACAAATATATAAAATATCTAAGTATCTAACAAAGGTTTGCTATCTCTAGAGTAGAAGGGAAGAGGAGAAAACAATAGATCTCAACCTGGAACTATGGGAAACCCTAGAACACTCAAGAATGATCTCAACTTACTAAAAAAATCCTTAGGCTCGATTGTGAGAACAAACCATATAATTAGGATCAAAAACTCAATTTAGAATTGTTTAAAAAGAGGTAAAACACTAATTTCACGCAATCCGATCGACCGCTGTCAATTTATTCATAATCTTACTATTCCCACAGGTAATTCTACTAAACTAGTCGACCAGATTTCCAAGGGGGTCAACCGAATCCTTGGCTTACTATGCCTCGACCTACTATTCATCATCGACTACTATTCCTCAGTCTACTATTCATTGGCACTATTCACAGCATTGCACTTACTGCATTTTTTTACCAGATTTCCAATCAAATGAACAAGCCGCTCATCTACTAAGGTAAGAGAGTTTATTCCAAGTAAAATCTACCTAAGAAATAACTAGGTATTTATGTCACTTACTATCCCAGAGGTGTGAGACGAATGTGACAATCAGAATGTCTTTAGTTGATCTTCTTCTTCAGTCTTCATCTACACGAACATGACTCACATGTAAGCAATGACATAAGACACACAGCTTGACTAAGTTTTGATAATGGAATAAGTCAATACAAAATATAGACCTTACAAGTTTGCGGGCAAGGGAAGCAGCCACCTTTGAATTTCTAAAAAAAAAAAAAAACTAAGTTTAATACTATATTATTTAATTTATAAGGACATAGTCATGAGAAGGGGAGCAATTCCTTCCCGACTTTAAAAAGAATATTATTTACAGAAGGATGAGATGACCAACCTCCACACCCTTAGACAAAAAATATTTTATACTCACATAATCATTATTCACAAACTCATCAATTATAATTAATAACATTATCAATCAATTATTGCTGCCACCTATAAGAAAATGTTGATTCCACCCCTGGATACCATGCATAAAAGAAGGCACACCATTATTTATTTACAATGGCAACATTTGTCAACTCTAAAAAATAGAGCATATTCGACTTATCTAAAAATAATAAGAGTTAAAATTGAGGCATTTGATAAAAATTAAAATAAGAGATTATTGACTTATACTACTAAATAAAGCTCTTATTTAATAATAAGACTGTTTTCATAATATTTTAGTGGTGTTTTAAATATTTTAGCAATAAGTGATTTTATCATTTATTTAATAAGCAATTTAAAACTTTTTTTTGAAAAAGAACTTATTTTACTTTTATGGACCACTCTATTATTATAATTAATTCTTAATTTTTAGAGCTTAATTAAAAAACACTTATTAAATAAGTTTTATCAAAAGAACTAAGTAAATGCCTGTTTGGAAGCTTTATACGTTTTACGTTTTAGACATTAAATAATTCCCTCTGGTAAAAAAAAAAAAAAGGGGCGTGATAGTTTCATGCTCGTGTTCTGTCCAGCGGAATGTGCGCGCCTCTATAAGAGGCCACAACTGATATGCAAACACCGCTTTTTTGTTAGCCAACGGATTGCCTTTGTAGATGCCCGAGTATCTGCTTCACTGAGTCAATGATATCATGCATCTTGCATGTTCCATTGGGCAGCGCACACCTCCCCAAATCGTCAAGTGTCCTATCCACCACTTGTTAACGGTGGTTAAGATTTACTCACCCCTAGGGTTAAATAATCTAACTCTAGTTTTTTTTAGAAATTAACCTTGATTATGATTCACTCATTTGTGTGATTAATTTTCAAAGATATTTTTTCCCTAAAAACTAAGGTTAGTTTATTTAGCCCTAATGGAGGGTGAATCGTAACCATACTTAATAGGTATCGAAGAGGACACATGGCAAGTTAGAAAGGTGTGCACGTACTACCCAACAAAACTTTCGAGATACATGCTATCACCTCCTTAATGAAACAACATTACACGCCCAGCTAAAGATGTTTGCCCAAGTGTGATACTTAACCGGGCCGGGCCCAAGCCATTTGGAGGCCTAAAACGAAAATTTAAAATGCGTGTTTTTTTTTAAATTTTTTGATATTATTAAAAAAAATTAACTATAAATAGGGCATTTTATTTTTTTAATATTTTAAATGGGGCCTTTTTAATTTTATTTTTTTTAATGGGGCTAAAGCAAAGAATTTGATGGCCTAATGGATAGGCCGGATTATTTAGAGGAAATCAGTTGCCTTTTTGTTAACGTACACGTGGATCTAGTTTGTAGCGGAATGGCCGGTCCTCATTGGTCCACGCCCAAATTTTAAATACTCACCTATTGTGGTTAAGATTTACTCACGCCAATGGTTAAGCAATCCAACCATGCTTTTCAAAAAAAAAAATCAAAATTGTAGTTTTAATTTAGTTAAGCTTAACTAGGGTTACATCGGGTATTAAAAGAGACACGAAGACATGGGGTAAGATATGAAAAGGACACCAGGGCCGCCCATCCATTAGGCCATCAAAGCCTATGCTTTAGGCCCCATTAAAAAAAATAAAAAAATTAAATTAAAAGGGCCCCATTTAGAATATTTTTTTTTAAAAAAATACTCATTTAGAATATTAAAAAGGCCTCATTTATAGTTAATTTTTTTAATAATACTATAAATAAATAAAAAAAAAAAAAAAAAAAAAACCCCATTCAGAATATTGTGCTTTAGGCCTCCAAATGGCTTCGGCCGCCCTGAAGGACACATAGGTATGCTTATCACTGCTCTTTTCGTAATCAACTTATCGCATTCTCTTTTCGTTCTGTCTTAGAATTCTTTCGGCTATAACTGGAATCCGTGGAGTCCAGTTACGTCCCACAGTCAACATATGACCCTTTTTAAATCATTAAGTATAATTTAGGTCAGTAACCTTAGGTTCAACCATCTAATTTTTTTTTTTGTTAAATGTTAACTCTAAATTATTAACTAGCAAGAGCTGAACGTCTAAGTGTTACTAGAATTAAAAGGGCAAAGTGGGTGGTACACCTTACACGGCACCTCCCCAGCTCGCTACGTGTCCTATTTGACATTTATTAACTGGGGTTAAGATTCACTCATCTCTAGGATTAAATAATCAAACCTTAGTTTTCTTAAAAAAATATTTTTGGAAAATGAACCTTTCTTATGATTCACTCCCTCATGTGGTTAACATTTATAAAAAAAAACTAAGGTTATACTATTTAACCCAAGGGATGAGTACAATTAATATGTATCAAAGATAACATGTGCCAAAGCTTAGAGGTGTGTATATACCGCCCAACGATTCCCAAACAAAAAAAAAACATATGTATCACCTCTTCAATTAAACGTGCCATGCAAAGAGCAACGCCAAGAGTGTGATACTCGGTATCTGCGAGAGAAAATCTGTTGCCGTTAAAAAGGCTTTAGTGTAGAGTCCGGTAATAATTAACCGTAAGGATCCCAAGTCCTTGTGACTTTAAAACTAATTCTAAAAAAAGAGAGAGAGAGAGTCTTAATCTAACGGCAAGCCGTTCTAAAAAATGGAGGGAGAGTAGAGTATAAAAAGATCTCCTCTTCTCCTTGATCTAAATCTATCTATAGAGGGATAAGAGCCTGCAATCCCTTCTCTCTAACAAAACATGGGACAATAGAGACTAAGAGCATTAGGAAAGGGTATCTATTGGGCTGCTATTATTACAGAAATATGATTCGTTTTTGACTCAATGTTGCTGAATAAGATTTGTTTTTTGAAAGGTGCCATTGGAGGAACATAGCTCAGGTATGTAAATGGTTGTGTTCCCTTATCTCATGTTGTTTAGAACAGTAACTATGCTGTTGCTCGGTTTCCTACTACTGAATTGTTAACTTGGGGTTGGGTTATTGGAATTTGATTTTAAAAACCAACCCCAGTTTTTTTTTTTGGGTAAGCACTGAAGAATTAATTTGATATTATTTTGGGAGCCCCCAATTAGTCTGTGCGAAACCCTAAGGTCATGTTTGCACCATAGGAATTGCAATATCGTGGATATTGAAATTATTTGAAATTATAATATCACTTAATTAGAATGCCTATGTATTAGAATTCTACTGTTTGGTTGAGACTGAGAATTGCTGAAAATATCATATGAATTTCAATTTCAGTGTTTGGATGCTTATTGGACTGCATGAGAATTCATTTGTTTGTTCAATATAAATGATATACATACCTGTCCTCCAAAAATAATAATTAAAAAATTCATAATTATTTTCATAAAAGAAAGAGCAATTTGGTGCTAAACTTCATAATCATTCACATAGAAGGTATATTAAAATCTTAAACATCCAAAATCAACTACAGTATCAAATGACAAAACAATACACTTGCAAATGGAAAAACATTACAAAACAAGTCCTTAATGGTGACCTACATGCCTCAACAAACATCGCTTCCTAATCTCATCACGAAGGCTCAAAAATGCCTTGTGTCTTTTTAGTATTAGTTGTCAAAAAGTCAATCATATCTAGACACATCCTCATCCAAATCTGGAATCTTATTGACCTCTTGATACAACTTATCAACATCTAATGTAGCTGTTGCTCGTTGAGTATATGCATTTGCCATAAGCTTAATGGTCACAGCCAGAGAGTTAACAGCTGAAGCAAGTGCATCACCGCTACAACTTCTCTTCCTTATTCGACATTGTATTTTTTGTGTTGCACATCCTCCTCTTTGTTGACTTCCAATTTCATTGGTTGGATTCAATTCAGTATCATCTCTTCAATTCAGTATCATCTCTCCTGTTTTCCAGTTCTACATCGGCAGTGGCTTGATCATTATCATTGCTTACTTCTTAGATTCCATTTGAGCAGTAGTTTCCCAGCTGTTTTGGCTCCATCTCCATTTGCATGGTCATGGCCTATGATAGTTTCTAACTCAATTAAATTCACAATAACTTTATTGTGATATGGTTTTGCGTCCCTATGTACCTGTAGACAATATAAGAAGAATTTAGAAAGAAAAAATATTTCTATAGAAGTATGTGCAATGGATAATATTTATGTATAAAAAGTCAACTACATACACATTGTTAGCAAAGAAAGTGAGTGTGTCTACATACATAACATTTTGCACACACACAAAATGTCTTACTTTAATCTTGGGGACAACAGACTCAAGCTTCTTGAAGAGAAGTGCTCCACTGTTGTTGCTTAAACTATCTAAAATCAGAGGGTAGCAGTCAATTCCTGTTGTTGTTCATATAGGAGGGACTTCTTGAATAGAAGCGCTCTACTGTTGTCCCTTAAACTATCTAAAATCCAGAGAGTAGCAGTCAATTCCTGTTGTTGTTCATATAGGAGGGACTAGGGATGGCACCTTCTCTGTTTCTCTGTTAATGACCTTTACAGAAGGTAATGTAAAAGCTTCAACCATGATTACTCTACATTATCCTCCAAAGGGTCAATTTGACTAATCCTACAGCACCATCTGCATCAACTAGGCATGAAAATCTTCCCCATCACATAACGGAGAATAATACTTATGCGACTCAGTTGAGCGAGATAATCATGAGGAAAACAATAAGTGTTAGAAGAACCTCATTATTTCCAAGACAGACACAACAGATGTTGAGTTTATCTAGATCTATAGTAACCTTTGTTAAACGATTTTGAGAAGATAAATGAAAGTGTAAGGAAGATTGTGGCTTATACTTTATATTTTTTTTGGTTGCATTGTGACTTATACTTGGGACTTTATAGGTTGAATCCTATTCAGGAATCGATGATGAACCATTATCTGAGAGGAGAAAGAATGTGGAATATTGGCTTTAGAATAAGAAGATTATAGAAAGGGAATTTTAAAAATAGGTAATTTTCTTTTCTCAATTAAAGAAATGCTCATTCACTCAGTTGGAGACCTTAGTAGGGTGTGGAAAGGCAATCTAAAAGGTGCTTCCCTAGTGGTCCTTCAATGACATTCTATTCAGTTTTCTCAAAGAGACATCCCACTTAAAAAGATTCATACATAGGCTCATGCATGGTTGGTGCTGTCAGACGAAACTTTTACCATGGATTGCCTTATTAATAAAAGGAAATTAAGCCTCACCTTGTGTGTTTGCAGGGAAAAGATAGATTGTGAACCAGCTGTAAATTTACACTACAAATTTTCTGGACTCTGGAAATTCTTTGTTTCCTCCTGTAGTGTGAGCTAAGTTTTCCAGAAGGATATTTTGGACTTCTATTTTTCATTTTTCTTTTCATTTTTAATGGGGAAGCTCAATATGGTCCCTTTGGTCAAGGAAGTAAAGACCTTTGAAAATTCTTCCTTACGCTTAGTGTGGGGTACTTGGTAAGAAACGATGGGAAAATTTTTATAAGGTCATATGCTATGTAACAACAACGATCGTTCCAATTAGTTTGCGATTTTTAGTGTAAATAGAATTCTTTTGTACTTTGGAAATGCTTCCCCTGTTTTCTTTTAATTAACTTCATTCCCAGTAATAAAAAAATTTCTTTTGTTAAGCAACATTCGCTAGAGCCCAAATTCAGGTTCTCATCAAGCTCAGTTTAGCAAATAAAGCTTCATAGTGACTCTATCAAATTTGACAAACACAGCTCCTATAGACTCCAGTAATACTGTAAAATAGTATTTTTTTAGTTACATGAACATTCTGCAATTTTGAAAAGCTTGAGGATAGGGGATATCAATGAACAATAAATATATATAAAAGCTCCTCTTTCTGTTTTATATTGAGAACCATCTGGCAGAAAATTATTTTATATGAAACTCCAGTATGTAATATACATACCATGAAATTTAGGAATGGAAAGAGACGATATTTACAAAGCTGAAAAGGGCAAACCAAAAAAGAGAGATATTAGGGTGCAATTATACAGGATAAAATTTTATAGCTAAGAAAGGGACTACTATTGCTCTTACAAGTCGTGTTGAGCATTTAAGAAAGAAATAAAAAAGAGATATTAGTGAAAATAAATATGGCATGGTCTAAAATGACATGGTTAAAATATGCATCCATAAATATGATGGGCGTGTTACCCTATGACAACTTCACAAAAATTTTTTTATCATGCAAGAGAAAAGTACAACTTAAAACTAAACTGAACAGTTCTGATAAGATTCCTTTCCAACAAGAAATCCACTCAAACTAAATTTAACAGTTTAAGACTTCCCTGAAGTTGATAAGCACCAAACTAAATTTAACAGTTTAAGAATCCACTGAAGTTGATAAGCACAAAAAATCATATGATTAAGCGATATCTACTCAATCAAGTGAACATTCATCATTTCTTCACTAAAGTGGAAAAGGTGGGATTAGTGATCAACTAACTCCTATTATATATGGTTTAAACATTACCGAATATTACTTAAGACTTAAATAAGGTACTCTGTTTTTTTTTTCAAAAAAAAATGTAGTGTTAGGCACATGCCAACATTCTTAGCAAGAAAAATATTAATTTAATAATCTTTAGTATTCATACCTATCTAGTATTGTCTAGATGCATCATGTCCGACACAAGCTGACACTCATATCAGAGAATATCTTTATCTAATTATGTTATCAGCTATTAATATAGTATCGCAGTAACATATTAAGATAAGTAGACTATCAATTTACTAAACTTTATTACCCATCAAAAGAAAAAGTTTTCAAGATATGTTATTTTAATAGTCGGCTTATATCAACTAAACTTATTCAACACAGATGTTCACATAAGAGCTGTCCAGTCTGTCTAGTGTATACGCGTTTAACATCAACACAGGTATCTATGTCCAAGTTGAATAAGATTTAAAAATTCTAGTTATGCCCACCTACATATGTTTTGCACTATCATCCACAGAGAAACTTGGGCGTCACTCTAAATCATGGAGATACCTTCAGCACCATTAATTTCAGAATTTCATTGAAGAAACTTTGAAAATCACATGTTAAGAATTGGATATCCTAGTCTTCATGGATACTGGATATAGTACTGCAAACAGGTCCAGGCACCAAGCAACAATGATCTGTGCCTCCAATGCACTCTGCCATTACCGAGAGCCCGAAACAGCTAACACTGCTTTCTTTCATGTGGTTAGCTATAGTAACCTTTGTTATGTTTATCCAGATCTTCTAAGAAATCTTTAATGCTTATTTATATCTTTCCAATAGATAAAACATCATTATATTTCTCTATGTATCGATATTTTGTTTACTTGGGGTTGTGCAGTGTCGTGACATTAAGAAGTCATGAGACAAAAGTTTTTTCATGTTGCATTGAACTGCAATCATCATTTTTTTTCTACTTTAAAATAATGTTGAGTTTTGGATTAAACATCACATTCACTTCTCTGCATCTTCCCTAACTTTCAACAAGCAACCGGATTCCTCCACTACCTGGACTCATCAATTCATAAACAAAACTAGAGTAGGATTTCTCTTTTCTGCATCATATTCCTTTTTCTATCATTCAACCAAACATTCAACAATTTCACAACACACAAAAAAAAAGAAAAAAAAAAAGAAGAAGAAAAAGGAATCATAGATAAAATAAAGAAAAAAACTACTTACAATCTGAAAAAATTCGGTGAACCTCAAATCTAAGGTTTGAGTTGAGAACTCACAAAATCAAGGGGATGGTTAGGTCTCCCTATAAGTCCATCTACCTTTTTTTTAATATTTTAACAATTAAGTTGTTAACTTAGGAGATGATGAACTTAAAGTGCGGAGATAGAGAGAAACAAGCAAACCATAATACAAGGATTTTTACGTGGAAACCCTTCCGGGAAAAACCACGAGACCTAATCCAGCCAAGAGATATCACTAAGGCAAAGTCAACAAGAACTTACAAGACTCGAACTTGACTCCTTCGGACTTGACACTACGATCCTTCAGTTCTTAGTCCTTCACGCCTCAAAAAGTCATCACGTACTCACAAGTCCCGTGATCAACTGCAGCCGCTCGTACTTCTCTTAGATCTCCAAAACAGTCACGATCTTTCGATCGATCTCCGTCAATGACGGCTTCAGATTCCACCGACCAAATCACACATCCACGATCTTTCACGGACTGATCTCCTTTGCAAAGGCTCCGGAACACTCCGGCCAATTTGTTCTATCCAGAACGGGTTGATGGTTTGATTAAAATCAAATCCTAGATGGACTCCATCAAAGGTAAAGTCCAAGCAAGCAAGAATGGAGCATTGGCTTGCAAAATCTAGGATGGAAGGACTAACAAAGGGGAGGAGAGACAATAAAAATTAGAGCTTTTATGAACTCTAGAGATACCCCAAGTACTCTCAACACACTCCTCAAGTCGCAATTTTCGGACAAGAAGGGTTCTAGTTATATAGCGAAGTTAAAACCATGTTTAGAAGTTGCTAAAACCCAAAATAGGTAAGAAAAACGAAATAGGAAGAAATCACATATCAGGGTCGACCCTGGGAGTCACTTGGGTCAACCCAACAGCACACTTGGGTCGACCCAAGTGTCTTCTAGGGTCGACCTTGGGTTTTACCACTCTCTGCCTCTTTTTCCCATAGTAAAATTTGGAGACTCAGGGTCGACCCAAAGTGCTCAGGGTTGACCTTGAGGTGCAAACCCGATTTTTCAACTTCATTTTTAGCTCTTGCATCATTCACGAAAGATGTAGATCTTTTCGACGCGATCGATTTGATATATTATGGAGCAAAATCCGAGCTCGGTTTGGGAGATATCCCAACTACAAGCAACCTTGGTTTTTTAAGAATTTTCAGAATTTTTAACTTGTTTTGGGCTACATATCTCTTCACCTAGGGTCCATATGATTAGTCTAAGACCATTTCCACCTAAGGTATCATGTTATAATTATTCTAAGTTAATTCCCACCTAAGGTAACATAGTATCTAGGTCACTTACAATCATATGAGTGAAACGAAGGAAATGATCAACCGAGTCTTCAACCAATCTTCTTCGGTCTTCAACTTCAGTTGTCGTGGATGCTTGACGGTAATGACACAAGATACACATCTAATCACCTAGGCTCACTTGTTTTGACACCAGAATAAGCCAACACTAAAATATGGACTTTACATAATCCAAATTTCTCCACTAAAATTAAAGGATAAACCAATCATCGTCAACTGGTTTATCAAGCCTCATTTCTTTGAATCAAAGCTGAAAAGAGATCAACAACATAGAGTGAGAGTGAGAGTGAGAGTGAGAGAGAGAGAGAGAGAAATGGAAGACCTAATGTCGTCGCCGATGCCGTCACTGGTGAAGGATGAAGATTAGGGTTAGGTTGAAAAAAAGGTTGGAGTTGGGTTGGGGGTTTGAAGACCCCAATTCCTACTGATTTGGAATTGTAATCTCTACCCTCCTAGGTAGGTATTTCAATTCTAATGAAACATATGAATTTGACTTATTTTCAATTCCGTGGAGATTGTAGTTCCTATAAATTTGGTCCAAACATCGAAATTGGAATTCATATCTTCCAATTCCAATTCTGATCCCTTAATTCCTATCGTCCAAACAATCCCTATAAAGAATATAATATAATCTGCATATTTAAGGAACTTTTTAATTTTTTGAATATTTAATTTAAGAAGAAATTTAACTTTTGCTTATATTTTTTTAAGTTGTAAAGATCCACACTTTGAAGTCTGTTAGAAGCCCTTTTTGACTCATCCCAAACCATTAAATTAATGATCGTTTGTTTTTGTATGTTCTTTTGTTTTGCTTTTCAATGCTGATTTCATTCATTCTTGCTAGTGGGATTTCTCTTATTGGTATGTTTTAAAGTGCATCCTTTGTTTGGTTTTAAGCATTCGTGCCTTATAAAATTTTGTATATTACAGTTAGGCGAAGAGAATTTCTGAAGATGACCCATATGAAAAAGTGGAAATAAGTATATGATAACATGACAGTAGGGAAAATAGGGGAAGTGATTGCAACTGATGAGAAGAGTAATGGCCCACACATGAAAAGAGGAAACAAGTCTATGATAACATGACAGTAGGGAAAAGAGGGAAAGTGATTGCCACTGATGAGGAAAGCGAGAGTGAGAAGAACAAAAATATTGATGTTTATCAAGAATCATCATATATACGTAAAGAAGAGATTCCGTATCTGTGCGAAGAAGTAATTCACAAGATTCTGGCTGAACTTCCATTCGATTCCCTCCTCAACTCAAGACTCGTATGTAAGCTGTGGTCTAGGATAATCGGCAATCCTATTGTCACTTTCAGTAGCCTCCATCAATCTGAACCCGGTTTGGTCGTACAAGCATCCTTTTGCAAAACATAGTACATGGAAATGAAAGATGAGCAAATTACAGTACGATACGAGCATTCAGGTTTCCTTGAATCGCATCATCAAATAAGGTACGATGCAGCATGCCTGCGGCCTTGGTCTCTTGCTTGGGGGAGTGGGGCCAAAAACCTTAGTAGATAAACGATGGTTTGTAGCCAAAAAAGAAAAAAAAAAATCATTCTACCAGGAAAAAAAGTGTTGTTTTCAAGCATGACTTCTGTAATTTTTTTCTCATCAAGTATTTATATTTCATAAACTCTTAAATTATTCCAGACAAACTAAAAAAAAAAGGGGGGGGGGCAGTGATTAGCACACCACGTGTTAGACTATGCAGTCTAATGCCATGGCCACATGTCCCTTTTAACACTCCCTTAACTATGATTAAACTTAAGAAAATTAAAGTTAATATTTTTTTTTCTTTTTAAACACTAAGGTTAGATTGTTTATCCCTAGGAGTGAGCTAATCTTAACTACAGTAGATGTGTGATAAAAAGGGGGGCATGGACCAATGACGACTGCACATTAGATTACATAGTCTAATGCATCATTAAGTTAAGCATTTCCCCTGTTTAAAAAGTTATCCATCAAAGAAAGAGAAATGAAAGATAAATGAACAAAACCTACTAGAATTCCTATACAAGAGAATAGCAACCCTCCGAAACCTTTTTTGTTGTAGTAGAAATCACATTAGAAGAAACACCTCTGTTGTCCTTTATTAACTCTACTAGGGTTAACCAAAATGTTTACATCAGCATTCAAATAAGAATTATAATAAATACATAAATAAGCAGAGCCTTGACATTTTTTTTCCAGCATGCTATAGACATTGAAATGCTTCCTAAGAAGGCCGAATGGCTAACATATATGCAAGTGACATCTAAGAATGTTACATGCCCGCCCAGGCCTAGGAGGACAAAATTTATTTTATTTACTAAATTTATATCATTAAAAGATATTTATTTATTATTAAAATTAAAAAAAAAAAACCCTAAATTAAAAAAATTTCCTTTCTCAAGAGCTATGTCCGGCAATATCCTTTAGTCCACACACCTAGCTTAAGTGTTCCACAAAAGATGAACTGTTGGTGGCATCTGAAATTCTACTATCAGGAATAGGCAGTGCCATGCAAGTCATTGTGGCCAATTATCTTAAGCCATTAAATATAGAAAAATGAACGTGTAAGATAATAGTACCACAAAAGAACACAAACTTGGCAGCAAAGAGAACCCCTTGCAATGCGCCGGCTTTGGCATATTCATAATTTTGTTTGAGAGGATATCTATTCTCTAAACATCAATTAATCTAGATAGAACATACTGATAACAAATTTTGACAATATTTTTGTAGTTTTGTGTTTGGCTGCAAAGAGAACCCCTTGCAATGCATGTTCTTTCACATATTTATAGCTTCGTTTGAGAGACTTCCTATTCTCTAAACATAGCTAGAACATGCTATTTGTTATACAAATTTTAACAATATTTTTGTAGATGTAGGTTTGGATGTTGGTAAAGAGGTAGATTTGAACCTGATTTATTTACAACTTCTTCTTGATCCTAACTTATTTACAATTTCTTCTCATCATGTACAACGTTGTCACAAGTTCATTTGATGTATATTTTTATGTTTATTATTCTTCGTTGTTTAAGAAACTACCACTCACGGGGTATCTGCTAGTAGTAGTAGTAGACAGATACTCATCAAGTAAATACTAAGGCTGGGAGATTAAGGAGGGAGATAGAGAGAGACATAGTTAGGGGAGATTAAATGGGGTGGATGGGGGAGATTAATATGGGAAAGATATCGTTTTATACATAAATACTAATTAACTAAATAATTAATGAGTTAGAGGATTATTAAAGGAGTTTGATAATTAAGCTGACACGTGGTGGCAATTTGAAGAACAAATCGTGTGCAATGGGAGGTGGCACGTGAAACCAACTGGGTTATAGTAGTATATATATATAGAAAATGAAGCTAATCCTTACTATAATTGAGTAAGAACAATAACGAATTCCCCTCTGTGCAAATAACAAATTAAGACGGTTTTTGCATGAAGTCACATCACAGATCCATGGCATTACAACCTAGTTAATATCTCCAGCAATACAAATGAGAGCTAAAGAAGATAATAATATGGGCCCTTGATGGGAGATGCCCTCATAATTAATAGCTCAACCGATTCTGCTACTTCCATGTTGTTCCCCATAAGCCTTAACCCAATATACATAATAGGAAAGAATTTCCTCATGTAAAACCATTTTGGACTCGACAGTGGAAGAAGGAGAAGCAACTCATTGGACATCAATATGACTTTCCACTTGAATCTAGAAATAACTACTGATACTTTGTAGCAAATGAGAAGTACAGAGAAACCACAATTTCAAGGAATTTGCATATGAACCAGACAGTTCATTTGGGCAGGTCAAGTTTTTTTTCCGAGTTGTTAATTTCTTGATATTCTAAAGATTAATTCCACAATTTTGTAATCACACAGTGCCACTGTGTTCGTGCAACTTTACAGTGTTAAGTGGTGTCACATACTAATTGAAATGTGCATTCTCTTATCGGTATATAATTTACGTGCATGCTTACAGCCAAAGTTACCGATTAGACCAAAGGATGCCTATGAGATAAAATGCACAAAACATATCCATTCCGGGAAAAAAATAAAGATGTACAACACATATGAGGTAGAAATGTTCTTTTGAAGGATTCGGATGTGACCCGTGTATATATATGTAACATAAAAATGTAATTCATTTAGGCTGAGTAGCCTGTTCAAACTAAGCCTGTAATCCTGCTGCAACACCTTTTTCACACATGGCAGCTGAGGTGGCAGGACAAAAAGGGAGCCAACAGTTCCACCACATCACCCCCTTTTCACATCTGGATTCAAGGTATATCTATCTGGACTGGAGTTGGAGCCCAAGTACTAATTCCAACATCTATCTTCTATGTTACTAATACAAGCTATTTCGTTATTATTTTACTTCACAGCTTAGTTACTTGGATGATATACTTATAATACTTTCAGTGGATGGGTCCTATCATGCAGGTAGGAGAGCTTATTCACTATCATGGGATGGGTGTTGCAATACATGAATTTATTCATGATAAACACTGGATTTAACATTTTGGCTGGCAGGGTCTAAAAATAAGCTTTTTTTATTTTATTTTTGATAAACGTGGATATCCTGAGCCTTAAAGACTCAGACTAGTCCCACGTGCTGCATAGAGAATACCCCCACCCCATACAACTGATATTGAGGGGAGCACAGGAATCGGCCTTGAGACCTCTGGATTTACGGTTTGTCCTCTGGCCACTGGGTTACACCCCCGGGGTTATCTAAAGGTAAGCTGAATTTAAAGAAATGGGTCATCTTTTCTCTTTAATTTTTTAAATCCCCCAAAAATATTAATAGTAGGGTTTCAATTACAGATGCAGGGTTTGGGCAGATATGGGAGAGCAACAATGAAACCAAGGAAGTTTTTTTCCGGAATCGGAGGAAAGAAAGTTGTTGATGTCTCCATTTCCTAATTATTTTCTTATGTAAATTTCTTAAAGTTTTTTCCCGGAATCTCTTATGTGGATTTTGGAGATTTATAGTTTCAGATTGGTTCAAATTTTTGCCATCCATAGGTGATGCATCTACAAGGTCATTTGAGTCTCCTAATATATTTTCAAAGCGCATGTATGATGGTGAGTCTCCCCCTATTCTGTTGTTCATGTTTCCATATGCAAATTATTTTCTTTTGTAAATTTCTTACCTATCTCATTTTTTAAATTTTCTTAATCTTTGTCTGTTGATTTTGGGGATATATATATATTCAGATTGGATCAGATTTTTGCCATTCATGGGTGATGCATCCACTAGGCCATTTGAATGTCGCCATGTATTTTCAAATAGCCTGTATGACGGTGAGTCTCGCCATATTAAGTTGCTGATATTAATGAATAATGATATTTTAGTTTTTTAATCTTCTTTCTTCCATTTTGTTTTGTATGTATAAAGTTTAGTTGTTCATAGTTATAACTTAATAAATCCAAATAAACGTGAACAAGTCATTGTTTCCTCCAAGTTTACTTACTGACCAAATAAACGTGAACAAGCTGTTGTTTCTTCCAAGTTTACTGATTTTCAGGCATGAAGCTGAAATGAGGAAGTTTTAGTTGTCGAACTCCAGATCACTGTCTTACAAGCAATTTGTAAGCCTTAGATAAATTTTACTGACTATTGAGATTTTTGTACTTTCTTACTCATCCATTCTTCTCGTTCTGATGTTCCCTCTCTATTTAACTATAAGTTACATATTCATGGTTAGCAATAGGAATAAGTCATTTGATAATCTATCTGGAAAGGCTGGAAATTTTGTTATTTTGGTATACTGCCCTGTTTGTTTGCATGTAAATGGTTTTACGACGTAAATCACTTACGAAAGAAAAATATTTACGGTAAAATGTAAATTTTCCACTCAGTTTTTGTTGTTTGGTTGTATTCTTGAAAATAAAGCGGAATTTTTTTTATAAAAAATAAAAAGATAAACAAAATTAAAATTTTCAAAATTTCAAAATTCAAAAAAATAATAATTAAAATAAAAAAATAAACAAAATATGAATAATGATATTTTTGTAAATTTTAAAATATTTTTAAAGAGGTTGGTATTTCAAGGGAAAATGACTTACGGATTTTTTAAATGTAAGTCATTTCCGGAAAAGTGATTCATTTTCTGTAAAACATTTTACTTGCAAAAGATTTTACGTACAAATAAACACACATAATTAACATTTTCCATAAAATTGATTTGTTTTCCCCTATTTTACGTCGAAACAAACGGAACATACACGAAGTTAGTATGAGTTTTCATTGCTCGACTCTATACTACTCTGTTTATTTTGGTATACATGGAGTTAGTATGGGTTTTCATTTACCTGACTCACTAAGTGATTAGCAATTACTCTGATTTCAAATTGCCTCTAATCCTCTTTGTAGTCCTATTGTTTGGAGGTAAGGCAACTTTAATGTTGACAGTAATTTTATTTCAATATATGGAACTTGGGTCCCCAGTTTATATGGAAGATAGTTGCATGTGTACTAGGAACAAATTACAAAGTATTAGCAGGCAGATAATGGATATATGGTATATCCCTTTCACCTTTTTGCTGCCTTCAAAGCACCTGAGGTATAAGATTTGCTCTTACACAATTCTTTATTGTATGTTATTTCGAAATCTTTGAGTGGTTTTGGTGGGATAAAATGTGGAGGGGGTGATGTAAAGTTGGGGATTGTTGAATATAATTTTGAACGGCAACCGAGTAACTTCCATGTCATAATCATCACAGAAGAACAAATCTGGTTTTGCTTCTATGGACTCTTGAGGATTGTTGTTGCGGAGAAAATGAAGCCTCCGAGGCTGCGAAGATGATCCAGACACGGCTGGAATATTTACAAAACCTCCAAGGTTGCGAAGGAAACAAAGCTTCGATTCTTAGGTGGTGTATTTTTCCAGGTGAACATTGAGCTTTCAAATGTTCTTCCAATTGTGCTTTCATTTTTTTTTTTGCAGCCACCTCATCTACTCAACCAAGAACCAGGCCAGCCCTAATATTTTAAAGCCCTCTTAATTGAGGGTTGGATTTGATAAATAGCCTGTAGAGCAAAGCCTGACTCGGCCCTCTACCTTATTATACATATTAGTAATTTTTGTACAACATTATATGATATAATCTTATTTTACAGTATCACAAGGACACCTGATTGTATTAGTTATGACGTGGAATATGGTGGTAATTTCAACTCACCCTATTAATATGTACAGAAATGGAGTTCGGATCCTAGTCAATTGCGATTGCATTGGGGAGAATGCAATTGCACCATAGAGTAACATGTGTCTAAAAATTTAAGCGGAAATTCGAGAATTGAGGAGACAGTAACGGAACTGGTTAAATTACGTGTCAAACAAATGAAACAAAAAAGGACGTGAGAAGGTTGAGTCGGCACAAGAGAGAAGGAAACTCTCACGATTCGGCGAAAGTCTCAGGCTTCGTCCCTTTCCTTTCCTCTTTCTTAGCCTCTCACCTGTCACCCCCTTCATTTCCTCCTCTTCATTCCTTTCCAACTTTCTGTTCCAATTTTCTTTTCCACAAACAAGAGGAAGCACACTGGCTAGCAAAGATGTCACGCGAACGATAGTAGTGAGTTATTTGCACCTCATTGTATATTTGTTAGTTTTTTTCATGTACAAAATGTTCTCTAGATTTATCGTGTTATATATGTTTTTGTTGCAGGATCTGTTGACTAATGAATGGTCCAAGTTCAACAACTATACTTTGATAATTTTATACATAAAATGATAATATGGGGACTGCAGTGGAATTTTTATATATTTTTTCTACTTTTTTTTTTTGAATCCCCAGAGAGGTATGTACATATTACAGATATAAATGTTCTTTTTGGATTGAGATATAAGTGTTCACTAGGCAGAGCATTTGGCTTGGCTTGGTTTCCTTTGTGCAGCTTTATAGATCTCCCATCTAGAAGTGAAGCTTTTCATCCTTGTAGCCCTAGAGAACTACTAATGGGTTATCCCATTCTAATGTGGGGTTTAATAGCGTAGGCTTGCAAGGCCTATTTTGTTTTTTTTTTTACAACATTGAGCTGTTCTCCCAGTTCATAACTGTAAAGATCATTCTCTAAATGGAATGAAATTATTAAACATTTTCTTGTTGAATTCTCAAATGGTTTGTTTATTTATAGTTGCATATGGAATTATTTGGCATGATCGGTGGCGTCATTGTCACAATAAAGAATACAAACCAAGCTCCAATCTTGGTGTCTTTAAGATCATTTTGATCCCACATTTCCCCATGCTCTCTAGGGTCAAATTCGTGCACAATTTGCAAGTGGGGCAAGAGGCTCCTCATCCAAATCAAAGGCATCTCAAACCCGTCCTACCTGTGTTTGGTCATAACTTCAATAAATAAAGAATGCTCCCATTGAATATCTGTATGGTCATAACTTCAATAAAGAAAAAATTGCTCCTACAAAACCAAAGACCTGGACAACTTGTGTCCCAAAGCTTCTTCAAAACAGAACACACGCGATCAAGGAAACAAGAAGCCAGCCTTTATTCAGTCAGAAGAAAAACCCAGATGCATAAAACCCATTCCAAACAAGTTTTTAACACTAGACTTCCTAGTATAGGCTTTATGTTTGCATACAATTTTTTCCCTTAAATAACCCATAAAAAACAAAATATTAAACTGGGAGAAATGCTGATCATCCAAGTTTGAAGAGAAAAAAAATGGCAAAAAGAAATTGCAACAGAAAATTGGGTGATGTTTTGTGGAAAAAAAAAATTGCCGAGAGCCTAATGCAACATTGCCGAGCACCTGATGAGCCTAATGTAACATGGACGAGAGCCTGAAGCAACATGGTTGAGCACCCTGATGCAACCTGACTGAGAGACTGATGCAACATAGCCGAGCACTCTGATGCAACCTGGTCGAGAGCCTGATGCTACCTGACCAACTACCTTGATGCAACATGGCTGAGAGTTTGATGCAACATGGCCGAGCACCCTGATGCAACCTGGCCAAAAGCCTGATGCAACATGGCCGAGCACCCTGATGCAACTTGGCTGAGAGCCTAATGCAACATGGCCGAGCAGCTAATGCAACATGGAGAGCTTGATGCAACATGGCTGAGCACCCTGACGCAACATGGCCGAGAGTTTGATGCAACCTGGTCGAGAGCCTGATGCACCCTGACCGAGCATCCTGACGCACATGGTTGAGCTCCTTGATGCAACATGACCAAGAGCCTGATGCAACATGGCCGAGCACCTGATGCAACATTGCCAAGAGCCTGATGCAATTTGGGCGAGAGCTTGATGCAACATGATCGAGCGCCTTCATGCAACTTGGCCGATAGACTGATGCAACATGGTCGAGCACCCTGATGCAACCTAGCCGACCACTCTGACACAATATGGCCGAGCACCCTGATGCAACATGGCCGAGCACTCTGATGCAACATGGCCGAGAGCCTGATGCAACTTGGACGAGCATCCTGACGCAACATGGCCGAGAAACTGACGCAACATGATCGAGCACCCTGATGCATGTAAACTGGACTAATATAAGATTGAATTGAATTCTTCCTTCACTTAATTACCGTGAGAAGAGAGCAATGTATTCTTATACAAAGAGGTTACAACTTGTACAAAGCATAATGAAGGAAACTATCTAAAGCTTGCAACAGTATCCTTGCAACAGGATATTCATATAGGGATTCTTCCCATAATAGGAATGAGTCTAATGCAAATAGGAAAGTGTGCATTCACGTAATCTCTTCATATTTGGAAGGAGATAAATTAGGATTAGATTGGCTATCACAAGATATGCTAACATGCCCCTGCAAGCTGAACGACACATTAGTGATAGTGAGCTTGGACTGTAAGACTTTGAAATGAGAAGTGGAGATCCCTTTAGTAAAGACATCAGCGATTTGATCAATGGAACCAATAAATCGCACATCAATATCGCCGCGAACCACTTTCTCCCTAATGTAGTGGTAGCCGATTTCAACATGCTTCGTGCGAGCATGATAGACTGGATTGGATGCCAAGGAGATAACACTAATGTTATCACAATAGAGAACATGGGGAGATTTAAGAAAGAGTCCTAAATCTCGAAGGATCATGCGAATCCAAGTCAATTCCGCAGCGGTGTGAGCAAGGGAGCGGTATTCAGATTGCATGCTCGATCGAGCAATTGTTGCTTGCTTCTTGGCACTCCACGAAACCAGACTCGAGCCAATAAAAATACCATAATCCGAGGTAGAGCGGTGATCATTAGGATTCCCAGCCCAATCAGCGTCGGAATATGTAGTCAATGTAGGAGAACTTTTCCTGAATTGTAACCCATGATGAATCGAGCCTTTAAGAAAGTGAAGAATTCGTTTAACGGTAGCCCAATATGAAGTCCATGGAGAGCGCATAAATTGACAAACATGATTAACGACAAAAGCAATGTCAGGGCGTGTCAAAGTAACATATTGAAGTGCCCCAACGATACTTCGATATTCAGTGGGATCTGGGAGCGGATCACCATCCATCTTGGAATGTTTGTAGCCTGAAACTATAGGGGAGCTAAGTAGTTTAGCCCCATCCATCTTGGACCATCGGAGCAAATCGAGGACATACTTAGTTTGGGAGAGATATAAGGCAAGAGGGGTCTGATGAGCTTCGATGCCAAGAAAATAGTGCAAGGTCCCAGATCTTTCATGGCAAATAAATGGCTAAGATCTCTCAAAAGTTCATGCAAGGCCAATGATTAATTTCCTGTGACAAGAATGTCATCAACATAGATCAAGAGAAAGGTGAATGACCCATCATAGCGGCGAATAAAAAGAGAATTATCAGCTTCGGAGCCAAAAAAACCAAGCCCTTGTAGATAATCTGTGAGGTGAAGGAACCAGGCACGTGGAGCTTGCTTAAGGCCATAAGTGAACTTATGGAGATGACATATGTAAGAGGGATGACTAGGGTCCACAAATCCCGGAGGTTGGATCATCTAAACCTCTTTAGAGAGAAGGTTATGTAGAAAGGCATTGTGAACATCCATCTAACGAATAGGCCAACCGTTTTGAATGACAAGAGCTAGGACAATCCGAATTGTCGCATGCTTGACAACAAGACTAAAAGTATCGGTGTAGTCAATCCCAGGTTGTTGATGAAACCTTTTGACAACCAATTGTGCCTTCTAATGTTTAATGGAGCCATCAAATCGTTGTTTAATCTTGTAGACCCAACGACACCCAACAATGTTTTGAGTGGGTCGAGCCGGAACAAGAGACCAAGTAGCTTGCTTTTGAAGTGCATCAAATTCAGAAGCCATAGTATCACACCATTATGGTATTTTTGTTGCCTCAATGTAAGAAGTAGGCTCAAGTGGGACAACCAATGTTAGCAAGGCCATTGGTAATGGATGGCAAGTAGATATCCATGCTTTGGGTTAAAAAATTCTAGATTTAGAGCGAGAATTATAAGGGTGAGAATGGGTTGAATCTGAATTTTGGGAGATGTGGGGTGGTGCATGAGGTACAATTGGAAGAGGGTCAGAAGGAAGGGAAGGTGGAGCCGTAGGTGATGGTTCCTCAATAAGGGGTGGAGGATTGGAAGGAATAATAGAGGAAGGGAAGGGTTGTGCACTAAGTGAGGTGGCAGCTAGGGGTAAAGGCAGGGAGTGGGTATAGTTAGTGGGACCTGAATTGGAAGTTAGGGAAGAAGTGAGGGGTGCCTGCCAAGGGAGAGGAAGAAGGACCGGGGAGGAGCTCTCATTCATAATACAGGGAGAGGATGCTTTATCCAATTCAGCAAAGGGGTAGCAGGATTCATCAAAGACAACATGTTGAGAAAGGTAGGTACGACCCAAGCAAGGGTCCAAACATTTGTACCCTTGATGATTAAGGCTATATCCCATGAAAATACATTCAGTGATGCGATAGGAAAGTTTATTAGCCATGTAGGGACGAAGAACTAGGTAGCACTTGCACCCAAAACTACGCAAAACACTGTAATTAAGGAATTTTTGAAACAATGTTGCATACGGAGAGATATTGGTGAGACTATAGGAAGGAAGGCGGTTGATAAGAAATACTGTCGTAGCAAAGATATCATCCCAATAACGATGTGGCATATGAGAATGAGCCATGAGTGCCAAACCCGTTTCAACAATATGTCGATGTTTCCGCTCCGCGATACCATTTTATTGTGGAGTATGCGGGCAAGAAAGGCGATGAGAAATACCATGAAGAGAAAGAAAAATTTTAAATCGGAGACTAGTATATTCGCCACCACCATTGGATTGAAGAGATTTGATTTTATGATCCAATATATTTTCAACCAATGATTTAAAGCGCAAAAAAATTTCAAAAACCTCAGATTTACATTTGAGGGGAATTAGCCAACTGTAGCGACTAAAATCATTAACAAAAATGATATTAAAATGATAACCATTTATTGATAATTCGAGAGCCGGTCCCCACACATCAGTGTGAACAAGTTCTAAGGAAAAAGTAGCAACAGACTGAGAAAGCATAAAAGGTAAACGGGAACTCTTCCCCATTTGACAGGACGAATAAATAGATGAGAGCTTTGAAGACCCAAGACATGAGATATGCAGAGCAATGGCAGCCATAGATTGAGAAGCCGGATGACCAAGTTGATGATGCCAGATGTGACTTGAAACACGAACACTGGAAAATGCAGACAGAAAGAGAGTTGACCGCCCCTTAAATTGTATAGGGAGATGAATTGGATAAAGACCATCACTGATCCGTCCTTGGAAGAGGGTCTTCCCCAAAAGATTGTCCTTCATAAAGAAACCAGATGCAGTAAATATAAAATGACAATTGTTATCCTTGGTAAATTGAGAAATGGAAAGTAGGTTGGTTTTCATACTAGAAACATGAAGGATTTGTTGTAAATGGAAGTTAGCATTGTAAGCACCCAATTTTTACACTCTGCTTAACCATGGTTAAACTCCTTTAACCATGATTATCCCCAGCCAAACCCTAGTAGCCATAGGTGGACCCAAATTGAAACACTAGTGGCCCTAGGTAGACCCTAATGCAAACCCTAATTTAATCCTAGGTAGTGCCCTAAGCCCTAGACTAAACCCTAGCTAAACCCTAGGTGAACCCTAGACCTAACCCTAGGCCTAGGCCTAACCCTAAACCCTAGAGAAAACCTAGAATTCAAACCTATTTGGGCTCAAGACCCATTTCAAGTAAAACCCCTAAGCCCTAAACCTAGGCTAACCCTAGCTAAACCCTAGGTCTAACTCTAGGTAAATCCTAGACCTAACCTTAAGTCTAACCCTAGGCATACCGTAAGCTAAAAACCCCTTGGGCTCAAGGCCCATTTAGCATAGCGATTAAAAAAAAAAAAAAAAAAGAAGAAACAAGGCCTAAGGCCCAAAACTCGGGCCCATGGCCTTTTAGGGTTTTAGGGTTGGACCCACCGAAAAAAAGAAAAAGAAAAAAAAGAAAAGGGGGTTTAAATTTTAGGCGCCAACCCCATGTGGAAGCCAACATGTGTTGGCCCACACATGTGGGGGTTGGGCCCTAAAATGGAAACCCAACAACCAAAACAAAAAAAAAATTCAAAAAACGCCTACTGTTCATCATCTTCCTCGGGAAGACGAGTATAGCAGGCATCCTCCATCTGGTTAGTTGCCCCCTGCTCCAATCTTGGTCCCTCACGCCTCCTTTAATGACCAAAATACCCCAAGCTCTATCCACCCTCTTCTATTTAATCCCCACCCATAGCCACTGTTTCACGGACCCGTTTTTGAGAAAAAATCCAGAGAGAGAGAGAGAGAGCTCCGCCCACTTCGACTAGCCATCCACCTACTTCCACTTCCTTAATCTCCACCTGAGAACAAACCCAAGGCTATCCTAGTCGTCGGCAACTACCACCATGTGTTCCTCACTTCAGCCACCGTAGCCGAGAGGGTATACCCCATTCTTTTCCCTTTTTTTATTTACTGTTATTACCACTGTAAGGGACCCCTGGTCGCATTCCAAGGGTCCCATTTTGCTTTTTTTTTTTTTAAATTTCAGTAGCTAGCATAGCTGAGGACAAGATCTGCCCCCTTCATCTTCTTCATAGATGGGGGGTTTTTCCCCTTGAGGCAACACGGGTACTACCACCCCCCACCACATGACAGTGCTCCCTAAGGTTTGGGGGGTCCTCAATCCATGAGGAACCCCCTTGATCTTCATTAGCTAAGCACCACAGCCCAAAAAAGTTTTTTCAAAAAAAGAATTTCAAAAAAAATCCATTTCGGGTCACCCCCTGTAACCACAGTTTAACTACGGTTAGTGTGGGCCCTGGTCAAGACCAGGGCCATTGTTAGATTCCTCTCACTTAGGGCTACTCCCCTGAGCAATCCCAGCCCCTAACTCATCTTCTAACCGTAGTTAAATCAACCCCAAAGTGGGGTTGACAGTGTGCAAAAATGGTGGACTAGGTGACTTTGGACCTCTGTGGAGCCCATACCCGACCTCCTCCTTGGCCTAACAAAGGCCCAAATTGTTTCCTGAACTACAAGCTTCGCAACCGTGGTCTCGGATCCCCCAGGGGGTATGCTAAACCACAATTAAATCGTCGTAAACCATGGTAAAAAACCATACTGGATTTTTTGTGAAAATTTGTCATTTTATGTGATGTTGAACAAGGCAACTTTGGGCCTCTGTGGGGCTCACACCCGATCTCTCATTCGGCCCACCAACGGCCCAAAATGTTTCCTGGACTTCAGGCTACCTTCTGGTAGTCTCAGTTTCTAGTGTTCCTCTACTAACCATGGTTAAACCCATGCTAACTATGGTTAAAAATATGATAAAAATTTTGGGTTTTTTGCAATTTCTGACATTTGTAAGGGCCCAGACCAAGTAGGAGGCTAGTCTAGGCCTTGCCATGGACCTTAGGCTAACTTTTGATCAAGTCGGTCCCTTAACCATTGTTAAACCCACCTGTGGTTAACCCTTAATCATGGTTAAATAGCCCATGAACCCAAAAAATTCTGAAAAATCTATAAAAAAATCACAAATATTCCCTGGAGTCTAGAAATGTCATTTGTGACCATTTTCGATTTGGTTAGAGCCCTTAACCATGGTTAAACACCATATTTTGTTAACTTTTAACCATGGTTAAACAACCCTTAACCAGAAAAAATCTGAAAAAATACTAAGAAATTCCAAAATAATTTGAGAAGCCCAAAAATGACCTCTTTCGATCATTTAACCATGGTTATCATCCCTAACCATGGTGACCACCCCCTTAACCATGGTTAAGCAGTACTTAACCACGGGAAAAAATCTGGAAAAATCCCCAAAAAAATTCAAAAAGACCAAAAATACTGTCATTGGACTTTTTAACTATGGTTAATCATCTTTTTAACCCCGTTTAGCAACCTTAACTCTGAGTTAAAACACCTTGGGCCTCACCCCTTAGCCTACCGGGCCCAATTCAGGCCTATCGGGCCAGACCATACTAATCTTAACTATGGTTAACAATCCTAACCATAGTTAGTTTGACCTAACCCCGGTTAGCAATCCTAACCATGGTCAAATTTTGCCTTAGTATATCGGGCTTCCCTCTTGGCCTACCGGGCCCCCCTAGTCTACCGGACTTACCCTAGGCCTACTGGGCCCAAACCATGTACTTCGACCAACTCCGGTCAACCAAACTCTAGTCTACCGGACTAGGCACACACACGTACCCCTAGCCTTGGCACGGGCTCATGGGGTAGAACTACGCTCGGTCTAATCTCACCCCAATGTGAGTACGTAGACAACCTAACCCGGGTTCGACCTTAACTTAGCTTTTCTTTCTTACGATTAGTATTATCTTAAACATTTAGGCATTTGATTAAAATTAAACTTAATTTGGCTTAACCCTAGCAAGTAGGGAACCATTGAAAAGTGGAAGTGCCGGGGTACCTAACCCCTTTCCCGGACTTAACCGAGTCTCTTACCCTGATCTCAAATCACAAACTAAGACCTTATCCAAATCCTGGAGACTTATCCCCTCTGAATGAATAGGTGACGACTTTAAACTCACCCCGTGAGATCAAATCAAGGTTTCCCCAAAACTTGGGCTCACAAGCATCATTCTGAGAGAGCAAAGTAGAGCCTATATGAGAAATGGGGAGTTTGTTACCATTACCAACAATCAAGCAATCACCACCATCATAGTCAGACTGTAAAGAGAGGTTGTTCAAGTTTGTCGTGACATGATTCGAAGCTCCCGTATCGGTAAACCAAGTAGAAGAGTCATGCTTTGGTGCTACCATAGCTTTAAGCTTTTCAAGGGGTTGTTGGCCTTGATAGGAAAGATCAAGACGATGGAAGCAGTCAAGAGCATTGTGGCCAACACGGTTGCAGATCTGACAAGTTGAAGAAGAGCTTTGTTTAGAGGTAGGATTGTGTTGAGCATCAAAGGGGGCAGCACTACGATTTCCATTGTTGCGGTTCCTGCCACGACCACGATAGGAGTGATGCTTGCCACTAGAGCCCCCATGCCAGTGGGGCTGTAATGGGGAGGTGGGATTTGTAAAGAGTCTGGTAGAGGGATGCTCAGACGGGTGGGCAGCAACATGAGATTCTAACTGAAGTTCAAAGGTAAGGAGTTGACCAAACAACTCATCAAACAAGATGGGAGAGTTCCTATTATTGATGGAGGTATGAACGGGATCATACTCTTGGCCAAGATTATTCAAAACTTGATTACATAGATCATAGTCTGAGACAAGTTGGCCCATGGCTCCGAGAGCATCAGCAATGCCCTTCATCTTGTCTAAGTAATCTGTGATGGACAAGTCACTTTTCTTGAGAGATTGAAACTGTTGTTTCAATTGAAGAATTTGAGAACGAGACTGAATCAAATGTAGTCGTTCAAGATGAAGCCAGACCTCACGCGAGGACTGAAGACCTACCATACGTTGGAGAACAGGTGATGTAAAAGTGGCGTTGATCCAAAGAAGGACCAAAGCATCGTGCTCCATCCAGGTTTCATAAGTTGGGCTAACAGTGGTAGTAAGTTACTGCTCGGAATCAAGGACGAAGCGCGAAGGACACACCAAGGACCCATCGACGTATCCCAAAAGCTTGTTTGCCCAAAGAACTGGAACAAACTGGCTCTTCCAAAGTAAATAATTATCACGATCAAGTTTGATATAGATGAGATTCATGATGTTGGAAAAAACTATGGAGGAGGCCATTAATGGAGGACCGTATTAGGCTGATACCATGTAAACTGGACTAATATAAGATTGAATTAATTTCCTCCTTCACTTAATAACTGTGAGAAGAGAGCAATGTATTCTTATACAAAGAGGTTACAGCTTGTACAAAGCATAATGAAGGAAACTATCTAAAGCTTGCAACAGTGTCCTTGCGACAGGATATTCATACAGGGATTCTTCCCATAATGGGAACGAGTCTAATGCAAATAGGAAAGTGTGCAATCATGTAATCTCTTCATCTTTGGAAGGAGATAAATCAGGATTAGATTGGCTATCACAAGATATGCTAACAATGCAACCTGATCGAGAGACTGATGCAATTTGGCCTAGCACCCTGATGCAACATGGCCAAGTACCCTAATGCAATCTAGTCGAGAGCCTGAAGCAACTTGGACGAGTACCCTGACGCAACATGGCCGAGAAACTGATGCAACATGACCGAGAGCCTGATGCAACTTGGCTGAGCACCTTGATGCAACTTGGCTAGTGTGCTTCTTGTCGTTTGTGTGGCGTCTTCGCCAACAAGTGTGCTTCCTCTTGTTTGCGTGGAGTCGGGTGATGTTTTGTGGAAAAAAAATTGGAACAGAAAGTTGGAAAGGAATCAAGAGGAAGAGGAGGAAATGAAGGGGGTGACAGGTGAGAGGCTAAGGAAGAGGAAAGGAAGGGGACGAAGCCTGAGACTTTTGCCGGCTCATGAGAGTTACCTTTGTGCTGACTCAACCTTCTCATGTCCCTTTTTGTTTCCTTCATTTGACACGCAATTTAACCGGCTCCATTGCCGTCTTCAAATTCTCGAATTCCAGCCAAAATTTTTAGACACATGTTACTATATGGTGCAATTGCTTTCTCTCCAAATGGCAATTGACTAGGATCCAAACCCATTAGGTGAAATCAACATCAATTAAATACATAAAATCTATCTCATTACCTAATATCATGCATAATGGATAAACCTATAATTAATAACGAATTCATCTAATAACGACACATTTCATTATAAATATAAGCATTCGATCTTCAGAATGAAGTAATAGTTCTGAAGTAATATTTCTCTATTCTCTTTCGCTAATGACTAACATTAGTTTTCTTTGTTTTTTTCTTGCATTATTGTTCGTTTCGTCTCCTGCGAGAGATGTTCCATTTGACTTGTCCCCATCTCCATCACCTTCTCTTGCACCAAAGATCAAATCCAACTTCACCTGTGTTTGTGATCCTTCAAGGTTCGACGACTTGAGATTGGACATAGCGACCTTCTCCTATTGTGATTCGTTAAAGCTGCACAAAGAAAACCAAGCCAAATGCTCTGTCTAGTGAACATTTATATCTCAATCCGAAAAGAACATTTAATATGTAAATATCTACCTGGGATAAAAAAAAAAATAGTCCAAATAATATATAAAAATTCCAATGCAGTCCCCATATTACCGACACTAATTAAAAATCATCTCACTGTGTGCTCTTGATTGAATGCTTAGAAATTTGAATCATTCATTCAGGTAATTTGTTGCTAATCAAAAGTCAACATAACATTTTGACAAATTAGAGGAATGACCATTCTAAGAACCATCTTCATTTTAAGAACCCTGTAAGCAGGAAGAAATTTGCAGAATAGTATCCATGGCCATGCCAAGAAGCTGGGTATTTCGTATTGAAATTGTCATCTTGGAAGTTTGGTAGGGAAGTGGAGCTTCTACATGATGGTGCTAAAAGAATCATCTTGTTTATATGTATGTACATACAATGCATGATTGAGTCTTCACAAGTTACGAGTATTATTAGTCTAAAATCATAAGGGTATGCGTACCTAAGTGAATCCTAAGAAACATGTGCGCACCAACAAGTGTTATGGTTGGTTACTCGGTATGAATAATATATTTAAACCTCTTCACCTATATGGTGAAGAGTTATTTTAAGTAATCACACAAGTGTTTGCAAGTTGATCATGCTCACAAGTCACGTAAGACAAGATGCTCACAAGTAAATTAAGAAGACTATACTCACATGTTCCTGCACTTTGATTATGTATGTATATACAGTAGGCCAACACGGCGGAATCTGACTACTAGGAATGATTGGGTCAACATCCAAACCATGCAAATTAATGATCATTTAATAGTTGCTACTTATACAGTTATATAGGTGGTAGATCCGAATGGTGTTTATGTCCACCCAGACCTGGTCTCTACATGGACCGTGTGGGAAGAGATTAAAGTGGCATGAGAATTATCTCTGTGTTGGAGATTTTAATCAAGTTCTGGACCCAAATGAAAAGGTAGGACCCTCATTTTAGGTCTGCTGCTAAATGATTTCTAGGTATCCAAGACAGGAATGTAAGGTGCAGTTGTTTTCTTAATAACATCAGCTGCTGCTTTCTCGGCCGGTTTCTCAGATTCACGGGGACTCACCAGTGTTTTCTCAACATCTTCAAACTTGGCAGTGGCCCATGCCATTCCCACACTCCTGACAGAACTTGGTCCATCTATTGTCAGTGTAGATACCTCATCTCTTGAAGCATACCATGTGCTACCGCATGCACTACATTCCAACTGGATCCACAACCAAATAAAATGAGTCAGTTCATGGGCAATTGCTTAGACAAACACAACTTCCTGCCATTTATCCATAAAGAATCTAGCATAAATGTGTCCTGAGTCGGGCCTTTTTGACAAAAGATGTGAGAAGAATTTCATGTGGTAATCATGAGATCTCATGATATATGATCCCTCTATATTAAGTAGCTATATATTAGTGTTTGAGAGGCAAAATAGAATCTTTCTCACAACCTCAGGTGTTCGATGAACAATGTTAGTATTTGCTCTTTTACACGTTCTCATAAATCTGTCATACATGACGTCTTTTTTTTAAGGCTTAGCACATTTAGACACTATAGGTGGTGTTTGGATTGGATTTTATTAGCCAAAAATCAATTCTGATAAAATTGATTTTGTAAAATTAATTATCAAACAATCACTTTTTCAAATAATAGTGTTTGGAGAATACGAAGATGATAGACTCAACTTCGTATTCCCCTAACACTATTATTTGAAAAAAATAATTATTTGACAATTTATTTTACAAAATCTATTTTATCAGAATTGATTTTTAGCTAATAAAATCCAATCCAAACGCCCCATATATATCTATTAACATGTAAACACAAATATATTCACTTATTTAATAAATTAAAAAATGTGACCGAGTTTCTCCTCTAAATTTTCAATTTCAGGCTCACAAAGCAATCCAAAATGCAACAATTATGCTGTAGGTCCTTGAAGAAAAATGGAACACACTTCTGTTGGAAGTCCGCACCATTGATATGAATCAATCAGCAAATAATATTATCTGCCTACGCCTATAACTCTAGAGATACTAAATCTAGAATAAAAGGTCCAAGAAAAGGAAAATCGCGACAACCTGATAGCGGTCTCTAAGTCCTGCTTGGATGATATCTATTAGAGCCACTTTCTTCTTCATGCATCTTGAGCATCGAGCATCCGTCATCTGTTTCACATGCTAAGCAACATGCTGAGCACATACATAATGCACAATGTAAATCCAGTAAACAAATACATAAAGCAGAATTAACAAAAAAATTGTGACCTGCATGCTCTCTGACTCCTCAGGCTCCTTAGTTGCTGTCTCCTCTGCTGTTTGACCATCCTAGAAAGGTGCAAGATGTGTAAAGAGAAAGCAGTCTTTCCTCAATTCAAATTAAGCATATTTTAAACAGCTTGATGATTTTATATAAATGGAAAACTAAAAATAGACTCACCTACATGAGTGATCTAACACTTAATTGTTGTAAATTTCAAAATGGTGTAACGATAACTAAAATATTAATGGAGTCTTCCCAGAACTAACAATACTATTATGCAAATGGCAGCAAGAACAGTCAGTTATTATCTGTTGTTGTGACATGTGTTATGTGCAAAACCGAACACATATAATTAGACACAACTGCTTTAAATCGAGAAAAGAATGCATGCACACACATGTATATAGGAATTAGCTCTTCCCTTGAGTGAATAGCATACTGAACTCGTATAGCCTACATTACCCAGTGAAAGGTTGCGGACCAAGCTCAAGTATAAGTGTATAACCCCCATTCGAGTGAGATTCAATTAAAGCACGTGGACAAAGCTCCAAGTATATCCCCCACTCGAGAGAGATTATCATGTATGGGTGTGAAGAACAAGGGTAGAGCAGAATACACATACCTACTGAGTAGGTTAATTAATTGCAGTCATAATCTCATGCTTGACCGTCTTGATCGAGGATTCATTTTCTAAACTAGTAAGTTATAATTTAAAACAACTAAAGAGATAGCAATCTGTTTGTCAATGTAGACATTAATAGTTACAATGTAACTCCTTTCTTGATTTGGTGCCAAATATTGATTGTTGGCAGACACGACTAGAAAATTTTCAGCATGTGTTTACAACAGAGATTTAAAAGACATTTGAGGATTACTCCTTCAGGCAAGGCTCAACAAAAAATGTCTCAAGGCACAACCTTAGAAGTTCAAATCCCCAGAGGCTCATGCCTCAAATTGCAAGGTGTACATAAGGCACACATCTCACGGTTTGAGGCTCGCCTTATTCTAAGGTGTGCGGCTCATGCATAAACCAAAAACAGGATTCTAGCCTCAAAAATGCCACTCAATTTACATATTTTTTTTTAGTCTAATGCTCTACTTATTTTGGTCAGTGCATTTAGGGTTTTTAGCATCCTTTTTCAAATTAAAGTTTTTCCTATTCATGGTTCTAAATTTCATTTCTGTGGGAAATTTTGCATGATATTTTTGGAATGGTATAATATTATGCAATATAGGGAAAAAAAAATAGAAAAACAAGAAATTTTTCACTGGAATTTTAGGAAATGCTAGAATAGGCTCAGACACATGAGTACAAACTTCGGACTTAAAAAATAAAAAAGAATCACATGAAATAAATAGGAAAGGTTTGAGAGGGAGGGGGGGGGGGGGGGGGGGGGGGATTAATTGTTGATGAGCATGCATGTATGATACCCTGACATCTACAATTATATTTATACCTTGTTAGTAAATCTAACAATCATACAAAACAAGTCTATAAATTCAAAAGTACAATCAATAATTACAAGTACCCTAATTAATTTGTTTATTTACTGTAAATATAATATTTAATTAAAATACTATTTCAAGCATGGTAATAAAAATCGCTGAAACTGTTATGTAAATGTTTCAATAGACACCGAACTAATACCATCATTACTACCTTAAAATAGTATAACTAAAAACCAGTCGTATGACATAAAGGGTGTCATTATTTACTTTAGTAAAAACAACACAAAATATCATTTACTTTATAAAGACATGGTCATTTATAGTATAAAAACATGTAACGGCTTAAAATGTATTTTTTTTTTACTATCAACGACCTAAAATGAGTTGTTTTTACTGAAAAAGATATCAGATATGTCATTTTTCTTATAAAGACATTTCCATTTTTTAGTAAAGTATAAACGACATATAATAGTATCATTTTTAGTATAAACGACTAAAAAAAAATTGGCCACTACTTTCCAGACCGTAATGCCCGTTACGTAATGGTTTCGGCAAAGTATGCTACATAACCCATAACTATGTAAACCTTGATTTCAAGTACCTAACTAGAAAATTTAATGTACCCAAGTTAACAATAATTTGAGACGAAAATATATGATGGATTACCCATCAATATCTATGTTATATTCATATTGTCTAAATATACTTTTGTTTTCTAATCATTTTATAGTTTTTTTGAAACAAAATTTTGAAAATTAGAGTGCCTAATAATACATATCTTTATAGATAATGGATATAATGGTTGATTACTCCGATAATTAATCTACCAAAATAATTAATTTTTGAAACAAAAAATATATAGTGGTTACTCATTATATACCTAACTTTAAAAAAAAATATCTAGCAGTTACTCATTATATACCTATTTTGTGTACATAAACTTTATTTCTAAATCACTGTTTTAAATCAGTAGAATAGCTTTCATTGTTACCCATATAAAATTTAGGATCTAAACTAAATATTTAAAGTGAAAACTCAAAGGATTGAGGTTTTATGAAGGTTTTTTTTTTCATTTGTCACTTAGCTTTTTTTCATTTAAAATTTAGAATAGCCTTTTTTCATTTTTTTTTTCATTTAGTGTAAAAGCATTAAAGATCCATCGATTTGATTTATTTACAAATAATTAAACTAAAATAGACCTAGATTTTATGAAAAAAAAATAGTGACCAGCAAATACAAAGAAACAAACCTTGGGTTGAAATCGTAGACACTGTCATGTATTGTCAGATTCTCCCAAAATTTGAGGAATATATTGGAAATTCTCATTAGAGAACTAAACCAAGCAAATGAGTTTCTTTAAAATTCCTACCAAAACAGGAGTTCAGTTGAAATTTTGCAATTTCTTAACCAAAATTTGGGAAAAATATAATGTTAAAGAAGGTCAAAATATAACAATATTTTGTCAAATATAAAATATTGGTAGATAGTTTTTAGAAATTTAATACAAAAATTTTTAACTTTGGAAATGCATTGGGATTTGGTTTCATTAAGTGGGAAACATAAAAAATTTATGTAATTTTTCGGATCATGGGAAACTTACAACTATGTTCTTAGTAGACCTTGAAGGGATATGGAGCCATTTGCCTACAGGGATTTGGAGCCACCTTGAGATCATTCGTCACCTGATAAAACACTTTAAGATCTATTCTATTATGGATCTCCCTCATCATTTTAGAGAGTTAAAACTTGAACCAAAGCACTCCTTCAGCTGCCACCAATTATACTCATTGTACATGATCATCTCAACCAACTCCCCTTTATTTATTTTGATAAGTATCAACTCTCCTTTATTTTCACCACATTAAGAAGAAATTCTATATTTCTATTAATTTTTATTCATTCCTTAAACATCTTTAAATGGTTAGGATGTAAGATGAAAAGCCTTCCACTTCCCATCTTTAAAATATGAGTTTAATTGTAAAATGAAGAAAATTTACAATCTGACAATATGCAAATATTTCAGTCATGTAATCTAGTGGATAAATTGAAAAGAATCTTGAAAAAAATATAATGCTCTGACGCATGCTTTGATTTTTCCATTAAATGCCCTAACTTACTGAGAACTTTTACTTATCTTTTAATTTTTATAAATTTTTTTGAATCATTTTTTTAAAATCTAAAAAGTTCCTTTCAATTATTTGTAATATATATGTATTTATTGTTTATTAGGTTTCCTGACAAAATTTAATATTTTCAATTCTTTTATATATTTTTGGATTCTAATATTATAAATCTAAAATAAATAATTTAATTATGGGAAAATCCTGCATAACTGTGAATGACTGTAGGCTTGTTGATACTTGATACTAACCATGAAACAAGACTGAATCATGTCCCAAGCCACTAAATCCAAAGTTCTCTCTTAGAAGCATATTGATCTTCATAAGTAACAAATAAAATATAAAGTGAAGAAAGAAATCAGCTACAAAAATAAATACCCAGAATAGATACTGTACCTTTAATTCATTAGGTGACATGTTCAGTATGTTTGAAAGCTCCAGCTCTCCCTTTAGTAGACGTCTAGCTAATAGTGCATTGTTCTGCAAAAGGATATCAAGATTTGATGGCTTCAGCACCAGTGTGATAGTGTTAAGAGAACACTTTAACTGTTTAAAACAGAATCTCCAATAAAATTAGAAAAGAGCATTGCATATGCCAACAAATTCTCCTTACAGCACCTTCAAAAGAAGCCTACAAGTTTGTATTTGTACAGAAAAACTCATGCATCAAGACACAATACAGAATGAAAATGAGGCATTTGTAGGGTTATAATTAAAAGCACTCTACAATTTGGCGACCAAGACTGGATAAATGTTTTTATTGTACGTATTTACAACTTGAGGAAATCAAAAAATTTACAGGATGATATATACAGAATACTGATTAAATGGGAAAATATGGAAGTATGTCAGGTGAATGCACAATACTGTGCAAATCTATGAAGAGGGTTTTTTGCAATCATATCAATAATGCAAAAGGCCAAGAGCTAAAATAACAGGCAAAAGTCCCCTCGCCTTAAGATTAAACACCAGCTGTCGCATCTTTTGGTTATACTTCTGAAAATCATAGCCAAGAGCTTCATGCGACGCCTGCTCAAGAGCAGTTACTGTTGGAACAGTAGCATTTGGCCAGTGAATACTTCCATCACCCTGTAAAATGCAATAAATTTTCATACCAGTTGCACAATTACACCACAAACATCTCAATCATAAGATTAGAATAATGATCATCACCAAACACAATGACTGATCATAAATCACATAATAATTGAAAACCTGCAAAATTTTGGGAGGCAGTGGATGCACTTGAGAAGACAACTCTTTACAGTAGAGCCCCCAATATTCTCTACCTTTTAGTCTTCAGGGTAAGAGATGGGGAAATTATATTAATGGAATAAGTGAAGAGATGTTTGTCATGGCAAACCAATGTGTGTCTCATGCATTCAGTGCCTTCCCTCATGATGGACCTGAATGATGTAACCTTCACTCCTGCTATTTGTAAGAGTCATGGAAGTATATAGATGGAGGTATAAAGGTTCAGTAACATTCAATAAAACGTGTCAATGTAGTCAAGTGTTAAAGCCACATCTAGGTGAAGAGGGCTCCCCAGTCACTTAGGCAACCAAAATTTACTTTATTTATCAAACCTATAAAAATTTAAGATATTTATATATAATTAAATTTGAAAAAGTAAAAAGAATCATAATCAATGCCTTGTCTCAAATGTTTTTAGTTGGCCACACAAATCATGTTATGCCATTCATTGAGCCACGCAAATTTGAAATAAAGTAAATGTAAGACAAATATGCTATTAAGAAAAATAAAAAGCATAATTTGGAGAGAATGGGAGAGAGATCTAGAAGCAACAACCTTGGACAAAATATGTTACAACAAAAATGGTTTGTACATATATACATGTATATATATACATTAATTTTTGTTAAGTACTAAAATATGTGGGTCTTTGTCACTAGAACTAGAGTGCTAGGGAGACAAGGCCTAGGAACCTGTGGCACTAGGTGACCTCAACTTAACGAGCGCACACTCAACCCTACTAGGTGAGAGGGGTCTTGGCTAGGCTAGGCGGTAGCATACACATTGCCTATGTAACATTTCAACTACAATGATAAGTGTATGATTGAGGTCTTCCAATGCACAATGCCACTAGATGGGAATGGGCATGATCATCTCTCAACTGTAAGGGGTGCTCCTGAAAGGTAAGCAAATCCCAGATAGGTAATCTTATTGCCAATGAATGAGTGGACACGAGGAGCAAGAGAGGGGAGGCGAGTATCCTATGCAAGCTAGATATGGAGAAGGCTTATGATCACCGTTCATTGGAATTTCTTGGAGCAAGCAAACTAAATATGGAAAAGCTTTGAGAAGAATGCAGTTCGGAATCAGGTGGAGAGAGTGGATGAGGTTTCTTATGCGTTCAGTGTCTTTTCTATTTTAGTCGATGGTTGTCCGACAAGGTACTTAGGGAGGGGTCATAGGCAAGGTGATCATCTATCATACTTAGTTTCTATTATGATTACGGAGGTGTTGAGTAGAATTTTTTTTATCGGTGTTGATCATCAAAGAGAAGAGAGTGGTATTATATGGATTTTTTTGGGTAAGGAGGGTACTTAGGTGTTGCACCTCCAGTTTGTGAATGATAATCTCATGTGTGATGCATCCCTTAGGAAGTTAGGGTATTAGAGATTTTGTTTAGGTGCTTTGAAAGAGTCTCTAGGCTATGTATCAAACTCAGTAAAAGTGAATTATTCAGGTAGGGTGAGGTGTCTAATTTAGGAGAAATAGAGAGCTATGTGAGTTGTAAGATTGGGCACTTCCTGGCCAATTATATTAAGCTGCCTCTTAGGACTAGTTTCAAAGTCGTCTGTGTGGGATCTGGTCTTAGAGAGTGAATAGTAGGTTGGCATCGTGGAAATCTTTGTTGCTATCTAAAGGAAGGAAAATTACATTGGTAAATAGCACTCTATCTAGCGTGCTCTATTACTTCATGTCTTTTCTGACCATTCATGTCACCATAGTAAGTTTGTTATGGAACCAAAGAGTAAAAAGTGAGAAAATATCATTTAGTGGAGTTGGAAGGATGTTTGTCCTCTGTCTAGATGAAGGATAAGAGTGAGATCCTTGAAGGATATGACTAAAGCGATGATAGGAAAATGGTTGTGGAAATATGGTGAAGAAAAAGAAATCATTGTTCAATTAATCTTATTTATGTGACCTATCAAGAGTGTAGTTTGGCCTGGCTAGGCGAAGCGATGCCTAGGCGATAAAAATAATTAAATTATATATAATTTACATATATACACCTAGCAATTCAAACCTCCTAGGGTTAACAATAGTGTTACAAGTCTCGTTCTTGGTTTTTTATCAATTGAAGTTTTTCTCGGGAGATTTTCAAATTTGAAGTTTTTTTCCCAGGTATTTCTCACCTAAATATCGGAAATGATTAAAAATTACATAAAATAATACAAAAATTTTGGGTTTTTCTCGCGATATTTTTAAAATATCGGCTAAATCTCATGATATTAATGTGATAAAAAGAAAAAAATCATATTTTCTCTTGAGATTTTTAAAACATCGCGATAAAAACGGAGTTTTAAACATTAGATGGTTTTCTCGGGAGAAATTAGGTATTTCTCGAGAGATTTGTAACAGTGGTTGAAAATAATCTAGGCAAATTAATATTTAATGTTGTAAAGCTTGAATGTAAGTCTTTTTCTGTTGAACTCTTAGTTGACTTTTTGACCCTATAGATGAAAATATTTTTGAAAACTAAAATATGAGATTTTTTTTACCGGACTTTTGGGTTTTAGTAATGTTCTGATATAGTAGAATTTATAAAATTTTAAGATTTGAAAAATACCTTAGCATTTGCAAGTTAAAATTTTGACTTAATCCCTAAAAATCATATTTTGTTCTTGAAGTGGAAAGTTGACTTTGTATTCTTCTGAAATTTGAACCTAGGATAATTTTTTATTGAATTCAAATGGGGGGTATAACCTTATTTACATATAAAAAATTATCTTAAATAAATTAAAGGCAAATAAGCTGTAAAATAGGCTAACAATTAGAGAGGCTAGGTGACTTCCACCCGCCTAGAGGGGCGCCTAGGCAATTCTAGTCCAAAACCACCTAGGCTAGCCCAAGCGAGTGAAGCGACGCCTTGACTACACTGCCTGTCAAAAGAAGGAATTATAAATACCATATAAGTAGTTTATGTGACCATGTGAGTGATTTGTCAATGGTAAGTTTAGCATAATATCTTGGTCCACAATGTCATTTTAAAAATTTTGTATTTCCTTGTACTGATTAGTTGAAAAGTTATGTAAAGCCCTTCCCCCTTTCTCCTTCTTACTTACATTTATTATTTATTAATAATTTCTTTATCTGTTCATTCTTAAACAATAATTGCGTGAAGAAGCATTTCATTGTTCAACTATAGTCTTGCATACCTTTTAACATATATCATCTTATATCATATTAACTTGTAAGTTGAAAGGTAATCAATGACAATATTTAAATAACTCACAAAAAGGCTGATCTTTTATGTCAACTACTTCGGAAAAAATAGTTATGAACGACTTATAACTTCTCAGTATCCTGTGAGTACAACATTTAATTACTCTAGATTTCAGTCACGATTGCACCCGTTGAAATGAAAGGAACACGGCAAGTTCCACATATCAAGTGGAATGGCTTGACCATGTGAGATCAATCTACTAATAGAAGACGTTCATGAATATCTACAAGCTCTTGCATTAAACTAAAACTCCTAGTTGCGAAAAGCATATCACAAATGGGGGAGAAATAGTTAACCGCCTACCTTTGGACTATTTTCTTGGGAGTTGTTTTTGTGTGCTTGTTACCACTTGCATGATCAATGCCAACTGATCCACCTTTTTCTTTATCATCTGTCAGCACATTCTCCTTTGAATCACATACAAACTGAATTCCTTGAAGTTTCTCCAACCACTTGTCGTGATGTGTTTCTCCAGTTAGTGCCTTGAAGTTTTCTAAAATGGTGTAGAACTCTGGGGCATTACCTGTACAACTTCCTGGTGTTTCTGATTTTAGATGTTGATTGGATCTGGTTGTTGCATCATCTTCCCTTGAAACATCAAGGGGTGACATGTTTTTCCTTCTGAGCATCCGATTATTCATCAACTGATCTTCCTGATCAACAGAGGCATCTTCAGTCTCAGCATCAGCAAGTTCTCCTAAACGATCTCAAGTTTTCTGTACAAGAATATCAATTTCATGTTGTTTGTTGTCCTCGTAATCTTTATCTGTTAGTTTCCAAAGTTTCTTCTCAACAGTATCGTACACCTTTTGCACAATAAAACCAGGATGCTTAGAACGACGTGGAAGCTGCTTGTGTAAGGGGACAAAATGCACCACACACTTGTGCATTATAGATTCTGCTGGAACCTCATCATGGTGGAAACTGTAGAATAGCTCCCTCATATCATGTGCTTGCCAACTTCCACCTCCACTTTTTTCTGTCTCTTCAGGACGATAAAACCACTGTCCAGTTACCATCATACTCCCATTATTGGCCTGAGTAATGTCCTGTCAACAAAAGAACAGTTTCATGCTTTGGAAGAGGACAAGTGAATGAATTTGCAAATACAAAATCCACAACAAGAAATGTCGAGACCCAATAGATAGAAAACCATAAAAGAAACTGAATCAAAGAGAAGTAGAATAATGCATGTAACATGCACATGCAACTCGTAAAAACTTAGGAAATGCTGATGATACATAATATGAGGAAAAGATTAGCAACAATGATGTCTGCATGTTTACATAAAAGAAAAGAGAACATTGTATTTAAGAACGGGGAGAAGCTTTCAAGTTTTCATTTCTTGCTTTCTTTCAAGGACATTTACGAAGTATCAAGTAATTCAAATGCATAAATGCTTTTCTTGACAAGGATGAGTCGTTTTCCATTGAAGATGGCCATGTAGTAGAGATCAGGGTGGGGCATTGAGGCCATTCACATCCCCTAGAGGTAGTAGGCAGCGGTTCATCAACATTAAACCTCATTCAAGTGGATATTCTGGATTCGGTAGAAAGTATTCTAGCATCCGCTCCCAATCTGGGGGGGTTATCCAATTCAATTCCAAGTACTCCATGTGAGAAGGGAGTCCTGTTGTGTGGAAAACTTCAGCCAGCCGAGAGGACAAAGCAAAACTTCCAGAGCTCTGCTCTCCAATCTAGTCCTTTAATCTCCTTCTTCTTGCATTTCTCCGCTGATTCCTGCACATGTACCTACCCTTTGACCTATGTTGAAGTTTTGTGAAGACAAATCTCTGTTTATGAACTACCTCAGAGACCTGTACATCCTTCTCTGCTACTCACTGATTGGGAGATGGAGCAGGCACCTCAGAGCTGTCTCCCACTCTACCTAAGGCTCCTGACTTCATAGCATTGGTTCCTTACAATTGGAGTGGTTCGTGGTGAAGAGCGATAGTGCCCTTCTGCTCAGCCATTTGATTGGTGCCTCATGGACAGGTGGTTTCAAGCCCACCGCCGAAACCATCTCATCTATTGTCCTCTCCTCTTCCTTTTTCTTCACCCATCTTTGCTATTTCCTTCTCAAGTTCCTTTTCTGATTTTTAGTGTACCACTTGCTTCTTTCGTTCATATTGCAGGCCTCCTCCAGCCAATCACCATAGTCCATAGGGCTCCTTGCTGGGACCAAGAGAATGGATATTTGCAGCTAATAGGTCTGTCTCGGCTGCAATCCTCTGATTTCTATTGGACCAAAAAGGCAATTGGTTCTCATTCCCTCTGAACTTTTGACCCTTGACCATACCTATTGCACCACTTAGTTTAGGCCCAGACTGGTTGTCCTTCGGCAGCGAATGTACAGTTGCAAAATGATAACAATTAACCACTACCCAGAAAGGGAGGTCCGCCAAGGGTAAAGGGCCACGTATAGGCTGAACTAGAGCTTCTTCGAACTGTCGACAAGTCTTTCGGCCAAGCTCCATGAACTCCGGCAGAACCTTGCAACACTCACATAGCTCCTCCTTCCAACTCAGAATATTTACCGGGTAAGAAATAGTGTGAAAGATCAATGAAATCAAGCGAGGAGTGCTTCTAGCATCCTGCACCCTAATTTTAGCCATTGAAAGGTCCAACCTCACCTTCGTTGAGTGATGGACTTCAAGTAACCCACCATAGATTTGCCCTATCTAGGAGAACATTGAAGGCACCCATAAATGTAAGGGGATGCCCTTTAGAGAGAACCAACGAGGTTTCCGGAGACCGGTGAAAGAACGCGTTCGTCGCTGGCCACCATCAGCGGAAACCCACAAACTGACCATTGCTCAACAGGAAACTCCTTTGATCACAGAGTTTTGGTTAGTGAAACCCATTTTTTGGGTGATATTGTTGTGCGGAAATCCCTTAGGATAGAATCAACGACAATGGAGAAATAAATAAAGTAAATAAGGAAAAACACACTAGAAAGCAAGATTTATGTGGTTCGGCCTAAATGTCTACGTCCACGGTCAAAGCACACCAAATATCTCCACTAATCCAAGAGAAGATTACAAAAGAGAATAGAAGAACCCACAACGAAGATCAGAACCCAAGGAAAGTCCACAATGCTCTCTCTCACACAAATCTTCTTGTTCTCTCAACCCAAACCCTAGCGATGACAATCTTACTTTACAAACCCTAATCCTCAAGCCTCTCTTTTATAGCCAAAAGAGACCACAAACAAAGAGGAAACGAATCCCTAACAAAATAGGAGTTTCCCAAAAGAGAAAACTCTCCAAAACTGAAAATAGCGACTTTCCGGAATCCAAAGCATTGCTCCACCGATTGATCGACCATTAGTGGCTAATCGATTGCCCAAGGCACCGATCGATTGGCCACCATTGGCCCATCGATCGCTCATTCATAAACATGAGCCAAAAAGTTCACAAATCTCCGCATTGGCGAGAATCCCACGAACACCCTTCGATGTGTCATCTCGCTTTGACCAACATAATCCAAAACCGAATGCAAGGTTCCACCTCGCCGAACTTGGAGTAAGTCTAATCAACTTTTTAGACTTCTCCATTCAAACTCTTTCACCCTATTGTGAAAGAAGTGGAGTCCCCGAATCCACCTACAAATCATCATCAAAGATGAATGTCATATATTCAGCCACCTTCATCTTCAAATGCAAACCCATATTGTTTGCCAAAACTCGCGCCTCCTTTGCCAAGCTAGAATTAGGAACAACAAGAGCTTTCTTCGCCTTAGATACTCCACCAAAAACTGTGTTTCCTTGCAACACATACAAGTTCTTGCTTCTTCTACCTGTCATCACAATCGAGACCCCTTTTCGAACCTTTAGCACTCCACCATGTGCATAGAATTTGCACCCCCTAGAGTCTAAACACTCAAAGAGATCAAATTTTTTTTCAGATCTAGGACATGTCTCACTCCCGTCAATGTCCTCACACCATTGTGCATTCTTATTTTGATTGTCCTTATCCCCAAGAATCCTACAGGGTGTATTATTACCCATTAAGACAGTGTCGCCTTCAACTTTGTAGTAGGTAGCAAACCAGTCCCTATTTGGACATACATGATGGGAACAACAAGTCAAGAATCCACTTGTCCTTAAACCAACTATTAGTTGTAGTAACTGAAAGGACCATGGGATCATCGTTCGGATCCTTAGAATCTTTATTAACCACATTGGCTATACTAGAGGATTTTCTTTCCTCCTCCTCACTTTTCCTTAAACGACACTCATGACTTTCACTACTTTGTGCACTCTTTATCAACTCATTAGAAAGAAGAGCGGTAATAACATGTTCCAAACTGATATCCTCCTTTGCGTAGAGCAACGTCGTAAGAAGGTGCTCAAGCGAATGAGATAGGGAAGTAACAAGGAGTAGGGCTTTGTCCTCTTCATTAAATTTCACACCAATGCTCGTTAATTCAACAATAATCTTATTAAAATCACTAAGATGGTCGGAAATTTTCCGGTTAGTAAGCGATTTCGTCATGTAAAGGCTCTCTAACTTCAACCAAAGTCTTGAAAACGTCTCATCTTCGAGAATATTGTAAAATACATCATCCGCTAGGCAGAGACGGATCACACTCATTACCTTCAAATCGAAATCCTCCCAATCTTCATCCTTCAAATTTCCAGGCTTCTTATTTTTCCCTTCAATGCTTTGTGCAAGCCTTGTTGGATCAACAAGTCACAAACTTTGATTTGTCATAACCCGAAGTTTTTACTTCCATCGAATTTCTCCACTTCGAATCTAGAATTCGTAGTCTTTGTCGCCATTCTAAACCAATAGCTCTGATACCAGTTTGTTGTGCGGAAAACCCCTTAGGATAGAATCAACGACAATGGAGAAATAAATAAAGCAAACAAGGAAAAACACACCACAAAACAAGATTTATGTGGTTTGGCCTAAATGCCTACGTCCACGGTCAAAACACACCATATATCTCCACTAATCAAAGAGAAGATTACAAAAGAGAAGAGAAGAACCCACAACGAAGATCAAAACCAAAGGAAAGCCCACAATGCTCTCTCTCACACAATTCTTCTTGTTATCTCAACTCAAACCTTAGCTATGGCAATCTTACTTTACAAACCCTAATCCCCAAGCCTCTCTTTTATAGCTAAAAGAGACCCCAAATAAAGAAGAAACGAATTTCTAACAAAATAGGAGTTTCCCAAAAGAAAAAACTCACCAAAACTAAAAATAGCGACTTTCTGGAATCCAAAGCATCGCTCCACCGACCAATCGGCCACGGATGGCCGATCGATCGCCCGCTCCAAAACATGCTCACTTCGAGCCAAAAACTTCACAATTTGTCGCACGATGAACATCATAGAGGAATATCATTACGATATCGTCATTAGGTAACACCTCTTTGAAGTTATGAGCCACTTCATCCCAAGTATCCTCCGCTCCTTGCCCACCTATAGAACACACCACTGCTTTTGCCCAAACCCCAAAAGCTTCCATATCAAAATCCACCACCACTTTATTGGAACCCTTTTCCTACTCTACATGGCTTTTGATACCTTCTATTTTGATTTCCTGAAATTCATCTGGCCACCTTATCCATGATAGGAATTTATTATGGTTGACTCTCACGTTGATCCTGGACAGGGGTCCCCGTTTGGCCTTGTTGAGGAGTGACGTATCTTAACACAGCACAAAAGGCCTTCCATCCCGATGTTCGTGGACCCTTAGGGATGATTACCCTTCTTCTAGTAGTGGATCCCTGGAATAAAAACAACACTGGGAAGGCTAGCTCTCCGGTGCCCTAAACGGTTTTGGTATGGTTGTGTGGAAATCCCATCCGAGTCCAATGGGGGTTAGAAGGTGGTGATGTAAGGATGGGCTGAGTTTTCTAATAATACCTGCCTTAAGGTAGGTAATGGGGAGCATATCAATTTTTGGAATGATCATTGGTGTGGCAACCTTTATCTCCTTGCATCCAACAAAGAGGCCTCGGTAGTCGAGTATTTAGAGTGGCGGGATGGGATGTTGGTCTGGACTCCTAAACTAAGGAGGAACTTATTCTATTTGGAAGTTTAGGATCTTCTACGGTTATTATCAATCCTCCAGCGGGTTACCCCCTTCCCTCTCATTAGGAATAGTCAGGTCTGGTCCCTAAACAACAAGGGTGGTTCTCAGTGAGATCATTTATGCACGTCTTGCAATCTGGGCCTATTCTACCTTTTCCTCATTTGTGTGGTTCTAATCGATGCCTTCAAAGGTATCTCTTTTTCTGTGGACAACAGTTTTAGATAAAATCTTAACTTGCGATCATCTCATGCAGAGAGGAAGGTGTCTGGCTAATAGGTGTTTCATGTTCCTTTTAAGAGAGGAGTCTGTTGATCAATTATTATTGTATTGCCTGGTTGCGAGAGAGGTTTGGTCTTATTTCCTTTCTCATCTTCGGATCCATTAGACCTTTCTCAGATCCTTGCGGAGTTTCTTATCTTGTTGGCTTTTAGTACCTGTTCCGGATCTGGTGGGAGTAGTTTGGCCTTTCCTCTCAAGGGCAGTAACATGGGCCTTGTGGCAAGAGAAGAACATGTAGGTGTATGAGGACGCAACCTTGACCATACCCCATATACTGGATCGTGTTAGATTTCTTATATTAGCTTGGGGTCTGTTCAGGGCGAGGGTGGAGACCCTTGGGGGACAACTTTTGTCTCAATGTACCATTTTTGTTTATGTTGTTTTTTACTTTCTTTTTGTTGGATCTCGTGGTTCACTATTGGTGAATCTCGTGGTGTAACTCTTTGTTTATTTATTTACATCCTATTTATCGATCAAAAATAATAATTTTTGCTCACTTCTAACCAGGCACATCTATGATCAATGGAATGAAAATTATAAGCGTAAAAAGTTAGCATATTATACAGCCAGGACAATCTATTAAGTAAACTGAGAGAACAAGAAGTGCAACACGAAGAAGAATGTGAAAAAAAGAGTTTGAGATACGTTAATATAAACAATATAACCCATATTATAAGTGTCATAATGAACAAAAATAACATAGACAGAAAAACTAAAGAAGAAGTGGTGCCTCATTTTATGGATCTGTTAGCCATTACAATTTTACATCTGACAGTGTACGTAAAGACTGCTTTCTGTTAGATTGTTAAGATGAATAATCTGCACAGGCTCATTGCTCTTGGACTATCAAACTTGTTACCCTACAATTAGACTATGCAAAGAAAATGACTACACCAGATACCTTGTCTTTAATCTCCCATCTCATGGCGAGTGCCAGCAATAATCGGTTTCTGTATGCCTTAACTTTGAAAGTAGATGCACTTTAATCATAGAAAGGGATTTCTCTACATGCCCAATGGATATATATACATGTAACTGACTACAAGCATGTGGATTGGACAGGATAATTGACCAATACTTCATCCAAGGCATTGTACATTAGTTGTTGGCAATACAATTACATGAGAAGAAAAGAAAGAAAGAAAAAAAAAAGACAAGTCGGTTGTGACTTGAAAGTGCGAGACCAAGATAGCTTTGACAATTGTAGTCGAGAAAAGTTAGGTCAAAGCTCCAAGGCAGATGCGCTTGGATAATACATCTGATTTACATATTGTTTCATACCCATTTTCCATAGAGGTGGATTTGTAAATCTGCGTTAAGAGGAGAGAAATTTATGGTTCTACTAGGTGGCAAACGAGAGTAAAAACCATAGAACACAAAAGCCTAGTAAATTACCAAGTATCCAATAGAATCTTTTAAAGGAACAGAAAATATATAAATACCTATAAAAAAACAGAAAAAAATAAAACAATCACCTTAATGATTGCGACATAAGGCTTTTGATTTGAATCCTCGGGAGTTAAAAGTACAGGATCCTCCTGTACAACAACCACGGCAAAAGAAAATACTAAATTAAGATGTAGAGTACAATTAGAAAACAAAATCATTAGCTACTCTTCACTGAGAAAGCATGAAATAACAGAATTAGGAAATTTCAGACTTATTTGAACCACATAGACATAGAAATCGATTCTATATAGAAAAATGATTCTATAGAGAGTGTGAACCAGTTGCCAAACAAAAAGCCTTTCAAGAATACGAACCCCACCAACAGCCCAATTTCAACTCATTCATCCCAAATTAGTTCAGCTCCAGAAGTTTTTGCCAACCCTCACTAGTGGCCAATTCTACAAGATCTATCCTTCATAGTTATAGAGCAAGAATCCAACCTACCCTCCTCAGTTATAGAGCAAGAAGCCTATCCCTCAGTGGTTTCAACCCAATCGGTTTCGCTCTATCTGACTTCCTCCAATCCCTCAACATCAGGGACCAATTCTGTTACTGATGTATCTCTCAACATCCTTATTATCACAGGGCGGCTGACGCTGATCAGCTCCCCTGACAGCCATGAATACTATAGCTTGGAACTATCAGGGGATTGGCCATCCTCGGACAGTTCATGTTCTCAAGGACTTGGTCCTTTCCTTTAAGCCTTCTTTAATTTTCTTAATGGAGACTAAAAATAAGAAGGAGAAGCTACTCAAGTTAGCCCGGTTACTTCATATGGACAATCTGTATACTGTGGAACCAGAAGGTCTCTCCAGGGGTTTAGCTCTTTTATGGCAGGACAACTTATCGATTCAGATCATTAAAACAGATGCACACTTGATTGAAGGAGATATTAAAGATGCGGCTTTGGATCAGCCGTGGAGGTTTTCGTGCATTTATGGGCCCAATGAAGAAAGGGATCGGATTGCTCTTTGGAATCAGTTAGGATCAGTGGGGGCTTCAATCCAGGATCCTTGGTTGTGTATGGGTGACTTCAACGATATGCTGTCGATAGATGATAAGAAGGGAGGTATTCCCAAGACTCCAAATCAATTAAATCCCTTTAGAAGAATGGTGTCATCTACTAATTTAATTGATTTAGGATGTCAAGGATCAAAGTTCACATGGACTAATAGGCGATCTGAACCCAACTCAATTTTGGCTCGGTTGGATAGGGTGTTGGTTAACATTGGTTGGTCTCATGCGTATCCAAGTGCTTTTGTTAAAAATTTACAAGCTATTGGATCGGATCACTATCCAGTGCTTCTTCAGACAAATTGGAGATCTCAATATAGAAGGAAGATGTTCAGATATGAGGAGATGTGGAACACTCATGGTGACTGTCCTAGAATTGTTCAAGAAGCCTGGAGCCATCCTCAAAGGGGATCCCCTAAGTTTCAACTGTATTCCAAAATTAACCGATGTAGAGAGATGCTAATAGTCTGGAACAGATCAGCCTTTGGAGATTTAAAGAAGAGGATCAGATAGCTGAAAGAGAAGATTGGTGAGTTGCAAGTTGGTAGTAATTCAGCCAACGATATTCAAGTTCAGCAAACTCTAACTAGGGAGTTGGATGAAACTTACTATTCAGAAGAGTTATACTGGCGCCAGAGATCTAGAATTAACTGGCTGAAGGCGGGAGATCGCAACACAAGTGTTTTTCCACACGTCCACCCTTAATAGACGGAGGAGCAATCGTATTCAAAGCATTCGTAACGAAGCTCGTAGATGAATTCATGAGGAAGGTGAGGTGGTATCTCATGTGGTGGAGCTCGAATCCTTCAGGGATATTTGAAGTTTTAGTTGTTGTTCCATCCCAAGTCAATTCAGAGATGAATTATGAACTTTGTAGGGACTTCTATGATGAGGAAATTAAGAACGTGATCTTTCAAATGGGGCCAACTAAATCTCCAGGCCCTGATGGAATGTCAGCAATTTTCTGCCAAAAACATTGGGAGACTATTGGGGCAGACTTTTGTTTGGCGGTTCAGAAATTTTCCGTTACAGGCTTTCTCCTTCATCGGACCAATCATACCAACATTACCTTGATTCCCAAAATCCCAAACCCAGAAGAGATTGGCAAGTACAGACCTATTAGTCTTTGCAATGTTTTTTATAAAATGATTGCAAAAATTTTAGCTGCTAGGCTTAGCCTGATTATTCCCCAATTGATAGGCGAGAAGCAGTCGGCCTTTGTTCCCGGAAGACAAATTACGGAAAACGTCCTCATAGCCCATGAAGTGAGTCATTATTTTTTTTAAAAAGGACTAGGGGAGCTGATAGGAAAACTGAAAATGACAATCAAGATTGATCTCACTCGTGCATATGATAGTGTGGAATGGAGCTTCCTTTATGCAACTATGGAAAAAATGGGTTTTTGTTCTAAATGGATAAATTGGATCAAGCAATGTGTCTCATCTATTTCCTACTCCATTATCATCAATGGTCATCCTCAAGGATTCTTCAAACCATCTCGTGGTCTCCATCAAGGAGACCCTTTGTCTCCCTACCTATTCCTCCTATGTGCCGAAGTCCTTTCTAATCTGTTAAAAGCAAATGGGGGGTCTAAGTGTTCTTCGACTCGCTCATTCTGCTTTATCTCTTTCTCACTTATTTTTTGCATATGATATGTTGGTCTTTCTTAAGGCGGATCTTGGGGAGGCTGACACTTTCAAGCTCTTAATGGAGAAATTTGGTAGAGCGTCGGGGTTGATGATAAACTATTGTAAATCGGGAATTCAGTTCAGTGCTAACACTCTAGGTAAATTTCAAAAAATGATTTGGCATTTCCTCCACATCAAGGCTGATTACTCAAAAGGTAAATATCTGGGTGTTTGGCTAGCTTTGGGCGCTCAAAATCCCAAATTTTTAATTATATTGTTAAAAGAGTTAATCGAAAGTTGTAAGGTTGGACAAGCTCCATTTTATCGCAAGCGGGGAGAGGTGTTTTGATCAAGGCGGTGATTCAGGCTATTCCATTGTATGTAATGAGTTGCTTCAAACTTCCAACTCAGTTAATAGATGAGATCATATCTAAGACTGCTCATTTTTGGTGGAGTCAATCGGGAGAGAGGAAGATTCATTGGGTTGCTTGGACAAAGCTTTGCAATACAAAGTCGAAAGGTGGTATGGGTCTTAGAAATTTTAACGCATTTAACTTGGGTTCACTTGCTAAGCAGGGATGGCGAATGTTGAAGAATCCCTCATCCTTATGGGCTAGAATTATGAAGGCCATATACTTCGCTCAATCTACACTTTCGGAAGCCAAAGAAGGAGGTCATCCGTCGTGGGGGTGGAGAAGTCTTTTAACTGGTAGGGATCTATTGTTCCAAGGTCTTAGTATTGGTTCGGGAGAGGAGGTGAGCGTGTGGAAAGATCCTTGGATCCCTAACTGCCCAAACTTCAAGCCAATTCCTAATCCAGGAGTTCCCAGATCTGACTTGCGGGTATCCTCCTTGATGGTTCCAGGAAGAACAGAATGGTGTATTAAAACTCTTGAGAGTCTATTCATTCCAGATTTAGTCTTGGAAATTCGTAAGATAGGGATTAGTCAGCAGAGAGTTATGGATAGGTTGTTATGGCAACATACGAAGGATGGAATGTTCACAATCAAATCTGCTGCTCACCTCAGTCACCAAATCACTCAGCAAAACAGGCCATCGTCGAGCTCGATCCAAAGGTCTAAAGGAGCTCCCTTTTGGCAACATATTTGGAAATTGCCTGTCCCTCCGAAGATACAAGTTTTTATATGAAGGATTTGTCTTAATGCCGTTGCAGTAGCAGATAACTTGATGCGTCATTTGCAGGTTGAGGAAGTCTGTCCTTTATGTAGAAATGAGAAGGAATCGGTTGTTCACTTGTTCTTAGATTACCCGTGCTCGAGGATGATTTGGTTTGGGTCAAAGTTTTCTATTAGGATTTCGGATGATGTACCTAGCTCGTTCCAAATTTGGTGGCAGCTGTGGTTTAGACTCCGTGAGTTTCGGGTGGGAAAACAAGAGCTGACTATTCATATTTGCTCGGTATTATGGAGTATTTGGAAACTTCGTAATGAGGTTGTTTTTAGGGGAGCTCAACCCAACCCAAAAATAGCTATGGATTTGGCCCATTCTTTCGGATCTTTGTGGCTAAATGGAGGAATTTTAGATGATTTGACTTTGACTAATCTAACTGAGGAAGGTATTACAGTATGGAGGAAGCCTAAATATCCCTGGATTAAAATAAATGTTGATGGAGCGGCTTTCACTTCGGGAGCAGCGGCTAGGGCTGGTATGGTAGTTAGGAACAGTGACAGTATTTGTATCTATAGGGAGATGTTTCTCCTTCTTGGTGGTTCTGCTATTCTAGCTGAAGCCTCGGCTATGAGGTTGGGTCTCTATTCAGCTATTTCTCATAAGTGGGATTATGTCACTATTGAATCTGATTCCAAGAGCCTTGTGGACATCCTTACGACTGCCAATAGTCCAATCCCTTGGGATATCATTTCAGTGATGGAAGATATTAATCGGTTGTGTCAGAAAATTCCAAATCTGATAGTCCAGTTTGTTCGCAGGGAAGCGAACAAGGAAGCGCACTATCAAGCTAAGTTAGCATTATCTCATAGTATTAAAGTTCTTTATTCTGAGAACGATGGGGTTACCTTGTTGTTCCCCCAGGTGGGCGATGTAATGAATTTTTCTTAGTAATGATATCAGTTATTTCTCCAAAAAAAAAAAAAACCATGAACCAAACAATATTGTGATTATTTAACAATTAATTTCTGCGCAATCAATTCTTATCACAATTGATTCTGGATAATAGAATCCAATCCAAACGTGCCATTAGTATTTAAGCGCAGTTCATCCAGACTGAGAAAATTACTGCAATTCATCCGATGGAAAGGACTTGAAAGGAATCTTCACACAGTTCAAAAGGAAATGCTACATTAGCAATACGAAATTACGCTCAGTAACTTGCAATTCTCTATTTTAAATTCAAAAATCAAAATGACAAGATTTAAAGAAGTTAAGAAAACCCAAGCATATTTCATAACCTCTATAAAAATCAAACAGCACATGACAAAGACCTAACAAATTATCAAAAATTGAAACGAGAAATCAAAGTAGAAACTCTGAGAATCATCAAAACTCACAAGCTCGAATCGATTCCCGTCATATTGAAAAGCTTGATAATGGTTTCTCTTCCCTCTACCTTTACCAGAAACCCTAATGACTTCCTCGATCGGCATCGCATCTTCTAGCGGAACTTCTTCTTTGTTGTAACTGCTCTCCGATTCTTCTCCTTTTTCTTCTGTAAGCTTCATTCTCTCCTTCTCATGTCTCTCTTCTGCAATTGAAGACGAGATTTAGCTTGAGGTTCTGCTCCTGAAATCCGTGCTAACCTCCTGTTCCCCATTGTTGCTCCTCCGAAGAAGGCAACGAATTCGAATTCTCTCTAGCAGATGCCCGAGATTAGCTCTCGGCATCACGCTTTGAATCACGCGTGCGAAGGCATTTAAGTAGGGGTACTGATAGCATGCACATTCCGTTGGGTGATATACACACCTCCCAAGCTCGTTACGTGTCATTTTGACATCCAAAGGTTAAGATTTATTTATTTCTAGGGTTATATAATCTAACCTTAGTTTTTCGAAATTTTTTTAAAAAAAAACAATAAACTTTGCTTATGATTCCCTTACTCGGTGTAGCTAATTTTTTTAAAAACAAAACCAAGGTTAAATTTTTTAACCTTATGAATAAGTGAATCTTAACCCTAGTTAATAGAAATCAAAGACAAAATGTGTTGAGCTTGGGAGGTGTGCATGTACCACCCTAATGGAATGTTGAATGCGTGCAATCACTCCCCCCTACTTAATAACGTCATGCAACGAGGTGCTTAGAGCAAATATTGGGCATCTGCAATAGAATCTGTTGCCCAAGAAGATGGTTTTGTTCACTGCTTGAAATGGCCAAGGATTAGCTCTCGCGGATGCCCGAAAATTATTCTCACATCACTCTTTGAATGATGCGTGGAAGCTCTTAACTAAAAAGTGATGATACCATGCATGTGCATGCATGTATTATAAGGGTGCACACGGTTCGATTTGATTCAGTTCTGAAATTTTTGAGACTGAACCAATAAATCTCAGTTCTAAAAAAACCAATTCAGAACCGAACTGTAGAGTCTCGATTTGGAAAAAAACCAACCCAAGACTGAACCGTAGAGCTTCGATTCGGTTCGGTTCTATCCACGTGTTTATAATCCGCTCCTAATGTCGATAAATCCAATAGTTCACATTCTTAATGTGCTAAAACCAAAACTCAAATTTCATCAATGAACAAAAACAATCACCAATTAAAATAGATTAAATTAGAATAAAGAGAGGAAGGTGGAGGCAGAAGAGATTCTAGGATTAGGTTCCTAAAAAAAAAATATATATATATATATAGGACCTAAAACTGGTTCGGTTCTCATACGGTTTTCGGTTTTCGGCTTCACATTCGGTTCTTAGTTCGGTTCGGTTCACGGTTTCACATTTGATTCTAAGTTTGGTTCGGTTTCAAATTGGAACAAACCAAAACCGAACCGCAGAAAATCGATTTAAATAAAATAGGACCTAGAACCAAACCGTACCTTTAAAAAAACCAAACCAAACCTAACCAAACCGTGCCTTTAAAAAAACCAAACCAAACCTGACCATGGTAGTCGGTTCGATCTGGTTCACGGTCATGTGCACCCCTAATGTATTATACATGCACACCTCCCACATCACCACGTGTACTATTTTACATCCATTAATTATGATTATGAGTAAGTAAATCACAAGAAATGTTAAATTCTTTTAATATTTTTTCAAAAAACTAAGATTATATTATTTAAACTTAAGGATGAGTGAACCTTAACCACAGTTAATGAGTGTCAAATAATACACATAATGATCTGTGAGGTATGCATATACCAAATGGGCAATACATGCACATGCATGGTATCACTTCTTTTGTTAATTGCTTCCTGCGTCATTCAAAGAGCAATGCGCGAGAGTTATTTGCCGACATCTGTAATCCGTCATTACCGTTGCCCTTGAAATGGGTTTTTGCCTATTCTTTTGCCAAAAATTACCCATTTGCCATTAATCTAGTGCAAGTAGGTGTTGCCGTTGCGGGCAGGCACGTGGTAACTCGGTACTCACTCTTTCCTCGTGAGCAGTGTTGTTAGAACCGGACTGGGCATTGAACCAGTAGAGTAGTCGTTCCCGGTTCGACCGGTTCAACTGGTCCAGTTCAATCGTATACTTTTTACCAAAAAAATATTTTTTTTGGTCACTTTTTACCTAAAATTTTCTGGTTTTAAACGGTTTCGGGCAATTCTGACCGGTTCCCAATCGACCTGGGTTCTGGCCGGTTCTTAAAATATCCCATTTTGAAAGTTTTGGGAATCGACGAGGAGCCGGTTCCCGGTTCCACCGACTGGTCCGGCCTAGTTCTGACAACACTGCTCGTGAGTTATGGAAGAAAATGGCAAAATGCTTTTGAAATTTGAGAACAAAAATTTCAAAATTTTTGATTGTTGCAGCGATATTTCAAAATCTAATTTCTACATATTTTATTACATTCAAGTATTTTTTAATATATGCTGATATTTCATAAAAATTTCAAATTTTATCTAAAATAAATATTTTTCAATATATATTTTTATCTAATATATATTACATGCAAATTGTTTATCTAATTAGTAGACTATTTAAATACTAAATGTTAGTAGTTTAAATATATTAGTAGAAGTGTTTAAGAATTTAGGACCCGTTTGGTTCGGATTATTGCACTCATAAGCGATTATGTTGATAAGCGTTGGTGTCAATAAGTATTGATATCAAGAAGCGTTGATTGCTGTAATCTTGTTTGGTTGAATACTGTTAATAAGCGATTATACTGACAATAACTGATTATGTGTAAAATAATACTGTTTAGTTCACCTAAATGCAAAAAATTGATTATTTCAGCTACTCACATAAAGTAACAGTGGTTGTAATTGTTTTACAAAGTACATAAATTAAGATAATAATTACAAATATTCACCAAATAAAAAAATCCATATATTTTAGTAAACATTATTTTTATTAAAATTTAAATTTAAAATTAATAAAAAATAAATTAGAAAATTTTCAACTAACATTCTAACATTACCGTAAAGAAATGCAAGATGAGATAAGAGGCATATCGTTTTCCAAGGTATTGACCAAGACCCAAATTTCAAATTTAAATACCTTGCAATGCATGATTGTCAGAAACACTTGGAATCATCTACGGTTACAAGAATTTGATTACAACACAAAAGGTTTTTTAAATTTTAGATAATAACTTTAACCTTTAGAGTTAATATTTATTTGATTTTTTTTTTCTAAAAGCCAATATTAGATGGTTGATCTATAAGAGTTGGTGAATCTTAATCACTTAATCACTGTTTCCCACTCATCTCCAAGGGTGATTGGAGTCTACTGCACTCTTTCTTGGCTCGTGTATCAAAATTCAAAATGGACATGTGTTGACTTTTGTAAGATAACCGGACTCCGATTATTACAGTAGAGAATTCCAAGTCTAATGTGGTGTTCGGTAACATTATTCTAAATAGGTAGGGCTTATTTAAAAATTATGCTTAGTTAGAATTTAGATTGTTTAGTTGAAGGTTAATTGCATTCTACATCTTTTTGAAGTAGAGATTGGGAAGTAAAAACCTCTACTTTAAAAAGTACCTCGTACTTACATTTTACTTTACAGGTAAGCTCCTATTTCAAAAGATGTTGAAGAATTTAAAATCTAACTAAGCACAATTTTCAAATAAACTTTACTTAGTTAGAATAATATTACCAAATGCCACCTAAGTAGAAACTAGAAAATCTCTTCCCACAATTACCAAGACACAATCTATTTTTGATTTTGCGTATCCATGCCATGCATACTCTTACATGTGCAAGTGTTGCTTTCCAATATTGAAATTTTATCAAATCTAATCCTAATCAAATCATACATAATATAATTAAATCAAATCCAAATCTTATCTCATCTTGTCTCACCTTATTACATCACTCTATTGATTCTCTAAGATTATCTCTAATACATATCATAGGCATTTTTAAAACCAATAACTTGGTATACATGGCTTAGGTTCATCTTCCGCACAAGATGAATCAGCAAGTCAGAATTTTTGTATAAGTTAACCAATTCATCTTTGAAACAATTCATCTTTGAAATCGATCTGATCAATCAGTGAACCATTACACTCTTTCAAAGATGATTGTTCAACTAGCCGTCTCTGAACCTTTACCTCATTTATATGTCATGATTATCCAGTCTGTTTCATCTTGACAAACTCATCCCTTGTAATCTCACTGGTCGATGCTACTGATGCTGTAACTGCAAAGTACAACTACGCAGCTTTCGGTATTTTTGTCGCCACTTTGGCTGCTTTTGTTTGGAGGGAAAATGGGTGTATGAAATTATCTTATGCAAATAATTCTCCAATACTACTTTATGCTTGCAGAAATTTTGCGTTCTAGAAAACGAGGAAAAATTATTTTCAAGAAAATTCCCTAAAAAAGCAGAGCCTTAGGGACAAACATAGGCCTATTAGGCTGCAAGAGGATCTGCTTTTGTCTGAGATAAAACCCAGTACTTTTTGGCTCACAGGGAACTGAAGATGAGGGATACCCTATCAACACAAAATATAACTTCCTTCAGCTCCTATTATGTAGAAAGATGCACCTCCTAGATAGAGGGATGCTAAAGCAAAGAATCACTCCCATTACTCCTGCAATCAAACATACACAAGAAAGTAGATATTGAATCCAGTATCAAGGCTTTTTGTATCCCAATTAGAGGGATTTGCAGGCACAAGTCTATCCCAGGTAGATTAAATCCAATAACAGAGTGGTAGTTAATCAGGCACTTAACGAATACTGGGCAGCTGAATATGCTTATCATCCATACACATATTTCTACTCAGTTCAGCTGCCTTTCTCATTGATAAACAGACTTTTTTTGCACCACAACTGTGATTTATCCCCGTAAGAATCTACATATCACACAGCCAGACATCTACTTCATACACTGAAACAACTAATCTCAAAAAAAGAGGAACAATTTGTATTCAATGTGGGAGAGGAGTGGTTAATCTACTCTCGATAATTTATTTAGGAACATTAAGCTATTTTCAGATGCCAGGGGAGAAAACAGGAAGAAACTAAAAACTTGGGAGAAGTTTCTCCACAAATGTCTTGAGGGATCAAAGACTCTAACATAGACATTAGTCACTGAACCAGAGGACTAACAGACCAAAAAAAAAAAAATAGAGGACTAAGAAGCAAGAGCTAGCTCATGTAGGAACAGAAACAACCAAGTGAAATTGTACAAAGCATGTTACCTACTTCCTCATCCAATAACTATTCACATGGTAATGCAGTGGGGTTTGGACAATCAAATTCCCATCTAGGATGAGTCTTAGCCAATCAGCCCAAATGAAGGGCTATAAGCCTATAACCCATTCAGAACAGGAGAAAAAAAAGAGAATGATTTTCCGACCATCCAATGATAATGAATAGGAGTTGTAATATTACGGGGTAATGTCACATACCTGTGAACACAGTGGAACAGAAAAGAGTAGGATTCGTGTCTCTCACTTCTTCCACACTTTAGATCCTTAGGGCTGTGATAGAAACCCTAGAGAAGCACTCGAACTACTAAGGAGAAAGGAGGGAATGTAAAGAGCGCTCTTCCATATTTGGTTGTTGCACACTTTCAGTGCAACTCCAACTCTCGATCTCTATAGGACTTTGCTACTGAGACCCCCTTAGGACCGAGACCACCAAGGCCGTGCACTAAGAGCATGAGATTTTAGGTGGGGCCCATTTCACATGGTAGGCCCCACCTGAAATCCCGTGCTCTTAGAGTACAGTCTCGGTGGTCTCGGTCCTATGGGGGTCTCCAAAGCTTTATCCATCTCTATATCAACTATCAAGTCTGTATCTCTTATGCTGGTGTTCAACTGTGTGGGTCCCATATGAACAACCAAAATGATACCAACACTAACAGGAGTTCCATTTAACACATGGTTAGAACATCTGATTGGACTCCCATGTGCGCCATGAAACCTACCCAAAAATGAGAGCTCCTTGAAAAATTTCAGATTTGGAACTGAATATAAGTGTATAGCATGAGGGAATATAGGAAAGGTTCAAAGAATCGAATAACATCAGATTAGGAACTGAATTTCCATGCAAGGCTACAGCTCGGTAAGACATATTAAAGCGCCAACAGATAGCATCCAGAAAATTTTTTCTTTTACACTTGAGGCAGTTTTACATGACTTCTGAAGTATGTAGCTTACAAGGTAATAAAAATAGCTAAGCAGCTACTGATATCCATGGCAAGACTTCAAGCATCTGATTTATATGTCCAAAATGTTACTATAGTAGCGTTTCAAGTGATGGGTCAAAACTCAAGAGGGTAAAGGGTCAAATAAGCTGGTTCTATGATATATATATCTTTCAAATCAGCAAAGGCCAGCAAGACCCTACTCTATACCACCGTTCTGCTATTGAGAATTACTTTGTCCAAGGGACTAAGGATTTTCCTTTGCGCCTTTCCCCCCTTCACTTTGTTGAGATTCTTTCTTCAAGCCGAAGAAGAACCTCTTCACAGATTGTTCTGCTGATTGTATAACCATCTTGATCTGCTATGGCAACTTAATTCCATAAGAACTTCAAAATGACATAAAAAGGACAAATAAATCATAAAGGGGCCCAAAACCTATCAAAGATTGATAAACCAGGAGGGGATGGATGAAATTAAAGGTCGGTTCTTAATGGAAGCTCCTTGCACTCTATGCATCACAATCATTAAGAAAAAAATTCTTCAGATAGAATATCATTTGAAGAGGTTCATATCGTTATCTCATTATTGCTTGAAGATTTGTGCAAGTTCTCCAGGGTAATCATGAAGCATGCTTGAAACTCTCCCAAGTATATATTTCAAGGATTATCAAAAACTAGAATTCAAAGTTAAGCATTTAGGATCTCAGAATCCAATTTTCGATCACATACCAGTTTTATGACTAATGTTTTTGTCTTGGATGAAATTTTACAGGATGCTAAGAATCTTAAATACCTGACAGAGATTGAGAAGTTATAAAGATTTAAAAAAAAAAACATGAAAGGAATAAACCATCACGAAATTCTAATAAGTCTAACCAAATGAAAATAATCAACAAAACAAAAATGGATTAAATGTGTAAATAAAAAGAACCCAGTAATCAAATGAAGTTGGGGATGAACAACACCAAATCAAAATGTGAAAAACCCAGACACTAGGATAGATTTAAAAAAATTTGAGAAGCAAGAAGTTAACCAATTTGCAAGAAATTAAACCCCAACAACTGATATACATGATTCAGAACAAAATGAACAGTTATCAACAGTCTCTCACAAACCCACAGCAGAAAATTCCCAATATATGAGAATATTCCTCAGAAAAAGCAAACTGCAGAAATATAGATCAAAAGCATCTAATAAAGGAATTACTATATAAATAAAATAATACCCAACAAAACTATAACTAACAGAAACTATAATCGATTCAGAAATGAAGATCATTTTCATGAAAGGATCTCAAAATCTAAATAAGAAAAATTCAGATTAAAAGCATAAATAGTCGAGTTTCTTCTTCAACGAAGCAGGAAAAAGATGAATTAAGAAAGGGAAACTTACAGGGTCAAGGACATTTGGTTCGGGACCATAGTCAGCAGTAAGGAGGAAATAGGAAGCAGTTACAGTGGCCACCATAGTCGTTCTTCTCACGAGCTTGTCGATCTTTGGATCCATTTCTATTTGTTAATCAGAAACCCTCGGTTACAAAACAGAAGAGTTTCGAAGGACTTCGTTTTCCTTCTATTTTACACGCACGCAAGGAAGATGATGCAGGTAGGGATGGAAACGGGCCGGGTTAAACGGGTAACCCGCCCCGACCCGTCCCTATTAGAACGGTTTTGGAGGTTCATAGGCGGGGCGGGTATGGGTAAACCCGACCCGTATTCGGGTAAGATTGATTTTAACCCACCCGCCCATCCTTTAGAGTTTACATATCTATTTTACCCTTAAATTAATCAAAAAATTACTTTTGGGTGCGTATGTTTCAAGAGAAAGTGGGTGAAATATAAGAAAAAGAAAATTAAAAAAAAAGAAACTTTAGGGGCCATTTGGATACACTTTTGTTTTTCTGTTTTTATCTTTTGTTTTTTAAAATTGGAAACAACTTTTTATTTTCAATTTTTTAAAGTAGGAAACATGTTTGATATTACTAACTGTTACTTATTTTTAAAAAAGAAAAACAAAAAAACACATTTGGTAAATATAATTAAATAATTTCAATTTATGGTGGTGGTAGTGGTGAGTGGTGACGGTGGGAGTAGTGTGGTGGTGATGGTGGCGGTGTGTGGTGGTGGGTGATGATGGTGGTGGTGGTCATGGTGGTAGTGATGGTGGTGGATGGTGGTGGTGGTGTGGTAGTGGTTGTATCGTGGTGGTGGGTGGTGAGTAGAGTGGTGGTGGTGGATGGTGGTGGTGGTGTGGTAGTGGTTGTATTGTGGTGGTGGGTGGTGAGTAGAGTGGTGGTGGTGGGTGGTGGGTGGTAGTGATGGTGGTGGTCGTATTGTGGTGGTGGTGGGTGGTGGTGGTGGTGGGTGGGTTGTCGCGACCGAAAACCCACCCTAGGAGTTAGAGTGAATCGTGGACGACTAAATCATGACTTACATGACTTGCTTGACAAACCACCTGCAAAACACCCACAGAGCATATACAATAGAAGATAACAGCGGAAGCATAACTATAAGACACAGCGGAAGTCTAACAAACCTCTAAGTATATACACATGGTCCAAGTTTTAATACAAAGAAATCAAAACAAAGAAAGTGCGGACATGCCCGCCAAAATACATGGATATAATCACTCATGCTCACCCACAGCTAATCCACTCAGAATCTAACACCACCTACTGATAACCCTCTACGGGAGGTTCCTCCAAAGGCTCCTCGACGTACTCCTCCTCCACCCATGGACCAGGAGCACAAACATCAAATGGAGCAGCAGCTCCCTCAGAACCTGCCGACATAAGAAGTACGGCTGAGCATGGAATACTCAGCGGGTACTAAATACTAACCAACAGTTATAGCAAGAGATAACAATGCATACCCAGGAAACAATATAGATATAAATGAATTAGGAACAGTTAATATCATACAAAGAAATAAGGAAATTCATAATCATGTTTGCAGTTCATGAAAAGCCGATAAAATCCTTGAAAAACACCATGCACTTGACTTGACTTAAAATACCCTTCGCGTAATTGGGAACTTATTTACCGTGTCATGCTTGTCATGCTTGTATCATGCGTGCCATGTCATGCTATGCGTGTCATGCGTGTATCATGCTTGCTTATTCGGAATTTAAACATGTTCACATGCCTAGTTGCCGTTTATAGCCCATCGCAACTAGTATCCTATATGCTGAATGATATGCCTAGTTGTCGTTCATAGTCCGTCGCAACTGGTATCCTATATGCTGAATGATATGCCTAGTTGCCGTTCATAGTCCGTCGCAATTAGCATCCATGCGAAATGTGTATGCCTAGTTGCCGTTCATAGCCCGTCGCAACTAGCATCCATGCGAAATGTGTATGCCCAGTTGCCGTTCATAGCCCGTCGCAACTAGCATCCATGCGTGTCATGCCATGCCTTGAGTGTCATGAGATGCTATGCCATGCGTGTAATGCGATGCCATGCCATGCGTGTAATGTGATGGGATGAGAGACCCTTCCCTATGCAATGCATGATCATCTTGTCCTTGCCAAAAGCGAAGTGAAACATATCGTAGGATATGCCCCACCTCTACATCTCGTCCTTGAAAACATCGGTAAATCACGTCGTTTCATGCCGTGCTCGTGTAATCGTGTTCACACTTGCGATGGAAATTAAATATGACATTTTGGGGAATTCACAATACATTGCACATTACCATATATACAAGTAATAAATTAAACAATTTAGGGAAAGCGCGAAAACACACTATCTTAACCTTAGCAATTTCCATAAATGTTTAAGCATGCATTTTCTTTATTTATTATTCTTTTCATTCATCTTGGCATTTCATCAAACATGGTGTGTTCATTATTGATTTACCCTACAACATGCTTTTCTAGATGGATTTTACTCAAATCATGCATGTATGTTCATTATTGGAACAATGCCCTCCCAATTTTAATCATCAGAACACAACCATTGGCATCCAATCGCCCATTCCATCTCGATTCACCATTCACAACCATCCATCTCATAGCACATGTGTAAATAAAGGAAAACAAAGGGAAATAAATGGAAAAGAGGAACTATAACTAGGAGGGTAGCCAGAAGTACCGACCTTGAACAATGAGGGGAGAAACCCCTTTCCAAAACGATCGTATAGCTGCTGCCCTAGCTTGGAGAACGCTCTCCACGAGTGTTTGAGCCGTGATCTTGGAGAAGAGCCGAGCTTGAAGTAATCTAGAGTCTCAAAATCCTTTGATTTCTCTTCCAAAGATAAGCCCTAGGTTGGAATCGCCTTCTCCTCTTTCTCCTATTCTCTCAAACTCTCTAAGTGTCGAATGATGCCCTAAAGGCTCGGGCAAGACTCTTAAGGTAAGAGTAAACCGACCAAAAGACCATAATACCCTTATTGAAATTTCTGCAAAAACGCGAGTATCGAGCGATCGGTGTTAATGACCGATCGATCGGTTTCATAACCGAGCGATCGGTTAAAATTTCACTCTCTGGAAAATTTCCCCATACAAAAATCTTGACCAGTCGATAGCCTCCGAGCGATCGGTTTTGGACCGATCGATCGCTCCATGGACCGAGCGATCGGTGGTCTGCAGGTCCAAACTGTTTTGGCCATAACTTTTGACTCGTTCGTCCGATTTTGACGATTCAACTTGCGTTGGGTTCGTACTTCGAAAACGAACATTTCTGACATTTTGGAATTTCCAATTTCTTCCTTATTTATTAATTATACCTCTTTAAAGGCAAAATGGCAACGAAAGTGTCATGCATTAAATGTGAAAAGGTCCGGGGCTCTACATCCTCCTCCCCTTACAAAAATTTCGTCCTCAAAATTTAGACGCTACTTGCATTACAAACCAAAAAGAAAATTACAAGTCATATACAAACTTATACAAAAACTCATTCAAATAATTTTGGGTACTTCGCTTTGACTTCGGCTTCACGCTCCCATGTAGCTTCTTCCCGAGCATGGTGTTGCCATTGTACAAGAACCAAAGGGATTGTCTTGTTGCGAAGCACTTGATCTCTTCGATCCAAAATCTGAACCGGCTTTTCAATCAAGGTGAGGTCCTCTCGAATCTCCAACGGTTCCAAGTCTATGACATGCGAAGGATCCGCAATGTACTTCCGAAGATAGACATATGGAAAACGTTGTGAACTGCGGCCATGTGAGGTGGGAGAGCTACCCTGTAAGCAACCTCACCAACTCGCGTGATAATCTCAAAAGGCCCAACATACCGAGGACTGAGCTTGCCTCGCTTGCCAAATCTCATGATCCCTTTGCTAGGAGATACTTTCACAAAAACTTGATCCCCTACTTGAAATTCCAAGTCCCTACGGCGCGTGTCCGCATAACTTTTCTGGCGATCTTGAGCGACTTTCAATCGATCCCGGATGATCTTGACTGTGTTTGCAGTTTGCTCAATTAACTCTGGACCAAGTACTTTCCTTTTTCCTACCTCATCCCAATAGAGAGGAGACCTGCAACTTCGCCCATACAAGGCCTCAAATGGTGCCATTTGGATACTCGTCTGATAGCTGTTATTATAGGCGAATTCAACTAAAGGCAAGTGCTCTTTCCAACTGCCTCTGAAATCCAACATACAAGCCCGAAGCATGTCTTCAATGACTTGGTTCACTCTCTCGGTTTGTCCATCCGTCTGTGGATGAAAAGCGGTGCTGAAATCAAGTCGGGAACCCATAGCCTCTTGGAAACTTTTTCAAAATCTTGACGTGAATCTTGGATCCCGATCCGACACAATACTGACGGGCATTCCGTGCAACCTCACCACTTCCTTGATGTACAAAGCGGCTAACTGACTAGAGTTGAAAGTAGTTCGATAGGGTAAGAAATGTGCGGACTTTGTCAGACAATCCACTACAACCCAAATCGCATCTGAGCCCCTTGCCGTTTTTGGCAAGCCAACTATGAAATCCATGGATATGTTCTCCCATTTCCACTCGGGAATAGGAAGAGAATGCAATAGACCGACGGGTCGCATGTGTTCTGCTTTCACCTGTTGGCACACTAAGCACCGTGCCACATATTCTGCAACATCCCTCTTCATATTCTGTCACCAAAAGTGACTCTTGAGGTTCCGGTACATCTTCGTACCCCCTGGATGCATAATGTACTTTGCCCGGTGGGCTTCATCCATAATCTCCCTCCGAAGATCTGCATTGGCTGGGACACACAGCCTTCCCTTGAATGTGATAGCACCTTGGCTAGTGAGAGAGAAGTCCTCACTACCCTTAGCAACTTCCTTGTCCCGATAAGCCAACAATTCAGCATCCGTGGCTTGGTATTCTTGGATCAAATCTATAATGTATGGCCGAACCGTGACATTTGCCAAGATAGGACTACGGACAGAGTCATTCACACTAATGTCCAGATTTGCCAAGTCTTCAAGTAGCTTCCATTCCTGCACTAACATGCATGCTAATAACCCCGGAGGTCTTCTACTCAAAGCATCAGCTACTACATTTGCTTTACCCGGGTGGTATTGAATGGTACAATCATAGTCTTTCAAAAATTCTATCCAACGCCGTTGCCTTAGATTCAGCTCCTTTTGGGAAAAGAGATACTTGAGACTCTTGTGATCGGTAAACACATAGAACTCTACCCCATAAAGGTAATGACGCCAAATCTTAAGTGCAAACCGACCGCCGCAAGCTCCAAGTCGTGCGTGGGATAATTCTTCTCATGCTCATTCAATTGCCTTGATGCATAGGCAATGACTTTCTTGTGCTGCATGAGTACACACCCAAGTCCAACGTGTGAGGCATCACTATACACCTCATACCCATAAGGTTCGGATGACACAATAAGGACAGGGGCTGTAGTAAGCCTCTTCTTTAGTTCCGTGAAACTGATCTCGTACTTATCACTCCATACAAACTTGACGTTCTTCCTTGTCAGGTAAGTGAGCGGTGCCGCGAGGCTGGAGAAACCCTCTACGAATCTCCTATAGTAGCCTGCCAACCCAAGAAAACTGCGTATCTCCGTGACACTCTTGGGCCTCGCCCAGCTCATAACAGCCTCTATTTTCTTCGGATCAACGGAGATGCCTTCCACATAAACAACGTGGCCTAGGAATGCCACCTCTTCCAACCAAAACTCACACTTACTGAGTTTGGCGTATAGCTTGTGCTCTCTCAGCATTTCCAAAGCAAGGCGAAGGTCTCGCATGTGATCTTCCCGTGTCTGGGAATACACCAAGATATCGTCGACAAACACTATCACGCATCGATCTAGGTATGGCCGGAACACCCGGTTCATTAAATCCATAAAAGCTGCCAGCGCGTTTGTGAGACCAAAAGGCATTACCAAGAACTCGTAGTGTCCGTATCGAGTCCAGAAAGCCGTTTTGGGAATATCTTCCGCCTTAATCTTCAACTGGTGATAGCCCGATCGAAGATCTATCTTTGAGAAAAATCTCGCTCCTTTCAACTGATCGAACAAGTCATCAATTCTAGGCAAGGGATACCTATTCTTTATAGTGACTTTGTTCAATTGCCGGTAATCGACGCACATCCGCATCGAGCCATCTTTCTTCTTAACAAACAACACCGGGGCACCCCACGGTGAGACACTTGGTCGAATGAAGCCAAGGCCTTGCAATTCCTCCAACTGAGTCTTCAACTCCATGAGTTCAATAGGGGCCATTCTATATGGAGCCCTGAAAACAGGAGTTGTGCCTGGTGCAAGCTCGATCACAAACTCAATCTCCCTGTCTGGAGGTAATCCTGGCAACTCCTCTGGAAATACATCCAGGAATTCACTCACGACCGGAATAGTCGAAGAGTCCTTTGCCTCGAGGTTCGCTAGGTACAATGCCGTAAAGCGAGCAATATCTCTACCTTTCAACCCCCGAAAGTGAAATGGTTTTCCTTCTACCGGCTTGAAGAGTACCATCTTCTCAAAGCAAGCTACATGCCCATGATGCGCTGCTAACCAATCCATTCCCAATATAACATCAAAGTCTTGGAATCCAAGGATGATGAGATCAACCGCCAACTCGTGGCTTCCAACTTGGGCCACACTATTTCTATACACTTTATCTGCCAATACTGTTTTGCCGAGAGGAGTCGAAATGGCTAACTCCGGTTTTAGCTGACTAGGCTCCACAGAAAAGCCTTCTGAAAAACTCGGCGAGACAAACGAATGAGTAGACCCGGTATCAATCAATACTCGAGCCAAATACTCATTGACTAGTAGGGTTCCTGAAATTTTAACTAGTTACGTCAATTCGAGCATCAACAGTGTATACACATAGGTATATATATATAGCATACCAAGTACGTACACAAGGAATAAAACATAACACAACAATCACGAATAAAGAAAATAACTCCAAATGTGTACCTTGCACCACATCATCAGATGCAAGTGCATCACCCTCTGTCAAAGCAAATACACGCCCCTGGTTCGCCTGGCGAGACTGAGGTGTAAACCAGGTAGTCTGAGATGACGCCTGATATGATCCTGCTGGGCGTGCTGGTGGCCTAATCCCCTGAGACTGGCCTGGTAAATGCCGGGTAGGGCAATCCCTGATCACGTGGCCCTGGCGACCACAGTGAAAACATCCACCCGATGCTCTTAGGCAATCCCCTGCTGGGTGCCTTCGGCCGCATGAAGGGCAGGCCTCGTGTGTGCGGGTAGGAGGGGCCTGAGGTCGAGTTGCCTGTGGTACATACTGCCGTGGTGCTGGAGGCGCATAAGTCGGCCTCATCGGTGGTGTTGGCCATGTATACTGATAAGAGCCAGTACGAGCCCGCCTCTCTAGATTTGCTGAACTACTGGATTGGCCTCTCGTCAATTCCCTCTTCTTGGACACCGCCTCAGAGTTGGTCTCAACCAACAAGGCTTTATCTACCACTTCAGCGTAAGTGGCGTGCCTAAAGACCGATACTTTCTCCATGATGACATCCTTGAGTCCTTGCTCAAACCTCCTCGCCTTCATTGCCTCGGTGGCAATCATATGTGTCGCGAAGCGTGATAGCTCCGAGAACTTGGCCTCATAAGCGGCCACAGACATCGAACCTTGCTCAAGGTTGATGAATTCTCTCTCTTTCTTTTCCCGAGCTCCAACCGGGAAATACTTCTTATAGAACGTATTTTTTAAACTCCTCCCAAGTCCACGGTTGACCTTGCATGGTCAAGTCCCGTGTCCTCAATGCGGACAACCACCAATGGTGGGCTTCACCTTCTAGCATGAAAACTGCCCATGCCACTTTCTCTTCCTCTGTAGGAGAGAGCACCGCAAATATCTTCTCAACCTGGAGGATCCAAGCCTCCGCAGCAAGAGGGTCCACACTCGCATGGAAGGATGGAGGCCTCAATCTCCGGAATGCCTCAACTCCAGCTGTACGATGTACTGGAGCTCCAGGCGGTGGAGTAGGTGCCGCTGATGCCGGTATAGTTTGCCGAGCCGCCAGGATGGCGAGTGTCTCAGCAATAGAGCCTAAGACCTGAGAGAGGTCCGGCTGCTCATCCTCATTCCGTGACGAAGAGGAAGCTCTGGTATGTGACCCACGACCCCGTGTGTTCCGTCTCATGACTAAAGTCCTGAGAATAATAACACCACATGAGTCTAACTTGAAACCACAGTTTATTTCAATGCCATTTCACAATAATTCAATTTGTATTAGTTGTACAATACTAATATACATCACATCAAGTCATCAGAGTATTCATCACATTATACTTATACTTTAGTGTTCTAGCGTACCTAGGACCCGTACTTGGTTAAAGCAACCATTTTAGACTAAGACTAAAGTTTAGTCTTACACTTGGAACCAGACTCGCTCCCGACTTACTTCCTTCCTAACTTGTTTCCTAACATATGCTCTTGTCAAGCCATGGTATAAGATTCTAAGTGACCCTAGAGACCTAAAGCCTAAGCTCTGATACCACTTCTGTCGCGACCGAAAACCCACCCTAGGAGTTAGAGTGAATCGTGGACGACTAAATCATGACTTACATGACTTACATGACTTGCTTGACAAACCACCTGCAAAACACCCACAGAGCATATACAATAGAGGATAACAGCGGAAGCATAACTATAAGACACAGCGGAAGTCTAACAAACCTCTAAGTATATACACATGGTCCAAGTTTTAATACAAAGAAATCAAAACAAAGAAAGTGCGGACATGCCCGCCAAAATACATGGATATAATCACTCATGCTCACCCACAGCTAATCCACTCAAAATCAAACACCACCTACTGATAACCCTCTACGAGAGGTTCCTCCAAAGGCTCCTCGACATACTCCTCCTCCACCCATGGACCAGGAGCACAAACATCAAATGGAGCAGCAGCTCCCTCACAACCTGCCGACATAAGAAGTACGGCTGAACATGGAATACTCAGCGGGTACTAAATACTAACCAACAGTTATAGCAAGAGATAGCAATGCATACCCAGGAAACAATATAGATATATATGAATCAGGAACAATTAATATCATACAAAGAAATAAGGAAATTCATAATCATGCTTGCAGTTCATGAAAAGCCGATAAAATCCTTGAAAAACACCATGCACTTGACTTGACTTAAAATACTCTTCGCGTAATTGGGAACTTATTTACCGTGTCATGCTTGTCATGCTTGTATCATGCGTGCCATGTCATGCTATGCGTGTCATGCGTGTATCATGCTTGCTTATTCGGAATTTAAACATGTTCACATGCCTAGTTGCCGTTTATAGCCCATCGCAACTAGTATCCTATATGCTGAATGATATGCCTAGTTGCCGTTCATAGTCCGTCGCAACTAGTATCCTATATGCTGAATGATATGCCTAGTTGCCGTTCATAGTCCGTCGCAACTACCATCCATGCGAAATGTGTATGCCTAGTTGCCGTTCATAGCCCATCGCAACTAGCATCCATGCGAAATGTGTATGCCTAGTTGCCGTTCATAGCCCGTCGCAACTAGCATCCATGCGTGTCATGCCATGCCTTGAGTGACATGAGATGCCATGCCATGCGTGTAATGCGATGCCATGCCATGCGTGTAATGCGATGGGATGAGAGACCCTTCCCTATGCAATGCATGATCATCTTGTCCTTGCCAAAAGCGAAGTGAAACATATCGTAGGATATGCCCCACCTCTACATCTCGTCCTTGAAAACATCGGTAAATCACGTCGTTTCATGCCGTGCTCGTGTAATCGTGTACACACTTGCGATGGAAATTAAATATGACATTTTGGGGAATTCACAATACATTGCACATTACCATATATACAAGTAATAAATTAAACAATTTAGGGAAAGCACGAAAACACACTATCATAACCTTAGCAATTTCCATAAATGTTTAAGCATGCATTTTCTTTATTTATTATTCTTTTCATTCATCTTGGCATTTCATCAAACATGGTGTGTTCATTATTGATTTACCCTACAACATGCTTTTCTAGATGGATTTTACTCAAATCATGCATGTATGTTCATTATTGGAACAATGCCCTCCCAATTTTAATCATCAGAACACAACCATTGGCATCCAATCGCCCATTCCATCTCGATTCACCATTCACAACCATCCATCTCATAGCACATGTGTAAATAAAGGAAAACAAAGGGAAATAAATGGAAAAGAGGAACTATAACTAGGAGGGTAGCCAGAAGTACCGACCTTGAACAATGAGGGGAGAAACCCCTTTCCAAAACGATCGTATAGCTGCTGCCCTAGCTTGGAGAACGCTCTCCACGAGTGTTTGAGCCGTGATCTTGGAGAAGAGCCGAGCTTGAAGTAATCTAGGGTCTCAAAACCCTTTGATTTCTCTTCCAAAGACAAGCCCTAGGTTGGAATCGCCTTCTCCCCTTTCTCCTATTCTCTCAAACTCTCTAAGTGTCGAATGATGCCCTAAAGGCTCGGGCAAGACTCTTAAGGTAAGAGTAAACCGACCAAAAGACCATAATACCCTTATTGAAATTTCTGCAAAAACGCGAGTACCGAGCGATCGGTGTTAATGACCGATCGATCGGTTTCATAACCGAGTGATCGGTTAAAATTTCACTCTCTGGAAAATTTCCCCATACAAAAATCTTGACCAGTCGATAGCCTCCGAGCGATCGGTTTTGGACCGATCGATCGCTCCATGGACCGAGCGATCGGTGGTCTGCAGGTCCAAACTGTTTTGGCCATAACTTTTGACTCGTTCGTCCGATTTTGACGATTCAACTTGCGTTGGGTTCGTACTTCGAAAATGAACATTTCTGACATTTTGGAATTTCCAATTTCTTCCTTATTTATTAATTATACCTCTTTAAAGGTAAAATGGCAACGAAAGTGTCATGCATTAAATGTGAAAAGGTCCGGGGCTCTACATGGGTGGTGGCGGCGGTGGAGGTGGTGGGTGTAGTGGGGGTGGTGGTAGTATTATGGTGGTGGTGGATGATGGTGGTGGTGGGTGGTGAGTAGTGGTGGTGGTTGGGTGGTGGTAGTTGTATTGTGGTGGTAGGTGATGGTGGCGGTGGTGGTGGGTGGTGAGTAGTGGTGGTAGTGGTGGGTGGTGGTAGTATTATGGTGGTGGTGGGTGGCGGTGGAGGTGGAGGTGGAGGTGGGGGTGGTGGTGGTGGGTGGTGGTGATGGTGGTAGTATTGTGGTGGTGTGATGGTTGTTGTGGGTGATGGTGGGTCCATGTTTTCTATTTTTGTTTTAAAAAACAGAGGTAGTAGAAAATTTTTGTTATCAGGATTTTCAAAAGTTTTGTTACTAATTTTTAAAAACAGAAAATAGAAACATGTTTATCAAACATGTTTTGTGTAAAAATTTTCAAAATTTCGTTTTTAAAAACAAAAAACAGAAGTGCAACCAAACGGGAAGATTTTCTTTTCTTTTTATCTATTCGTTTTACATCTTTCTTGATAGAAAAGAAACAAAAAATTTCAAAAACATCAGACCTTTAGGAGGTTTCTCTTGACCTTGTAAAACGTTATGAACCTTTCTCTCAAATTAACCATCTTTTTGAAAAGAAAAATTTTGAGGGAAAGTAAAAGAAACCAAAACATTGTTTAGAAAACAGTAATCAAAAACCGTGCGTTTCCTCCATCCCGAACAATAAAAAAGTATGCGAAAATGGAGGTTTTCTCTTACTCTACCTTACTTTCTCGTGAAACAAACGCATCCTTAATATTGTACACATTATAATTCTATGAAATATAGTCATGCCCCATCCTGACTCATCCTGATTAGTGCTTAATGGGACGAAGCGGGACGTGGACGGGTTTAAGAAGAGTTTTGATAAATTGGAATCGGACCACCTCGACCCGGGTTTCGGGTGGGAACGGGATAGGACTGTAGGAGTCTTGCCATTAGGGGCAGGGTACGATTTGGGGCGCCTAGGCCCAAACCCACCTCATTGTCATCCCTAGATGCAGGGGTAGGGTTGTACATTGGATGGGCTGACCGGCGGCCCACAAGACCTAGTCCAAATTAGGGAGGGTTCGATTAAGTTTCTATAGGTTTGGGTTGAATTTGGGCTTTATTAAGTGTTTGGGTTTGGATAAATCTTAATAAAGCCCGACTAACTCAACCCAGCTTGAATAACCACCTCTTTCTTATACCTAAACTTTCTCCACAACAAAACACTTAATCAGTCATTCTTGCATCTAAAATCCAATAGCTGGTGTGAGCATGAGATTTCTCACCCACTTTCACATTTGACGTTTGACTGAGAGTCGCCATCTATTCATTCTAAGGGATAAGTCCTGAGTGATTTGGATAAGACAAATGGTCTATCAGAGTTAGGGTAAGTGGTTTAATTAAGTTCTAGAGAAGGTGTTAGGCACCCCAGGACTCCAATTTTGCAATGGTTACCTACTCCCTAAATTTAAGCCAATTTTAATTTCAATATTACTTAAAATGCCTAAGTGCTTAATCAAATGTCAATCCAAGAAAGATAGAAAAGCTAGCTAAGTTAGGGTCGAACCCGGGTGGGGTTGCCTACGTACTCACACGATGAGGTCAGACCGAGTATAGTTCTGGCACATGAGCCCGTGCTAAGGCTAAGGATGTGTGTGTATGTATGTAGGGTGGTCAAGGATCTAGCCCGGAAGCTAGGGTTTAGTTGACTGGGTTGGTCAAGTGCGCTCAAGGTCAAGTCTAATCATGGTTAGAAGGGAGTTAATCGTGATTAGGGGACCTAACCACAGTTAAGAAAGTCAAAAAGTCTATTTTTGGTCTTTTTGATTTTTTTTTTTTGTATTTTTGAATGGTTTTCATTTAAATTTTTTTTTTTTTTTGGATAGTAGCTTAGGCTCCTTGCAGAGCAACGGGCCAAAACTAACTATCGTTATCTAATTCACAAATGGTTGATTAGCCGAGGAGGCTAAAGGTGAGTTAACGATGGGTCAAGTATTAACTCAAGTTAAGGGACTGATCTAGTCAATGGTTCGGTGCCAAAAAAATGTGAAAACCAAACGGCAAAAGGTAAACATGAACCAAGATTATTTATAACACAATGTAATCTCTAAAACACATGTATGATGAGATTGTGATTGCTGTCATGAGATAAAAATCTGAATAAGTAAAGAAGCACGCTAGAGTAAAGTCCATCATGCACCCCTACATCTTATCCTAATTGAAAGTCTTCTTAGCCGTAGCATAGATTTTAACATTAAAGAACAATGATCATGGTGATATTGAAACCTTACATCTACAAGGATTATGTAAAGACAAAACCCTGGTAGTGTAAGAATGGGTCATGTATGGTGAATTCAATCCAAGTAATCATAACTCCTGAAAGGGAAAAATCCCGTACACGCCACACGGCTATAGCTGCTTAGTTGGTAGAGGAATGTTAGCAAAACTCCACCTGTGAATGAGTCTGAGGGGGCGGGCGTTTTACACCCTGAAATAAGCTCCGATGATAAAGTCAGTATAAGGCACAAGCACATGAACATATGAACATAATAGTATAAAGATACTTATCGTGAGGTCACTGGGTATATGCACTTGAGGACGAGCTCTGGTGTTATGCTCTGGAGATTGTAGCTCAGGAGGCACAAAGAATATGGCTCAGACAACGTAGCTCGTATAAGGCACAAACAACGTAGCTCTGACAAGGCACAGACAACGTAGCTCTGACAACGTAACTCTGACAACGTAGCTCTGACAACGTAGCTCGTATAAGGCACAGACAATGTAGCTCTGGCAACGTAACTCTGATAACGTAGCTCGGACAACGTAGCTCTGACAACGTAGCTCGGATAACGTATACGTTGTGCATCAGACAACGGGTACGTTGTGCATCAGACAACGGACAACGAGCTCGACACTATTCACAGCACAACGTGACAACGGATTTGGCACTATTCACATCGTTAGATACAAGTTCAAGTGTGATTGCACTCAATAGCTAATCAATTGCAAGGCCGTGCAAGTGGCAGTATGACCATTCATGGAGAGCATCAGGCGGACATGGCATATTTGAGAGAATCCGGTGGCCATAATAGATTATGAGGCCATAAAGGGCATCAAGTAACCGGATAACACCAAAGGAAGATGAGAGAATCAGGTGAGTGGCTGCCTGCATAACCCTTCGGGGTAGGGGTGTGAATGACTCAAGCTTCTCAGATCTCCTTCTTCCTCTTCTTCTTCTGCCCTTTATTTCCTCTCTTGCCTTCCGCCACATCCTCCTATTCTTTCTGGTGATTCTTGCTTATTTATAGGCATTTGGAGTCATCATGACTTGTGTAGTCATGATGAGGTCACCTGTCAGACAACACTCAAGTGAGCCAGCACATAGCCCAAGTGGGCTTATGTCGGCTAAATTGTTAGAATTTGCTAGAGTGAGAAATTCCTATTTTACCCCTTCTTTTTACTCATTTTTACGAATTTTATCCCTTACACTTAGCCCCTTCTCGGTGCCTTGGACTCCGTTCGAGGTGCCGAGAATACATAATGGGTAAAATTCTCAAAGACGATAGCCTACAAGCTGCACAAACAAACAAGTAACTTGCTCCCAAGTACGTAGAGCACAAAAATGAACATAGATCAGTAATCACTTCAAAAAAGAATAATCTTTTTACTTCCACGATTGTAAGACACAGACACATTATGAGATGACAGTAAAGGAGTACGGAAGCGCATAACATAACACATCATAAATGTAATCAGACAACTGACATTTCATATGATAGGCCTCGTGATGGGACACCACGCTCAGATGACATTTCATTAGTATAAGTCACTAGATTTGCTCAGATGACAATTCATTAGATAAGCCACATGTGTCCCGTGGTGAGTACCCTACTCAGATGATAAGTCATTTGACATTGCATTTATGACACATTTCATTAGCCAGTTCATCTATCATTTACTGATAGGCTGATAATTTACTTGAGAATTCACTTGATATTGAAAATGCACTAGAGTATGCACTGGACAGTTCAATTGATAAAGCACTTGAGAATGCACTCGATAACTACCTCTTGATTGTTGTCATGTAGTGGAAGCATCATTCAGAGGTAGAAGATGCTCGTCATTTGCGATTGTCTAAGCCCCTTTGCCTCATTCCCAATTGTTCCCACAGACGGCGCCATTTTGAAAGGGAAAAATCTCTTACACCCCACACGTTTATAGCTGCTTAGTTGGTAGAGGAATGTTAGCAAAACTCCACCTGTGAATGAGTCTGAGGGGGCGGGTGTGCACCCTGAAATAAGCTCCGATGATAAAGTTAGTATAAGGCACAAACATATGAACATATGAACATAATAGTATAAAGATACTTATTGTGAGGTCACTGGGTATATGCACTTAAGGACGAGCTCTGGTGTTATGCTCTGGAGATTGTAGCTCAGGAGGTACAAAGAATATGGCTCAGATAACGTAGCTCTGACAACGTAGCTCGTATAAGGCACAGACAACGTAGCTCTGACAAGGCACAGACAACGTAGCTCTGACAACGTAACTCTGACAACGTAGCTCGGACAACATAGCTCTAACAACGTAGCTCGTATAAGGCACAGACAATGTAGCTCTGACAACGTAACTCTGATAACGTAGCTCGGACAACGTAGCTCTGACAACGTAGCTCGGATAACGTATACGTTGTGCATCAGACAAAGGGTACGTTGTGCATCAGACAACGGACAACGAGCTCGGCACTATTCACAGCACAACGTGACAACGGATTTGGCACTATTCACATCGTCAGATACAAGTTCAAGTGTGATTGCACTTAATAGCTAATCAATTGCAAGGCCGTGCAAGTGGCAGTGCGACCATTCATGGAGAGCATCAGGCGGACATGACCTATTTAAGAGAATCCGGTGGCCATAATAGATTGTGAGGCCATAAAGGGCATCAAGTAACCGGATAACACCAAAGGAAGATGAGAGAATCAGGTGAGTGGCTACCTGCATAACCCTTCGGGGTAGGGGCGTGAATGACTCAAGCTTCTCAGATCTCCTTCTTCCTCTTCTTCTTCTGCCCTTTATTTCCTCTCTTGCCTTCCGCCCCATCCTCCTATTCTTTCTGGTGATTCTTGCTTATTTATAGGCATTTGGAGTCATCATGACTTGTGTAGTCATGATGAGGTCACCTGTCAGACAACACTCAAGTGAGCCAGCACATAGCCCAAGTAGGCTTATGTCGGCTAAATTGTTAGAATTTGCTAGAGTGAGAAATTCCTATTTTACCCATTCTTTTTACTCATTTTTATGAATTTTATCCCTTACTACTCCCATGACTTTTCTAAGCCCTTGATCATTGAGACCACACCAAACTCATTAGGCTTCTATCACATGCTCATCCTTATGTTAACAATATCACACTATAAACCCAATATACAAGAACAGACAACCAAAGATTCGTATAAAAAATATGAGAGATGTCGACTCACCTGTATGTATCGGGCTGGATACTTCAACCTTTAGCTTGTGCAATATGAGATGGAATGATGAGAAAGTTGAGCCGTCTATCCACACTTGAAAGAAGATGATCCACCATTCGTTTTCCGAACTAGTGAGAGAGAGTGTCCACTGTGTACCCGAGGGGAACCGAGGATGGTAAGGTTTTGCTAGAGAGGAAAAATTTTTGTTAGAGAGAGAAAGTAATGTGAGGTTTGTAAGAGAGAGAGAGATGTTTCAAGTTCTTTTATAATAGGGGAAAGAAAGTTGCACGGTGAGAGCATGAAAACTCAACCCGAATAAAAGAGAGAGTGGTGGCTCGGTGTGGTTTTACCATAGATCATACGGTGGTTTGGGGCTGGTTATAGAAGAGGACAGAGGGTGGTTTTTGGCTGGTTTTAAAAGAGGACATAGACTGTTTTGGGGCTGGTTTTTGGAAGAGACCATGGGGTTTTTGTGGGTTGGTTTTTGTAATGGGTAAATTTCGTAAAACCCTAAGTATGGTAGTAACGAGCTCGTCCTCAGTGTGGTGTTATCGTTTGAGCTCATTTCCGTCGTCTCTTCGACGACGGGCCCGTTGTCTCATAGACGACGATCACGTCTTCGTTCTGACGACGTACCCGTTGTCTCAAAGACGACGATCACGTCTTCGTTCTGACAACGTACCCGTTGTCGCACAGACGACGGTCACGTCTTCATTCTGACGACGTACCCGTTGTCGCACAGACGACGGTCACGTCTTCATTCTGACAACGTACCCATCGTCTTATTGTCAACGACCCCGTATCCCAACACGTAATGAGATCCGGTGCTATTGCCCAGTCGCCTGGGACTGATCCTACCTCTACGATGGTAGGTGGGAAACACTGTCTTGGCATTAAATGCAGCATTAAATGCCATTTAATGCTAGTCACCTCGGACGAGTTCTTACTCTATGCCTGCTCTCTTTTATATGCAGATACGCGTGCAGTACGAATGACCGGGAGATCTATCTAAAATGATTACTGAAGTACATATCAGAGATTTGAGGAGTGCATGGACATCCATGGGTGCCCATGGCCATGGCAGGAGTGGCCTATAAGAACCTGTGAAAAACAGTGTGAAAGGGACGGAATTTTCAAGAGCTAAGACCCTCAAATTTTCTGTATTTTCTTACTGTTCATCATCGTCTACTCCTACTGACTTTATCATTGGAGTATAGGTCAGGGTGCCACACCCTCCATTCCAACCTTCTACCGGTAAACCAGAGCTTGGGTGGAGCTATTGCTGACGCGTGTCCTTTTCGGTAAATTCCTCTCACAAAATTGGCGCCGTTTGTGGGAAATTTTTAGCCGAACCCACCCTTTGCTCACACCACCTCTCCCGGTCAGCATGGCAGACCAAACTCCTCAGTCTATCGTTGAAAACCAGCCCCCCCTCAAGTCATTCCCTGCACCCCTTCCGCCATGCAAACGTTCGCATCAGGCCAATCTTCTGGACAACCAGAAAGGCCCATGGCCATACCTGATCCCATCCTGTTACTATTACAACAGCAACAGGCCACTCTGGCCCAGATAGTTAGCCAGCAGCAGTCACTGCAGGAGCGGCTTGATGCTTTAGAGCATGGTAACTTGGAGATCGATGACGAATCTCCTAAAGAGGGCTCTGCGGCTCGTAAACTCAATTTCCCTTCTTCCCCTCCCCCCAAAGTAACAGTCCCGATCTCGCCGTCTACACCAGAGAATCTGGAGAGAAGATTCACTCTCACTCCTTCTACTGACGAGACTGCCTATCCTCGTTCTCTTGGTGCTCATGCTGAACAGCGAGATCTCCGTGTCAGCAACGACGGGTTGAAGACAGGCTTAACCCTCAAGGACGTGGAAGCCCTGATCAATGCTCGAGTCAGAGGAATGACGAGCGGGGCCTCTCTCGATCAATACGCTCAGAAGTACAAAGACGAGGAGGAGACGTCCCCTTTTTCCAAGGAGATCGTCGAATCTTATACCCCATCAAAATTCGTGGTACCGAATTTTGTTAAGTTCGATGGGAGGAAAGATCCTATTGACCACCTGACTGACTTCAAGAATGCTATGGCTGTCCGTAATCCGGATGATAATCTCCTCTGTAAAGCCTTCCCTAGCAGCCTGACTGGAGCGGCTGCGAGATGGTTCCGTAATCTACCCGCTGGGTCGATCAGGTGTATGGCTGATCTCAGGTCAGTTTTCATTGACCAGTACATCATTAACAAGAAGAAGAAAGCAGGCGCAGATTCACTCTTCGCCATGCGAATGAAGTCGGCGGAACCCCTTAGAGACTTTATTCAACGGTTTATCGATGAAGTCTCTAATATCGATAAGATCGAAGACTGCACTTGCATAGCGGCCTTCAAGAATGCTATACCCAAGAATTCTAAGCTCTACGAATCTCTTGCCCTTGACTGTCCAATCAAGATGGACGAACTGATAGTCCGTGCCTCTAAGTACGGGAGGATGGAGGAAGATATTGCAGCAACGACGAGACCCAGAGCACGAGGGGTAGATGCTGTGGAGTGGGGAAGCAAACCCTCCTCGAAGAGAGGGAAGAGACCAAAGTATGAATCATCTTCCAGCGACGAGGAATCACGGTGGCGCACACGACAGGAAAAAGTGGTGTATGTTGAACGACGGGAAGAACCGAACCGACACTCGTTGGGAGTCCGCCAAGATTTAGACTCATCAAGAAGGACAGATCTACGTCCCAACTCCCAACGGCGGAACGACCTTGCCTATCAGAGACGAGAGGAACCCGGACATTACAAGGAGAGGGAGAATCAGACAACAGAAAGATGTCCTTTTGCATCTCGCGCTGGTCAAGTCAACTTCTCAGCGAGCCCGGCGACGATTATGAAGACGATGGAAGACAAACCATACTTCGAATGGCCAGCATGGACCGTTCGTGATGTCACCTCGGGACCCAGGGCGCATGAATATTGTCAGTACCACAAGTGCCACGGGCACCTTACAAATCGTTGTCGCATCCTGAGAGAATATCTGGAAAGATTAGTCCGTGAAGGCTATCTGGGAGAATATGTGGACTCTGGAAGAGGAGAAGAGCGTATTACGGATCCGTCCATTCGATCTCATGAGGGAGAGCCATCTGGTCATATGGGCCCAGGCGGGGAAGCTCCGAAGGGAGTCATAAATGTCATCCATCGCGCTCGAGTACCGGAAGTAGATATTGAGCAGTAGTTCCGAGCGAAGGCAAAGAAGTTATCACACGTGGCAAAAGTTTGTTAGGTGCGATCGACAACGAAGGAAGTCAAGCAGGCCCTATCGTTCACTGATCAGGACATGACAACTGTGGTCAGGCCTCACTACGATGCTCTTGTCTTGACTATGCGAATTGGCGATTTTGACATCAGGCGAGTGCTCGTTGACCCTGGAAGTGTGGCAGATATCCTGTATCTCTATGCTTTCGCAAAGATGGGGTTGAACCCGACAGTTCTCGTCCCTGCACAGACCCCCTTGATAGGATTCGACGGAAGCTCGATGCAACCCGTAGGAGAAGTCATCCTACCGGTCAAAGCTGGACCTATCATCCTGTCCACTCGGTTCTCCATTGTCGACGCGCCGTCCCCATACAATGCCATCTTGGGGCGATGGTGGACTCACGAAATGAGAGCTGTTCCGTCTTCTTATTATCAGGTACTGAAATTCCCTACTCCGAACGGACCAAGTGAAATACGAGGAGACCAGCTGGCATCGTAGAAGTGTGATTATGCCCTGTAAACACCTAAATTTACCGCCTTTCCTCCCCCTCTCAACTCTAAGTGTTCACATAAGGTCCGAGAGTAGAGGAATAACGCTAAATTTATTTTTAAGAGTCGCCACCTACTTAAGGGAAGTAGGATCCCGAGATAATCCAAATGAGGGGGTCTACGGTCCCGAGTAGTCTAGGTAAGAGATCCCTTTAGGTCCTGGGGAAGGGGTTAGGCACCCCAGGACCTCCATCCAATGATGGTAACCTACTCATTAGGTCCAAATCAAACATTAAAAAAAATCACTTAACATTTCCTAAAATTTATTAATTTTGCTAATCGAATACCAATCTAAAGGGGGTGTAAAAAAGTTTATTTTTGGTTGGGGTCGAACCCTGATTGGGCTGCCTACTTATCCGGTTAGTCGGAATCAGACCCTCATAGTAGTTCGGGGGCCGTGACTGTTTTTATACTCGTTTCGGAGTGTGTGATCACTTCCAACTCGCTTGAGTTGGGGGAAGCGGAGTTGAGATTTATGAATCTCACTCCGGGATTTGGTTACGCAGCTAGGTGCTCATGAGGGAGCGCTAGGGGGCGTTCATTTATTAGGGTAGGTCCTTTTTCATTTTAGATTGTTTTTTGAATTTTTTTGTTATTTTGTATTTTTTTGATTTTTTTTTGTATTTTTTAATTTTGGCAAGTTTTAACTAGTCAAGACTATCCTAAGTGCCCAAGGTAGGCAAAAGGAAAATAAAGTCTAAATGATTTTAATTATCTTAAAGGCAAAGAGCAGGGCGGATCGAGCGGCCTTAAACCAAAAGAGGCTATGGTTTAAATACGGACCCTGCTCTAGGTCCCAAGGGAGGATAGACCAGTACCTTTAATTTATTTTAATCTTTTTATATTTTTTTGTTGTTTTTTTTTTTTTTTTTTGGTAAGACTAACTAACGGGGTGGGCCAATTATTTAGGGTTAAAAAAAAAGAAAAACTACCTGAGTGCCCAATGTAGGCAAAATAGGAAAATAAATCGTGGCCTAACCCTATTGCACATACATGGATAATACATACATTCACGACAAAATAAATGGGCTCAAAGAGAAAGTTAATGGGCCAAGGCCCATTGACCACTAATGGTCAATTGGCTTTGGTCCGTTATCTTTCTAAGGCCTTGAGAAATAGGCCCTATAATTTTAAAATGATTCTAGGGGCTTCCAATGATTCAAATCTCCCGCCCAAGCTTTGAACTATCCAAAGAATTATTGCACCACAATAAATGATAGGTATTAAGTAAAAATGGGGTAGAGATATACCTGCGAGGGCTGATGGTAGATGATGGAGCTGCTCTGATGATCCGAAGGAAGATAGCCGGAAGATATTCTCACACTCCCCAGAACAAGGGATTACAAAAATAAAATAAACAAAATAATAAAAAAAAAACCGAGCCCGATCAGCTTGTTTCTGTATAAGGAAGAACAACAAGGTATGATGAGATGCAGAAAAACAAAATTAAAAATATATATACATAAAAATAAAAATAAAAGAAGCTAAAAACGATCGAAATTGATCAAGCTTTACAGATCTAAATCTCTAAAAACCGAAGGGAACATGCACGGCTGGATCGGATGATAGCCAAAACCATTTGAATACCTGAAGCACGCGAAGAGCACTGGCTTGAAGAAAACGATGGAACTGTTGAGTTTCAACAGATCTGCAACAGACGAACCAGGGAGCAAAAAAAGAAAGAATAAAAAAGAGAAAAAATAAAATAAAAAAAAAATCCAAAATAACAGAGTGGGATCAGGTTCCAGATCCAGATCTAAGAAAGAAACGGATGAGACGAATTAAGCAGAGGCAGTACCTGATTAGTTCGCTGGAGAAGATGATCGGAACGGAACAAGGCTGCGCGGTGATGAGCTGCTGGCCGGAAGTAGATGGATGATTCTGGATATCCAATCCGAAACCCACGGTGAGAATGAACAGAGCTTAGATCTCTGAGATAATGAAGGAGAAGGGGATAAAAGGAATCGGTGAGGTGAAGCTTACCTGAGATCGCTGTAACCTGGCGGAAAGGGAAGTTCGCCGGAGGTGCTGCAACCCAGCCGAGAGAGAGGAATTTGAGGAGATTTGTTGTCGTCGGGAGGAGAACGAAGAAGAGAGAAGAGAGATCTAGAATTCAAGATCTAGACCAGGGGAGAGAGGCGGGAGAGCTGAACACATTCGGTTGTGACCGGAGCTTTCGTTGTCGGCGAGGGTGTGCGAGATTGGACTGGACAGCGGCTGGGGTTGAGATGCTTGGTCGAATCAGGTGCTACTACCGCAATAGTGTGATCTCGCCGGAGGAGAAGACTGATTCAGTCTTGGTTGATGTAGAAGTTGCCGGAGATGGCTGCTCAAGTGGCGAAGGGGGATCTGGGGAAGAAGAGAAGAGAGGGGACAGCTATCCTCGTTTCACCGAATGAAATTTTTTTTCAAACCCTATTCCAAGCTTATATGAAGATGGGTATGGGCCTTGGGCTCTATAAGACCCTGGATTTGAATTTGGGTTTGGTTTTTAGGAATTGGATGGGGGGTTTGGTCTTGGTCTTGGACTTGGACCTGGGGCCCTTCTCCAACTCTCTCAATCTCTCTCTTTCTTGAGACCAAACAAATAATCAAAACAAAAATGAAAAATAAATTAAAGGAAAATATAAAAAATAATTAATTAAATTAAATTAGAAAAAGAATTTTAGGGGGGTGTAAAAATGGGGTGTTCACATGCCCCACCCGACCTACTCAAATAGCAACTACAGATCGGGTCCGTGGAAGAGGAGAACACGGGTGAATCGTTCACGAACCACTCTGTTGAACCCACGAAGCTTGTCAACCTGGGGACGGAGAACGAGCCAAGGACGCTACAAATTGGGACCTGTTTGACAACAGACGAAGAGCAGGAGTTGATAAATTTTCTGAGGAGAAATCTTGATGTTTTTGCTTGGTCCCACTAGGACATGACGGGTATCAATCCTGAAATCATCTGTCACCATCTCAACGTTGATCCCGTAGTCAATCCGGTTAAACAGAAGCCTCGTAGACTTGCTCCGGCGTACCATGAGGCCGTCAATGAAGAGATTGATAAGTTAATTCAGTACGGGTTTATTCGTGAGGTCCAATATCCAGAATGGATAGCCAATGTAGTAGCTGTTCCGAAGAAGAACGGGAAAGTCAGAGTCTGTATTGATTTCACCAATGTTAACAAAGCTTGTCCGAAAGACTTCTTCCCAGTTCCCAGAATCGATAGACTTATCACTGCCACCGCGGGTCACGAGATGTTGAGCTTCATGGACGGGTATTCGGGTTACAATCAAATCCTGTTAGCTGAGGACGATCAAGAGAAGACGGCCTTCATAACGGAGCGTGGCATATTCTGTTACCGAGTCATGCCCTTTGGCCTGAAGAATGCTGGGGCCACTTATCAGCGGTTAATGAATTTGATGTTTGGACCCTTGCTTGGCAAATCGGTAGAGGTGTACATTGACGATATCGTTGTGAAAAGCCGAACTCGGGTCTCTCTTGTAGCCGACTTGGCGGAGCCGTTTTCTATTTTACGCGCTTTCAATTTGAAGTTAAATCCTGAGAAATGTATATTCGGCGTCACCTCGGGCAAATTCCTTGGTTACCTTGTCAGTCAACGGGGCATCGAAGCAAATTCCACGCAAATCCGTGCTCTGATAGATATGCCGGAACCGAAGACAAGGAAAGAAGTTCAAAAACTGACAGGACGTATCGCTGCTCTTAACCGGTTTATATCGAAGTCTTCTGACCGTTGCAGACCTCTGTTCGAGTTATTGAGGAAGGATTCCGTTTTCAGGTGGACAGAAGAGTGTTCCCGGTCTTTTGCCGCCTTGAAGACGTATCTAGGCTCCGCTCCGATCCTCTCCGTACCTGAACCTGGTGAAGTGTTGTACCTCTACCTCTCCGTTTCGGAACGAGCCATTGGTTTCGTGCTGCTCAGAAGTCACAACGGCGTAGAGAAGCCTGTTTATTTCGTCAGCAAAACATTCCACAAGGCAGAATCCAACTATGGCAAAATGGAAAAGGTATGCCTGGCTCTTGTCTTTTTTGCTGAAAAGTTACGTCCTTATTTTCAGGCACATACCATCGTCGTCATCACTACGTACCCTTTGAAAACTGTGTTGGGGCGACCTGAAACTGTGGGACGTATGTCAAAGTGGGCAGTGGCACTCAGCGAGTTCGATATCCAATATCAGGCCCGAACCGCAGAGAAAGGACAGGCCGTTGCAAGCTTCCTGGCTGATTTTCCCGTGGAGGAGGCCGAAACTTCAGTAGAGTCCGACCGTCATGAGCTCCCAGACGATGCGGAGGAGGATACCGTTGTGGAAGACGAGGCGGGAGATGGAACCAAGCTGACGATGTGGTGCGACTGGGTCTTGTACGTAGATGGGTCGTCTAACGTCAGCGGTTCGGGACTTGGTGCTGTTCTTGTAAGCCCAGATCACGTTAAAGTACAAAAGCTGACACGTCTTGGATATGCTGCCTCCAATAATGAAGCTGAATATGAAGCGTTGATACTTGGGTTGCAAAGCGCACGAGAGTTGGGAATTTCTAAACTCAGAGTGTTCTGTGATTCATAGCTCGTGGTGAACCAAGTCAACGGTATCTACGAATGTCGAGATGAACGGATGAGACGCTACGCCGCACTTTTACAAGAACAACGAAAGGCCTTTGATGTCATTGAGATTAAACATGTCCGAAGGGACGATAACAGGCATGCTGATGCACTGGCATACCTCGTCTCGATGATGCAAACTGATGAATCCAAGACAATCCTCATTGAGTATAAGGAATACCCCTCCATTGAACTGCAAACCCAACGAACGGTGTTGTCTGTAAATCAAGTGCCGAGCTGGATGACGGGCATAATAACTTATTTGAAGAATGGAATTCTCCCATCCGACACAAAGGAAGCAAGACGAATACAATATAAAGCTCCCCGTTATACCCTTGTGGATGGGGAACTGTACCGTAGATCCTTTGGAGGACCCCTTTTGAGATGCGTGCATCCTGAAGACGTAGAGAAGATCTTAGCCGAGCTCCACGAAGGGATTTACGGCATCCATTCGGGAGGACGGACTATCGCTCATCGTGCTCTGGGGCAAGGATATTTTTGGCCATACATGCAAGCTGACGCACAAAAGTACGTACAAAAATGCAGTCAATGTCAGCGTCATGCGAAATTAATTCATGCCCCCGCTCAGGAACTAAACATCGTGTCTCAACCTTGGCCTTTCGCTCGCTGGGGACTTGATATCGTAGGACCCTTTCCTAAGGCTCCCGGTAATCTAATTTTTCTGTTGGTAGCCACGGATTACTTCTCCCGGTGGATCGAGGCTGTTCCACTTGCGCGTATTAGAGAACAAGAAGTGAAGAAGTTCTTGTGGGAACATATTGTCTGTAGATTCGGCATTCCGCAGTCCATCATTTCTGATAACGGGAAGCAGTTCACAGGAAAACTCATTGCCGACTTTTGCCGAGAGTTGAAAATCAAGCACATCTTTTCTTCTCCTTATTATCCTCAGGGGAATGGCCTTGCCGAAGCAGCTAACAAGAACATTTTGAATGCCCTCAAAAGAAGACTGGAAGATTCCAAGGGAAAGTGGACCAACGAGTTATATAATGCGTTGTGGGGGTACAGGACAACACCGCGGAGCCCTACGAACGAGACCCCGTTCTCTTTGGCATACGGGGCGGAGGCTGTTATTCCCACCGAAGTTTGCCTGCCAACAACACGTTCCCGAAAGAAGCACGGAGAGGAAGACAAAAACGTCGAATCAATGGCTGTTCATTTAGACTTGCTGGAAGAAAAGCGAGAAAATGCTAGTATTCAGATGAAACGGTATCAGCAACAGTTACGAAAGGCATACAACAAGAAAGTACGGAAAATGATTCTTCAAGTCGGAGATCTCGTTCTTCGAAAAGTCTTCCAAAACACACGAGAGGTCAATAGCGGAAAGCTGGGTCCCAACTGGGAAGGGCCCTACATCGTGGACCGTGTCGGAAGCCCCGGTGTGTACTACCTCAAAGACCTACAAGGTAATGTAATTCAGAAGTCGTGGAACATCATGAATTTAAAGCAATTTTTCCAATAAAGTTATTGTGCGTTATGAGCATTTGCTATGAGCATGTGATCAATCGTTTTTATTTACATATCCAGTACTTGGTAAAATGTTATAGATGTGTTACCACGGCGGGTGCATTTCACTCACACAGGGTACTCACCACGGGACACAGGTGGCTCATACAAAGGAATTGCCATCTGAGCATATTGGTGGCTTATATTAATGGAATGTCCTCTGAGCATGGTGTCCCACCACGAGTTACCACAGCGGGTGCATTTCACACGAACAGGGTACTCACCACGGGACACAGGTGGCTCATACAAAGGAATTGCCATCTGAGCGTACTGGTGGCTTATACTAATGGAATGTCCTCTGAGCATGGTGTCCCACCACGAGTTACCACAAGTTCGTCTTTATGAAATGGACCATTTGTCGAAGTACGTCCATAGTGTTAATCCGCGTCTTTGAAATAACCCTTGACAACCCCTTATTAAAGTGATATAGTGAATTATATTCGTTATGAGATTTGTATCAAATCACGAGTTAATTATATGCTATTTGTCTTATTTGAACGAGATGCCTATTACGGATCGATCGGTTGCTACACGGTGATCACAAAAGGATATATATATAAAATTTACTAACAGGAGTACATCTGATACAAAATATGAAAAGAAGGGGATAGGAAGGAGGAAATATCAGTCTTCGCCAACGTCAACAACTACGACAGCGTCGTCGGGAACGATCGGAACGTTGTCAGCAGCCGCAGCGGGATCGGCAGAAGCAGCTTCAACTGGAGCTTCGGGGAGAACGGGAGATGGTCCAATAGGTGACGGGGGTTGCCCCCCTCCTTGTACCTCGGGCTCTTCACCGAGCGGGAACTCCATGCCCACAGCCTCAGAACGAGTGGCCTCGTCCTTCGATTGCTGGGGAGACTCTACCAGTCGTCCCGTTTCTCGGAGCTCGTTCATCAGCTCCCTCTCCATCTCGACCCGATCTTCGGCTATCAGCCGTTCCATCTCTGTCTGGAAGTGGGCTCGAAGAGACTCCGTTAAAGCCTCCTTGGCGGCTTCAACCTCCTTATCCCTCACGGCCGCGACTTCCTCAAGCTGTTCGGCCAACGCTGCCTTCTCGGCTTCAGTCGCCTCTAGCCGTTGACGGAGAGTGTTCACGATCTCGTCCATCTCGCTGATCTGAAGGACGGATCTCTCGACCTGTTCCACCGCCGTCTTCTCTCCCTCCATCGCCTTACGGGCTTCGTCACGAGCTTTGTCCCGTTGTTTCACGGCCGTGGCAATCGTGCCTTTAGCAGACCACAGGTTAGCTTTGACGGACATCAACTCGTGGTTCAGCCGTTTCACATCCTCGGCCCCCCTCTTCTCCAGGTCAAGGACTTTGTCCCTCAGCCCATTGGCAGTACGCCTGTTTTCGGCGATGACCTCGTACATCCCGGCGAGCATGTTGCCCAGCTAAAAAAAAAAAAAGAGAGAGAGATGGTATCAAAAAAAAAAAAAAAAAACGTACCGTGGCAACAGCCCGACTTGCGGCACTGAACATCCCCATCCAATGCATGTCTCTCGTTGCGGCTATATCCGCTGGGAGTCTCATCGCCAACATCATCGATGTGGCAACAGAGTCGTGCTCCATCGCCGAATGTGCGACGGTAGGACGAGCATACCCTCGGGGGAAGACGGGATTCCACAGCTCGGCGGGCCTCCCCATGGTGATCCTCTCTCGAGGAGGGGCGGAAGATGAAGCCACGTTTGCGGCTGGTGAGGAAGTAGAGGCCGGGACAATCACAGGGGCAGCCGTATTTGCCACAGTAGACGGAGCAGCTACGACATCCACGGGAGGGCCGGTGCTAATAATTGGAGGCTCCTCCACGGGGGTACCACTCCCCTCGCCGAATGTTGCGGCTTGAGTAGATGACACCCCGGCTGACTCCCGTTCTCGAACCCTCTGGTTGTGCTCCGCCTCTCGCCGAGCTTTCTTTGCCTTCAGGGCTTTGAGAGCTTCTTCCCTCTCTCTTTTCTTCATCTTCTTATCCGCCGCGGATAGACGGGAAGGACGAGGAGGGTGGGGAGGACGATTCAGCGTTGGGGCCTGTGAGGATCGCTGTGGTAAGGGAAGTTGGTCAGCCGTGTCTTCCTCTATCTCCTCGTCAAGGAAAGCTGCCGGCCCGAGCGGTCTCTGAGGCGGTGGATGAGCTGGTCGGCGAGACTTTCTAGGTAAGGTCCCAGCTTCTACAGCTGACCCTGTCTCTTGAGCAGAGAACGGCTTCCAGGTGACGTAAGCGTCCCCTTTATCGATGCGAACCTTCCGAAGCGCGTACTCTTCTTCCACGGAAAGATCAGAGAAGCGTGGCTTAGAAGTCTCTGCAGAAAGAGCGAAAATGTTATTAGCCATGTAACAGGAGTACGTTTTCAGAACAGACAACGGAGAACGATTCAAAAGTAACAGACCTGAAGTAAATTCATGGGGAACAGGACGGGCAGTCTCTGCCCTCCAAGCTCTAGAGACCACGAAAGGCATCTCCTTCCAGTCCCGTTCCACATCAGGGAGGTGTGAGATGATAGCGGGGATCCTGGGTTTTTGCCTCCAGGTGAAGTACGTTTTCTTTCCCTCCTCATCAACCCCCGGACATTTCACGACGTGGCGGAAGTGGAAGACGTGCCTGGCCTCTACATTGTACCCGTCTCTGTTGAACTTGTCCATCAGAGACATGTATTTGTAGAATTTCGGGTGCATTTGCCTCGGGGCAACTTGGAGGACGGACAGGACGGAGTCCGCGATGGGAGATAAGGGAAATCGAAGTCCAGCCTCGAACTGGGCGAGGTAGACGATGGTGCAAGAAGAACGATGGTCTGGAAGAATGTCTTCTTCCTTAAAATGAATGTGGACATGAGGGGGAATTTGGAAAAGGGCTCTGTAATGGTCAAGTGCGTATTTGACAACTGGTTTAGTTTTGAGTTTGGAAACACTGGTAATAACACCGTGAGGGGCACTGCCTGAACAACTGGCCTCATCGGCACTGTCTATCCTAACTACTTCGGCAGACATGGTGGCAAACAAGTAGAAAAAAAAAATACAGGGAAATGACCACAGAACAAAAGAAAAATAGGAGAATCTTACCAAAAACTGTATCTAGGAAGCAAGGAGCACAGCAAGAGGAGAGAGAAGGGCAGAACAGCAGACCGTCGGTGAGAAGAATTTCCGGCAGAGTAGCAGAATGCAAGAATTCAAACGAAGAAGATGAAGTACCAGGCCTTCAGTACTTATAGACCAGTCCATAACTCGAAGGACGATAATGACCTCGATCTGTACCGTACGCGTGTCCACGCATGCAGACAACGTGAAGGGCAGGATGGTCTTCTGACCGAGTTAAATAACCGTCGGGAAAAACGAAGCGTCCAGAAGATAATGATGACAGCCTGCCAAGCATTTATGAGGTATGACGTTTCGGCACGCGCAATACAGCTGGCACGACGCTACGTCTTCGCGTGCAGAATACGTGACCTATCACCATTCTGAGGTTAGCAGTATCTTCTCCTCCGTCGTTTCGCTATATTTATGACACTCTGAACCACGTTCAAAGTATCATAAAGGGGCAATTTGTAATGGGTAAATTTCGTAAAACCCTAAGTATGGTAGTAACGAGCTCGTCCTCAGTGTGGTGTTATCGTTTGAGCTCATTTCCGTCGTCTCTTCGACGACGGGCCCGTTGTCTCATAGACGACGATCACGTCTTCGTTCTGACGACGTACCCGTTGTCGCACAGACGACGGTCACGTCTTCATTCTGACAACGTACCCATCGTCTTATTGTCAACGACCCCGTATCCCAACACGTAATGAGATCCGGTGCTATTGCCCAGTCGCCTGGGACTGATCCTACCTCTACGATGGTAGGTGGGAAACACTGTCTTGGCATTAAATGCCATTTAATGCTAGTCACCTCGGACGAGTTCTTACTCTATGCCTGCTCTCTTTTATATGCAGATACGCGTGCAGTACGAATGACCGGGAGATCTATCTAAAATAATTACTGAAGTACATATCAGAGATTTGAGGAGTGCATGGACATCCATGGGTGCCCATGGCCATGGCAGGAGTGGCCTATAAGAACCTGTGAAAAACAGTGTGAAAGGGACGGAATTTTCAAGAGCTAAGACCCTCAAATTTTCTATATTTTCTTACTGTTCATCATCTTCTACTCCTACTGACTTTATCATCGAAGTACATGTCAGGGTGCCACACCCTCCATTCCAACCTTCTACCGGTAAACCAGAGCTTGGGTGGAGCTGTTGCTGACGCGTGTCCTTTTCGGTAAATTCCTCTCATAGTTTTAAAGGTGAACAAAGGATTTTTTGGGACTATGTGGCTGCCGTGAGTGAAGGAGAACCATCTGCTGCGTTTGGAGATGCTTGCCCAAGTTGGAGAAGAAAGTGGTCATGGCTGCTATTGGGCACAAACATGGGAATAAAGGGAGCTCTGGTGCTGCAGGTGGCATGGGGCGTGGCTGGATAGATGAGTACGGTGAGGGTTGAGAACTATTGTAGTTGCATGAGGGAGATGAACTGAGAGAGAAAGAGAGGGACAGCTGGTGCGGTGGTCTGGTTGAATTCGGACAGAGATTTGATCTCAAAAAAAAAAAAAAAAAGGCTTCCCTCAACCTTGGAGGTGATTGGGGTATAAATAGGAGAGATGGGATGGATGCTTAGGGGTATTTTTGGAATTAGTGGAGGCGTGGGGGACACTTGGGATGAGATCTGGGGCAGCAGGCTAGGGACGACCTGTACACTATTTTTTTGGGGAAGACAGATGAACAGTGGTTCAAATTTTTTTTTTTGTTTGCTTCTTGGGCCTAGCCCTCACACATGCGACCCATAAGCAAATTTGGCTTGCCATAGGAAGGTTTGGTGCCCTAGAATTTGAAATTTGATGTGGGCCTCATCCTAATGGGGCCAAAAAGGTCATGGGCCCTTGTTTGGGCCCATAGGAAGTCTAGGTTTTGGTTTTTGGGGTTCTAAGACATGAAATGGGCCTTGAGCCCATAGAGCTTAAACCTAGGGCTAGATTAGGGTTCTAACTAGGGTTAGAACTAGGGTTAGGCCTAGGGTTTACCTAGGATTAGACCTAAGGTTCAGGTAGGGTTAGCCTAGGGTTTGGTCTAGGGCTTAGACTTTTTAATTGAAATAGGCCTTAAGCTCATAGGGATTTGATTTTGGGGTTTAGAGTTTACCTAGGGTATAGGGTTTTTCTTAGGGTTTATCTAGGATTTAGACTAAACTAACCATGGTTAAATTAATTAACCAAGGTTACAGGGGGTGTAAAAATGGGGTGCTGAATGCTGGGTTTTGGGTTTCATTTCTACTCTCACTATTTATCTACCTCTTCGATTTCTAAAGTTGGATCTACTCTTCATACTTGAATCTTAGAATTGGATATCTTTTTCTTTCTCAACCTCATCTATAGAAAGAGAGATTGATCGATAGAGCTATTGAATTAGAGATTATAAAGCGAACCCTTAGCTCTTCACACTTGTAAAAGTTGAATTTCAGCTTTGATCTGTCGTTTAAATTTCATTATATATTTTAAGGTACACCATTGCATTACAAGATTTGAATATTGAGTTAAGCATGGACTGACCCGAATACAACCCAAACTTACAATATCGTACATGGGGGCTTCATGTATTGGAATGAGTTTGGGTTTGGATTGAGTTAAGAATGGGAATAACTAAGATGGGCTAAACTCAAGCTGGTTTCAGCCTTGCCCAACCCGCCCATTGTACACCTCTATGTTGCGGTGGCATCCTTCATTAACGTATCATAATATTATCATAACACTCCTACCGTAATGTATCCGTTGATTTTTATTTATTTTTGGTCTATAACCTATATAAAAGAGCTGCTTGCGGTTGTGGCATAACAGCTCTAAAAAACTTTAGAGGTAATTGTGTTAAGTTCGTGATCCAATCCTCTTCAGGTCGGGTATTGATTTGAAAAAACATCGGATACTGAACATATTAGCAAGAGCGGAGCCAGGATTTTCGCACGGGATAAGCAATGATTGATTGAAAATGGTAATAATTGTTGGTAGATTGTGGTAAATGATTAAGTGCGTATGAAATATTTTGGGTATGGGGACGACCAAGTTCGTAAGTCATCTCATCCGTACATTTCATGCATATTATACTAATATTGTTTCTCCTTGTCCCCTTGTCTCATGGCCTTGCCCTGTGAAATAATTAAATAAATGATATATATTATTTTTAAATAATTAAATAACAAAGTATAAAATATATATTTTATTTTTTAAAGTTTTAATGCTCTCTTGTCTATAATATATTTTTTTTTTTTTCAAAAGTTCAACAAACAACTACTGGCTATGCATTGTTAAATAATTAAATAATGAAAAATTTTTAGCACACCCCGCATTAGAATAAGCATTTTACTCCGTATCCTACATAGTCAGTTGTTATGAGTGGCTTTTGGAGACTTTCTCAACCGGTTTCACCTTCAAAACAACAACAAATACATACAAACACATGACCCTCTTTGTTTGTTATAATTACAAGTGAATCTCTTTTTATTTCAAAACCACATGGCCCTATTTGTTTGTTATAATTATAAGTCTACCCTATATGGAAAATTCGTGTACTTTCAAAATAAATGACCCTCTTTGTTTGTAGTCTTATAATTACAAGACTACCCTTTATGGGAAATTGGTGTTGTTTCAAAAGGCATGATCCTCTTGTCCATCTTTGTTTGTTATAATTACAAGTCTACCCTTTAAAGGAAATTGGTGTTGTTTCAAAACGCATGACTCTCTTGTTCGAACCAGTCAATAGCGAGATTGAATCACAGTCAATAGCGAGAGTTCAATCGCACCCACTGGTGAACTCGTGTCCCTTTTAACCCTTTTAACCTCTATTAATTGTGATTAAGATTCACTAAGCTTTGGGATTTAATAATATCATCTTAATTTTTTGAAAAAAATATATTGACCCTAAGGGTTAAATTTTCTAACTAGAATTATATATATATTTTGTCAAAAATAGCCCAAAATTTCTTCCTAAAGGTTAGAGAATCTTAACTGCTGTTAATTAAGGTTAAAAGGGGCACATGTTAACGTGTAGGTGCGATTGAACTCTCCCCGAGTTCAATCACAAAATCTCGCGTGCAAATGTTCCTAGGCCAGTATCCCAACGTCAACTAGGAAATAGCCCCAAATATCGGTGCTGGTGTACTAAAGAGAAGGAAACTTTTTCCTTTGATAAACAAAGATGATAGTGATCTCATTATCACGATGTCTGTGATTCTATTGTTGCTGAATTTATTTTTAATTTTTAACAAGATCCAAGTTGAGCTGGAAAAGATCATCCATCTCCATTCATATCGAGCAAATGAAAACCAAAGTTTTTCAGAAATGGCACTCGGTGCACCTATAAATCGGAATCACATCTTATTCCCTCTACCTATAATCAAGTCAGTACCAAATGCCCCTTTAATATTCAACCAGATTAATTTACTGACTCAATACTCCAAAATTGAAAATGTCCACCACCCAACAAATACATAGTTACACGATTAAACTAAATCCCCTAACTCTATTTCCAAGGATATTGATATGAGAAATATATAAAGACTAGTATTTGGCAATATATGTCATGAAACTGACATACTTTAAGTTGGTATATCCATTGAATAACAACAATTAAAAAAGATTGAGATAAACTTTAACAATTTTAACTCCCCCAAAAAATAAAATTTGTGACGAGTGATAATTTTCAAACTAATTAGTCATAATAAGAAATATTTGATCAAGTTGATCTCCACATTAATATCAACTACAAGATGCTTTCCTGAAACACATTCAAAATTTTAAAATCAGTAACTTTAGTGTAATGATAGTCACACGTTAATAATTGTAATCACAACACTATTAGATGCATGTGTTTCTAAATGCATATATATAAAATCAAAGATAGCAAGAACTGTGAGAAAACGATGACTTAATATGGGTGATGGTGATTGCCAAGTGAGTTATGCAATGACCCGGATTTTGAAAGAAAATCCTGAGATCAGGATGACCTTTAATTGAGTATAATTAATTTAAGAATAATATTTCTAAATATTAGGGTGTCACTTTCCCTAACTAGAATCCGTAAAAATCCAGGAAAGTGTTTGTGTTTAAACGCGGGTTCTGGATTATTGGATTCAGAGTCCTATAATTACCGATAAACCTAGTGTTTTTCCTTGAAAATCTCACAATATGTATCGGTTTGCATTTCTGCATGAGCACATGTCATGTTGGCTCCGTCACACATTGAATCATGAAAACTAGGGGTCTCGTATGTAAGAAAACCAGGAAATCCGTAGGTTTTGAAATTCAGTTGGTACTCAATATTTATTGATTACCCAAATAGAAATCTTTGAAACTCACACACTGTGTGTCAGTCAGCCGTCTGGATGACTGTCTGTTGTCTCGGCTTTATTGCAACTTAAACCAGGAAACCGCGGTGTGTTTAGTGTCCATAACCAAGAAATTTGTGGGTTTTGCAATTTTCTTCCAGGCTTACTTTTTACTGTCAAAACTCAACATTTTTTCACAAAATTTACACAACAGGTGTCAGACGGACCCTAGTTTCGGTCACCTGTCGTTTCATTATCATCGCACATTGTTTCATAGAGTTATGGAGGCCGTACGTGTGAAAAAGTGGGAAACCAGTCAAACTGGTAAACGGGCCACTTGATCGTGGCCATGTGATCTTCACATGGCTGTTTCACGTAGGCACCCTCTTGCCTATATAAGGAGAGGATCACCCCCTCATTTCTACATTTTCGCACTAGAGAGCCGAAACTCTGCGTGAGAGTTTCTAGAGAGAGAAAATGAGGACAGAGAAAGGAAGAGAGAAATAAGAGGAGCTCTATCTTCGGGTTCTTCGATGTTCCCAACACGTTGGTGACGTTCGTTTCACCACCCGGTGCCTTGATTGGTGTGTAGAGAGAGAAAGAGAGAAATTTAGAGAGAAAAAGTGGAAGCTAGAGAGAGAAGGTTCACCTTGAGGTTTATCGACGTTCCGGACGCAATCGGGTCATCCATATCATCCTCCGGAATCTTTGTCGCGCCCTAAAATACCCCCTGAGAATTAAGGGATACTTTAGGTGTGACTATACTTAACCTGACAAACCATCCTGTAATATACACAAGGCAAGACATAACGAAATCATAATATAGTGCGGAAGCGTAACCCATTTTTTTTTTCTATTTATAATTTGTATTCCAAGTTTGTATATATATAACAAAAGTAAAGGTGGACATGCCCACCTATCAAAATACAAAATGAACCTTACTGTCACTCCTCTCAACAATATTCTAGATAGGGCCACCTATCTAGGTCTCTATCCTCTTGTGACTGCATCGGGATAGGCGGATCCCTTTCTTCCTCGTACTCTTCTTCAACCCATGGTTCCGGGTTGCAAATGTCAAAAGAACCTGCAGACATAAATGTACGGCTGACCATGGAATACTCAGCGAACCAAAACTACTAGTTACCAGTGCTATCATAATCAAAGTTTTACATACAATTACATAAAGGAACATTAATCATAAAATTCATGCTTAAAATCTTGTCATGAAGAACCTTGCTTAAAACTTGTTCTTTTCGTGGAAAACACCGTCTTATGCATGCTTATGAGTCCTTAAGAATACTTGTGAGTCTCATGTTTTCTTATGAGTTCTTGTAAGCTTTCGAGTTCTTATAGTCTTTCTTGTGAGCATACGAGTTTTTATGAGCTTTTGAGTTCTTATAACTTTTCTTGTGAGCATACGAGTTTTTATGAGCTTTCGAGTTCGTATGAATTTTCTTGTGTGCATACGAGTTCTTCACTAGTGGCGCCCTTCGTACCATCCCACTAAACACCCACCCAAAGTAGCTTCTGAATATCATTTGGTTAGTGGCGCTCCTTGAGCTGTCCCACTAGCTTACGAGTTCTTACAAGTTCTTTCCTAGTGGTGCCCTTTGTACCATCCCACTAAACACCCACCCAAAGTAGCTTGGGAATATCAGATAGTTAGTGGCGCTCCTCGGGCCATCCCACTAGCTTACGAGTTCTTACAAGTCCTTCCAGTTCTTACAAGTTCTTATGAGTTCTTTACTAGTGGCGCCTTTTGTACCATCCCACTAAACACCCACCCAAAGTAGCTTGGAAATATTAGATGGTTAGTGGCGCTCCTTGGGCTGTCCCACTAGTTTACGAGTTCTTACAAGTTCTTGTGAGCTTATTCTTGTGAGCTTATGATCCTTGTAGACACATGCAAGATCTTAGACTTATGAAGTTCTTATGAGTTTTTGAAGTAATCGATCTTAGAAATACCAACCCAAAGTTTGGCTTTGTCAAATGCTTATGCTTCTCTCTTATGAATTGCCTTTGAAAAACCTTGTTCATAATTCTTAAATGCATGCTTATAGGTAAACTCGATCATATGAAACTTATCGTGCGTGGAGTGCTTGTGAGCATCATCGTGTATATATGGAAGCCTTAACAATTTATGTAAATCCATACAAGACATGTGATCCTTATAGTATACTTGCATAATTCTAGAAACATAACATATTTCCCCTTCGTTTCATCATATTATCAAGACCATGGCATTTAAGCCTAATTCATCACATCACACTCAAAATCATGCTTTATTTGGAGATAGCAACATTTGCTTATAAATATAGGCATATTAACCCTCTTATTGAAAAACCCCCAAATCTCAAATCCCTATTTACTCATTTGATCATTATCTAGTTTTACCCTAAGTCATATATTTACCATTTGCATCATATTGAAGCTAAATCACATATTTAATCATCTATTCGATCTTAGCATGATAACAAAGCTAAATAGTGGTTTTACTTACCTCTTTTGATAAATTTCTAGGTTGAAGAAAGAACCCTTGTGTAGAAATCCAACTTGTGGGAGCTTGATTGAAGCTCTCCTTTCACAATCCAAAACCCTCCTGTAGAAATCCCTACTCTTCTCTCTTTCTCTCTCAAGGAACTCTCTTTAGGTTTAGGGTAAACCAAAACCCCCCAAAAGATCATCTATTTATAGGCAAAGGGGTGAAACCCCAAAAACAATCACACAAAAATAAGTAAAATTGCATATCTATGATCGTTCGTAGATGTTTACGATCGTAGCTTTCTACGATCATTCGTAGCTTCCTACGATCGATCGTAGCTTCACTAGTGAGTTTCCAGCATTTTTCAGGTGTCACGATCGATCGTAGCAACTCTACGATCATTCGTAGTGCCACTACGATCGTTCGTAGGGTCCCTACGAACGATCGCAACTTTTGTAGAAAGTTTTCAGCTTTTCGCGTTTTCGTATTTCGGCCATAAATTTTGATTCGCTCGTCCGGATTTTGACGATTCAACTTGCGTTGAACTTGTATTTCGAAGAGGAACAACTTTGATTTTTTGCACAACTTCCAATTATTCTTTATTCTTGGACCATTTTGCCCTTATAGCTGACTGATTTGCAATGGGTTGCGGCAGTCCAATTTGCAGCTGACCCGGTTTTGGAAATCGGACGTTTGACTCTACCTTGACTCAAAATCCAGAAAAGTGATCAATATGGACCTCGAAGAGGGTTCCAATAGCTTTCTAAAAATTCAAGAATTGCTCTATTCTTATCTGCTATGAAAGAACTAGAGCTTTTCAAAGTTGAGGGTATGCTAAGGCATAAACCTCATTGATACTTAAGAGTATTCTATACTCTTATTCCTATCATCCTAAACAACCATGTACTTAAGAAAGTATTTCTTAGGACTTTAAAACACGTCATCAAACATCACACACCTAAATTATATCAAAATCAAGATTCTCATTAGATTGATACCCATTCAAGACCCCACAATAGGCTATAAGCCTTAGTCACTATTCACAACAATAACTTCAAGATCTAGGGTTCTACATCCTCCCCCCCTTACAGAAATTCCGTCATCAAAATTAGAACGATACATGGTGATAATAAGGAATAAAATTTACATAAGAACATCACTCATACAAACAAATGAGGGTACTTTTCTTTTACTTCGGTTTCGCGTTCCCATGTAGCTTCTTCCCTAGAGTGATGTTGCCATTGAATAAGAACCAAGGGAATAATCTTGTTGCGCAAAATTTGATCTCTACGGTCCAAAATTTGAACCGGCTCTTTTACTAATGTGAGATCCTCCCGGATTTCCAATGGATCAAGATCTATAACATGTGAAGGATCCGGGATATACTTTCGAAGCATGGACACATGAAAGACGTTGTGAATCGCTGCCATGTGAGTGGGTAGAGCAACCTGATATGCAACTTCATCAACTCAGGTGACGATTTCAAATGGACCCACATACCTCGGGCTAAGCTTTCCTCTTTTGCTAAACCTCATAACACCCTTTTGTCGGCGAAACCTTCACAAATACCATATCCCCAACACGGAACTCAAGATCCCGCCTACGGGTGTCGGCATAGCTCTTCTGCCTATCCTGAGCGGTCTTCAATCTCTCCCTGATGATGTTGACCTTATTCACGGTTTGCTCAATCAATTCCGGGCCCAATATCTCTCTCTCTAACTTCATTCCACTATAGGCGAGATCTAGAAATTCGACTATACAAGGCTTCGAAAGGTGCCATTTGGATGCTCGCCTAGTAACTGTTATTGTAAGCGAACTCAACCAACGGCAAGTGATCCTCCCAACTGCCTTTGAAATCCAACATGCAAGCTCGAAGCATGTCTTCTATAACTTGGTTCATCCTCTCGGTCTGTCCATCTGTTTGAGGATGGAAGGCGGTGCTAAAGTTCAAACGGGAACCCATAACATTCTGGAAGCTCTTCCAGAACCTGGAAGTGAATCTCGGATCCCTATCAGAAACAATACTGACTGGCACCCCTTGCAACCGAACCACTTCTTTGAGATACAATGCTGCAAGTTGGTTCGAGTTGAACGTAGTCCGATAAGGCAAGAAATGGGCGGACTTTGTCAAACGATCAACCACTACCCATATGACATCTGAGTTCTTCGCTGTCCTTGACAATCCCACTATGAAATCCATGGAGATGTGCTCCCATTTCCACTCGGGAATAGGAAGGGATTGCGAAAGCCCTGCTGGCCTCATATGCTCGGCCTGCACCTATTAGCATACCAAGCATCTTGACACATACTCGTGACTTCCCTCTTCATGTTTCGCCACCAATAATCTTCTTCAGATTCTTACATCTTAGTACCACCAGGATGCACAGTGTACTTGGACCAGTGAGCTTCATCTAAAAAGTCACTTTTCAACTCTGCATCCGTCGGAACACACAACCTTCCTTTAAATGTGATCGCCCCATTACCATTCACAGAGAACTCATCACTTCCCTAGCTAATTGCCTTATCTCTGTAAGCAAGTAGCTCCCCATCCGAATCCTGCAACTCTTGGATTCGATCTTGAATATAGGGCCTGACTGAGAGGTTAGCCGTGATTGGCCCAAAGTTAGGAATCCTGAAACTGGTATAGAGGTTTGCCATGACCTCTAACATCTTCCATTTGTGAATCATCATGTGGGCTACAATTCCAGTGGGTTTCCTACTCAATGCATCTGCCACCACGTTAGCCTTACCCAGATGGTACTGAATTGAACATTCATAGTCCTTCAAGAATTTCATCAATCGACGTTGTCTCATATTCAACTCCTTTTGAGAAAATAGGTATTTCAAGCTTTTTTGGTCTATGAAAACATCAAACTCTTCCCCATAAAGGTAATGCCGCCAGATCTTTAACGCAAATACCACCGCGGCTAACTCCAAGTCATGAGTAGGATAGTTCTTTTCATGCTCCTTCAATTGCTGAGAAGCGTAGGCAATGAAATTCTCACGCTGCATAAGAACACATCCTAGCCCAATGTTCGAAGCGTCATTGTAAACCATGAAACCTCCACTCCCAGATGGCACTGTGAGAATGGGGGCCGTAGTAAGCCTCTTCTTCAACTCCGTGAAGCTCGCTTAGCACTTATCACTATAAGTGAACTTACCATTTTTTCGTGTCAAATACGTGAGTGGTGCTGCTAAGCTGGAGAATCTCTCTACCAATCTCCTATAGTATCCTGCCAAATCAAGGAAACTGCATATCTCGGTAACAATTCTGGGTCTCTCCCATTTCAACACTGCTTCTATCTTTGCTGGGTCCATTAAAATACTCTCGGTAGATACCACGTGGCCAAGGAACGCCACCCTCTCCAACCAAAATTCGGACTTACTCAACTTGGCATATAGTTTATGCTCTCGAAGAGTCTCAAGTGTAAGGCGAAGGTCTCGATCATGGTCCTCCCATGTCGGGGAATACCCTAAGATATCATCAACAAAGACGATAACACATCTATCAAGACAAGGCTTGAACACCTGGTTCATCAAATCCATGAATGCCGCCGGTGCATTCGTTAGGCCAAAAGGCATAACTAGGAACTTGTAGTACCCGTACCGAGTCCTAAAGGCAGTCTTTAGCACATCCTCGGCCTTGATTTTCAACTGATGATAGCCGGATCGCAGATCAATCTTTGAGAAGAACCTTGCTCCTTTCAGTTAGTCGAATAAATCATCTATCCGTGGCAATGGATAATGTTCTTAATTGTAACCTTGTTCAACTGTCTATAGTCGATGCACATCTTCATCGACCCATCCTTTTTCTTCACGAAGAGTACCGGTGCTCCCCATGGTGAAACACTTGGTCAGATGAAACCAAGTCTTTGTAACTCTTCGATTTGCTCCTTCAATTCTTTCAGTTCAATTGGAGCCATTCTATAAGGAGCCTTAGAAATTGGAGCCGTTCTTGGAGCAAGCTCTATTGCAAACTCAATCTCCTTATCTGGAGGTAATCCTGGCAAGTCCTTGGGAAATACATCTAAATATTCACTCACAACCGGTATGGCTGAGGAGTCTTATACCTCCGGATTTGCCAGACTTAAAGAGCCGCTAGACGGGCTATATCTCTCCTTCGTAGTCCACGAAAGTGGAATGGCTTAACGCCCTCTGGCTTAAATTTCACCATCTTCTCAAAATAAGCCATATGCCCATAGTGTGCAGCTAGCCAATCCATCCTGAGAATGACATCGAATTCCAAGTCTTGGAAATCTAGAACAATGAGGTCGGCCAACAACTCATTCTTCCCCACTTGAACTACGCAATCCTTATATATTCTATCCGTATCAACTGACTTCCCAGCGGAGTTAAAATGGTTAACTCCTGCTTCAACTGACTGGACTCGGATGGAAAACCCTTCGCAAAGCTAGGCGATACAAAAGAATGAGTGGATCCTGTGTCGATCAGCACTCGAGCTAGGCATTTATCCACTAATAAGGCACCTATATGATTAACTAATTCACGTAAATAGATTTCACGCAAGAACATACATATCGTGTATAAGTAGCATATTTTATACACAAGCAACACATCATGCGATAGTATGTATAAACAATTTTAAAACTTGAGTATCCTAGTGTACCTTGCACGACATCATCAGATGCATGTGCGTCCCGTTCCAACAAGGCAAAGACCCGGCCCTGGTTTACCTTGCGAGGCGGTGTGGGTCGTGAGGGCCTAGATGCCGAAGCCTGTGAGGATCCCTACTGGGAAGTCTGTCGCACTGAGGGCCTGCTCCCCTGAGGCTGAACCCGTGACTGTCGATGAGGGCAATCTCTAATCATGTGGCCTTGCTCGCCACAATGGAAACACCCGCCCAATGCTTTCCGACACTCTCTAGTCGGGTGTCTTCGGCCACAATAATTGCACTCCTCAAAAAATGAAGAGGATGCAGGCGACACATGTCTAGTGCCCTGAGAAAAAGTGGGGCGAGGTGCCTGTGAAATAGTCGGGCGTGGCACTGGTGGTGTAAAAGAAGGCCTCTTTGTCGATGTAGGCCTAGGAGCTGGGTACGGGGACATCCTGACTCTCTTCTCCGGTGGCCTCGCTCTACTAGACTGTCCTCGAGTCATCTTTCTCCTTTTGAAGAATTCTTCAAAATTCTTCTCAGCAAGCTTCACCTTGCTCACAATCTCTCCCCAGGTGCTCACCTGAAACATGCATCGAGACTCGGTCTTGAATGGAGTCCTTTAATCCCCTCTCAAATTTTCTAACTCGCATATTTTCCGAAGCGATCAGCTGTGGTGCGAATCAAGAAAACTCCACGAATATGGCCTCATAATCTGCCATAGACATATCTCCCTGTACTAAGGTGAGAAACTCCACCTCCTTCTATTCCCTGACAACCATGGGGAAATACTATTTGTAGAAGACGTCCAAAAATTCACCCCATGACCATGGCTCCCCTGCTCTTGAGGCATCTCTCTACCTCAGTGTAGCCCTCCACTAATGCTCAGCCGCACCTTCCATCACGAAGGTGGCCCAGTCAACTTGCTGCTCATCCGTACAGAGGAGTGTTCTGAATATCTTCTCCATCTGCATGTTCCATGCCTCTACGACCATAGGATCAGTGGTGCCGATGAAGGTAGGAGGATGCAGTCTCCTAAACGCCTCAAGTCCTGTGGTGTGATGGACAGGAGTGGGTATAGGCATAGGAGTAGCGGCAGCAGTAGGCTTGGTTGCTAGCATCGCCAAGGTCTCTGCTATGGATGCAAAGGCTTGAGCAAACTCGGGTTGTGCATCACCCGATAGAGGAGGGGATGATCCACTACTCCTAGTATGGTGTCCACGATCCCGTGAGCTACGTCTCATGAGTGGGTCCTGAGAACAATAGCAAAACATGAGTTTAACTGGGAAACCAACTTCATTTTGATCATAACTTCAAACTCATTCCTCATTCATAAGGCACATAATAGTAATACATTGAGGTAAACATTGCAATTAATAAGCATACAATTTGTGGCCCTAGTGTAGGATACTAAGTTTGGTTGGATTCCAACCGGTTATGGACTAAAACTAAAGATTAGTCTATACTTGGAATATGACTCTTTCCTAAATCCTAATGCCTTGTATTGATCATGGTATCGAGTACTAAATGACCCTAGGAACTCAAATGCCTAAGCTCTGGTACCACCTCTGTCGCACCCCAAAATACCCCCTAAGAGTTAAGGGATACTTTAGGTGTGACTATACTTAACCTGGCAAACTATCCTGTAATATACACAAGGCGAAACATAACGAAATCATAATATAGTGCGGAAGCGTAACTCAATTTTTTTTTGCTATTTATAATTTGTATTACAAGTTTGTAGATACATAACAAAAGTAAAGGAGGACATGCCCACCTATCAAAATATAAAATGAACCTCACTATCGCTCCTCTCAGCAATAGTCTAGATAGGGCCACCAATCTAGGTCTCTATCCTCTTGTTACTGCATCGGGATAGGCGAATCCCTTTCTTTCTCGTACTCTTCTTCAACCCATGGTTCCGGGTTGCAAATGTCAAAAGAACTTGCCGACATAAATGTACGGCTGAGCATGGAATACTCAGCGAGCCAAAACTACTAGCTAATAGTGCTATCATAATCAAAATATTACCTATAATTGCATAAAGAAACATTAATCATAAAATTCATGCTTAAAATCTTGTCATGGAGAACCTTTCTTAAAACTTGTTCTTTTCGTGGAAAACACCGTCTTATGCATGCTTATGAGTCCTTAAGAATACTTGTGAGTCTCGTGTTTTCTTATGAGTTCTTGTAAGCTTTCGAGTTCTTATAGTCTTTCTTTTGAGCATACGAGTTCTTATGAAGTTTCGAGTTCTTATAACTTTTCTTGTGAGCATACGAGTTCTTCACTAGTGGATGTGAGCACAAAATTCATCTTCTTTGCTTTCAAATTTCCTCCATTGTTGTATGCAGTTTATTACTTGTTGTGGGGGACTATCCTTCCAGTTTGAGTAAACTCAGACTGTTAAATTACCTTCCCTATACTGGGGAAGAACCTCTGATTAAGATGAAGAATTAAAAGAAGAACAGATTGAATAAAGTATATATATTTATTTAATGGGGTTGCCCAATTCCCATGTAGGCGTTACAAGTGCCTCATTGAGGTCTTTTGAAGAAAAGAAAAAAAATGATGGCCATGTATGAGGGCTCACCTTATATTTTCCATATCGTGGGTCTTCTTCTTCACTTGCTTGCTTGCTTGAAGGGGAGCAGAGAGTTTTTCTCTTCTTTTCCTATCTTTCTTCGTATTATTCTCGTTGTTCTTTCTTGTGAGAAAACACACCCTTTATGGGTTCGAGAGAGAGTCCTGTTTGGGATTCCCTCTTTGACTCCCTTATTTTAGGAAAGTCAAAAAGAGCTCTCTCCTCTTAGAGGATGCCAACTTGCGGGTCTCCCTTATCTGGGAGAGTCCTCAAGCTCAAGAGAATCTTCCTTTTTTTGAGGACTCTTGTACCAGGTTTCCTCTTTTTGGGGGGAATCCAAGTACAATTCAAAAATGAGGATGTTTAATCACATCATTTCCTAAGATAAAGGACATAGTACTAATCCTAAAATAATCATAGGGTGCCATGTGGCATTCCATGGGATTTAAAAGAGGGGATCCTTATCTTGAGATTCCCCACAGCTTGATAGAGAATCCTTTTTTATTAAGGATTCTCTACCCCATGATAGTCAAATACTGACTGTCAGTTGAGATAGATTGACCTAGGCCAATCCACGGACCAGGGTGAGACCATAAGTCTCAACCACGGATCACAAGGTGAGACCATAGGTCTCAACCACGGATCACAAGGTGAGACCATTGGTCTCAACCACGGATCACCACGTGGTGCCTGTGGTTTGGGTTAGATCCAGGGTATTATATTTGATCCATGAGGACTTATCCTCAAGAATTGGACACGTGTCAGCCTCTCGGAGGCTGACACTAAATATGATCCGTGGGGTTTTTATCAACACGGACAAGACAGGTGTCAACCTCTCCTAGGCTAATACCAAAATCGGATCCGTGAGGTTTTGGTCCTCACGGTTGAACACGTGTCAGTCTTTTAGAAACTGACACTAAATATGATCCGTGTTGGATCCGTGAGGTTTTGTCCTCACGGATGAACACGTGTTAGCCTCAAGGAGGCTGGCACCAAATATTGGATCCGTGAGGTTTTATCCTCATGGTTGAACACTTGTCAGCCTCATCGAGGCCAACAGTAAAGATTGAATCCGTGGGGTTTTTACTCTCACGGATGGGATAGATGTCAGCTTTTTTGGAAGTTGTCACTTAGGTCCTCACGGATCAAACCTTACCCTGCTTAGCTGGGTGAGTTGATGCCAGCCATCAACATTAAATGCTGACAGCCAAAGGTACTGCGTGTGCATAAGCACGCGTAAACCTAAACCGTCTCTCCGAGAGACAGCGATTAGGTGTGTGTTATTGCACACACACCTGGGCAATGGACGGTGAGATTTTCATTGCCCACAAATGCCCCTCAGGATCTGGATGGTTCAAAATAATCCATCCATCTGGATCCTGAAACTTGACAGTGATGGTGGAGGGGCATAGCCGCCTCCACTGACGGCGTTATTGGGAAATCTACGATGGGTTCCCTGATCGAGGAGGTCTCATGATGAGGTCACCCCTGCCATTAAGGCTAAAACGGTGGGGAATATCCCTACCATCTGAACCGTCTATTTCGAAATGGATGGTCAGGATGAGCCAAAAGGCAACATTTATAAGGGTGCCTTAGGCTTTGGGGAAGACACTTTGTCTTCCCCAACCCTTCGAACCCAGAAATCTCTAAGTTCAGAACCTCCTTTTCAAAGAGAAATTTCTTTCTCTTCACCTCAAATCTTTCCTTCATTTCAAGGTAAGACTTGTCCCCAAATCAGGGTTAATGGGGGAAAGGACTAGTGTTCTTCCCTAACCTTTTTTTGTTTACCGAGGATTGGAATGAGGGTTTCAGACCTCATTCCACTGGATTGGGTGCCCATTAGGGTATTCCTTGGATCTTTTTGATCCTGGAATCCCTTGAAGTGCGTTTCTTCGCATTTCTTGGGTTTTCTCAAGATCAGGGAGTCTTGGGATGCCCTTTTGGGCTCTCTGCGTTCTCCGGCAGGAATTCCGGTTCCATTACCGAAATCCTTGAGTTTCTCTAGTCATGTGAAACCAGACTGGAGACTCACTGCCCATGGTTTATGGCCACATAAAACTTGCCCACAGGACTTTTGTCTGTGAGCTCCAAAATTGATCCGTGAGATTTCATCCACGGATACTCTCAAACTTCCTGGACTTTTGTCCGTGGATACTTTGAGTATCCGTGGATATGTTCCACGAACCGATTGCCCACAGGACTTTAGTCCGTGATCCTAACATTGTCCGTGGATTTTGCCCACAGATGCTTTTAATATTCACGGACCTTGTCCATGAATGTTTTGAGTGTCTGTGGACATTTTCCACGGATGAGATATTCAGAAGGCTTATAACCCCAGAATTAAAACTGCTTATCTGTTGACTTTTCCACGGATTTAATTTTGCTTTCATGGATTTTTGTTCTTAAAAAGAGAAATTGAGTATCTGTGGATATCTTCCACGGATAGGCCATTCCTGGACCTTTGTTCCTGAATCAGGAGACTTTATCCGTGGATTTGTCCATGGATCTTATCCTTAGCATTTGTCCTTAGACATTTGCTATGATGACTACCCATGGGCATTTGCTCTAGCAAAAGACCTTAGGGTGATTGCTTCTTTAAAGCAATTTAATTTTTAAATGTATGCTTTAAGCAAGACATCCAATCTTCACAGACACGGATTTTTACCTTAAGTCCGTAATTGATCAATCTCCACCTTGTAATTTTAATTTGATTTTATTGAACTGAACCATTTTGCACATCTTTTTTTTATACAGATGGCCGGACCTTCAAGATATTTTCACGGGACTGAGAACCTTTGTCTTGTCGATACTGATGAATACGACAAGAATGGAGCGAGTCTAAATCGCCAACTGGAGATTATGGGAGAATTCGGGGTAGAGGACGTTGGGCTGCTTCCCGTCACAGATCCAAGAGAATGGGTACTCCGTGGAAGGATACATGTATGTATTTATGATGCCGAGAAAGGTCTAATAGACAATAGATCAGTCTCTGATGGCAGCTATTTGACACCTTCCTGCACCCCAATAGACCCGTCAGGCGAAGACCCAGAGAGGGTACGGAAGGAAGTTTTCCCCATCTTGCTAACCTGGACTGATGATGTTTGCTGATATACGTCCATGGTCATCAGGAGTTGTTCTACAGTTGATGGCAGAACTTTGTGGCCGTCATGGGTTCAAATGTATATGTACACTTTCGTGACGAACTAACAACTCTGGGCATTCGAGGAGCAGTTAGACTTGCTAGATACGAGTATAAGCGGGATGTTCTTCTATTTCGCAGCCTGCTCAACCATTGGTGTACTGAAACTAACACCTTCCATATGGCTTGGGGAGAGATCGGACTTTTCGTTCATGCGATGAATCGCATTTCAGGGTTGCCGGTCAATGGAGCCTTCTACAATGAGTTCAACCTGTTCAACAATGTTCTGTATTCAGAGAATATTCCTGCTTGTACCAGAGAGTTATACAGGGTTTATAATGCTCTTCTGAAAGTAAATTCAGATAGAGTGACACCAACTACTTACAAGGGTAAGGTTCCTACCATCGAAGAAGAAGTTAAAGAAGCAGTGCCGAGTAGAGGTGCGAAGGCGGCACGCAAACAGAACAGGGTAACCCTCAGGCAATGGCTGAGGTATTTTTTCAAAGGAGAAACGGGTATGCATACTCCAAGCCAACTTACATCACTCTATCGAATGAAGAAATCAGAAATTCTGAGATCAAGACCAGTAATGGGGTCACCAGAGAAGGTTATTTTGCTGCCTTCTTATCCTGTTGGCTGTGCAGTTTTGTCCGGCCTTCTCGTAGAGGAGAAGTAATTCACCCCAAAACATTTGTGGTGGCTAGTAGAATGGAGACTAGCGTGAGGCATTCCCTACTCATCCTAATGATGGTGTCATTATACAAAGAAATGAGGGTCATCGCCCAAAGCCAATACCCGGGTCACAATTTAGCCCAAGGTCCTTTCCAGTACCTATTTGGTTGGATCGGTAGGTATTTCCCTTCTTCTTATCCGAGACGGATAGTCACTGAATCTGAGATGGATCTACCATATCTGGTATATATAGCGGCTCAGATGCCAGCCAAGTATCGTTCCTGGGAGTCAATCGAGCACATGTTCGCCACTCCTGGTCTTTATAGAGCTCGTTCTTTTAAAGGGACTTCTGAGCTGGCAGGGGACAACTACTTGGTAGACGAGAGTGGAATCACCTGATTTGCATCAATACACGCTCAAGATTCTTTATTCCCTCTCAAGCACAGGAAGGCAGACCTTCACTGAGGTTCTCCACCTGGTGGTTAAACTGTACTTCTGCTTATTTGAAGCATGGTGGTTGTGATATTCATGTCATAGTTATAAATGAGCATTTGATAAGGATTACCATGGCTACTGCTGAGGCCGGTGGTTCTGCTCCTGCTCCTGCTCAAGCACCTGGTGTTAGAAAAAGAAAAGAGCCATTAAGGGCCAAGGCACCCACCAAAAGACAGAAAACCACTGCCAATACCTACAAGCGTCCAAGGACTAGACCAGCCCCCAAGGGGAAAGGCAAGCGTGTTCAGAGAAGCCCCTCTCCCATCATCGATTTGACTGAGGATCCAATCTAGATGGCCAAGATAGCTACCCTTGCAGCTGAGCACGACATACCCATTTATACCGACACTGACAATTTCGAAGACAAGTATGAAGAACCTTAGGGTGTTGTAGAATTTATTGTTCGTCCAGAAGATCCTACAGCTGTGACTTCCGTTGGGATGGCCGTCCGACCTCGTATTTTAGAGGGATTGGGTGAGACCATTATAGTTGATCCCATTGATGACATTGATGATACAGTTAATTCCCTTGGACATAATGATCCTCAATCCATCCCTGACCACTCCTTAGATGAACCTGTTGAGGATAGTCAGGGTACTCCCATGGATCCAAGTTCTCATGAGGTTCACTTGGCAGCTACCCTAGAAGAGGCTCGTAGAGCAAGGGAGTTAGAAGCGCATCTACTTTTCGAAGCCCAAACAGCCTAAGCCGCTTTACTCTCTATCCAGACCCAGCGAACAGTTAGAAAAGCTAAGAGGCGTGCTCTTAAGGCAGGGAAATCCTCGGGTTTGAAGAATGATGGAGAATTTATTCAATCCGTAGTAGTTATTTCTGAGGTGACACCAGCTGGGGCTGATCCTAGCATTGCAAGGATTGAGGCAAATGTGACAGTGAACACGGAGAGTATCAGCCCTGTAGATGAAGTTTTTGATACAGAGCTGAACCTGTGATGTCAGCGATAAATGAAGTGACACAAGAGCTAGCTGCTGAAGTGATTGGCGAAGCAGTGTCAGAAGTTGGGATGGACGTCGAGGCTAGTGTTGAACTTACTAAGCCTGACGTAGGGACTGCGGTCGAAGCTGTCACCAGACTTGAAAAAGGTCTGAGGCTAATTTGAGCTCAGAACTGCCAGTCGGACCAGAAACGGAGGTTGAAATAATTGCAGAGCCAAGGCCAGAGGCTGAAGCTGGAGTCACTATTGAGGTTGTCCAAAAACCTGAGTTGAACACTTCTGAGCTCCATATCGAAGAAGAGGACCAAGATGCCGATGCGATAGGAATTGACATAGTTCTATATTCTGCACTGTTTACAGATGAAGGATTAGCTCTTGAAGACTTACCTTTTCTCAGCATGACTCCATCACCTGAGTATAGGCCAGCCACTCCTCTGATCAATCATCCTGTAAGTCCAACATCCCCCACCAGGCCCCTTTCACCTGAATATACTCCATCTACTGCTACGCATGAACCCTCCGGTAGATGGTTGACAGAAAAAATAGCTACTATTCCCTTCTTAGGAGAATCTCTGGACTTCCCGGTATGTGACTTTGATTGCTTCTTTTATTTCAATCAAATGATTTTTCACACCTTCTAATTCATAATTTTTTTGTAGGCATTATCGAGGGAATCATGAATGCTCCAAAGTTTACTTTCGGAGTACCCAACCATGCTCCGATTCCTCCTCCGTCCAAGCTGTTGGCTGATGCTTATATTGAGAGTGCTAAATATGTACTCGAGGGTCTGAAGACTTCACTGATTAGCAGGAGTTTTAAGGATTTCAACCAGATGCAGGACGACTGTATTTTAGCGTTTAATATTCTTGATTGCCTGGGTGTTAGAGATCCCATCGTACAACAGGAGATTGAAGCCTTAATTGATTCAGCTCGAAAAGTATACCGATTGAACGATATAGACCCGATTAGTAGCCTTGAAGTAAAAGCCAGAGATCATGTTAATGACACTTCCTTTAAGATAACTGAGTTGACCAAAATTGCCAATGATATGCGCGAGAAATTTTGTCAGACTGCGGAACACCAACGGGCTGCAGAAGCCGAGGTAGAGAGTCTTCATCGACAACTGCAAGAAGCTATAGTTAGAGCTTCAAAAATAAAGAGCACCCATGAATCGATGAAAACAGAACTCGCAACTATCGATTCCGAATTATCTGACGAACAGTCCGTCAAGGCCAAAAAACTCTAGGGAAAATCATTAGATTGAAAGAGGGTTTGGCGGATGCTTGTCAGGAAGCTGCACGTCTCCATAAACAACAGCGCACCAGGATAGAAAAATTATCCTTTTCCAATACCACTCCTCGTATCGAAAGAAATCCTCTTGATATACATCCTGTAAACGAAGGTCCTCTTGATGTAAATCCCGCGAATGAATAAAAAAAATTTATCTTATCATTCAGTGTATGTCATAATTTATTTTAAAAAAAAAAAATTAATTTACTGATATGGAGGAGCAATAACAATGATTTTGTATCCCAGGAGGACAATGTTCTTTTAGAAGAACTGACTGAACCCAAGTTTATTTTCTCAGGTTGTCTACGTACCTATGATAGGATCAAGTCAAATGTAGTTCAAAATAGGATTCACATTTTGAAAGTGAATAGGTAGTTTCCATTCGTACCTACGAAAGTTTTAACTTGGGCCTCGTATTTGGGGGCTTTTGAATCTTCAATCCGTATTTTGATAGCGAATAGGCAGTTTCTATTCATGCCTAGGAGGGTTTGGACTTCGGTCTGGTATTCTGGAGACTTTTGAAGCACCGTGAACCTTTTTAGCTTGTATTCAGGAGCCTGTCAAATTGCTCTAATTTTTGCCTAGACTGACCCTGGGAGTATAAGTCTAGCAAGCTATTTGTTGCCCTGATTTTTCCTAGACCATCTCTTGGAGTTTTGATCTAACAGGTATTTCATTTTGACTCAAATTTTTTGTCTAAGCTGTCCTTTCGGATTTTCAACTTAGTGAGTCATTATTGCTCTAATTTTTGCCTAAGCCGCCCCTAAGGGTTTTCGACCTAGCGAGCATGACTCTAATTTTTGCCTAAGCCGCCCCTTAGGGTTTCCAACTTAGTGAGTCATTTTGTGCTCTAAATTTTGCCTAGACCTTCTTTTAAAGTTTTGGTCTAGCAAGCATTTTGATTCCTAGGAGTAATATAGCTTGAGGAATCTCGCATTGGTTGGAGGGATAATTCGTTCTCCATCCATTGAGGTCAACAGGTACGCTCTATTAGAGTATACCTTCTCAACGACGTATGGCCCTTCCCATTTTGGTTCAAGCTTCCCCTTGGTTCGACGAGTGACGATTATCAGAGTTCTGACCATTAAGACCAAATCTCCTGTTTTGAAAGACCTTAGTCTTACCCTTTTATTGAAGGCGCTAGTTAGCCTTTGCTGGTACATCTCTAAACTCTGTTGGGCTTGGAGACGATGTTTATCAAGAGTTTCAAGCTCTGTAAGATGAACTTTAGCTGAATCTTTTTTTGTAAGAGACTGCTGAATTGCCACCTGTAGGGAGGGAATTTGAATTTCAAGAGGGAGAATTGCTTCACAGCCGAAGACCATGGAATACAGTGTGACCTGTGTCGGAGTCCGATGAGTAGTCCTGTATGCCCAGAGGGCTTTGGGTAGGCATTCATGCCAGTCTTGTTTGCTTTTATCCATAACTTTCTTGAGGAATTTACACAAAGTCTTGTTTAAGGCTTCGGCAAGACCATTTGTAGCTGCATAATACCGGGTAGAATGGTCCTCTCGGATGCCAAATTTGGCATACAACTTGTGTATAGGGGCGCTTCGAAAAGGTTGCCCATTATCCAAGATAATGCTTTATGGAATTCCGAACCGATATATGATGTTGGTCCAGATGAAGTCTGCCACTGAGTGGTGTTTGACTTCTTTGAGAGCAACGACTTCGACCTATTTTGAGAAGTAGTCCATTGCAGCTAGGATGTATTGATGTCCAGCAGATGATGGTGGGGTGAATGGTCCTATGATGTCCATCCCCCATGCCGCAAAGGGCCATGAACATGTTGTCATGTGGAGAGGCTCGGGAACCTGATATATAAAATCAGCATGGAGCTGACAAACTTTGCATTTTCTTGCATAGTTGAGACAATCAGCGATCCTCGTAGGCCTGTAGTAGCCTAATCTTTTCAGCTACATTTGTAGCTTGAGCCCAGCTTGGTGAGCACCACAGATCCCGGCATGAGTTTCTTCCATGGCTTGATCTATTTCATTTCCTGAGATACACCTCATCAAGATGCCGTCCAGGGACCTTCTATATAAGGTTTCTTCCAACATCACAAATTTTGTGACCCGTCGGCGGACTTCGGCGCGTTTGGCACGGTATCCGGGCAATCGACCATGTTGGAGATAATCGATGAAGGGCTGTCACCAATCTTCATCTGTTTCTTTGATTGTCACAGAACAAACTGTCTCCAGGAAGTCTATCTCTGGAAGGGGTTTGAGGGTTCTTCTTTCCCCCACTATGATGGTTAGCATCCTGTCTGTCGGCAGGGTTACAGATGTTGCAAGACCGGCCAAAACATCGACTTGATTGTTGAGTCCTCTACGGACATGGAAGAGGCTACTTCTTAGAATTTGAGCAAGTAACTGGTCCACTCTCTTCTGATAGGGAAGGAGAATAACCCTTCACACTACATATTTACCTCGTACCTGTTTGATGATGAGTTCTGAATCCCCATAGATAGTTAATTCATCCAACGGGATTTCAAGAGCCAATTCAAGACTTGCTATCAGGGCTTTATACTCAGCTTCATTGTTTGTACACCCTTCTGTTATGGCGAAGGAATAGGGTAGTATTGCATTGTCTAGTGTGACAAAAACAATACTGACTCCTGATTTGTTTTCCTTCGGGTCGATGCATTTGACTCCATCAGGGCTTCTTGAAGCTCCATCAAAATACATCTTCCACCTTGGTTTGACTTGAACTTGCATGACTTCTTCGTCGGGGAGGTTGGTGACCAAAGGCGAGTCCGCAGGAATTGGATGTGCTGTAAGAAAATCAGAAAGGGCTTACCCTTTTACTGCCTTTTGAGGTACGAATTCGATTTTGAATTCAGACAGGAGCACCGCCCATTTTGCCATTCTATCGGAAATAGTAGGGCGAGACATTATAAATTTGAGAGGATCGGCTCTGGATATCAGTTTCACCGAATGTTCAAGCATAAAATGCCTTAATTTCTTCAAGGCAAAGATGAGGGCCAGACATACTTTTTCTATCGGGCTGTATCTGCATTCTACTCCAACCAGAGTCCTGCTTAAATAGTACAGGGCATTTTCCTTTCCTTGGTCATTATGTTGAGCAAGGAGAGTGCTTCGAGAGATCCCTTGAGTGCTGTGATATAGAGGATAAGTGGCTTTCCTCTGATGAGACCCATAAGGACCAGTGGGTCTGTGAGATAAGTCTTGATGTTATTCAAAGTATTTTGGCAAGCTTCATCCCATTGAAACGGTATCCCCTTCTTCATTAATTGGGAAAACGGTTGGCATCTTCTAGCCAAATTGGAGATGAATCTCCGGATATAAGCGAGTCGACCCTGAAGTCCTTTCAACTCGTGCAGATTTCTTAGAGGAGGCATCTCGCTAATGACCCTTATTTTGGTAGGGTCAATCTCAATTCCTCAATGGTGTACCACAAAGCCCAGAAATTTCCTAGATGTAACTCCGAACGCGTATGTGAGTGGGTTCATCTTGAGCTGATGCTGTCATAGTCTGTCGAAGATTTCCCGAAGATCATTCATATGATCACTTCAATGCCTTGTTTTGACAACCAAGTCGTTGACATAGCACTCGACCTTGTCATGGAGAGTATCTCCAAATATGACAGTCATGGCCCTTTGATAAGTTGCTCCAGCATTTTTGAGGCCGAATGACATGATTTTGTAGCAGAACACTCCCTTAGGGGTGCGGAAGGCTGTAAGTTCTTCATCTTCCGGGGCCATCTTGATTTGATTGTAGCTTGAATATCCATCCATAAAAGACAAAGCTTCGATGCCGGTCGTGGCATCGACCATCATTTCGGTGATGGGCAAAGGGAATTCATCCTTAGGACAAGCTTCATTCAAATCCCGGAAGTCTATACAAACCCGGATCTGTCCATATTTTTTTTTCACGGGAACAACGTTAGCAAGCCAAGTAGGGTATTGAACCTCTCTTATAAACCCGGCTTTGAGAAGTTTGTCTACCTCAACATTGATTTGAGCAATCAGCTCTGGGTGAATTCGTCTTTGTACCTGCTTGATCGGCCTGACATCTTCTCGAGTTGTGAGATGATGGGCTGCAATTTTTGGATCTAAGCCAAATATCTCTGTGTAGTTCCAGACAAAGACATCCTTGTACTTTTTTATGAGACAAAGATACTCGTCTTTCTCCGTTTGAGAGAGAGAGGCACTGATGAAGGTTGGCCTCAGGTCTTGTTCTAAGCCGAGGTTAACTTCAAGAAGGTCATCAACAGTTGTTGACCTCCTGCTTCAAATTCTGAAGGAGCTGGACGGACTTCTGTTTGTTCCGGTGGTTCTTCCATGATCATTTATTCTCCCGAAGAGGAGTCTTCATCATCTGTAATAGTATTTATAGTCCAAACCAAGTCTTCATTTGATGAAGGATCAGAATTTCCCGCTTCAGGCTTTCCCAAGTTAAAACCAACCCGCTTATAGGTAGCCAAAGTCCTAGGTGTTGGCATAATTTCATGCTCAACCTAGTCTTCTACTTCAGTATTAAACCCCTGTTTCTTAAGCATTTTCTTGATTGCCGGATTAAACACAGGCCTCCTTTAATAAGGATTCATCCTTCTACCCTTTCTATTACTTCGGGGAGTGGCTTTGCTTGCTCGTCCTGCAGAGTGAAAAATAATAGGCTTTCCCCCTGTTCTTCTAGATGGGACAATAACACCGGGAGTGACCTCCGTTGTTGGCCATTTTTGCCATGCACCGAGACTAACTTTAGCCAGGCTATCAATCATATCTTGATGCGTTGCCTCAACCCATGGGGATGCCTGTAGGGACTCCGTTTCTTTTGGAAGCCATTCCATGGAGACTTCTTCTGATGTGGGTTCCTCCCTGACTGTGACCATATTCACAGTCTGGTTGTGACTTTTGCTAAATACAAAAACTGGCGGATTTTACCAAATTTCTGGTGTATTTGTACTACATAGTCACCAGTATCCAGGGCTTCATGCTGCTTCTTTCTAAGCCTGACTTCATAAGCCGGATGGATAGTTCCTTCGACTTGTTCTTCTTTTTCGGGATCAAACCCCTATTTCTTGAGGAACCCGATGATTTTTTCACCAAAGCTTATCTTTTTCTTATAAGGATTAGTGATCTTGCTCTTTTCATTGGTCCATGAGGAGTTCATCTTGTCATATCTACCTAGAGAACTGACGAGCATCGATTGATATCCTCTTTTCATGACCGGGACAGTGAAACTGGAGGTAGTCTCAACCATTATACAGTCCATCCTCCTCAAAGGGACTATATGATGACCTTTTAGAACTTCAAGGGGGTCGATTTCTTTGACCTCATAAGTCTGGGAAAGGTCGACTGACTTGCCCTTCTCCAGATTGCAGGAAGATTTGACCAAAGATAGGGTCGGTTCTCTTTTTTTTCTTTGAGATTTTGGGGTGTATTTGAACACCCTTTTGAAGCTTCTGTTTGAACAGGTCCGTGATTGCTTTTCGGGCCACTCTCAACCTTTTCCTGTTTGGGCTTCTGCTGAAGGTTTTTTTGGGCACTTTTGACATAGAAACACGCATCTGCGTAATATGCCTCTGCATCATTGAATGGATTATCATCATCATCAATCCTTGCTTGCTTGTTTCCTTAAGGGTTTTTAAGGTCCTGATGATAGGTGGATGGCACTACTAGATGCTTGTGCATCAATTTCCGCCCTAACAGGGCGTTATATGACGTATCGACATCGATCACCAGAAACGTCGTAGTTTCAGTAATATCTCCAAATCTGGTTTTGAGGTTGACCATGCCCATAGGCTTTTGTTCATTTTGATTGAAGCCTTGGATGATCAGACTGCTTTCATGAAATCGGATTATTTGTACGTCAAGCTTGGACAACATTCTTGTTAGAAGGATGTTGACAGCTGAACCCCCATCTATCATTACTCTGGAGATATTAGTCTCATTAACCAGGCCTGAGATGAACAGTGGTCGGTTATGCTGGAGAGTCTCAGCTCGCATATCTTCATCATCAAAAGTGATCGTGAAGAGGCATGAAGCTCCTGTTTAAGGAGGCTGTGGTGGCTGACTCGTGACATCTTCAGAAAAGTTCTCCAGATTGGAGAGGGCATATATGAGAGACCTTCTTAATTCTGAAGATATTTTGAGAGCATCATAGACACTCAGCAAGGAATGAATTTTCTTCAGATGGGCCAGGATATCGTACTTGACCCTTTTATTGCCGGTAGTTGTTTGGACTTGGGATGGTTGAGCTCTGGTCTGATTTTCATGTTGGACCTGAACAAACCTCGGTGATAATTTTCTTCCCGACCGGAGGTTGAGTTGATAGACTTTGGCAATTGTCCGATCTATTGGTCCAGATGACTCTCATTCTAAGAGTTGGACCATGTTCGTAGAACTGAAGTCCAACTTCCTTTTCTTACTTTGGAAAGATGACTGAGTTCTTCTTTCAGATTGCCCTGTTGGACTCCCAGATTGAGCTGAGATTTGTTCAGACATCTGTGAGTTGTCAGTCGACCTTGAGTCTAGGACTGCTTCTTTTGTTGAAGGGTCACTATCCAGACTAATTGCAGCAGATGGATCTTGATTCTCGAATTGAGTTGAGATTGGCACCGGTCGTCGCATCTGACGATGGTTTGAGTTTGAAACCTCAGGCGTATTTAGCCTTTCTTGAGGGGGATCAAACTGTATTTGTTCATCTTCTGCCTCTCTTTCTCCTCCAGATGAGAATCCTTCAGAGAGGTCTGAAATTCTAGTAGGGTTTGTCCTGGTGTGGATGGTCTCCTTTCTGGGAGCTCAATGTCTTCAGCTTGGTCTACCCAATTCTGAAATGTCCGGTGTCTTTTTAGACTGTAGACTACCATTTGTCTTGGTTCATTTAACCATGACTGATCTTCAATTGGGACCGCGTTGATAACATAGCAGGAGAAGATATTGGATTCATCTCCTGAATCCATTAACTGAAGGCTATCATAGTCACAGTCGGAGCAGAAGCTTGGTGGGATAAAATCCATCAATGTAATTGCCATTAATGGCTTTTGTACCATAGAAGCATCTTGGGTGGTGCCATTTTTCTTGGCTTTCCTCGCTCTTTCTTTCTTTTTCTTCTTTTCAGCCTTGGCTATGCGCTTCCCTTCTTTTCTTAGGGTTTGAGCTTCTCTTGTAGTTTGGGCCTGCTTTTTAGCATCGGTATTTTGAGCCAACTGTCTTTTCTTCTTGGTCCCTTTACTTTCAAAGAGGGTCCAGTTTTCTTCGTCTGACGGTTTGTTATCAGGAAGTTTACCACTTGAAGATGCTTTATCTTCATCCACTGGCTCAGAAGCCACCATCGTATTGGACGTAGCTGCCTACTGGAGATCATCAATGACAATCTCTTTATTGTCCAAAAGCAGCTGAATAATGTCCTTCAGTACAAAACAATCACCTATCTTGTGACTGATCATACGATGATAAGGACAGTATTTGGTATCATTTTTCATCCCAATCTCTTGAGGTCTCCGATTTTTCGGGAGAGTGATGAGTTCATTGGCAAGGAGGTCTTCAAATAGTTCCTCAACAATGTCTTCCGAGAATGAATATGTTTTATTCATCATTTCCTCCATAGTGATCTTCTTTGGCGGCTCCTTTTTACTTTGCCATTGTGGCTTCCTAGATCCACCTTGAACTTGTTTGGTACCAACCTTAATTGGTCATTTGCCATTGTTTGTTCGGCCAGTTGATCTACCGACGTTCGGTACTGGTGGTGCAGTCTTTTTGGCTTCAACTACTACGGCCGTTGAGGATTCAAGGCGGTCAGTACCCCTGCCTCGCCTTCTTTTTCCTATATGGATTTCCATGCCATGTGCTTTTGTGTACAGATCTTCGAAACCCGTAAAGGTTTGGGCCATTAAGGCAGTTGAAAGGTTGTGCTTGAAGTTGTTGAGGCACATCCTAATGAGTTCCAGTTGGGTGAACTTCTGTGGGCAGGAGAAGGTCAGAGCTCTCCATCGGGCAATGAACTCTGTTATTGTTTCATTGTCCCTCTGCCGGGTCTCAATCAATTCCGGAACACCTACTCTTCTTTGGGTGTTGTAGAATTGTTTGCTGAATTCGATCACCATTGTGTTCCAATCGGGGATTAAAGCCTTAGGAAGGTTGGCATACCATGTGAAAGCGGCACCCTCTAGGGATTGTACGAAGAATTGGAGACAAAGAGCCCCGTTCTTAGATGCCAATCCGTATCTCGAGAGGAAATGAGACAAGTGTTGTCTCGGATCTCTAGTGCCATTGAACATCTTGAATGTCGCTTGGACAAAGCCTGGTGGGAACGGAACCGCATCCATGATAGCTGGATAAGGCTTCCTGATCATCCGTACATCATCTTCTCTTTCTTTGGCCTGCTGCATTTGAGTACGGACAGTCTCCTCAATTGCAACCAAAAGAGACAGCGACACCCCTCCTATGAGGGCGGTCTGACTTGAAATGGGACCCGTTTCAGGCGCCCTTGGATGACTTGGAGGTATAGGGGTTGTGCCTTAATTGCTGCTACCTTCTTGGTACGGGAAGTGAGGCCCAGGTGCCGATGCAGATTTGACAGCTGACAATTGAGTAGCCAACTCTTGTATTTGAGACATCATGGCTGTGATCTGATCATCCTAGTATCGGAGTTGAGCCTGTAAGGCTACTGTTTGATCATTTGATTGCGGAGGTGCCGAAGTCGAAGGGTTATTCCCCTGACTAGCACTCCCATCCAGGTTCGTCATCATGACCACCACTGGTCATTCTAAAATTGGTTTCGGTAACCAGAACAAATTCGAAAACTCTTCTTCTATGAAATAGGTACTGGGCATCCCATATAAAGGATTTGGTGCATTGAAAACCTGTTGAGGCATTTCCTGCACAACTTCCCGCTCGATTGGTCGAGGAGCTGGCTTGTCAGAAACTGAATCTTCGACCAGCGGAGTTTCTTCCAATTCTCTTGGAGAAGTTACAGGGGTCGCTTCTTGTTCTAACCCTTCTTGGTATCCACTGACATCTGGTTCTAGAGCTGATTGAACTAGGTCTTGGGTTTTCTCTTTGCCTCTGACCTGATTCTTGCGGCTCTTTTTTCGTCTCAGAACCGCTGGACTCGGAGAGACTATTCTGATAGCTCGTGAGGATTCAGTCTCGTCCAAAGTGGCTAAAATAGCGGCGGCTGAACTCTGAGAATCCTGCCTTGCTGGTAAGTTCTGCTCGGGTATTGCCCTAGTTCCTTGGAACACTGGGTTGTATACTCTTCCGGAGCTGGGTTGAGTCTAGTGCTGATCACATTCACGGACACTCTTTCATAACCGTCATATGATACTCCGGTATTTGGTTTCTCCCAAGTAGGGTGAATTGGTGCGGAAGGATCAGTCCTTCGTCTCTGGTGGACAAAATGGATTTTATCCGAGGCGTCAGTCGACCTTTTTGACTTCTGGTTCCTAAACCTTCTTGGCCTCGATCAATAATTATACACCTTCTTTGGTGGAGCCAAGGGGTTCTTCCGGTTCCTGAGTTGGAGGATTTCCTCAGGAGTTTTCATCTTGAGCATCTCAACAGCGGAAGTGCTTCTGTTTAGCACCTTAACCCTAGGGTCATAGGTATTGCTATTCTTCTTTCTGGTTCAACGCTTGATTTGCCCCAGAATGTGCTTACATCTCTGGATTGAGGCCGCTGGTGTTGATGATGAACTGATGTCATCATTGATGTGAAGGTTGCAAGGTTAGCGCCTCGAATGGCGTTCGGACCCAATCTGTACAACAAGTCTTTATCTACCTAATCTGAACTCTAAATGTTTCTTACATTAACAGCTGGACGATATTGATGACGGCTGTTAATGCCCCTTGCATCATCATCAGAGAATGAATCCATCTCTGAGAATATCCTTCTTTTGTTGGCTATATAGTACCAACTCCTCTCTTTCTTAGAAGGAGAAGTGTCCTCGTATGGCAGAGTGCCTATCCATGGATCTTCCTTCCTTGTAAAGGACTTCTGTCCGTGGACCATGTCCACGGATTGTCTTGGACCTGCACCTGTAAAGGGGGCACAATTCTTACCCTTGGACTGGCCTGAGTCTCTACTCTGAGTGGTTGAGTCTTCAATCCGTAGACCAGACTTGGGCCTGTCCACGGATAGTCTTGGATTTCTGTCCGTGGACAGAGCTGGACTCCCGTCTGTGGACACTTTGGATCTTCTGTCCATGGACGGTCTTGGTTTTCCATCCGTAGACGGTCTTGATGATCTGTCCATGGATAGTTTTGAACTTCTGTTTGTGGATAGAGCTGCTCTTCTGTCAGTGGACGAAGCTGATGGTCCGTTCATGGACGATCTTGAATTTCTGTCCGTGGACAGAGTTGGAATTCTGTCCGTGGACAGAGCTGTTCTTCTATCCGTGAATGGATCAGATCTCCTATCTGTAGACATCTGGCATCTTCCGTTCGTGGACGGTCTTGATGACCTGTCCGTGGACAATCTTTTGTTCCCCTCCGTTGGATATTTTGGACCTTGATCCCTAGAATCTATCCGTGGATGCTTCTTGTTCACAGATGAATGCCCTAATGCATCTTCCTCAATTACTTTGTATTTTTTAAAGTTATTTGAGGGATTGTTCATTAAGTCCTTTAGGCCATTGGCCTTGTTTATTCGCCCTAGTGAAAATTGGGCAGCATCTCCCTCTCCCGAAAAATTTTTCAAAGAGGGAGCTCCAACAACCAACTTGGACTGAGGGGGTTCATATCCAACTAGTCCTATGGTCGGCCGCAGCAATTGAGGCCTTTCCACTGTGGACTGTTGGGATTTGGGACGGCTTGTTATGCCTGACCCAATGTTTGTCATAGGTCTGCCTTTTGGGCTGATTATCGCAGAATGATTGAACCATCTTGCAGTGTGTGCACCCTGTTGGATACACCCTCCATGGTGCACTCTGTTTGGAATGCACTCTGTCCGTGGGGCATCCAGTTGGATGCACCCAATCCGTGGCGCATCCTAGGGGATGTCTCCGCTCCGTGGCGCATCCTCTTGGGTGCAGCCTCTCCGTGGGACATCCTGAGGGATGCCCCTTATCCATGGAGCATCCTTGGGGATGCCACTGCTCCGTGGTGCATCCTGAGGGATTCACCTGTTCCGTGGTGCATCCTTGGGGATGCACTCTGTCCGTGATGTATCCTTAGGGATACACCTGCTCCATGAGGCATCCTTGGGGATGCGTAGACCGAGGCCTTATGATTGGGGCTACTGTCACCTCAGCCTAGGGGGTGAGTCACTGGGATCGGCATCGGAGCGACATAGACCCTCCTCTTGATGGTGAGCACGTAGGCCGGCCTAACGTAGACGGTCTCGATTATCCTACACACCAATCGAAGAGAAGATAGGGAAAGGATTACTCACTTTCATTTTTTTTGTTCTTCTTTTATTTTTTAATTATTCCTCAAAGATGAAAGGAGAAGAATGTCCCACCGAGCGTGCCATTTAATTTGTGAGCGCAAAATCCATCGTCTTTGCTTTAAAATTTCCTTTATTGTTGTAGGAGTTTATTGTTTGTTGTGGGGGACTATCCTTCCAATCTGAGTAAACTCAGACTGTTAAATTACCTTCCCTATATTGGGGAAAAACCTCTGATTAAGATGAAGAATTAAAAGAAGAACAGATTGAATAAAGTATATATATTTATTCAATGGGGTTGCCCAATTCCCATATAGGCATTACAAGTGCCTCATTGAGGTCTTTTCAAGAAAAGAAAAAAAATGGTGGCCATACATGAGGGCTCACCTTGTATTCTCCATATCGTAGAGTCTTCTTCTTCACTTGCTTGCTTGCTTGAAGGGGAGCAGAGAGTTTTTCTCTTCTTTTCCTATCTTTTTTCGTATTGTTCTCGTTGTTCTTTCTTGTGAGAAAACACACCCTTTATGGGTTCGAGAGAGAGTCCTGTTTGGGATTCCCTCTTTGAATCTCTTATTTTAGGAAAGTCAAAAAGGGCTCTCCTCTTAGAGGATGCCAGCTTACAGGTCTCCCTTATTTGGGAGAGTCCTCAAGTTCAAGAGAATCCTCTTCTTTTTTAGGACTCTTGTACCAGGTTTCCTCTTTTTGGGGAGAATCCAAGTATAATTCGAAAAGGATGATGTTTAATCACATCCTTTCCGAGGATAAAGGACATAGTCCTAATCCTACAATAATCATGGGGTGCCATGTGGCATTCCATGGGATTTTAAAAGAGGGGATCCTTATCTTGGGTATCCCCACAGCTTGACAGAGAATCATTTTTTATCAAAGATTCTCTGCCCCATGACAGTCAAATACTGATTGTCAGCTGGGATAGATTAACTTAGGCCAGTCCACGGACCAGGGTGAGACCATAAGTCTCAACCACAGATCACAAGGTGAGACCATAGGTCTCAACCATGGATCACCAGGTGAGACCATAGGTCTCAATCACGGATCACAAGGTGAGACCATAGGTCTCAACCACGGATCACTAGGTGAGACCATAGGTCTTAACCACGGATCACAAGGTGAGACCATAGGTCTCAACCACGGATCACCAGGTGGTACATGTGGTCTGGGTTAGATCCAGGATATTATATCTGATCCATGAGGACTTATCTTCAAGAATTGGACATGTGTCAGCCTCTCGGAGGCTGGTACTAAATATAATCCGTGGGGGTTTTATCCTCAAGGACGGGACAGGTGTCAACCTCTCCTAGGCTAACACCAAAGTCAGATCCGTGAGGTTTTGGTCCTCACGGTTGAACATGTGTCAGTCTCTTGAAAACTGACACTAAATACGATCCGTGTTGGATCCGTGAGGTTTTGTCCTCACGGATGAACACGTGTTAGTCTCATGGAGGCTAGCACCAAATATTGGATCCGTGAGGTTTTATCCTCATGGTTGAACACATGTCAGCCTCATAGAGGCCAACACTAAAGATTGAATACTTGGGGTTTTAACCCTCACGGATGGGATAGATGTCAGCTTCTTTGGAAGCTGTCACTTAGGGTGGATCCGTGAGATTTATAGTCATGGATCAAACCTTACCCTGCTTAGCTGGGTGAGTTGATGCCAGCCATCAGCATTAAATGCTAACAGCCAAAGGTACTGCGCATGCCATAAGCACACGTAAACCCAAACCATCTCTCCGAGAGACAGCGATTAGGTGTGTGCTATTGCACACACACCTGGGCAATGAACGGTGAGATTTTCACTGCCCACAATGGTGCCCTTCATACCAACCCACTAAACACTCACCCAAAGTAGCTTGGGAATATCAGATGGTTAGTAGCGCTCCTCGGGCCGTTCCACTAGCTTACGAGTTCTTACAAGTTCTTTCCTAGTGGTGCCCTTTGTACCATCCCACTAAACACCCACCCAAAGTAGATTGGGAATATCAGATGGTTAGTGGTGCTCCTCGGGCCATCTTATTAGCTTACAAGTTCTTACAAGTCCTTCCAATTCTTACAAGTTGTTTACTAGTGGTGCCCTTTGTACCATCCCACTAAACACCCACCCAAAGTAGCTTGGGAATATTAGATGGTTAGTGGCGCTCCTCGGGCCGTCCCACTAGTTTACGAGTTCTTACAAGTTCTTGTGAGCTTATGATCCTTGTAGACACATGCAAGATCTTAGACTTATGAATTTCTTATGAGTTCTTGAAGTAATCGATCTTAGAAATACCAACCCAAAGTTTGGCTTTGTCAAATGCTTATGTTTCTTTCTTATGAATTGCCTTTGAAAAACCTTGTTCATAATTCTTAAAATGCATTCTTATGCATAAACTCGATCATATGAAACTTATCATGCGTGGAGTGCTTGTGAGCATCATCGTGTATATATGGAAGCCTTAACAATTTATGTAAATCCATACAAGACATGTGATCCTTATAGTATACTTGCATAATTCTAGAAACATAGCATATTTCCCCTTCATTTCATCACATTATCAAGACCATGGCATTTAAGCCTAATTCATCACATCACACTCAAAATCATGCTTTAATTGGAGATAGCAACATTTGCTTATATATATAGGAATATTAACCCTCTTATTGGAAAACCCCCAAATCTCAAATCCCTATTTACTCATTTGATCATTATCTAGTTTTACCCTAAGTCATATATTTACCATTTGCATCATATTGAAGCTAAATCACATATTTAATCATCTATTCAATCTTAGCATGATAACAAAGCTAAATAGTGATTTTACTTACCTCTTTTGATAAATTTCTAGGTTGAAGAAAGAACCCTTGTGTAGAAATCCAACTTGTGGGAGCTTGATTGAAGCTCTCCTTTCACAATCCAAAACCCTCCTGTAGAAATCCCTACTCTTCTCTCTTTCTCTCTCAAGGAACTCTCTTTAGGTTTAGGGTAAACCAAAAGCCCCCAAAAGATCATCTATTTATAGGCAAAGGGGTGAACCCCAAACAAAATCACACAAAAAGAAGCAAAATCGCGTATCTACGATCGTACGTAGCTTCCTACGATCGATCGTAGCTTCACCAGTGTGTTTCCAGCATTTTCCAGGTGTTACGATTGATGTTAGCAACTCTACGATCGTTCTACGAATGATCGCAACTTTTGCAGAAAGTTTCCAGCTTTTCGCGTTTTCGTATTTCGGCCATAAATTTTGACTCGCTTGTCGTATTTTGACGATTAAACTTGCGTTAAACTTGTCTTTCGAAGAGGAACAACTTTGATGCTTTGTAAAACTTCCAATTCTTCTTTATTCTTGGACCATTTTTCCCTTAAAGCTGACCGATCTGTAATGGGTTGGGACAGTCCAATTTGCAGCCAACCCTGTTTTGGAAATCGGACGTTTGACTCTACCTCGACTCAAAATCCGGAAAAGTGATCAACATGGACCTCGAAGAGGGTTCCAATAGCTTTCTAAAAATTCAAGAATCACTCTATTCTGATCAGCTATGAACGAACTAAAGCTTTTCAAAGTTGAGGGTATACTAAGGCATAAACCTCATTGATACTTAAGAGTATTCTATACTCTTATTTCTATCATCCTAAACAACCATATACTTAAGAAAGTATTTCTTAGGACTTTAAAACAAGTCATCAAACATCACACACCTAAATTATCTCAAAACCAAGATTCTCAATAGATTGATACCCATTCAAGACCTTACAATAGGCTATAAGCCTTAGTCACTATTCACAACCATAACTTCAAGATCCGGGGTTCTACAATCTTGTTCAGCGTGTGGAAGGTAAAACCATCATCCCTCTTTTCTGTTTTCCTTTTAAATATGTTTTTTGTTCATGGAATGGTATGTGTTATGATGTGTGGATGAAAAAGGGTCGGAGACCCGACATACGATGTATAGAATGGATGGGGATGTGTGGAACTTGAGTAGAGGGGCGTAGCCCTCAATTTCGGCCTTGATAGCTCGGATTTTTGGCTCACATGGATGATTGTGCATGAATGAAAAAGGATCGGAGACCCGACATATGAGGTATGGAATGGATAGGGATGTGTGGAATTTGAATAGAAGGGCGTAGCCCTCGGTTTCCGGCTTGATAGATCGGAATCTCAGCTCAAATAGATGATTGTGTTTGAATGAAAAATGGTCGGAGACCCGACATATGAGGTATGGAATGGATGAGGATGTGTGGAATTTGAGTAGAGGGGTATAATCCTCAGTTTCGGTCTTGATAACTCAAAATTTTGGCTCACATGGATGATTGTGTATGAATGAAAAAGGTTCGGAGACCCAACATATGATGTATGGAATGGATGGAGATGTGATGTTATTTGAATGTTGTAAGAAGATGGACGGATCCATCGGCCCGGATATGTTCTCTATCAGAACAACCTTGTGTGAAGTGATGTTATTTGAATATTGTATGGCGATGGACGGATCCAACAGCCTGGATAGGTTCCCTATCGGAACGATCCTTGTATTATGTGATATTATTAGACGCTTGTTAAGGTGATGGAAGGGTCCATCGGCCAGATAATGTTTCCCACCAGAACGGTATACTTTCGAAAGTGATCCACGGACGTGAGGCCTAACGTATTCAATTAATCAAGCAATGCTTGAATTAATTGGGGATTTCCTATGGTTAGAAAAACTAACATGTGTTAAATGTTGTATGTGGTTCCTCTTTGGCTAAGTCCGAAGATGTGGTGTCTGTGAAGAACCTCCTCTATGACTGATAGTCGGGAGAGTTAAGATGACATCGGGTCTATGGACCCAAGGTTATATCGGGTATACGGAGCCAAAGTTATATTGAGTTTACGAACTCAAGGATGTTACCTTGAGGGGGTATTGACCTGTGCCGACAAGTATACACCCAAAGGTTGTGAAGATAAAAGATGGTTTTTTGGTTCCTCAGTGACTGATAGTCGGGAGTGGGTGGATTAGTATCCATAGATCCTCTTTAACTAGGTTAGGAGTGGTGATGTTGTTTAGTCCTCTGTGACTGATAGTCGGGAGTGGGTGGAATGTTATCCACAGATCCTCTTTGGCAAGGTCAGGGGAGGCAGTGGGTGTGTATTATTCCCTAATAGATATATCGTGCCACAATGACTGAGATCATGTATTCCTGATAGATATGTCGTGCCACAGTGATTGAGATCTGGTGGATGTGTATTATTCCCTGTTAGATATGCCATGCCACAGTGACTGAGATCAGGTGAGTGTGTATTATTCCTTGATAGATATGCTGTGCCACAGTGACTAAGATAAGGTATTCCTGATAGATATGTCGTGACACAGTGACTTAGATCAGGTGGGTGTGTATTGTTCCCTGATAGATATGTCGTGCCACAGTGATTGAGATCAGATATTCATGATAGATATGTCGTGACACAGTGACTGAGATCAGGTGGATATGTATTGTTCTCTGATGGATATGTCATGCCACAGTGACTAAGATCAGTTATTCCTGATAGATATGTCGTGACACAGTGACTGAGATTAGGTGGGTGTGTATTGTTCCCTGATAGATATGTCATGCCACAGTGACTGAGATCATATATTCCTGATAGATATGTCATGACAAAGTGACTAAGATCAGGTGGGTGTGTATTGTTCCCTAATAGATATGTCGTGCCACAATGACTGAGATTAGGTATTCTTGATAGATATGTCGTGATATAATGACTGAGATCAGGTGGATGTGTATTGTTCCCTGGTAGATATGTCATGCCACAGTAACTGAGATCAAGTAGGTGTATATTGTTCTCTGATAGATATGTCGTGAGGGCGAGTTCCCCACAGTGATTGAGATCAGGTAGATACCTGTTGTTCCTTATAGATATGTCGTGAGGGAGAGGTCCCCCATAGTGACTGAGATCAAGAAGGTATGTGTTGTCTCAGATTAGAGAGGCTGTGAGGAAAGGTTCTCCACATTGGCCGAGATCAGATAATTTGTGTTGATTCTAACGGGTGAAGGCCCGGATTATGTATTGAGTCTAAAGACTCAAGGTATGGTTTGAATGAGCATAGGCCTGGTTGATTTTGAGTCTACGGACTCAAAGGTAAAGGTTGTATACGGGTGATGGCCCAATCGATCGAAGCGTGAGCGGTTATCTGGAACGGTAACCTGGTGTCGTGGACGATGATTGGATAAACTTAACAATTAGAGGTCGGAAACCTCGAAATAGAGTGAAATAACCCTGAGTGACCTCGGGTCACAAACTATGATATTATTTTGCATTTTATTATGATATGAGAATTGAATTGTAATACTATATTGTTATTGATGGATGCTACTATGTGAAAATGAATCTAGATGGACTGTGGATTTTATTGGGCTTCATAGCTCACTGAAGTTTTATGTCATCATATTATGGTTCTCTTGTCCTGAGAATAGAGGGTCTTGACAAGACATTTGAAGCATATAAGGATCGCCATATCAAGTGAAGGTAATGCATTTGCTTATGATGGGTTGTTGTGATGACCAATTGTTATTGCTTATGAAAGCTCATAAGAAAAGTTGAAAAAAAAATTCCCGCATTTTTCGCAGGTAAAGTCTTCCTCATGCGTGGTCATGATGAATGGGCACGTGTCTCGGAACTTGATTCATTAGGTACGAGTTCAGGGTGTCACAATTTCGATGAAAGATTCTGAATCATAAACTACATATAAGTACCCCACGCCCACTCTTGTTGGCTTACTTCATTTGGTGCAAATCCAAGAGGGAATAGGGAAGAAGAAAGAGAAGGAAAGAAAAGAAAAGAAAAAGAAAGAAAGATGAAAGAGAAAGAAAGAAAGAAAATAGTACCGCTCAACCCGACTTCAGAAAAGTGTAAGTGTTTCGATAATCTTATTTTAAATATTGATTTAGAATTAAGGTTAAATACGGTAAGTACTTTTGCTACCTATATTCTAAATATTAATTTAGAATAAAGGTTAATGGTAAGTAATGGTAATGTTTGTTCTAATTCTTGATTTAGATTAAAGATGTTGTTACATAGAAATATCTTCTATACATATTCTCTTCTAAATACTATGTTGGAATCTTAATACTAATGAAAAGACAATTTTGTAGGTTTTTACTAGTAATTCTACAATAGTAGTAATTATGGAAAAATTAGAGAATAAATGTAATAATGATGTTATAATTTCTCTAATATGATGGAAAGATGAAAATCATGTTAAGAATATTTTATGAATGTTATCAATAAGTTGATGTTTCCAAAAGAATGGAAAAAGTGATAGTTTATCTTGTAAAAGTCTTGAATGAAGAAAAGACAAGAAAAAGATAAATAAGCTTATCTTAAAAGGACTTCAGACAGATGGGTGAGCCTTGTAAGGAAAGACCGTTCGACAATCATGTAGAACATCGGAACCCAAGTTCGTTGTGCTATAAATAGTGTTGTGAATAGTGCTTTTAAGGCCAAAGCTTCATGTAATTTTGTTCTTTGAGGTAATGAATGAGATTTTGTTTAAGTTTAGTATTGTCTTTGTGAAGAAAAGAGCATAATACTCTATGTGTTCATGTTGGGTCTTGGGTGTTTGAAACTAATAGTAGAAATACTCTAAGTGTCAAAAAAATGGGAAGGTTGTAATATTTCATGTGCTAGGGTTTAAGATGGGTTGAAAGAGGGTGAACACACTCTCACTAGGTTATGGAATGTTTTAAGAGTCTTAAAGATCCTATGAGAGGTTCATGAGTGTTAAAACATAAAGGGGGAAACCTTCTAAGTGTTAAAAGTGTAACCACAAGGCAAAACAGGAAAAATAGGTCAACCAGTCGACCAAACACCACAACCGATCGACCGAACCTCATTCAATCGACTGAATGGAGATCTGGTCCACCGAATCTCGCAGAATTTTGTATGGAGTTTTAAATCAATGGGGGGTTTTCTATCCGGTTGAACCGAGTGCAATATCCGGTCGACCGAACCTCCCAATTTTGTTTAGCCGATCCTTGGGGGGATATTTTAGAGTTTATAGGGGTCTTTGGCCTACCCCTTAACTTATAAATACACCCACTTTTATGGGTTAAGGGTTACCAAACCCTAAGGGAAGTTTTTGGGAGAAAGTTTGAGAGAAAAGAGAGGGTAGAACTAGAGTTCTTCAAGGTGTTCTTGGGTTGTGTTCAAGGATCAAGAGAAGTCCGGTTTTCCACTTCTCAACTCATTCTCAAGCTTGGATCTCGGTACCTTGGTGTTTCTAAAGCACTAAGACCGTAAGGAAGCGGTCTCGAAAGGTAGATACACTCTACTAGATGGCTATATATGTTATGAATTATTGATAGATACTAGGATTTATAAATGGGTTTTGATGAATTCCATGGCCTAGGGCCTTGTTCTTGTAAAGTATGTTATGGATTATGTGTTTTGATGATTTCCTCACTTTTCCTAATTGTACACAAAGGATATGCATGATCACTCACTCTTATATGATCAATTTTCATCGAGTACAAGTATTGAAAGAAGAGTTTTGTTTTAAAGTATGATTTTCGTTTACGTATGATTCCGCTAAGTATGATTCCGCTCAAAGAAGCATATGTGCAAAGTATGGTTTTCAAAGTATTGTGTTCAAAGAAGGGTTTGGTTTAAAGAGGAATTTTCTAAAAAGTAAAGTATGTGGTCAAAGAGGATTTGCCAAAAGCATGAGTTTTGTATCAAAATATGTGTGATGTTTTATGTGCAACAAGGCTAGTGTGTTCCGTTCCATCATAGTCCGAGCACTAGTTAAGGAAAATGAAAGTGGCTAGTGTGTTCCGATCCATTATAGTCCGGGCACTAGTTACTTAAAAGATGAAATGCTAGTGTGTTCTATTCCACCATAGTCCGGGCACTAGTTAAGTAAGACAGACGCTAGTGTGTGCCGTTCCATCATAGTTCGGGCACTAGTCACAAGTGAAATACGCTAGTGTGTTCCATTCCACTATAGTCCGGACACTAGTCAAGTAAAGATAAGAGGCTAATGTGTTCTGTTCCATCATAGTCGATACACTAGTTAAGAGATGTAAAAGTATGAAAAAAAGCTTTGAAAGTATGTGCATGTGTATGTGTAAATGATGCTAGTATGTGCCGTTCAATTATAGTCCGGGTACTAGTAATGCATAAGTATCGAAAGTGTATTTGTGAAAAACAATGTATGTGGATCCAAGTAGTATTTGAAAAAGGAAATGCATGTGTAATGAATATAACACCTGTAAAGAATAATGCATGTGAAATATGGTATAACATGAAGAAGAAATGCATGTGTGATGTAAGCTTTAAATGAACTTGCTATGATGACTATTGCGAATAAGAAAAGAAAGGGTTTAAAAATTTAAATTCTTTTTATATTTTTCTTTTGCTATTTAAGAAAAAAGAACTCACGATCGGATTTATTCTAGAGTTTCAAGTCGAATTTATAAGCTTAAATCGGGTCGTGACATTGGGAGTACCTTAGACTTACACTTTAGATCATTCATAAATTAACTTTATATTAAGGATAACATGAATTCTACACGTACCCATGCATGGGACGAAGTGTTTGCTAATACTAATGATATTTAAGTTGGAAACAGAATTAGAAATATGATAAAAGAGCAAATGAAGGAGCAAATAATGCTTATTCGTACAATTGTAATTAACACCCTAAAGGGTCCACAGAACCTTTGAAGAGTCACAATCGTCCTGAAAAGTTACCATGGATGGTTGGAAGACGGAAACCTTTACAAAGCATCGAATGACCCACACATCTCTCAAATTTATCTCGCTCACCCCTCTTCTCACAACCACGTAAAATCACACTTTAAAAGAGATAGATGAAGAGGAATAGGGAAAGCATAGCAAGAGAGATGAGGCGTGTCGATTACGTACTAACAGTTATACCGTTCAGATTTTAGATCAAAACGTTTGGTTGGAACTTTAACCGGGTCAGAGTTCTATTGCGCGTGGTCTCCGCTTAGATTAAGGATTCCGTCGTCAAGAGGTAAGAAAAGAAAAGTTCATTAATTGTGGTGGTTCAAAAGGTATGAATAGAAAAATTCTTCACAAAAATTGCTCTACAATTGCCCCATGTCCCTGCCCTGACTTTCACGATATATAATTGGTTGTGATTCAATCACAGCAGTGTGAGTACGACCCATGTCATGTGAAGACGACTCCATATTCAAAAGGAAACGGATTGCCACTAGCAGATGCTCGAGTAATACTCGGGCATGCCTCTCTTGCGGGATGAGATTTGATTTGGCGATAGCCAAACCAAAATCATCCGATGATGGGGTTGATGTGGAACATGTGGTGATAAAAAGGGAGAAGATATTAAATGGAGAGAAGTCAAAAATCAGGGGAAAAATGAAATGACTTCTCTCCTTTTTATCGCCACATGTCAGACTAAAACCATCACCGGATGGTTTTGGTCTGACTATCAACCAGATCAAATCCCATCCCCTCTCTTGTTTATGCGTAGAAAGGTCTTGAACTAAGGAGGTGATAGGGTGTATGCGCATGAGTAGGTTGGGCGGTATGCGTACACCTCGATCCCCAACTTGCCACTAGCCCTCTTTTGACACTTATAAATATGATTAAGATTAATTCATTAAAAAAATCAACTTCGGTTATGCATGATTCACTCACTCACATGGTTAATTTTTTTTAAAAAATAAGGTTAGATTGGTTAACCCTAGAGGTGAGTGAATCTTAATCACAATTAATTGGTATCAAAGAGGACACATGGCCCACGGAGAGGTGTACGTGTACTACCTAATGGAACATCCACGTACACGCTTTTACCTCCTTAATTCAAGACCTTTCCATGCGTTAACTAAAGAGGCATGCCCGAGTGTAAGAGGTATTAATGGCATGACGTGTGGGAAGTCATTTAATTGAGGAAGTGATAGTAAGCATTGCATGTTCTTGCATGCATGTTCTGTTGGGTGGTACATGCATATTTCTTAAGCTTGACACATCTTTTTTGACATCCATTAATTGTGATTAGAGTTCACTCATCCATAAAGTTAAATAATTTAATTTTACTTTTAAAAAATTAATCTTGTATATGATGTGGTTAATTTTTTTTTTTTCTCTCTAAAATACCAAAATAATATTATTTAACTCTAAGAATGAATAAAATCTTAAAGATGCCAAATAGAACAAGTGAGAAACATAGAGGTATACATGCATCGCCCAATTATACATGCTCATGCATGTTATCACCTCTTCGTTTCGTTTAAATGCCCTCCTAGGGCGGGTATCCGCAAAGAATATCCGTTGCTTATTCAAAAGTTGCCCAAGTCAAGCTGATTCGTATTTTGTCTTTCATGGCCCAAGAATCTAAGTTGACGTCAGATCAACGTAGACAGTTCCATGCAAAGACCACGGCTGCCAAATCAACTCTCATCGACTTGAGTTCGGATGGGCGACAGCCCACGCTGTTGCCAGCCAATAAACCAATGCCATGTCAATAATGGTTGCCACGCATAATCTCATAAACTGTGACGGACGGTAAACTTTCATTTCCATGATGCTATGTTTGGTTATCGAGAAAATAAGTACAAACATAAAAAAGAAAAGATAATTTTATATTTTTAATGAAATTTTAGGCTGTGTTTTGTTTAATTTTCATTTCTTTTTCATATTTTCACTAATTTTCTAAGCAATCAAACATAAGGTAAGAGAAAAAAAAATATTTTGTTAACTTTTATTATGAATTCAATATAATATTTAAATAATAATGCATTAATTAGTTTTGGGCCTTGGAAGACTTTTGATACAAGAGACAAGACACAAGTCTTTTCTTCTTCTTTCACCTTCGTACCTTTTGCTCTTTTCTCACAAACTTCTAACATGAAGGTGATAACTATCTTTTTTTCTTTTTTAAATTATCGGTGTAAGGTGGTAACTATCTTACTTATCATACATGTACTTGTTCATGAGCAACATATGTAAGCCCAAATTTCATTTTGCCTATTTGATGAAGCCGAATCCAATCACACTAGGGTGAAAGGGTGAACCATCCAGCTTCATTTATAAAGAATGTTTAAGACACTACAAATTGTTTTCTCTCTCAAATGTAAAGGATAGGAGTTCTTTGGTGTTTATATTTATATATTTACAAACTTAAAGACCGAAGGAATCCTAAATAAGTCTTCACAAATCTTGAATCACGTTTCAGATTTTCAATTGTGTTTCAATTAACAGTGAGACTCCTTGTATGATTCCTAAATGGATCACATCTTAACAGTGATTTTCCTTGTATGATTCTTAAATGGATCAAATCTCTTTAGCTTCCTATGGAATGAGGATTCTAACTCATTTTTTAAATACATCAGCATTCTGACTGACTCCTTTATTAGAGTTGATTTCAGATCTTTTGCTGATCTCGTTTGATTTGATTGTGTCTTTTGTCAATAGAGAGTCCTTCGAATCCTTCGGGTCTTTAATTTAGACAGCTTAACTAGGCCCCAACTAACTAGTTCTCTACCATTGTCTTTTATTTGAGCAAATCAGCCCTCACCACCAATCACGGTAAGGAGTTTAACAAAAACAGATTATACTACTAAAAAAAGTAATAGAACTCCATGGACTTTGCGCCCATCCGAACTCCATGGACTTTGCGCCTGACTCTACTGCAACCAAGGGCGGCACCTACAATTTCTCCAACCAGCTCTATGTCCACTGACGTTGATAGTGACGATGAGGTCATGTTTGCAGACGTGGTTGACAAAGAATTGGGCTGCAGGGATTTTAGCTACACCATGTTGCAGCTAATTTCGCCCCTATAAAAAAGCACGGAAAATAACCCAAGAATTCGTGCCATGTGTATCGAAGACCAAATTTTCCAAAGACGTATGTGTTGGGGGCAAGACTTTTGTGTAGGCTTGGACTTGGTGGGTCATCGATAGCAAAAGTGGTTTTAGGTTGGGTGCAATGGACGATCTATCTTAATCTTATAAGAGGAGGAGGAGGAGGAGGGCTCCTAATGATCCCATTATCAAAATCCCCCCGATTCTCTAAATCACTTCCACGTGTGGGTTTGAGGCTTTTCAGGATATGAGGCTTCTTTGGTTATTTATGCTACAGAGCATTCTTCTTCTGGGCCTGGGGGTACAGATGTGTTGGATCAACTGCATTGGGAAACGAGACGGATCGACTCGCGTTGATCGCCTTCAAGAAGGGGATAGATTTGGATCCCCTGGGAGCACTGAGTTCATGGAATGATTCACTCCAATTCTGCAGCTGGCGTGGAGTCAGATGTAGCCGCCGACATCATCTGAGAGTCACGGGCTTGGTTCTTCCTTCACAGAACTTGGTGGGATCTCTCTCATCCCACATAGGAAACCTTTCCTTCCTAAGAGCGATCCTCCTGCAAAATAACAGTTTTCATAGCAAAATTCCTCAAGAGATTGGTCGTTTGTTCCGCTTGCAAAGTCTCATACTCATGAACAATTCTTTTGAGGGGGAAATTCCTACCAATCTGACCCGTTGTTCAGACCTTAGACACCTCTATCTAGATAATAACAATCTCATGGGAAAAATCCCGCTCAAACTCAGCTCCCTGTCAAAGCTTTATCTTCTCGGCCTCGCTAGGAACAATCTTACTGGAAGCATCCCACCTTCACTCGGGAACATCTCATCTCTCACCTTCTTTTCTATTGGCGGAAATAATTTGGAGGGAGTGATTCCTGAGGACCTGGGCCAACTTGGAGGCTTAGAGTTCTTTGATATCTCTGCCAATAAACTAACTGGTATGATCCCTTCTCGTCTTTATAATCTCTCGGTTGTCCTGTATTTTCGAGTCAATGATAACAAATTACATGGAAGCCTTCCTCCGGATATAGGCCTCACTCTTCCCAATGTTAAGGTTCTTCATGTTTCAAACAACCGATTAACAGGACCTATTTCGTATACATTATCCAATGCTTCGAGACTTGAATATATCCTACTTGGTGGAAATTATTTTACTGGGCCATTGCCTAGGGGTCTGGGAAGGCTAAGAGGTCTTGTACATATAAACCTAGGGGGTAATCGGCTGGGTTCTAGAGAAGGGGATGACTTGAATTTTCTTTCTTCTTTCACCAACTCCACCAACTTAAGAGTAATCGTTTTAGGAGGCAATCTCCTCCGAGGTTCGTTGCCCAACTCCATAGCTAATCTCTCCATCCAAATTCAATTTCTAATTTTGAGTGACAACCAAATATATGGAAGCATCCCTTCAGGGATTGGAAATCTCATCAACTTAACTAGAGTGGATTTGTGGAGAAACAATCTCACAGGCAGTATTCCTGCTGCCATAGGGAGGTTGCATAGGCTGCGTTATTTGAATATGAGCAACAACAAATTTTCAGGGCCAATTCCTTCTTCATTTGGTAACTTAAATCTTTTGAACTATCTCGATTTAGCTGACAACAACTTAGACGGCCACATACCTCCAAGTCTCGGAAACTGTCAAGGCCTATTGGAACTAAATCTTTCTTATAACAACCTAAATGGTACAATTCCTAAAGAAGTTATGATGGGTCTTTCCTTCATTTCAATTTATTTCGTGCTCGCTCATAATGCCTTGACGGGCTCCCTGCCATTAGAAGTTGGTAATCTAAAAAACCTTGGGGAGTTGGACGTGTCTAATAACAAATTGTCAGGTATTATTCCAGACACATTGGGAAATTGTGTGAGTTTGGAACGACTTTACATGGAGGGAAACTTCTTCGAAGGACTAATACCTCAGGATTTAAGAACTCTAAGAGGTATACAAGTCCTAAATATCTCACGTAATAACTTCTCTGGACAGATTCCTGAATTTCTAGCGGAGTTTCGTTTCCTAAACAACTTGGATATGTCTTTCAATGAGCTTGAGGGTAAAGTTCCGAAAATTGGGGTCTTTCAAAGTGCAAGTGCAATTTCTATCGCTGGAAACAACAAACTCTGTGGTGGTATCCCAGAACTGAAGCTGCCCATATGCCTCATCCATGACTCTAAGGGAAAGGGGATGTCTCTTGTCATCAAAATTTTAACTCCGGTCGCTGCAGTAACTCTATGCTTAATTGTTTTGGCATGTTTTCTTATTGTGTGTTACTGGAAAAGAACTTCAAAAAAGAAGGATTCTTCATCACTATCGTTCAAGCATCAGTATTTGAGAATTTCTTATGCAGAGCTCCTTAAAGCAACTAATGGTTTCTCCGAGGCAAATCTGATTGGTACTGGAAGTTACGGCTCTGTTTACAAAGGAATTCTTGATCAGGATGAGACAGTACTTGTTGCAGTGAAGGTACTTAGCCTTCAGCAAAGAGGAGCTTCAAAGAGTTTCATAGCTGAATGCAAAGCCTTGAAAAATATCCGACATCGCAATCTCCTTAAGATCCGAAGTGCTTGCTCGAGTGTGGACTTTCAAGGTAATGATTTCAAAGCTCTAGTCTTTGAGTTCATGCCTAATGGGAGTCTAGAGAAGTGGTTATATCCGGAAGAAGTAGATGGGGTGCATGAGTTGAGAAATCTTAGTCTTACCCAAAGAGTGAACGTCGCCATTGATGTAGCTTCAGCACTAGATTATCTTCACCATCATTCCCAAGTAACAATCATTCATAGCGATCTCAAGCCAAGCAATGTTCTTCTCGATGATGACATGACTGCCCATGTGGGTGATTTTGGGCTAGCAAAGGTTATTTCTACCCTTTCCAGTAATGCTGGGGAAAATCAAACTAGTTCTGTGGCAATAAAGGGATCTATCGGGTATGTTGCTCCAGGTATGAAATTATTTATTTTAATGTCCATTTTAACTTGCATATAAAATTTAATCGATTGAGAATGCTAGCTGCACTCTCTTTTCTTATGGACTTTTCTCAAGTGCAATTAGAATTTTCCATCACTAAGTGATATGGTATTTTAAGAAAGTGTATAAGAATAGAGAATGCATCTAGCATTCTCATTAAGCGCTATGGTATTTAACGGGACACAAACAACATGATACAACTCTAATAAGTCTTACATCCATCTGAACTAAGGTTAGATTTGTAGCTTTTGTATGAACACTTAATTACTAATCATCCATTAATGTCTTCACAATTATAGTGAGTTAATCTAGTGAAATGTATACAATTTGCAGAGTACGGTATGGGTAGCATGGTGTCCTTAGAAGGAGATGTCTATAGTTATGGGATTCTTCTATTAGAGATGTTTACTGGAAAGAGGCCAACTGATGTAATGTTCAAGGAGGATTTGAGCCTTCACAACTTCGTTAAGATTGCTTTGCCTGAGCGAGTAATGGAAATCACGGACCCACGTATGCTCTTAGAAGAAGATTTCAGAGGTAGGATGCAAGATCGTTTGGTCTCTGTACTTAGAATTGGCATTGCGTGTTCCATGGAATTGCCAAAAGATCGAATGGAGATGGGAGATGTATTAAGGGAATTAATGTTATTGAAGGGTTAGGGATCCATGAAGAGAGATGAAGTAGGGTCCAGATCGCAGGCGAGGGAGGCCATCTTACTTCAACAATTATTAGGGCATGAGAATACCTTTGTTAGTGCCAGGAGCAAGTTATTTTCTTTTTTCTTCTTCTTCTACTGTGCCTTTTTACATTTTGATAGATGAGTAACTTTCATTTCTTTCAATTTTTATCAATTAAGATTGTAGAAATTCAAGAAATGTTGTTTACGATACCTTTTTAGCTTCAAATAATCAATAGCGCCACCTTCCATTGTTGTCTAATTTGGATAAGAGGGGTACGAGAAGCTCCACACTAGTTATTCTTTGCACCAGAGATGTAGTTGCATATGAGCAATGCTAAGCACAGTCTCATACTCTCGCCCCTTTTTTATAATAAAACAAAGGACTTTTTTGGGCCCCCAAATAGGCTAATAAAAGAACTTTTGTTTACTATCAAAAGAGGGGAGAGTACGATTTTTAATTTTAATTGTTAGAGTATGCTTAGGCATTCCTCAGTTGATTGTTTTTACGTGGAAACCCTTCCAGGAAAAAACAAACACACAAACCATAACATCGTTAATTTTTACGTAGAAACCCTTCTGGGAAAAACCATATGGCCTAGTCCAACAAAGAGATACCACTAAGAGCAAGAAACAAATATTTACAAGACTCGAACTGTACTCAACCGGACTCGACCCAACGACCTCAGTAATCAGTCATGCACACCTCGATAAGCAATTTCGTACTCACAAGTCCCATGATCAACTGCAGTAGATAGTGCTTCTCCTAGATCTCAGCATATCCATGATTTCTTTATCGCTCTCCGTTTATGATGGCTTCGGATTTCTCCGACCACACAACGATCTCGCAAGACCGATCTCCATCGCAATGGCTTTGGCACAAGCCAACCAAGTTTATACTCACAAGGAGTTTTGAGGGTATTTAAATTAGTTTAACACTAGAGTGATCTCATCAACTGTGAGAATCAAACATACAAAAATAAGATAAATCGATATGAACTTGCAACTCTAGTCTAGATCATGAGAGAGGGCTCAATGAGATAAATCAACCATAAGCCTCTACTCTCTATCTCAAAAACCCTAAGTCATAATAGGGGACAAAACCTTAAATAGGCAAATGAAAAATTAGATTTAGAAGTTGCTAAAAAAACAGAATACAGCAAGTTTGGTTCGAACCATCTTGATTTGGTTTGAACCACTTGCATTTGGTTTGAACCAAATCAAAGTGGTTCGAACCACTTTATGCACACATTCTGTAAATTTTCCCCATACATTTTTGTAAGTGTTTTCCATGTTTGGTTCGAACCATACTAGGGTGGTTCTAACCAAACCCTTAGTATTCTTCCATATTTGGTATTTTAAACTTTCCAGCCTTATGTCTAGCCACCTAAGGTATGTGTAATATTGTCTAGATCAATTCCACTTAGGTGAGATGGTCTTTGAGTCACATATCATTCCTAAACGGAGACACTAGACATTGTTTTGTCCTTAAGAATTAGCCAACAAAAATAGGACTTTACAATCTCATCCTTTGGCAATTCCGTGACAAAACACAACTGACGAACATATTAAAATACACTCACCCAAACTGATTGAAAAACAGAGACAATGACTTACATGACTCAGACTAATGACCCATCTTAGAAAGATATCATGACATTAGAAATTCTCAATCAGAAGATTTTGTGCGGTCTGTAATATGTGATTTGCACATGCTTGTGGACACAAATACCAGTGAAGCATGGAATAAAGAAAATAGAATGTATATCGCTAGACAAAAGAGCAACAAGAATCAATAGCATAATTGAGCACAGGGAGCAATTAGCTCTCCCCTATCAATAATATTAACACATTTTAGCAATGGGAGCAATGTGTTCTCCCCCAATGTGAGTAATGTGGTAATGTGCTAAATGTGAAACAGTGAAGTGTAAATATTGTGCTCTCTCCTTATGTGAGTAAAGTGCTCTCCCCCTTTTTGCATGAGTAGCCAAAGACAATTGTACGCACCCAATTTTTACACCCCTCCTTAATCATAGTTAAGCTTTTTAACTATGGTCAACCCTAGCTAAACCCAAGGTCAACCTCAAGTCAAACCCTAGGTCAACTCCTAGGTTAAACCTTAGGTTAACCCTAAGTGAACCCTAGCCTAGCCCTAAAAACCTAGGGCATGGGCCCAAGGCCCATGCAACACTTACCCAAGGCCTTTAGGGCCTAAAACCCGTAGACAAACAAACCTAGGCCCGTATAGGGACCATGAACCCTAGTCAAGCCCTGGGAAGGGGCCCAGCCCCAAAATTCAAATTTTCTCAGAATGTCGGTAATCCAATTACCGACATTCCTTTTATGATAAAAATCGTACCGCGTGTATGAGCATTTAAGCTGGGTCTGGCCCATTTATGGAAAAACCTAAGAATGACGGTAATAATTCTACCGCCATTATTTATTTGCTTTTAGGGGAATGACGGTACTAGAATTACTGTCATTCCCAGTTTGCATAAAATCAGGGTTCACCTGCCCTCCATACTACTCAGGCACACCTCTGGCCGCCCCCTCTCCCTTCTGAGACCTCTGGTTGCCCCTGTACTAATCCCCTCCATATCCCTAACTCCCCCATCTATAAATTTGAGGTCTCCCTCAACCTTCAAACCCATGCCAAGACCCTTGTAGAAATTCTGAAAATCCGAAAGAAGACCCCTACCTACCCTTTTAAAGAGGGTTCATGCTTGAAGAAGATCCTAGGGATTACCTCCCCAGCAGTGCACCACCACCACAGCAGCCATCTCTGTCGGAAGTAACCAGCAGGGTAGGGTCCCTCCCCTAACCCTTTGTTCTCTATTAAAGCCATTGTGAGCCCTTAGTCCCACTCCAGGGGACTTCTATTTCAGTACCAGCCCAAGGACAGAGGTCTCCTTGCCTCCCTCATAGGCATGGGGACCCTCTCAAGGATAGAGTGCATGGCCATACGGCCCATCAAGCATGGTAGGGCTTAGAGTCCTTCCCATGAACTTCTAGGAAACCTCTAATCCATGAGGAAGCCCCCAGTAGCTTGGCAGTGTAAGGCCAGAGGGAAAATTTGATTTCTGGAAAAATCCAGAAATGGCAGTAAACACTGTACCGCCATTTCTGGGCTTTCCCTTTTCAGTGGCTCTAAGCCTCATGTGGTGGGCCCTAGTCCATTCCAAGGCCTGGATTTGGTCCCTGAGACCTCCCTCCATCATTCCTGGTCATTCCAGGTTCTCCAGGTTAGCTTAACCATGGTTAAGATAAACAAAATTAAAAACTGTCCAGAATGTCAATAAACAAATTACCGACATTCTGAGTTTTCTGGTTTTCGCTATAATAGGCCATTGTGGGCCTAGGGCTTAGACCAAGCCTAGGACTTATAACGAGTCCCCTAGGACATCCTCATGGGTCCAGGATCCCTTGGGTATCGTCCCTATCATTTCCTTTTGGCTGCAAAGCCACTGTTGCCAAAACAGCAGCAATGACCGTAGTTATTCTACCGTCAATCTCACTATGCAAAGAAATGGGATTGACGGTAATTATTCTATCGCCAATCCTGCTATTCACTTAACAATGGCCTTGCATAGGGCTCAGACTAGGTAGAAGGCCATTCTAGGCCTTGCCATATTGATTGGGCCTACCTCAGACCGGACCAAACCCTTAACTGGGGTTAAACTTAACCCTAATTAACTTTTAACCATGGTTAAACCAATCTAATCATTGGAAAAATATGAAAAAATCTTAAAAAATCTAAAAATGCAAAAAAGACAAAAAATACGATATTGACTCTTTTAACCACAGTTAACTGCCCTAATCGTAGAAATATTTCTAATCACAGTTAACCCATGGTTAAGCAAGCCCTTGGCCTCCGGGTCCATCCTTTGGCCTCTGGGCCCAATCCTTAGCCTCCGGGCTAAACCTTTGGCCTCCGGGCCCAATCCATGGCCTCTGGGCTTAACTCTCGGCCTCCGGATCCAAACCTTGGCCTCTGGGCCTATATTTTGGCCTCATGGCCTATACCTTGGCCTTCGGGCCCATATCCTTAGCCTTCGGGCTTAACCCTTGGCCTTCGGGCCTAATCTATGGCCTCCGACCTCAACCCGTGGCTTTTGGGCCCATCTTTTGGCCTCCGGGCCCAACCCTAAGCCTCTGGGTTTAATCTTTGGCCTCCGGGCCCAAACAATCTAGACCATGCACTTGACCAACCTGGTCAATCACCCCTAGCCTCTGGGCTAGACCTTTAGCCACTCCGTTGCACACACACACTCCCCTAGACTCGGCACGAACTCATGTGCCAGAATTACGCTCGGTCTGATCTCACCCCATGTGAGTACATAGGCAACCCTACTGGGGTTCGACCCTAATTAGGAATTTTCTTTCTTAGATTAGTAAAATCTAAAAACTTTGGCATTTGAATAAAACTTTGACATTAACTTGGCTTATACCTAGGGAGTAGGTAACCATTGTAAAATGGGGGTCCTAGGGTGCCTAACACTTTCCTTAGGGACTTAATCGAATCTCTTACTTAGATTCTAATGTAGACCATAAGACTTTATCCATTTCCGGGACTTATCCCTCAGAATTAATGAGTGGCGACTCTAAAATCAAACCTAGTGGATAACAAAATTTGTGCTCACAGCTCTGGCGACTCTACTAGGGATAGTCATATTTAAAGTTCAACCCGGAACCTAGGTTTAAGTTAAATAAACATCAAAATTATTCAAATACCTAAGTATTTAATCTAATACTAATTCTTTTATCTCTTTGGGTGTATTTTATACTATACATATCATACATATCATAGTAGTGTACTGACCCATGAAAACCCAGTAGACAGACTTAATACGCTTATGGCTGCTGGATGATTATCCTCAGTGTTAGAAGCTTAAAAGTCTTAGAGGTCTGCAGAATTACACCTGTTGGGTGATCACCCTCAGAGAAGGATTCTGAACGCTCCCGTATACACCAATCATCCATTTTCAGGTATATTCTATACCGGAGAGTCGCATATACGGTGTTTAGTGACCCTAATCGTTTTAAGAACACCTGCATTACCGCAGCATTCAGCTTATAGAATAGGCTATGATACAATCTACAAGCAGCCCACCTAGAGGGATACTTTAAACCCTAACCTGCTTGCACCTTATACCTGTCCCCAATCATGGTTGCCTACCAGGGCACTCATACCCCGGTAAGCACCCACCCAGGGGCATGTAATGAGCCATACCTGTGTTTGTAATAAAACACATCTGATCTGGTGTCCCGACATCGCATATGGTTCAAATCCCAAGCAGAGAGGTCTTCACAAGACCTATCCCAGCATTGACCTGATTGGCCCTTGGTTCTCAACATGTCAGACCTTTGTCTGACTGCCCTATCAAATCACATGTGCCTTGTCACACCCAGTCAGAATCAGAAAAATCAAAATCATCATCTCAGTATTACTTCATCCATCATTGCACATTCACAATACTACCACTGTATTTTTATTGCATTGAGCATCCTCATTGCATAAACAGCATGAGCACAACACCTACATTGTGCCCCTCCGGTATTACTGCATCATGCACCACACATGCACTAGTCAAGACTGCACTGCGCTGACACTTACACTTGCACTTCATCATCCTTACACTGCATTATACATGCACCCGCACTATCCAATTTGCTACTTGCACTAGCATCCCTAGAGTCCAGTCTACCCCAGTCCAGGCATCACTGCCATTGTACTACATCTAGCATCACTCATGCATTTGTAGAGTCAAACCTATCCCTGTCTACGCATTATGTAGTTGGCAATACCCCCAGAAATGACATACAAGCCACGCCCATTTTTCACCCGTTTATCCCATCGGGAGTACTGCTTAGGACTGAGTCTTTTTCCATTTTGAGTCTCTCCTCATTCATTGGGTTTTACTCACGCATGCTCATGCATCATAAATATGCCTACCTTACCCCGGTATTGACTCGCCCTATCTTTCCAGATTCCACCACGCTGAGGCAATAACTCAAGAACACGAGCAATGGAGCATGGAGAAGCATCAAGCAACCAATAGATTGTCATAACAACTCTCCTTAGTCATGGACAGGACATCAAGGAAATCAAATCTATCCTCCAAGCTCCAAGATGTGACTGCCACTCTTTACAAACTCCTGGTGGCACAAAGGCAAACCCAGATCCGCACCCTAACTTTTCAAACCAACACCAACATAGCTAACCCAGTGGTACAGCCACAAAGGTCTCCTACCTCTCATCTCCCCCCAAGCCTGTTCCTCAGGCCTCGAAGAGAGCGGGCACCACCCAGACATTTCACCCCTCTTCCACTCGGCCAACTCCTATCGGCTCTAGTTGAAAAGAGGTTGATCTCACTCCGTGGTCCTACCTCATTGTAACCCCTAGAAAAAAGGGGGCACAGTTACCATGAGAATGAACAATGTGCTTTTCATAAAGGCCCTGGACATTCCACTAATCACTACATCGCTCTAAAACATACAGTCTAAGACTTGATTGATAAGGGAAAACTTAATTATATGCCTGGTAACTGGTGCTCTTGAAACCCTTGTACCCTCATCAGCCCTTCAACAATGCCACCATTGTGTCACCTAGAGTAGACTTGCCAGCTGACCAGAGAGTAAGATGCTAAGTTCAGTTGATCAAAACCAAGCCAAGTCTAAGTCAGTTTTAGTTAGGTTTTCTTTTCTGTAAGAGTCGACCGCAATAGCTCCTGTACAAGTCCAGTCTAGAGTTCAACTCTTTCAATTCAATAAAATCACTCTTTTCCTCAAGAGTCTCATCTCCCTTATTGTGCTTGCCTAGTACCATCTCCCTCAATAGCTGAATACTGATTAAGCTTATTTGCTTTAACAAGAGGTCACTTAAACAGATAATCAGACCCACAACCCTCGGGGGTAGAATATGACAAAGAGCAGAATTCCCATCTGGAAACCTCATCCTGTACAGAGCCGGGTAGCAACCCTATGTATGCAAAGGTCAAAACCTTGCTACGCTAGGGGCAGAGGACAATCAAGAGCAAGGGACAAGCCCATCTTCGGTCATCCGGCATAATCTCCGGACTCAGTCAAGATCTACAAATCATACAGGGGCAAAGCTCTCCCAGAACAATGAGACTGAAATCCTACCATCACATTGCCCCCGTCAATACTTGGAGCAGGGGGCAACTTGCTTACTCAAGACTGGGGCAATCCTTAATACAATAGCAAGCGGAACTGCCATTTGAATCAAGAATCACCAGTGCCGCAACAAGTTACTGACAACTTCAAGCAACTGCATAGATCTACAAACCAGGGGCAAATGTCTCACATTGCAAATATTAGGGGCAGTATTGATTTGATCTACAGACCCCAAGCCCCATAAAATGAGCAAAAATCAGAGTATAACGCTTAGGGTCTTGTCTGATAACGCTTGCACTTTTAGCCACTTCAAGAAAGGACAGGAGGCCATCCTTGGCACACTCCCCTTCTCCTCAACCATCTAACCCTCAGTCAAATCAAATAAAGTCCGCTAATTAGCCCCTTGAGCCTAACAACCTTTTTTCAAGGAAACCTTTTATCAAAAACACCCTCCCTTGTCATCCGTGGCATCAGTTTGAATTACGTCATGACCTGATCCTACAAAGGGTACGTAGGCAACCTGACAATTAGATGCGGTCACCAAATGGGCAGATCTCGACGGAATCAGCTTTAGACAAAGAAGATAAGTTTTCATCAAAGGAAAATCCAAAATAGAAGTTGAAACATTCTCAAAGTTAGAGACTCCCCATAGAGACAATCTCTCTAGACTCTCTCCCCAGCAGAATCAATCTCTCTACAAAATCTTTCAAGGACAACCTCTCCCGAAACTTTTCCAGTAGAATCAATCTCCATACAAAAATTCCAAGAGAGTGCAAGTCAACGACAGCAGGAGCAATCCTCAGGGTGTCCCAAACTTTGGTCCCCTATCCTATATTTCGTCCTATCACAGGTCCTCCTAGATCCCCTAGAGACTAAGAGTGCAAGAAACTTGTATCCAAAAGCGAGATACCTATATCTAAGGCAATGACGGGAGCAGAACCCTATTCAAATCCATCGTGAGCCCAGTGAAAACCACAAATAACACTGGTGCGCAAAAATTACACGAACCCCAGACCTGGTCTTGTGGCCAGGGGTAAAAAAGGAGGAAAACTCATCAACATCGCAAGCATGAGTGAAAACCAGAAATGGTCTCATTGCACAAAAATTATGCGAACCCATACTTGGCTATTCTAGGGTAAAAGATGGATAAGTTGAAAACACTCAACATGAATACCTCTAGATCAAGGTAGAGTAGGTCTTATTTGCAAAGCAACCCCAAGTCCCTGGCAAAGCCCGACTCCACACACTGCAAGGTTTAAAGCCCAGCTTCATCAATGTCATAACAAGACAAAGCTGCTTAGCGTCATATGCTACTCCTGTGGTGAAAAACCATTCACTCTGTGAAAGTGATCTCCCTGTTAAATCATGTAAGTAAAGGAGGCATTCAACTCCAAATCTTGAGTTATCTACCGACTACCACCAAAGTTCTCATGTTCATTAGATCAAACATCTTCGAATCCCAAGATGTCCTTCCACTCTATCAAATCCTGTGTTACCTCCCGATCACTGCCAGAGTCCCAATACTCACCAGATCGATCACCTTCTAAGTGTCTGTCCATTCATCCATTGGCTTGGCTAGATCCAACAGAACTCACCAATCGCCCAAGATGCAATATAGGTCCAACAGGAAGCAAGAACGAGATCGAGTGCCTCCAAAATGTTCAATCAATAAATGAGTGGTCTCCAAGAGCGTGTTGTGTACCCAGCCATCCATCAACCTGCATACCACACCAAGAAAACCATGACCAATCGGGCCTTCAATGCATCAGCATAGGTCAAGTCATGTATGTTGTAAGCACCCAATTTTTACACCCCTTCTTAACCAAGGTTATCCTCAATTTAACCATAAGTCCACCCTAGATCAACCTCCTTAACCCTAGCTAAACCAAAGGTCAAACCCTAGTTAAACCCTAGATCAAAACCCTAAACCATAAGTCAAACCCTAGTTAACCTTAGGTCAAACCCTAGTTAAACCCTAGGTTAAAACCCTAAACCATAGGACAAACCCTAGGTCAATCCTAGGTCCACCCCAAGTCAACCCTAGGTCTAGCCCTAGCCTAGTGTCACACCCCAAAATTTTGTAGTAAGCTTTGTATACATACTAGTAGGGTATCTAGTATAATTTTAGGGAGAATTATGTAGAAGCTTCTCTAGAAACTTCTTAGAAAGGAGGTGGGAAGCTTCCTAGGGGTATAATTCTAGAATAATCTATAGAGGAGGTGATAGGAGTTCTAGAGAATTCCATCAAAGGAGGTGGGAATGTTCTAGAGTCTAGAACATTCCCATGAGAGGCTATAAAAGAGGAGTGACCCCCTCATTTGTAATCATCCAATCCAAGGTATCCAATCCATCCAAGCAAGTGTAGTCCTTCTTGAGTTATAAGAGTATAAGTATTCTTTCAAAGAGTGTTCCTACTTCTCTCCTACTAAGCTTGAGGGTAAGGTTGACTCATCTAGGACGGAATCTAGCGCGAGTGCCGCACGGTCAAAGGTTGGGGAAATAACTAAGGCCGTGACACTAGGCCTACAAACCTAGGGTATGGGCCCAAGGCCCATACAAATCTCAAGCCCTGGCCCCTAGTGCCTAAACCCTTGGCCAACTCTGGCCTGGGCCCAAGATGGGCCCAAAAATTCAAACCCATAAGTCGTACCGCGTGCAAGTAGGGTTAGACCCATTTTTAATAAAATCAAGGAATGACGGTAGAGTTTCTACCGCCATTCTTAGTTTAGCCTTGTGAGGGAATGGCGGTACTAGAATTACCGCCATTCTCAGTTTTCATGTTTCAGAACTCACCTGGCCCCCCTAGTGCACAAGCACGCTTTCTGGCCTCCCCACTCCCTCTTACAGCCTCCACCTACCTTAGTACTAATCCCCTATGGGTCCCTAACTCCTCATCTATAAGATCTAATCCTCCTTCACCCATCCGAAATTCTAGGACTTTAGAAAGAGTCTCCGGCTCCCCTTGAGTGCCATCTCCCTCCTTTACCAGAGAGAGGACTCCTCGAAGGGCCAGCCACCACCACAGCCACCACTACTGCAGCCACCGACCACCACGGCCTCCTCCTGAAGCAACTGGCAAGGTAGGGCCTCCCCCTACCCCTCTGTTCCGTTTTTTGAATCAATGTGAGCCCTTAGTCCAATTCTAGGGGACTATTTTGCTCTTCAGTTCCTGTAAAAAACCAGAGTGGGGATTCCCCCTGCCTTCATTATAGGCAAGGGGATTCTCCTAGGCGGTTCCATGATGACCACACAACTACACACGGTGCACAAACCTTGTCCACATCCCAGACCTTCCAGGGGAACCTCAGCCCATGAGGTATCCCCTTGAAGCAGTAGGGTGCAGCACCAGGGGGCACATTCGGTTTTCTGAAAAAATCCAGAAATGGCGATAAACACAGTACCGCCATTTCTGGGCTTTTCCATGGTAGTAACTCTAGATATCTTTTGGTTGAGCCATGGTCCATTCCAGGGCCTGGACTTAGTCCTTAGGACCTCCCTCGACCTACCCTGGTCCTTCCAGGGTCACCCTAGTTGCTTAACCATGTTTAAATCACCCTAAAAAGAAGACCGTCCAGAATGGCGATAAACAGTCTACTGCCATTTTGGGGTTTCTGTTACATTGTAAACTTGGCGACTGTGGGCCCATTTCAGGCCAAGCCTAGGGCCCACAACAGGCCCAGGACAAGTGGCAAACCCTCTAATCATCCTCTTGAGGGTCCATGACCCCTTGGGTTCACCCCTGACCCTTCTTATTGGCTGCAAAGCCATTGATCCTGGAATACTAGGAATGGCGGTAGTTATCCTACCGCAATTTCCAATCTATACAAGATTGGAAATGACGGTAGAATAATTATCGTCATTTCCAGTCTTCCCTAAAACAATAGGCCTTGCAGGGCCTAAACCAGGTAAAAGGCCATTCTAGGCCCTGCCATACTTCCTGGGCCCACTCCAGACATGCCCAGACCTTTAGCTGGGGCTAATTCAACCCCAGTTAAACCTGTTTAACCTTTGGAAAAATCCTTAAAAATTCTAAAAACATCTAAAAAATATCAAAAACATGACTTTGGACCTTACCAACCATGGTTAGCAATCCTAACCACGGTTAACTTATCTCTTAACTCTGGTTAAGCAACCCTTAAGCCTACCGAACTTACCCTTAAGCCTATCGGGCTTACCCTTAGTCTACCAGACTAAATCCTTAGCCTATCAGGCTAAACTTTGGCCTCCGGGCCCATAGTATGCACTTGACCAACTAAGTCAACCAAACCCTAGCCTCCGGGCTAGACCATTAGCCACTCTGTTGCACACACTCACACACACACCTTAGCCTTGACACGGGTTCATGTGCCAGAACTACGCTCGGTCTGATCTCACCCCATGTGAGTACATAGGCAACTCAACCCGTGTTCGACCCACCCTAGATAGCTTTTCCTTTTCTTGGATTAGTATAATCTAAAAACTTAGGCATTTGAATAAAATTTGACTTTAATTTGGCTTATACATAGGGAGTAAGTAACCATTGCAAAATGAGGGTCACAAGGTGCCTAACACCTTTCTTGGGACTTAACCGAACCTCTTACCTAGAACTCTAATGCAAACTAAGACCTTATCCATAACTCTAGGACTTATCTCTTCTGAATTAATAAGTGACGACTCTAATCCAATCCCAGTGATTAACAAAATCCGTACTCATACATGCCATACACGTACACCATCCTATAGAGTCAGTATACTCTTAGCACACAGTGCACTCTAGCTACACAACTAGCACACATTCAGTCAAGCTGCACATTGGCTGCATGCACTCAATCGAGTCACTCATTGCTCTCTAGCACAAGCCTTATCCACTACATTCAAGTTACACAACATTGCACTTTAGTCGCATGCACTTAAACAAGTTGCACACACTACAGCTGCATTCCAGTTGCACCCCAACTGCCATTTTCAATTTCAAATCTAGCTAGTGCCTTTAGGACATGCCATTTCAATTTCAGTATGGCTAGTGCTTCTGGGATATGTCATTTCAATATCAATCCGGCTAGTGCCTCCAGGACATGTCATCTCAATTTCAATTCGGCTAGTGCCTCCAGGACATCTAATTCGGCTAGTGCCTATGGGATATGTCATTTGAATTTCAATCCGGCTACGGCCTCCGGGACATGCCATTTCAATTTCAAATCCGGCTAGTGTCTTTGGGACATGTCATTTCAATTTCAATCTGGCTAGTGCCTCTGGGGCATGTCATTTCAATTTCAAATCTGTCTAGTGCCTCCGGGACATGCCAATCTGGCTAGTGCCTCCGGGACATGCCATCTCAATTTCAATCCAGCTAGTGCCTCCAAGATATGCCATTTCAATTTCAATCCAGTTAGTGCCTCCGGGATATGCCATTTTAATATCAATCCGACTAGTGCCTTTAGGACATGCCGCAACACTTTCGATACCCTGTGCGTGTCCTTGACATTCCCGGTGAACATTGACATAACACACCTTGTCAACATGCCGACACCTCACCTGTCCTCCTTTCGACATCCCCATGTGTCATTGACCTTGTATGTCCCCCTTTCGACACCCCCATGTGTCCTTAACATCCTAGGTGAACATTGACATAACACACATTGTCAACATACCGACACCTCGCATGTCTCTCTTTCGAAACCCCCATGTGTCCTTGACATCCCAGGTGAACATTAACATAACATACCTTGTCAACATGCCGACGCCTCACATGTCCCACTTTTGGCATCCCCATGTGTTCTTGACATCCTAGGTGAACATTACATAAAACACCTTATCAACATGCCGAGACCTCACATATCCCCCTTCTGACACCTCCATGTGTCATCGACATCCTATGTGTCCCTTGATAAACTCGTCATACCGCAACACCTCCTACATGTCCCCCTTTCGACACCCCCGTGTGTCATCGATATCCTGTGTGTCCCTTGACAAACCCGTCATACTGTGATACCTCTTGCATGTCCCCCTTTTTCGACACTTCCGTGTGACCTCGACATCCTGTGTGTTCCTTGATAAACCCGTCATACTACGACACCTCCTACATGTCACCTTTTTCGACACCCCCGCGTGTCTTTGACATCTTATGTGTCATTTGACAAACCCGTCATACTGCGACACCTCCTGCATGTCCCCCTTTTCGACACCCCCGTGTGTCCTCGACAACCTATATGTACCTTAACAACTCACTCGTCATACCGTTACACCTCTTGCATGTCCCCCCTTTTTGACACCCCCGTGTGTCCTTGACATCATGTGTACCATTTGAAAAACCACCGACTAATGCCGCATCTTGTCAATATGTCAACACCTGCATGTCCTCCCGACCACTTCTATGTGTGTCTTTTAACACCCTGTGTATTCTTATCACTCCGTGTGTCCTTCAATCGATTTGGTTAGGGTCTCTGGGAGAAACCACAACAATCTATCCGGCTAGCACCTTCAGGCAATGCTTTTTGGCTAGTGCCTCTAGGACATGCCACCTCTTATACCATCCATTCCCCAGCATGAGTTTTAACCACTTCTTTCCCCAGTTTGAGTTGCTCATCTCCCCAGCAGATATAGGCATACGCATTGTACCCATATTTGCACAGCATGCATAGCATACTGCATTCCCAAAATCCAATCTTAATGTAAAAATAGGATGATTTCAGTCTTTGTCGTTCAATTGCCAACTTGGTATTCTTTGACAAAGAGGGGCAGCGAACACCCCTCCTTAATCATAGTTATGCTCTTTAACCATGGCCAACCCCAGTTAAACCCTAGGTCAACCCTAGCTAAACCCTAGGTCAATCTCAAGTCAAACCCTAGGTTAAACCTTAAGTTAACCCTAGGCCATGTCCCAATCGAGCTCTAGATTTTTGGTGATGTTGCTCCTCTAACGATAATCTTTCCAGTTACGTACACATACACCATCATCCTATCTCTGAGCTACATTCTTACCCTTCATAGATTTGAAACTCTTCACAAAACTCATCCAGAGCAGGTGTTGGGATATTTACAGTCTTCTTTGGACTGAAATCTCTCCATAAATCTTCAATTCTTCATGCTCGAAGCAAGCATATTGAATTCGACTACCACTTGATTCGCGAGAGAGTTATCAAGGCAATTTTCAAGTTTTGTTTCTCTCTACTCAGCATTATACTGCAGATCTTTTCACCAAGGGTGTTCTAAAGACCAAATTTTGATTACTCAAAAGTCAACAAAACTTATGGTAATCCACCATAGGTTTGTGGGGACGAGTTAGAGTCCCATCTTAGTAGGGTTCTTGTTAGATAGTACTCCTCTCTAACAATGGGTTCTGTTAGCTAGGACTCTCCTCTCATGATAACACCTCTAACAAATTAACAAGGGTTATCATTTGTTAGCCTCAAGGCTACAACCATGGGTACCCCTAATAATTTTGATAATAACATAGTAATAAAATGAAATACTTGGTACTAATAATAGTGTTTAAGTACTTGTTTATTTCAGAAGATAAAGGTGATAACACTCCAATTATGAAAAAGGATGGAAATTACCCAAGAGGAAGCTCAACTCATTATATACAATATGAAGATTCAAGATAAGACCATAGTCCAAGTCGGGTCCATTGAAGATAAAAGGCTAAATCACAAGACCCAAGTCAAGCCAAGTTCATCTCTCAACAATTTAAATGTATTTATTTTATTTTTGAGAGTTCATAGGGCTTATGTAAAAAGTCTTCAAAAGAATGGTAAGTTGAAAAGCTCAAGAATCATAAAATCATGATAAAACATAGCTAATTGACCTAGGAAATCAATCTCATCTCTTTGGTCTGATCCAGTTCAGAATTCAGGTCTTTTACTCTGAATTCGTCGATGAAATCTCTGGATAGATTGAATTCGGCGACAAAGTCATGACAGAATTTTTAAAATTCAATTCTATCTCATGTATTCGGCGACAAATTCTATGGGTAGTTTGAATTCAGCAACGAAGTCATTATAGGGTTTTTCATAATTTAATTCTCTCTTTTGAATTCGACGACGAATTCAAGTGGGAACTCCACTTCGTCGATGAAATCATGTCTGAAACTGAAAAATCGTTGTAACGGCTAGTTTTCAATGGATCAAAATGCATTTAATGAACCTATAACGGCTTTATTGAATCAAATGCTATAAAAGGAGTTCATTTATGAACAAACAACAACTCTTGATTACAGTAATAACTCCTATTGATCACTCATTCATTGCTATTGATTCCCACTCACTCTCACACTTGGAAAATCCCTAAAATCTCTTTTGAGCTCATTCAACTCCTATTTCCTTTGAGAGACTTTATTAGAGTTTGTATTTCACTCTTATTCAGCTTATTTAAGGAGCTTTCAATTCGGATTTTCAATCTAAAACTCATTTATTGAGGTCAATCAAGAATCTAGGGTTCTTGCACTGAAGCTGTTGCTTCAATTTTATCAAGAGAGGGTTGTGCTCTTGAAAAGGTTTCAGCTCGGCCTAAAGGAGAGATTGTAAGGGTTTGGACTCCACCTTTGAAGGAGCCTGTGCGATTAAGGAATCGTGGTGAATCCTCTAGCTGGAAGCTGAGGCCGGGAATAGGCTGGCTGAATCTCGTGAATAAATTCTGAGTTTACACTCTCTTTATCTCTTCTCTCTTTCTCTTACAATATTTTTATTGTTTTTCTTGCTGCATATTTAATTTATTTCACATCTTGAACTAGTAGTTCATAATTTTTTTAAATTTGTCATAGACCCTATTCACCCCCCCTTTAGGGTCATTACCTAGCCAACATCGTTATCCTATTGTAATCTCCTTATGCTTCATGTTTGTATCCTGTAATACAGACTGAGATTGGATCATAGATTACGATTGAACTCTCCCCGAGTTCAATCGTACCCATAGGTCAACACGTGTCCCTTTTAAACCCTATGAATTGTGGTTAAGATTTTTTAACCCATGGGGTGGGTTCAACAATATTACCTTAGTTTAAAAAATATTAACTCTTAGAGTAATATTTCTAAGAGTTATCTCATAAAAAAATAGTGCAAATCAAAGATTTCAAACTTACCAACGCATTGACATTCAGAATGTTAATTGTAAAATTTATAAGTTTTTTTCTTGTTTTCATTCTTGCATACAAGGTTGAAGATAGCGCATGGTGTGAACTCTTGGCTATGGCCATGCAAAAGGTGGTACACCCCTCAAATGGTTTGGACCAGTTCAAAGATTCCATCAGTACTGTATGGTAAAAAGGATAGCCCTTGTAAGCTCTATGATAAGGTGTCAGTAGAAATACAAATCCATTTTTATGGAGTGCCTATCCAATTAGTCAGGAATCAGGAAACAAAAAAAGATAGTCTTAAAAACTATCATTAGAATAATGTGTTTCTACATTTCTCAAACCTTAAAGACTAGCGAAGCCCTAGTGAAGGGTACATCTCAAAAATGAGATTTTCCAGTCTAATGTTTTCAAAAACTTTAAATAAAACACAACTTCAAACCAAGTATCTATTCTTCGACTCTCCTTATGATATTACTAGTAGATGATTCAATTAGAACGATTCAGAAGTTTCAAGAAACAACTAGAGACAGAACAATAGCAGTGACTAAGAGAAGAACATTCGAACTAGAGATATCTGAAAAGCCTGTAATATAGTCAGTGATTCCCTATTGACATGGTGATTATTCATTATGTATTCAAGAAACCTTCCAACCAAACCCTCGACATCCTCCTGCATTTTAGGTCAAGAAAATCCAATCAAATTCTCATAATTTGCAACTTGTGATTGTGTGATCCATCACCATAACATGGCTGTTAATTGTGCAAGGAAATAAATAGGTATCATTAAAATAAAAACAAAAAAAAAATACAAAATACTATAACTTTTGTTTTATCCATGACCAGAAAATCCTCGAGCAACAATAATCAGGAATAGTAAGAAAAGGTATCAATGAAAATTAATTGATCCACCTTAAAAGGTCAAGTACATTAGTACATGGAAAAACCAAATGATAAATAATTGATGAATCATAGCAAGATTTGGTCCTAGATGAACCTTTCATTCAAATAGATACCTCACTCATTCGACAAAAGAAAACTCATGTAAATCTTTGTAACTATTCGCAGTGAACCTTTCATTCAAATAGCTACCTTGCACATCCAAACAAGAACAACTCTTATAAAGTACATATGTTAGGATTTCATTTCACCTCCATAAGTAAACCTAACCTGGACAGCACTATACAGTTTCAACAGATGATCAAGGTGTTGTTCAGATAGGTCCAAGCACAAAGGAAAATAATTGAGCAAAGAAAAGGTGAGAACTTGGTAGCTACTCGGGGCGAACATTTTGGTCATGTGTGTGTTTGTTGGGTAAAAAAAAGTTCAACTTAATGGAGGGTTAGAAAACTAAAGCTTTTGAATTGGGAAAACAAGAAAGGCATCCTTGGTGGTCATGGCGAGTTACCCCATGTTTTTAGGACAAAACTACTGAACAAAAGGTATCCTCAGTGGAGAAACTCATGTCTACCATCTGAGAGGATCCGAGAAAAAGTTAAATATAATGAAAAATCACCAAAGAAATCAGAACTTGAAATTGATGAAGTTGAAAGCACAAGAAGGTACTTACCAACACCAGTGATCCAATCTTTCTCAAACCGTTGCAAGAAGATAAAAGAAAAGCTATTGTTGAGAACAAGGAATGTAAATTGGCCACTACTGTGACATTTTCAAGCTATTATAATGGATCTTCTTTATTTTCCTCTGAAAGATCTCAACTAGTTGGGGCAAAATGAGGATGAAATGTTTATAGGAAAAACTTAGCTTTTCAAAACTTATGTTTACCATTGAAGGCATCTCGTCTTTCTACAGAAGCATCAGGAACTCTTGCTGGTAATGGTTCCCAATTAGTGCCAAGGTCAATGGTTAATATGAACGATATAAATCATGTAAACCATGCTTCGTCCATGCCTCCAGCAGCTAATGATTTCTCAGAAGTACCTAAAGTTCACATGGTTGAATCAGATGAAAGAAGAAAATTGCGTGATGTGCAAAAGAGCCTTCATCTCTTGTTGAAGGTAAAGATATCAAAACTCTAATTGGATTGCTTAAGCATAGGGGTGAGTGAATGTTAACCACAGTTGGTTAGCTTAACTAAATTAAAGTTAAGATTTTTGTTTTTCTAAAAACCAAGGTTGGATTGCTTAACCTTAGGGGTGAGTGAATCTTAACCACAGTTGGTGAGTGCTAAAAAGTGGGGTGTGGACCAATGAGGACCGGCCATTTCGTTACATAATGGAAACCGCTAGTAAGTTAAGCATTTTCCTTAATGATAACATTATTGAGAAGGGTAAGTTTTGTAACTTTTAATAGTGCAATTTTGAGGGGGAGCTTTGACGGCGGAAAAGTGGAGCTCCCCTCTTTTAGTATAAAGTGGTGGCACTTTTGTATTATGGAGAGAGACAGTGGCAATTATGCACAATACTCTCTCCCATGATTACAAAAGTGCCACCACTTTACACCAAAAGAGGGGAGCTCCACTTTTCTACTGTCAGAGCTCCCCTTCAAAATTACTCTCTTAAAAGTTACAAAACATACCCTTCTCAATCAAGGTTGTTAAATCGTAATCGAATCTTAAAATCGTTTGAAGACCAATTTGATTCAAATCGTAAATCGTAAGATTCAATCAATTTTTTTAAAAATAGTTTAAAAAATACAAAAAATTAATTAATAAAAAAAAATAGAACAATCTATTATCCAAAAGATTTCATTCATATCTATTGATAATTTTGATAAAATAAAGTAATGAACATTTCATTGCATACACTATAAAAAACACGAATGAACTCAATAAAATGAAAAAAAGCTCACATCATTAAAGATAAATCTACAAAAGTAAACTCATATAATCATGTTGTATGAGATCAAGTATCAAAAGACTTGTACAATTAAAAAGACTAATAAAATAAACTTTCAAGTTTTCCTAAAATCCAACTCCTTCTTCCTCCTTTTTTTTTCTTGTTTCACAACATGTTAGCAATAAAGAGAAAACTCAAATAGGGGTTTTGGCATGTCCGTAATAGAGGTTTTTCTGTTTCTTCTATCTTTTTAAAAGACATAAAATACCTTTATAAAATCAAAATAATAAAAAAATATTTTTTAAGTATGGTCTGTAAAAGGGGTTTCGTGCTCGAATTGCATGAATCGTACGATTTGAATCACAAATTGTAATCTGAATCGCAAATCAAATGTAATTTACTCAATTAAGATTTTTACCTCCGATTTGAATCGTTTTGCTTGGGATTCAAATCGAATCGTATGATTTGAATTGTAAATCGCAAGGATTTAACAACCATGTAATCTCAATAATGTTTTCATTAAGGAAAATGCTTTACTTACCGGCGATTTCCCTTATGTAATGAAATGGCCAATCCTCATTGGTCCACGCCCCACTTTTTAGTAGTCACCAATTGTGGTTAAGATTCACTCACCACTAGGGGTTTTTAGAAAAGCAAAAACAAAAATCTTTAACTTCAATTTAGTTAATCTTAACCAACTATGGTTAAGATTCACTCACCACTGAGGTTAAGCAATCCAACTAGAGTTTTGATATCTCTGGCTTCAACAAGAGATGAAGGCTCTTTTTCGCGTCACGCAATTTTCTACTTTCATCAGATTCAACTATGTGAACTTCAGGTACTTCTGAGATATCATTAGCCACAGGAGGCATGGACGAAGCATGGTTTACAAAATTTATATTGTTCATATTAACGGTTTACCTTGGCACTAAGTGGGAACCATTACCAGCAAGAGTTCCAGATGCTCCTGTAGAAAGACGAGATGACTTCAAAAGTAAACATAAGATCTAAAAAGCTAATTTTTTCCTATAAACATTTTGTCTTCATTTCGCCCCAACTAGTTGGAATCTTTTCAGACGAAAATAAGGAAGATCCATTATAACAGCTTGAAAATGTCACAGTAGCGGCCAGTTTACCTTCTTTGTTCCCAACAACTGCTTTTCTTTTATCTTCTTGCAACGGTTTGAGAAAGATTGGATCACTGGTGTTGTTAAGTACCTTCTTGTGCTTGTGTATAACTTTATCACTTTCAACTTCTGATTTCTTTGGTGACTCGCCATTATATTTAACTTTTTCTCAGATCCTCTAAGATGGCACAGATGAGTATCTCCACTAAGGACACCCTTCCTCCAGTAGTTTTGTCCAAAAAACATGGGGTAGCTCATCATGACCACTGAAGATACCTTTCTTGTTTCCCCTAGTTTCAAAAGCTTTAGTTTCCTAACCCTCCATGAAATTGAACTTTTTTTACCCAACAATCGCATACATGACAAAATGTTCGCCCAGAATAGCTACGAAGTTCTCACCTTTTCTTCACCCAAATAATTTTTCTTTGTAGACTTGGACCTATCTGAACGACACCTTGATCATCTGTTGAAATGGTATTGTGTTGTCTAGGTTCAATGATAGAGGCGGAATGAAATTCTAACATATGTACTTTATAAGAGCTATTCTTGTTTGGATGTGGACGGTATAGCTATTTGAATGAAAGGTTCACTGGGAATAGTTATAAAGATTTATATGAGTTTTTCTTTTATTCGATTGAATGAGGTAGCTATTTGAATGAAAGGTTCATCTTGGAACAAATCTTGCTATGATTTATCAATTAATTGTCATTTGGTTTTTCCATGTACTAACATATTTGACCTTTTAAGGTGGATCAATTGATTTTCGTTGATACCTTTTCTTATTATTCCTGATTATTGTTGCTCACTACAAAACTAAAGCCCTTTAGCGGCGGTAAAAGAAAACCGTAACTAAATATTATCTAGGACAGCGGTATTATAATACCGCTGTAGATTTTTGTTTTCGGCACTAAATTAATGACGGTTTTTCAATACCCGTCGTTAATATTACATTTTAATGGCGGTTTATTACTAAACCGTCGTGGAAATATTTCCCAACATCACTTTTGGTTTCCCACCAAACCATTCTCGGCACTATATTAGCGACATGTTTTGTAATAACTGCCATTTATTATTTATATATTATAGCGGTTAGATAAAAACCGCCACTAAATCCCTTTATTTAGGCCCCAATAGTTTCTCCTCATTTCTCCTTTCCTTGCACGATTTTCTTCTTCTCTCCCCTCTCCCCTCTCCCCTCTCCCCTCTCCCTTCTCCTGCTCTCGTATTCTCAGGCCATCTCCACCACCTCCAGCAGAGCACTCCGTCACGGTAGCCACCACCCTCAACAGTAAGGTTTCTATCTCTCCCTGGTTCCTTCTCTCTCTCTGTAATCTCTCTCAATCCCTCTCTCTATGCAGCTCCACCACCTCCGGCCACCTCCGTGTAGCTCCACCACCCTCAACGGTAAGGTTTCTCTTTCTCCTTGGTTGTTTCTCTTTCTTTGTAATCTCTCTCAATCTCTCTCTCTATGCAGCTCCACCACCTTCGGCCACCTTTGTGCAGCTCCACCTTCGAAAGCTCCACCACCTCCATGGCTGCTCCACCACCTCCACGACTGCTCCACCACCTTCTGCCACCTCTGTGCACCTTCACCTCACGGTAATCTCTCTCTCTATACTGCATGCATGCATATAATCTCTCTGTCTTTTTAAAAATTTAGGGTTTCTCTGTAATTTCGTTTTGGGCTTTTTTGGATTTTGTAATTTCTTTTTGGGGATGTTGTAATTTCTTTATGTAATTTAGGGTTATTAATTAATTAATTTGATATTTGAATCAAGCATGCTTTCATGAATTATTTGAATTATGTGTTAGTGGACATTAATTAATTTAGGGTAGTGATTAGCACACCCTGCATTAGAATAGGTAATCTAATGCAATGGCCATGTGTCTCTTTTAACACTCCTTTAACTATGGTTAAGCTTAAGAAAATTAAAATAAATATTTCGGTTTTTTTATTTTTAAAAACCAAGCTTAGATTGCTTGACTATAGGAGTGAGTGAATCTTTAACTACAGTTGATGTGTGGTGAAAAAGGGGCATTGACCAATGACAATGAAGACTGTACATTAGAATAGTTAGTCGACTGGGGCGGTAAGTTATGTATTTCCCATTACGGGCAGTGATTAGCACACCCCGCATTAGAATAGGTAATCTAACGTAATTAATTAATCCAAGGAAATGGTTTATGTAAGTCTTTTTTCCTTGGAAGTGTGGAGGTGAGAGAGCTTTCTTATTAGTTTTAACTTATGTGGATGAAAGATAAGCCATGGTCCTCTCAAAACATAAAGGGGTTTGATTCTCTACACCACTAATCTACTTCGAAAACTAAACCATGAGAATTACGTACATCTGATAAAAGGCATTAGAAAAGGAGAGAAAATACCAAACCCAAGTGGTACTCTCACTTTTTCTCCATGTTACTCTCAATATCTCAAGGGTTTTCTTAGAACAAAAGCTAGAGGAAAGGGTGTTTAGAAGAAGATTGGACCTACCCTTCACCTGCATCTAACCTTGGTTTTTTTAAAAAAAATTAATGTGTCCCCTTTTAACTTCCTTTAAATGTGCTCAAGAATCACTAACCTTTGGATACAACATCTAACCATGGTTTTTATAAAAAAATATTAAAAAATTAACGTGTGTCCCCTTTTAACTCCCTTTAATTATTGTTAAGATTCACTAATCTTAGGGTTTAAGCATACAACCATGGTTTTTAGAAAAAAGATTAAAAATTAACGTATCCCCTTTTATCTCCCTTTAATTGTCGTTAAAATTCACTAATCCTTAGGGTTAAAGCATCTAACCATGGTATTTAGAAAAAGTATTAAAAAATTAATCCGAGCCTTTTAACTCCCTTCAATTGTAGTTAAGATTCACTAATTCTTATGGTTAAAGCATCTAACCATGGTTTTTAGAAAAATTAACGTGTCCCCTTTTTACTCCCTTTAATTGTGGCTAAGATTCACTAATCCTTAGGGTTAAAGCAGCTAACCTTAGTTTTTAGATAAAAATTAATGTGTCCCCTTTTAACTCTTTTTAACTATGATTAAAATTCACTAACACATCTAACCTTGGTTTTTAGATTTTTTTAAAACACTAAACATGTTCCCTTTTAACTAGCTTTAACTATGGCTAAGATTCAATAACCCTTAAGATTAAAGTATCTAACCTTGATTTTTAGAAACAAAAAATTAAAAAATTAATGGTGGGGGTTAAAACTTACTAATCATGGTTCAAGAGCAGTAAAATGGACTTTGTGAGGTTATGAAATCTGTTAATGACATGAATTAGAGAGCCTAACATTTAGGCTCCGTTCTTTTGGAACTTATAAAAGTCCAGAACATTAATACTTTTGAAAAAGAAGAAAGAGTTTGGGACAAGAGGGGAGAGGGTTTATGACCCTCTTACGTGATAGTATCTCAGATTTATTGAGTTCAATTTAATCAGAAGTTCTACATATATCAAAATTAAAAAATCCGAAATTTGTATTGGAACTTGAAAGTTCTATAGTTGTAGAACTTTTGCACTCTATGGAATAATACAGTTTTAAACATTAAGTAAAATTAGGCATGAAACAATGAAAGTTCTAGACTTTTAAAAGTTCCACTTGAGGGATATACGCGACCACCATGAATTTCTCAAAGCCCATGTTTCTTTCATTATTCGCTGTGTTTTTAAGTTCATACACTTGCATGCATTGAACCTTAGATCTCCTGTTCAAGAATCATTGTGTGACAAATGCATTTCTTGTATCACCTATTTAGATGGATTAGTTGTAAACTATGACATTTAGTTATCTTGTGGGGCTAACTGCATGGTAACAACTTATCGGTCTTATTTGTAATAAAATGTTTTTGTCTGTATATAATTCTTGAATTGTCTGGTTGGACAGTTCAAGAATGCATAATCGCCAGTATAGTTAGTTGCTCATGGTTTTTTTAGATTGAGGAAAATTTTGTCAGTCATTTCTCTTGTTCTCTAGGTACATATTTAGGTAATGTGACATGTTTGCCCCTAGTCTAAGTCGTGTACTTGGAGAACCATAGGGAAATACTATCGAAATTTCATTGAAATGGAGCAAATCACCTGAGCTATTAACTTTTGGGGATTATGCATTCCTGAATAGGATATGAACACCCCACCCTTTAGAAGAGGAGTTGATGACGATAGGAAGCATGCATGCATACATATTGTAATTAACTGATAATCTCAAACTTTTGCTATTTCTCAGAATAGTTAATGAAGAAGGACTTGAAAATCTAATCCCATCCGTCATGGATAGAAGTTGGATTGAAATGTCAAGGTACTTTTTGGCCAGAAATTTTTAAGAAGCACCGAATGATAAAGTGTTTGTATTTAAGCAATTGTGAGTGTATTTTTTTGTACTAAATAAGGTGTCAAAGGAATATATAAAAGGAGTGAAGGAGTTCACAGAGTTTGGGATAGCTCGTGGAGCGACCAATAACACCAGCGGTATAAAGTGTCCGTGTCCCAAATGCAACAATGTCATTTATCAAGATAACGTTACAGCGTACGAGCATATGATATGTGATGGATTTAACTCGAATTATAAAATCTGGTATCATCATGGGGAGGACATATTACAGCACAGACCAGTTGCCCAAGTGTCTCAAAATCTTGACGTGCATGACAGACAGAATAAGATGGAAGATATGGTGCACGATGTGTTCGGGCTCCCAAACCAAGATAAAGGTACTAGTAGTTGGGATCCCAATCTTGAGTCTGATAGATTTTCCCAATTGATAAAGGATGCAGGATAGGCTTTGTATCCAGCATGTAAGAATCACACGGAGTTGTCTGTCATCGTATGATTATATCACATTAAGTGTCTTAATGGATGGAGCAATAAGTCATTCACCATGTTGCTTGAGTTGTTGAGGGAGATACTCCCAGAGGGGTCAACACTACCCGATACTTACTTTCAGACAAAAAAAGTGATGTTAGACTTGGGGCTTAACTATGATAAAATTAATGCATGTCCCAATGATTGCATGCTTTACTGGAAAGAGTCTACAAACAAGCAAGCATGTGACATTTGTGGTGAATCAAGATGAAAGACATGGGATGATCAAGAGGAGCGCAAAAAGAAAACTCCAACGAAGATTTTTCTTCACTTCTTGTTGAGACCCAGGTTATAAAGGTTGTTCATGTCATCGAAGACTGCTTCTGCAATGAGATGACATGATGAGTGTCGAACAAGGGATGAAGGTTAAGGTATCCTGCAGATTCACTGGCTTGGCAAAATTTGGATCAAAAGTATCCTTCATTCGGTTCAAATCCTCGTAATGTCAAGCTTGGGTTAGCGAGTGATGGCTTCAACCCATTTAGGACGATGAGTATTGCTCACAGTACATAGCCTGTGGTTCTTATTCCCTACAACTTACCACCATGGATGTGCATGAAGCAACCAAACTTTATTCTGTCCTTGCTTATTCCCGGTCCATCCGACTGTAGTACCCCGAAACTTTTTGTGACTATTGAATAGTGTATTCAAGGTCGAATACATCTCATGTACTTGGAATTGATGTTTTATGGGAAATGGGTGATAATGACCCAAGTACGGCATGAAAGAGGGAGTTTAGAGCCCTAAGGATGGTGAAAATGAGGTTGGAAACACCCCTAGGGGTCTGCAGGTGGAAGAAACTAAAATCTAGGGAGTGCGATCGATCGCAAGTAAGGTACGATCGATCGCATGCAGGTGAAATGGGTCCCAAACATTTTGGACCAAGTGTGATAGATGGGCCCCCAGGTGCGATAGATCGCAGGGATTTGCGATTGATCACAAGGGTTTGCGATCGATCACATGTAGGGAAAAATCAAACCAAAACTTTCGGGTTCAAGTGCGACAGATCGCTTCCATGTGCGATCGATTGCACTGGATCCGCGATCTATCGCACACGTGTGCTGATGCCGAATTTGAGGATTTTAAACCCTTGTTTTATAAAGGGATTTCATTTGGGGATTTTATTAGACTTGAAGGAGAGAAAGAGGAGAAGAGGAAATTAGGGAGAAATCTAAGAGGGGTCTTTTGGATTGAGATCAAGGGGGGCTCAAGCTTGAAGATTTTCAAGCAACGATCTTCCCCAAATCAACTAGAGTTCCTCAAATCTCAAGTGGGGTTATTCTTCAAAGTTGGGACTCCAAATCAAAAGGTTTCTTCAAGATCAAGCTTTGATCCTTCAGATTAGTACACCCTTACTAGCTCATTTAGTATTAACTTAGTTTTCCTTGGAAATGAGTAGGATTGAGCATGTGTATCCCCAATTTCTTACCTAAGATCAATGATCCCTAAATTATACAAGATAACTAAGTGGTGAATAATGTGTGAGATGTTGGATGAGGTGATTGGATGCCAATGGTTGTATGTATGTGTGTGATTGAAAATGGTGGAAGGACATTGTACTCATAATGAATACACCCATGTGTTTGATGAAATATTGGAATGAGAAAACATGAAATAAATGACTACAAGAATCTTGAACACCATATGTTTGATAGAATGCATGAATGAGTTGGAAAACCTAAGACTAAGGAAACATAAATAAAGGGTTGAAGAAATGTTGCATGCAAGGTGTTTGATGTGATGTATGTGTGAAATGTGGAACCACAAACTACGAAATATGAGGTAGGAATCTTTACCCAAATTCTAATAGTTATGATGTCATGCCTTATGATTTTCCTCAAATTCTCATGTTCCTAGAAATGTTAAAATGCTACATGTAATCCCTTGAATTACCATGCCACCATGCTCTTCACGACTTACTACGCACACAAGCACACATGCATGCATTAACCGAGGTTTCTAAATTATATGTATATGAGAAATCAAACAATCAAAGAAAAACAAGATCCTTGATGTGCAAAACGAATAATAAAGCCGGACATCGGGCCGGTCAAGGGTAGGGCATATCCCCTGGATATGTCATACCTGGTGTAAGCACCCAATTTTTACACCTTGCTTAACCATGGTTAACCTCCATTAACCATGGTTATTCTCGACCAAACCCTAGTAGCCCTAGGTAGACCATAATCCAAGCCCTAATAGCCCTAGGTAGGCCCTAGTCCAAGCCCTAGTAGCCCTAGGTAAACCCTAAAACCAAGCTAAAACCTTAGGGCCCATTTGGCATCGTTCCGGATCAAAAACGATTCTGTTCCCCGGAATAGTTTGATTTTTCTGGAGCGATTCTGTTCTTAAAACCTGTTTGGATGGAGTCACCCAGAATCTGGTCCGGAGAACAGAAACGACAGAATCTCGTTTGGATGACAAAAAAAAGGATCACTTTTCTATCTCCTTCCACTCAAACAAATGCACCAGTAAATCCCACATGAGAGCATTTTCCACATAACATTTATATTTATGCACCCAAAAATTTCATGCTACCTATTCATCCAACCCAGTCTTTGGTTGGTATCTGCTTTGCACATATAATTTTGATTTAAATTTGACGGTGTTAGGTTATGAGATCCCAAAGTTTAACAGTTTCATGTTTCGTATGAACCTATACTCGACTATTGGGAAGAAACAAATAATCCATGTTTTATTGGCTAATTAATTTTCAATTATTTGCCACCATGTTATATTGATCCAAACCACGATATTCTTTGTGGGCATTTCACCAAACAGTTGATATGCAAGAAAGAATAGACATACATCTGCAACCCATAGCCTCCTTCCTCTGTTATTCCTCTTGTAGAAACCATAAAAAAAAAATGTATATATTAGGTTTGCTTTCGAAGAAGAAGATGCTAACAATAAAGAGAGAATGCCCAAAACCACTAGAACTTCAAATGGGATCGAACAAAAAATAAGATTGCTAGTGAAAATAGCAATTCACTAATTCATATGTGCACATATTTAGATGGCAGATCTGTTTGTTGGCTTCAGAGGGAGTGATCTGAAGCTTTATGAACCCAAAAAAAAAAAAAAACCAATGGCAGATATGTTCGTTGGCTTCAAAGGAAGCGATCTAAAGCTTTATGAACCCAAAAAAAAACAAATGGCGGATCTGGTCGTTGGCTTCAGAGGAAGAGATCTGAAGCTTATGAACCCAAACAAAATAAAAAAACAGAGATTAAGAGGGCAGATCTGGAAGATGGAAGGCGCATGCGCTACCTCTCTTCGTCGTCGGTAGATCTGGAAGATAGAACTCGCCGTCATCGGCTGATCTACCATTTGAACCTCAAATCCATTCTTTAGAGGGAGAGAGGGAGAAAGAAGACCTCAAATCCATTTTTCAGAGTAAGAGGGACTGTACCTCGTCGGCCGGAGTCGTTCCCAGCATTGATCATCGCCGGATCTTGGGTTTTCTCTTCGTCATCTCCTACAACTCTCTTCACTAGTGCCCAAGCATAGAACCAGAACACTTCTCTTCACTTTTCTTTTCTTTTATCGAGAACAAAAAGCGCACAAGTTGTGCCGTTCTTGGGAGCCTCTTTTTTTGTTCTGTAAAAATCGTGCCGCAGGGTATAGTTTGTCATCTGGGTTGAGTTTGTAACCCGTCCCAAATCCATTTCTCATTCCTTGGGTTATTCCGGAATGCGGAATCATTCTGCAAGAATGATCCCAAACGGCCCATTAGTATCCAAACTCAATGGGCTCAAGGCCCATTTCAAATAAAAAGGTCTAAACCCTAGGCTAACCCTACCTAAACCCTAGGACTAATCCTAGGCCTAACCCTAGGTCTAACCCCAGCCTAGCCCTAATCAAAACCCTAGGCAAAGCCCCATGGGCTCAAGGCCCGTCTCAAGCCCAAAACTCCAAAAAAAATTTAATTAAAACCTTGTTTGGGCCTAAGCATGGGCCCACTTAGCCCAACCCAAGTGGGACCCACTTCGTTTTTCAAATTTTGAATTTGGGAGCCAACTCCAAGTACGGTAAAACCTTTCTTGCTTTACCCAACATAGGTGAGGGTAAGCCCAAAAACATGAAAATCAAAAGTTTAAGATTTAAAAAAAAAAAACCTATTCCCAAAAAGAAAAAATTAAAGAGGAAAAAAAAAATGTTACGGGGTTTGATTGGGCACCAACCCTATGTGGCAAGACCCACATACGGGTTGGGCCCAAGAAACCAAACAACAACCAATCAAACAAAAAATTTTTTTTTTTTAGTAAACACTGTTCATTGTCCCTGTCTCAGGGACAGGCGTACCAGTTGCCCCTACCCCCTCTTTGATCCCTCCTGCCGTGTCCCCCACACCTCATCTTCTCCCTTATCCCTTTCTCAATCCCTCCTTTCTTCTATAAAAACCTCACGGTGGCCACTGTTGGAGGGGAAGTTTTTCTTTTTTACAAAAAAATTACAGTGGCATTCCTTCTACTTAAGCCCACTCCTACCTTCCTTAAGGTCTAGAACCACACCCAAATCCCCTAGACCCTCGATCCACCTCGTGCAGCTACCCTGTGCTCCACCACCAAACACATCTATTGCCCCCAAATTGTAGACCAAGTCCTCACTGGGCTATGGCCAAACCACCCCCTAAGCCTGGAATCTTCACCCTCAAAGCATTTCAAAGCCTCCCAAGGGTCGTCAGGCCTCTCCTTGCAGCTCCCAAGCGTCGCATAGCAGTCCCTAGAGCTCGCCACTGTCGTGGCCACTGTAGCCAGGGGTATATACCCCTTTCTTTTTATTTTGGTATTGTCATTGTAAGGGACCCTTGGTCTCATTCCATGGGTCCCCTTTTTGCTTCTTTTGCTTTTTTTTTTCTAAGTTCAGTGATGCAAAACCGTGCATGGGGAGCCTCAGTCTAGATGCGTGGCCTCTGGCACCACCACCCCCCACCATGGAGATCTTTCCCAGAGGTTTGGGGGGGTCCTCAATCCATGAGAAACCCCCTAGACTCCCTTTACTCAGGCCAAATAGTCCTCACAGGTGTTTTCAAAAAAATTCTGGAAAAAAACAGATTTGGGTCATTGAATTTAACCCCGATTTAACCCAGGTTAGACCGGGCCTTGGTCAAAATCGAGGTCATGGTTAGACTCCCCACATACCCGGCTACTTCACTGTAAATTTTTAGCTTTTGACTCTGCCATTAACCCTTGTAAAATCAACCTCAAAGTAGGGTCGACAGTGCAGAAAACAGTTGCAGCATAGCAACTTTGCACCTCTATGGGGCCCACATCCAAACTCCTCTTGGGCCCCACGAAGGCTCAAATTGTTCCCCTCTTGACCAACTTCACAACGGTGGTCTCGGATCTCCTTGGGATTGAGTCAAACAACAGCAAAATCACCGCAAAGATCACCAAAAAAACTGTTTTAGTCTTTTGTTAAAAATTTATCATTTTATTTGGCTTTTTTTGGGCCGACTTTGGGCCAATGTGGGGCCCACCCACGAATTCATCTGGGGTCCCACAAGGATCCTAATTATTCCCTGTGCCTCAGGCTACCCATTGGTAGTCTCAAATTTCCATGATTCCTCTGTTAACCATGGTTAAACCCGCGTTAACTGTGGTTAAAAATTTGATAAAATGTTAGGTTTTTTCGCATTTGCTGGACTTTGTGAGGGCCCAGGCCGGGTAGGAGGCCAATCTAGGCTCTGCCATGGACTTTGGGTCCACTTTTACGTCAGTCGGTCCCTTAACCATGGTTAAACCCACCCATGGTTAACATTTAACTATGGTTAAGTGGCCCATGACCTAGCAAAATTCTGAAAAAATCATCAAAAAATCATAAATATTACATGAAATCCAGAAATGTCTTCTGTAATATTTTTTGTTTTGGTTAAGACCCTTAATCAGAGTCAACCCTATTTTTGACCCTTAACCATGGTTAAAAAATCTAAAATATTAGGAAAAACTCAAAAATTGTCTCTTTTGGCCATTTAACCATGGTTAGTACCCCTAACCATGGTGACCTCCACTCCTTAATCACGGTTAAGCATCCTTAACCACTGGAAAAAATCTGAAAAAGTTCAAAAAAAAATCAGAAATATTCAAAAAGACCAAAAACACTGACTTTAGACTTGCTAACCATGGTTAGTATCCTTAACCATAGTTAATCACATTTTTAACCACGGTTAGCAACCCTAACCTTTGGTTAAGACACCTTGGGCCTATCGAGCCTCACCCCTTGGCCTATCGGACCCAATCTCGGCCTACCGGGCCAAAACTACGCTCGGTCTGATCTCACCCCAATGTGAGTACGTAGGCAGCCCAACCCGGGTTCGATCCTAGTCTAGGATTTTTCCCTTCTTAGATTAGTATTACATTAAGTACTAAGGCATTTGATTAAAATTGAGTTTAATTTGGTTTAACCCTAGCAAGTAGGGAACCACTGAAAAGTGGAAGTACCGGGGTACCTAACCCTTTCCCCAGACTTAACCGACCTCTTACCCTGATCTCGGACCACAGACCAAGACCTTATCCAAATCCCGGGGACTTATCCTTTCTGAATGAATAGGTGACGACTCTAAACTCACCCCGTGAGACCAAACCAGAGTTTCCCCAAAACCCGCACTCACAGCTTCTGGCGACTCTGCTGGGGATTATTAAGGTTCAACCCGGAACCTAGGTTTAAGCCAAATAAACCTCAAATTAATGAAATGTCTTAGTATTTAACCTAATACTAATCATTTTTCATCTCTTTGGTGATTTGTGTATTGTGCATAACATACATACCATAGTAGTGTAATCAACTCAATACCCATTAGACAGGCTTATTACGCTCACGGCTGTTGGATGACTATCCTCAGTGACAGAGGCTTAATAGTCTTGGAGGTCCGCGAAACTTTGCTTGTTGGGTGACTATCCTTAGGAAACGGTTCTGAATGCTCCCGCTTACACCAATCGTCTCTTTCAGGGAGTCGCATATACGGTGTTAAGTGATCCCCCCATCCTTAGGAACACACTTACATACCCCAGTAAATATACATATAGCCTAGGTTAGGGTATAGTCTACAAGCAGCCCACCTGGAGGGATACTCTAACCCTAACCTGCTTGCACCTTATACATTTCCCAAGTCATAGTTGACTACCCGGGCACACTCTACCCGGATAACCACCCATCAGAGGCATATAATGAGTCAAATTTGTGCCTATAATAAAACACATCCTAACCGGCTTCCTGAAATAGCATATGGGATTCAAATCCCAGTCGATTAGGTCTTCATCAGGCCTACCCCTAACCTTGACCTGATAGGTTCTCCGGTTTCCAATAACCCGGGTTAAAGTACGTTGGAACTCCGTCCGTCTACCCTATCGGATCACATGTGCCTTGTCCTACCTAGAAAATATTGTATCATTTTTGCATATTTTATCTGCATACACAGTGCACTCACATCGAGTCTAGATGATAGGTCCTTCAGGGATAACCCAATCGATTGGTCAACCGACCCGACCCGTGCATTTGACTTCTCAGGGGGCATGTGGCCAAAACCTCCAAAAAGGAATTGAGGTCTTCACCCGAGTCAGCGATTCGCTTGAGCTCAGTATTACAAAATCGAGACTATCCTAAACCTATCCACGGTTAAACCGAAACCGCGCCTCATGAACGCAGCTATCTAGTGTTGGAACCCATCTCACATGGTGTTCCATTTTGGTAAGAACGAACTGTGTCAAATACTGGAGGAGATTCAGCGCATCGTAGGGTTAAACATGGATAGTGAAGCCATAGAACTACGCTACAAGATAACATACTAGGCAGACCTATCCGGGTTCTTGCATATCAAGCCTGCCTGCTTGCAGCCCGGTCCTAATGGCTCTTTCAATCGGATTCTCGTCGAATCTCTCGAAAAGTAGTACAAGCGCAAGTGAAACCCAGACTCCATTACAGCAGAACTTCCCAATGCCTTTGCACTGATAGTTATATCTCAGCTGATATTCTCGAGGTTTTGTACACTTGTCAAGTCAGTACTGGTAAGTATTATCAAGGACACTTGCAGTTCCGGAACCATCTTACCAGTCATCCTTGCAGAGCTTCTCAGGGCACTCAACCAGGCAGCAGACCGCAGAAGGGGCATCTTCCATGCCAGTACATCCCTCCTGCATCTATGGTTGGTAGAACACCTACCTACGATCATAGCCGCACCAGTCAACCTCTGTGAAGCCTATAGTCTACCACGGAAGATTTCTCATAATCAGGGCCTGATAACGACTACGGACGTCAGGAAGCTCTACCAGCTTCTCCAAACTCTGACAGAGGAGGAGATCGTATGGCAGTGTGAATGACTTGTACTGGAAAAGCTATCTCGCTTTGTCATCACCGGAAGGCGATGCATGATCCTTGCCGGACTTATAGGCTCCGCAGTCTACACTCCACTCCGAGTCTTTCGAATTCCCTCAGCGTATCCTAGTGATAGATCAGCAGGGAAATGATTGGATCACTTTCACTTTACACTCCGACAACCTCACACGCCAATTCCAGTCAGATTGGCAAATGCTTCAGGCGAGATCGTGGCCAGATTTAGTGGTTACATCAGGACCACCTATAGATGCAGCATACCGAATTTGGGCGGAAGAACCTGACATTCCATCCAGCATGCCCATGCCCAGGGAACTACCCACACTAGTCTTGGCTTCATCACATGAAACCATACCCTTAACTGAAAAGGTGGTTACCTGGAGAGACATCTTCCTGGAGAGATAGCTCCAAATCCTGATGCAAGAGAAGCGGCTACGGAAAGCTCAATAGGCATCCAGGCTACAAGAAGTAGAGCAGGACATCAAACCTCAGGTCATACGGGAGCAAATCGAGCATCTCAGTTTGGTCTTGTCAGAAAAAGCGAAAAGGCGACACCAGAAAAATAGCCGTCATTAGGGCTCAGCTACACTTTTATCAAGTGTACCTCGATAGAGCAAAGGTTGAGATGACCGCTCGGATCCGATAGTTCAGATTCCGAATGTCCAATGCTACTGAAGCCATTGAGAATTTGGAGGTTGAGGTCACATCCCTCCAACAACAAATCATGGGCCTAAACGGTGTGCCCCGACCACTTGACTTCGCGGTCCCTGACGGACCTGCTTAGGATCGAGTCTTTTTATCTTTTTGAGTCACAATCCTGTACTATTTTTTCGCACGAAGTCCTTTCTTGCATCTTCTTCCTCGCATCATGAACATGCATGTTTAACCGGCAAGTCACTCTATTCACAATGGTATCACGGCATTAGGCACAAACACCTGCACTGGGCCCCTCTGGCATACTGCATTATCCATGAACCCTCATCATTGTCCATGCATTGCATTTGCACTAGTTAGGATCACTGCACATACACTACATGTACACTGCACCTTACACCGGCACACTACACTAGGCATTTACACATGCACTGCCACCGCATCTGCATTACTAGGGCACAACACTTGCACCTATCCAGAAAATGTAGAACCCGATCTATCATAGGCTAGGCATCGCCCTCCAAGCTGTAAGAGTCCACTCTATCTTAGCCAGGGCATGATTGCCATTACACTCACTACATCTAGCATCACTCGAGTACAGCCCACACATCATGTAGTCGACAGCACTCCTAAAAGTGACCCAACTACAAGAATCAATAGACCACGTCTATCCTTCACTCTATCCTATCAAGAGATCTACTTAGGGTCGAGTCTTCTCTTTTTGAGTCTCACCTCATTCATTGGGTTTTTACCCTCACATGCTCATGCATTTTAGATTCACATACCTTACCTTCGGTATTGACTCGCTCTATCTTCTCAGATCCTACCTTACCGAGGCAACAAGACAAGGACTCAAGTAATGGAACGCGGTGAAGCATCAAATAGCCAAGAGATCATCTTGACAACCCTCCTCCGTCAGGAACAGGACATCAAGGATATCAAGTCTCTCCTCCAAGATCTTACGGTCACTCTCAATAGGCTCCTGGTGGCACAACGGCAAACCCAGATCCGTCCCCCTACCTCTCTGACAAACACACTTAACCCAGTGGCACTACCACAGAAACCTCCATCTCATCCGCCCCTCAAGCCTAAGAAAGAGCAGACACCACCCAAGCATTTCATCCCTTCTTCCCTCAGCCAACTCCTACCAGTTCTCATTGATAGGGAGCTGATCACACTCCGTGGTCCTACCCCATTGCAACCCTTAGCCAAAAAGAACCACAATTACAAGGAGCACGAGCACTGTGCTTTTCATCAAGGCCCTGGGCATTCCACTGATCACTGCATCACTTTGAAGCATGCAGTTGAAGACCTAATCAACGAGGGCAAACTTGATTATGTGCCTGGTAGCTAGAGTTCCTGAAAACCTTATCTCCTCATTAGCTCATCATCAAGCCGCCTTCATGCCACCTAGAGCAATGTCTTCACCAACTTATCTAAAGAGGGAGACCTAAAAGCGAAATGCTGAGTTCGGTTGATCAGAGCCAAGCCCAGTCTAAATCAGTCTTAGTTAGGATTTCCTTTCTGTAAGAGTCGGCCACTGTGGCCCTTGTACGAATCCAGTTAAACTCTTTCCATTTAATGAAATCACTTTTTTTAAGAGTTTCATCTCCATACTTGCGTTGCATAGTTGAATGCTTCCTAAGCCTATCTGCCTTAACAAGAGATCACTTAAATAGATAATCAAACCCATAATCTCCAGGGGCAGAATACGATGAAAAGTGAAATTCTCATCCAGAACCTTTGTCCTAGAGTAGGTCAAGACCTCGTCGCGCCAGGGGCAGGGGCAATCAAAAGTAAGGGGCAAGCCCATCTCCGGTCATCCGACATAATCTCCAATCAAAGTTCCCCTAAGACAATGCTTGGAGCAGGGGAACTTGAAGCAAAGCAAACACCCGAACAAGTGACTGACAACTATGGGAAAAGCTACACAAATTTACTAGGAGCAAATGCCTCGCTCGACAAAGCAATGGGCAATATCAGACTGACCATCAGATCCCGAACCAATCAAATGGGCAAAATCAATGTATAGCGCTTAAGGTTTTGTTTGATAATGCTTGTACTTTTAGCCGTTTCGGGAAAGGACAGGAAGCCATCTTTGGCACCCCTTCATCCCCTTCAATGTAAACCCGTTTTATAGATCACTGAAATCCGCTAGTTAACCCCTTTGAGCCTAACAGCCTTCCTTTCATATAGCATTTTCAGGGACACCCTCCCTTGCCATTCTGTGGCATTTGGCTGAACTACGTCATGACCTGATCCTGTAAAGGGTACGTAGGCAACCTGAAAAATCAGGTGCGGTCATTATAGGGATCATACCTCCCACAATCTCCACTATGCAGAGTCAAACTATCCCCAGTGGAGCGAAAGCCTCTTTAGAATGTCTCCCCGCAGAGATAGAGCAAAAAATCCTCTCAACTTCACTAGTTAAGGGTAAAAAAAAAAAAATTCCATCAAAGGAAAACCCAAAATAGACATTGAAATGTTTTCAAGAGTCAGAGAAAACCTCTCCGGACTCTGTCCCTAGCAGAAACCTTTCAGGAAAAATCTCTCCCGAAAAACAATCCCCAAGTAGAGACAACCCCTCTCGAAAAATTTTCCCAGCAGAGACAACCTCTCTCAAATTCTAAAAAGCAATAAAAAAAACTCCGCTGGATATCCAAAAGTACAAATTCTCAAGAGAGTACAACAAGTACGACGGAAGAGACCCCCAAAAGAGTATCTACAAAGGAGAAATCCCAAGGTGTCCCAAACTTCGGTCCCCCAGCCTACATTTCATCCTATCATAAGTCTTCCTAGATCCCGTAGAGACTGAAAGTGCAAATAACTTATCATGCTAGTATCCGAAAGCGAGATACCCATACCTAAGGCAACGGGAACAAACTCCATTCAAAACCATCGCGGGCCCAATGAAAACCAGAAATGGCATTGGTGCGCAAAAGTTACATAAACCCCAGACTTGGTCTCGAGACCAGGGAAAAAAAAGGGAGGAAAACTTATCAGCTTCGTAGGCATGAGAAAAACCGGCAACGGCCTCATTGCGCAAAAAATATGCGAACCTCATTGACTTGGTCATTCCAAGGGTAAAAAATGGAGAAAAGCTGAAAAGCAGTTTAGCAACAGAATTCGGCAACAATCAGGCTCGTCAAACTCCTGACAATCCCCCATAGGTCACTAGTAGATGCCCAGAGAAACAGATCCCCCGACAGTAGCCTGCAACAGAGCTCAATTCCCCAACAAACAGCAGATCATCAGCAGTGGTCCGCAACAGTGTCACATTCCCCAGTGGATCCCTAGCAGAAGCCTCTAATTGCTCTTTATAAACATTCTCCCCTGTAAGAACCTAAAAGCATCCAATTTTCTTTTTAATAAGCTTCTCCTCAGTCGGAATACTTAATCAGCAGCGAGGCAGAACAATTCTTATTGGCAAAGCGACCCCAGGTCCCCGGCAAAGCCCGACTCTGCAAGATGCAAAGCTTGACTTCAGTAATGTCACAACAGGACAAATCTACTTAGCATCGTACTCTACCCCTAAGAACATAATCCATGCACCCTGTGAAAGTGATCTCCTTGTTAAATCGTATGAGCAAAGGAAGCATTCAACTTTAAATCCTGAGTCTTCTTATCACCACCAGAGTTCTCATACTCATTAGATCAACCATCCTCGAAGTCTCCCGAGTCTGTCAAATCCTGTGACGTCTCTCAGTCACCGCTAGAGTCCCAATACTCACCAGGTCAATCACCCTCTAAGAGTCTATCCACCGACTTGGCCAGGTCAAACAGAACTCAGCAATCGCTCGAGATGCATCACGGTTCCAATAAGAAGCGAGAGCAAAATCGAATGCCTCCGGAATCTTCAAATAGCAAAGGACTGGTCTCCAAAAGTGAGTCATATACCCAACCTTCCTTCAACCTGTATGCCATACTAGGAAAACCAGGACTAGTCTAACCTCTCAAGCATTAGCATATGTCAAGCCATGCAAAGATGCACACTAGTTGCACACACTCAATCGAGTCGCACATAATGCACTCTAGTTAATCAAATCCAACTGCAAACTAGTTGCACACACTCAATCGAGTCGCACATAATGCACTCTAGCTAATCAAATCCAGCTGCACACTAGTTGCACACACTCAATCGAGTCGCACATAATGCGCTCTAGCTACTAAAATCCAACTGCACACTAGTTGCACACACTCAATTGAGTCGCACATAATGCACTCTAACTACTCAAATCCAGTTGCACACTAGTTACACACACTCACTTGAGTCGCACATAATGCACTCTAGCTAATCAAAACAAATTGTACGCTAGTTGCACAAACTCAATCGTGTCATTCATCTCATTCAAGCCGGTTGTACATAATCAAGTTGCACTCACTACATTGTAGCTACATATTAGCTGCATACAAGGTGAAAGCCTCATCCAATACATTGAAGTTGCATAACACATTGCACTTTAACCGCAGACACTTAATCAAGTTGCCACTACAGTTGCGTACTAGTTGCTTTTCAGCATTATCCTAAACATGATCAAAATCCAGAGCCTTTCGGCCATATCAAAATCAATCCCGGTAGTGCCTCCAGGTGATGCCTCAAATCTTTGAACATTCTATGCGTACCTTAACAGTGTACACCACCCGACATCCCGTGTGTACCTTGACAGAATACATCACCCGCATGTCCCCTTTGTGACACCCCCGTGTGTTCTGGGCATCCGAGGTGAGCGTCGACATAACACACTTTATCGACACCTTGCATGCCCGACATCCCGTGTGTACATTGACAGTGTACACCACCCGCATGTCCCCTTTGTGACACCCCCGTGTGTCCTGGGCATCCTAGGTGAGCGTCGACATAACACACTTTATCGACACCTCGCATGCCCAACATCCCGTGTGTACCTTGACAATGTACACCACCCGCATGTCTCATTTGTAACACCCCCGTGTGTCCTGGGCATCCTAGGTGAGCGTCGACATAACACACTTTATCGACACCTTGCATGCCCGACATCCCGTGTGTACTTTGACAGTGTACACCACCCGCATGTCCCCTTTATGACACCCCCGTGTGTCCTGGGCATCCCAGGTGAGCGTCGACATAACCCACTTTCCCGAAACCTCGAATGCCAGACATCCTGTGTGTACCTTATAGTGTACACCACCCGCATGTCCCCTTTGTGACATCTCCGTGTGTCCTAGGCATCCCGGGTGAGGGTCGACATAACAAATTTTATCGACACTTCGAATGCCCGACATCCCGTGTGTACCTTTATAGTGTACACCACCGGTATGTCTCCCTTTGTGAGACCCCCGTGTGTCCACGGCATCCCAGGTGAGCGTCGATATAACACACTTTGTCGACACCTCGAATGCCCAACATCCCGTGTGTACCTTGACAGTGTACACCTCCTGCATGTCCCCCTTTGTGACACCCTCGTGTGTCCTTAGCATCCCAGGTGAGCGTCGACATAACACACTTTGTCGACACCTCGAATGCCCAACATCCCGTGTGTACCTTGACAGTGTACACCTCATGCATGTCCCCCTTTGTGACACCCTCGTGTGTCCTTGGTATCGCAGGTGAGCGTCGACATAATGCACTTTGTCGACACCTCGCATGCCCGACATCCCGCGTATACCTTGGCAGTGTACACCATCCGCATGTCCTCCTTTGTGACACCCCTGTGTGTCCTGGGCATTCCAGGTGAGCGTCGACATAATACATTTTGTTGACACCTCGCATGCCCGACTTCCCGTGTGCACTTTTACAGTGTGCACCACTTGCATATCCTCCTCTCTGAAACCCTCGTCTGTCATCAGCATACCAGGTGAGCGTCGACATAACACACTTTATTGATACCTCGAATGCCCAACACCCTGTGTGTTCTCGACACCCTGTGTGTCCTTCGATTGATCCGGTTGATATCCCCCGGGAAACACTATTTTGATTAATCCCCTCGCTACTCCCAAGCGATTCCTTCCTCCAGCTAGTGCCTTAGGGCCACGCCATCCCTACATTCATGTCCTTCCCCTGCTACTCGCTATCCTCTAGTAGTAGTCTTCATCACTTCACCACAGTCACCAATTACACAGCATGCACCATTCTTAACATCCATCTTGGTGTAAAAGTAGGATGTTTCCAGTCTTTGCCGCTCTCCGGCAAAGAGGGGCAACTGTAAGCACCCAATTTTTACACATTACTTAACTATGGTTAACCTCCGCTAACCATGGTTATTCTTGACCAAACCCTAGTAGCCCTAGGTAGACCATAATCAAAGCCTTAATAACCCTTGATAGGCCCTAGTCCAAGCCCTAGTAGCCCTAGGTAAACCCTAAAACCAAGCTAAAACCTTAATATCCAAACTTAATGGGCTCGAGGCTCATTTCAAATAAAAAGGTCTAAACCCAAGTCTAACCATAGGCAAACCCTACCTAAACCCTAGGACTAACCCTAGGTAAACCCTAGGCCTAACCCTAGCCTAGCCCTAATCCAAACCCTAGGCAAAGCCCCATGGGCTCAAGGCCCGTCTCAAGCCCAAAACCCCAAAAAAAAATTTAATTAAAACCTTATTTGGGCCTAAGCATGGGCCCACTTAGCCCAACCCAAGTGGGGTCCACTTGCTTTTTCAAATTTTGAATTTAGGAGCCAACTCCAAGTAGGGTAAAACCCTTTTTGCTTTACCCTACATAGGTGAGGGTAGGCCTAAAAACATGAAAAACAAAAGTTTAAGATTTTAAAAAAAAAAAAACTATTCCGAAAACGAAAAAATTAAAGAGGAAAAAAAAATGATAAGGGGTTTGATTGGGCACCAACCCTATGTGGCAAGACCCACATACGGATTGGGCCCAAGAAACCAAACAACAACCAATCAAACAAAAAAAAAAAAAATTTTAGTAAACACTGTTCATCGTCCCTGTCTCAGGGACAGGCATACCAACTCTGATCCTGCCTGGCCAACTGCCCCTGCCCCCTCTCTAATCCCTCCTGCCGTGTCCCCCACGCCTTATCTTCTCCCTTATCCCTTTCTCAATCCCTCTTTTCTTCTATAAAAACCTCAAGGGGGAGTTTTTCTTTTTTCGAAAAAAATTACAGTGGCATTCCTTCTACTTCAGCCCACTTCTACCTTCCTTAAGGTCTAGAACCACACCCAAATCCCCTAGACCCTCGATCCACCTCATGCAACTACCCTGTGCTCCACCACCAAACACATCTATTGCCCCCAAACCGTAGACCAAGTCCTCACTGGTCATCAGGCCAAGCCTAAAACCTTCACCCTCAAAGCATTACAGAGCCTCCCAAGGGTCGTTAAGCCTCTCCTTGCAGCTCCCAAGCGTCGAACAGCAGTCCCTAGAGCTCGCCACAGTCGTGGCCACCGTAGCCAAGGGTATATATCCCTTTCTTTTTATTTTGGTATTGTCATTGTAAGGGACCCCTGGTCTAATTCCAGGGGTCCCCTTTTTGCTTGTGTTGCTTTCTTTTTTCTAAGTTCAGTGATGCAAAACCGTGCATGGGGGCCTCAGTCTAGATGTGTGGCCACAGGTACCACCACCCCCCACCATGGAGATCTTTCCCAAAGGTCTGGGGGGGTCTTCAATCCATGAGAAACCCCCCTAGACTCCCTTTACTCAGGCCAAACAGTCCCCACAGGTGTTTTCAAAAAAATTCTGGAAAAAAACAGATTTGGGTCACTGACTTTAACCCCGGTTTAACCCAGGTTACACCGGCCTTGGTCGAAACCGAGGCCATGGTTAGACTCCCCATATACCCGTCTACTTCACTGTAAATTTTTAGCTCTTGAATCCACCATTAACCTGGGTAAAATCGACCCCAAAGTAGAGTCGACAGTACAGAAAACAGTTGCGGCAGAGCAACTTTGCACCTCTATGGGACCCACATCCAAACTCCTATTGGGCCCCACAAAGGCTCAAATTTTTCCCCTCTTGGGCAGCTTCGCAACGGTGGTCTCGGATTACCCTGCGATTGAGCCAAACAACGGCAAAATCGCCGTAAAGATCACCAAAAAAACTGTTTGAGTCTTTTATTAAAAATCTATCATTTTATGTGGCTTTTTTGGGCCTACTTTGGGCCCATGTGGGGCCCACCCACGACATCATCTGGGGCCCCACAAGAATCCAAATTGTTCCCTGTGTTTCAGGCTACCCATTGGTAGTTTCGGATTCCCATGATTCCTCTATTAACCATGGTTAAACCCGCGTTAACTATGGTTTAAAATTTGATAAAATGTTGGGTTTTTTTCGCATTTACTGGACTTTGTAAGGTCCCAGGCTGGGTAGGAGGTCAGTCTAGCCCCTGCCATGGACCCTAGGTCCACTTTTACCTCAATCAGCCCCTTAACCATGGTTAAACCCACAAATGGTTAACATTTAACCATGGTTAAGTGGCCCATGACCTAGCAAAATTCTGGAAAAATCATCAAAAAATCATAAATATTACATGGAATCCAGAAATGTCTTCTACGATATTTTTTGTTTTGGTTAAGACCCTTAATCAGAGTCAACCCAATTTTTGACCATTAACCATGGTTAAAAATTCTTAACCGAAAAAAATTTAGAAAAATGCTCAAAAAATCTAAAATATTAGGAGAAACCCAAAAATGATCTATTTTGGCTATTTAATCATGGTTAGTACCCCTAACCATGGTGACATCCCCTCCTTAACCGTAGTTAAACATCCTAACCACTGGGAAAAATCTGAAAAAATCACAAAAAAAATCAAAAAAATTCAAAAAGATAAAAAACATTGACTTTGGACTTGGTAACCATGGTTAGTACCCTTAACCACGGTTAATCATATTTTTAACCACGGTTAGCAACCCTAACCTTTGGTTAAGACACCTTGGGCCTATCGGACCTCACCCCTTGGCCTACCAGGCCCAATCTCAGCCTATCGGGTCAAATCTTAGCCTACCGGGCTCACCCTTGGCCTACTGGGCCCAATCTTGGCTTACTGGGCCCCAACCCTAGTCTACTGAACTACCCATTGGCCTACCGGGCCCAATACCGAGCACTTGACCAACCCGGTCAACCATCCTTAGCCTATCGGCTAGATCATAAGCCACCCTTGATGCACACACACACACCCTTAGCCTCGGCACAGGCTCATGTGCCAGAACTACGCTCGGTCTGATCTCACCTCAATGTGAGTACGTAGGCAGCCCAACCCGGGTTCGACCCTAGTCTAAGATTTTCCCCTTCTTAGATTAGTATTACATTAAACACTAAGACATTTGATTAAAATTGAGTTTAATTTGGTTTAACCCTAGCAAGTAGGGAACCACTGAAAAATGGAAGTGCCAGGGTGCCTACCCTTCCCCAGACTTAACCGAACCTCTTACCCTGATCTCGGACCGCAGATTAAGACCTTATCCAAATCCCGGAGACTTATCCCTTCTGAATGAATAGGTGGCGACTCTAAACTCACCCCGTGAGACCAAACCAGGGTTTCCCCGAAACCCGCGCTCACACCTGGCTCACGAGAAAACAAGTTGATAAAGTCGGACATCGAGCCGGTCAAGGGTAGGGCATATCGCAAGATATGTCATACCTGACTCACAAGAAAAAAAGTTGATCAAGCCGGACAAAGGGCCGGTCAAGGATGTTGGTGTACCATTTTATATATATAGATATATATTCGCTAAAGGGAATTTACATTCCCGGCTTACAAGTCGTTACAAGGGCACTAACATCTGGCTCACAAGTAAACATGGCAAGGCAAGTCAAGACATGATAAGACAAGCATGACAAGTGATTCCAAACAGGACAAGACATGCGTGATTCCTATGAGACAAGAACAAGTGTTTTTTTAAACATGACATGCGAGTTTTGAAAAACACGAAAGGCTATATTTAAGAACAAGGCGTGACTTTTAAAGCATGAGTTTTATCAGAGGTTTCGCATCATTCCATGCATGTCATGATCATAGTATTGCTTTAAATTATTGCTCTTGTATCGTCTTAATTATTGATATTGTGTTGCTCCAATTATTGTTGTGATGATTTGTAGTTCGTTATTGCTATCGTTGGTTAGTAGCTTGTACTCGCTGAGTATTTCATACTCAGCTATACATTTCATGTCGCCAGGTCCGGCGGATGTCCTCAACCCCGAGCCTTAGGTTGAGGAAGAATACGTGGAAGAGAGGGAGCCGCCTATCCCCATGCAGTCTCAGGAGGATAGAGACCTCGATGTGTGGCCCTATTTAGACTACTGTTAGTAGAGAGAGACTGTGAGGTTTACCCTTTTTGTATTTTGATGGTGGGCATGTCTACCTTTACTTATGATGTTTTGTATATGAACTTGGAATATAGAGTATATATAGAAAAGAAAAAGTTTATTCACGCTTCCGCACTCTGTATCATGTTTCCATTTTAGTATGTTATACCTTGTTCATCACAAGATGGTTTGGCAAGTTAAGTATAGTCACGACTAAAGTATCTCTTAACTCCTAGGGGTATTTTGGGGTGCGACATCGGCCCAGGAAATGCCATTGATGTCTATATGAGGCCTCTAGTCGAGGAGTTGAAGGACTTGTGGGACCATGGGTTGCCGACTTATGATGCGTCGAAGAAGGAGATATTTGTAGTACGTGTGGCATTGCTCTAGACCATTAGCGAATTCCCAGGGTATGCCATGTTGTTAGGTTGGAGCACGAAAGGAAAGTTGACATGCCCTTCATGCCACAAGGACACTTGCAGCCGATACTTGTCTAAGAGCATGAAATAATGTTACATGGGGAACCGTCGTTTCTTAAAGCTGGATCACAGGTTCTGGAAAAATTCAAGCGCTTTCGATGGCCCTGTGGAGCCAAGATGTGCTCCAACTACAATGTCTGGGTCCTATGTGTTGCATCAGTTGGAGGGTTTCACTTTCTCCCTTGGGAAGCAGACTGGGCGAAAACAAACAAGGCAGCCGGGCCATGAGATTATGCCATATAACTGGAAGAAGACGAGTATATTTTTTGAGTTTCCATACTGGGAGCACAATTTATTGAGGCATAACCTTGATGTAATGCATATCGAGAAAAATGTATGCGACAATGTACTGGGGACTTTGTTTGGTTTGGACGGAAAATCCGAGGATAGATTAAAAGCTCGACTCGACTTGGTTGATACGGGGTGTGAGACGTGCACTTCACCATCAGTACCAACTAGCACAAGCAAAGTTTATCTGCCCCTGCATGTTTTTCAATGGACAAGAATGAGAAAGAGTTGTTTTGCAAAATTTTGAAGAGTGTCAAGGTTCTAGATGGATACTCTTCAAATATTGGGAGACATGTCAATATCAAAGAGCGTAAAATTTATGGACTGAAGAGCCACGATTTTCATGTCATAATGCAACAATTCCTACCACTAGCTGTGAGGAAGGCATTGCCGAAGAATGTAACTTCAGTCCTAATTGAATTGAACAACTTTTTCATGACATTATGTTCTAAAGTCTGTCAGGTCGATGATTTGAGATGGTTAGAGGAGAAAATTACGCTTACGCTTTGTCATTTAACGAGAATTTTTCCGTCGTCATTCTTTGATATTATGGTGCACTTGCCTATACACCTGGCCGCAGAGGCAATATTTGACATTAGAGGAGAAAACTCCGGCTCGGTTTGAATATTATACAAAAAATGATATGATATATAACATTATTACATATATAACTAATATATTTATTACATCCGGCTCAGTTTGAAATTTTTTCATCTATGCTCGAGCTCGGCTCAACTTGAATCCGCTTGGCTTGAGCTCGGATTGAATTATTAAAAACTAATTTTTAAATAAAAATAATAATATTTTATTATATATATATATAAATATATAATAATTATATATATAATATTCAAGTCGAGCTGAGCTCGAATTGAATCGAGCCTCAATCGGGCCGAGCTTCAAGCCGAGCTAAATCAAATAGGCCTTGGGTCGAGCTTGGCTTGAATACATTTTTAAACTCAAAAAATAGCTCAGCTCGATCGAGCCTATTTTTCGAGCTCAAGCCGGATTTGATCGGGCGAGCCAAACTTTGAACTGGCTAGGTTCGGATACAACCTTACAATAATCAATTGTCATCATCTAGTAGGAAAAATAGGGGTAACAAAAAGTTTTTTTTTAATCATCTACAGGAAGTAGCAGGGCTATATCATGCCCAAACATTCAAATAGCACCAACCTCCTTCAAACATAATCCCTCCCTCTAAAAGTTCCAGAAACAATAACAAAAGAAGATATACATAGAAATAACTGGGAACTTACGGCCAAACCAAAAATTAACAAGAAAAACCTTTTTTAATATCTTTCAAAATCTGTAAAGTCCTATAACTTACTAAAAACACCAGTAGTGGAGGAGAATATTCAATGATCCCTTCTTTATTGTCCACTTTCCGCTACCAATAAAGAAGGATAAGAGAATATAATCACACTATTCCATACTTTGGTTCTCCATCTGCATATCTTAAAAAAGAAGAAAAATTGTTTGACTAATATATCCGAAAACTTAAAAAATATATATCTTAAACTTAATGAATCTTTAATTGCCAAAGAAAAAAAAATGAATCTTTAATTCAATTTAATGATACAACTAATTTATAAAACAAATTAGTTGTTATTATGTTGAAAAGCCTGACCAGAGGCCCGCCCCGCCTGCATTTCCTTGGCCAGGCTCGGTCTGGACCAAGGTTTTTAATTTCGAAATTCTCGATGATTTCGGCCAGCCAACCCAAACCGAAATCCTGAAAAATTGCAGGATTTCGGTGAAATTTTGAAATCTGAAATATTATTATTTTATTAATTTTATATATATTTTATTAATATATATATATATATATATATATATATATTAAAAAATATTATTTTATTAAAATTTTATATATTTATATAAATATTATTATTTTATTTTTAAAATTAATATATAAATTTTCAAAATGTAGTAAAAATTTTGAAATATTTTGGAATATTTCAGAATTTTAATTAAAAAAAATAAGAAAACTATTAAAAAAAATAATATCAGATTTCGGCCGAAATTCCGAAATTTTCGAAATCCGAAATTTCACCTGAAATTTCCGAAATTTCGGCTGAATTCAGATTTTCAAAATAAACACAGTTTTAATGTCGTTGGGGTTGTACGGAACCGAAATTTCAATGAAATTTTATACCATGGTCTGGACAACACATGGCCCTCACTATTGACAGCTCTAAAGTCAATATTTTTTGTTGTATTTTTTCTTCCAATTTTTTTATTAATTGGGGTTCTCTTTTAATTAATCTTGATATTTTACCTTTCTATGGATTTCTAGCCCCAACAACCTAATCTATCTATCTATACTATTACTATTAATAGTATATGCCAGTTGGTTCCACATGGCATATCCCATTGACCTCTATTCTCTATTCTGGTTCCTGCATGGTCTTCTAATTGATCCAATAAAAAGATGACATGTCGTCCTTTTATTTATTGTTCTTTTTTCATAATCAAGTGATGGGTTAGATGTTCACCTCACCCTCTCACATTTTAATTATAATTAATTAAGTTGTAACATTTAACATTAATTATTCTTTCTTCTAATTCTACTATTTAATTGTAATTAATTAAGTTGTGGCATTGAAATTATTAAAAATATGAAGCCTAAAGGTCTCTTATTTCTTTCATCCTCATCCTCATCCTCATCCTCATTCTCATTCCTTAATTGCAATTTATTAAATTTCAACACCTATCATTCTCACATTTTCTAACTCTTGGTCTGCCTTCTCTCTAATCTCTTATAAATAGTAGACAAATCCAATATACTTTTCATTCTAAAACATATAAGGGTTTGGCATGTCTTATACACTTAAGTTAGTGTGGTTCGCTAGAGAGGTTTCTCCTAAACACTGGAGTATCTATAGTGGAAATTTTAAGAGAATTTTTTACTGCTACTATTGGTAAGTTCTTGAGTCTAGGTGCATTATGCATTATTTGTTAACTCTACATGTACTCAATGTTAATGTTTTGTTAATCTTACTTTAATCCCATGTTATTGGAAACTGTTCGATTTTGGCGTTACTTACCCTTTCATTGGTGAATCTCTACATAGAGTTTTTGTTGGGAATTGTTGCATTTTCAGGCACTATATTGAGTCTTCTATTTTGCTCTTGCAGCAACAATTTGAAATAACATGGATTATTCTCATTGAAATTAATGATATTTACGTTATTATTTGTATTAAAAGTTATAAAATGATATTAAGTGGTGTCAAAGTATCAAGCGCTTTCCTCTAAAGTTTTTAATCTATTAGTTAGTTGTCAAAAAAAAACTTAACACTAAATAAATGAAGAAAATAGATATTTCCTAAAACAATGCCCTAGCCATAATCGCTTCTTATATATATTATATTGATTTACTTAACTAATAATAATTATATTAACTATCTAATTAGTAAAAACACTACAAGAAATTAGGTGTCTTGACATGATACTTCTATTTGATTTTATTTTACGTTTTGTTATACCATGCAAACCAATGATAGTGTTAAAGTGAGTTATTAGAGAAAATTTAATTAGATTTTGTTTCAGATTTGAGAATTTGAAGATATTAGTATTTTCTATTCTATGTAAAAAAAAATTCTAATAATTAATAATTTAAATATAATTACTTAAAGAGCTTAAATATTGACAAGAAATAACATTATCTCTAAACCTGTTATATACTTTTAACACTTTGAATTTTTAGATGAGATGATATAATAAAAATTATAATCATACAAACCTACTTTTTGGAAGTAATATAATGATGGGATAAAAATTTAAATGATAATAAAATTAGTGATTTTTAAATGATTACATTTGCTATTTTTCAATAGGTTACATTAAAAAAAATCATAAGATGAATAATTATTAACATTTTTCTTCTATTTTATTTTAATTTTTATTCTTTTTTTATTGTCTATTCTTTTAATTTATCATCATATTGTCATATCCTTTTTTTGTTTATTCATTTTTTTTCAACACCCGTGCATCTGCACGAGGTTTTGGCTAGTATTACTATATAGCAGTTGGTCTCCATGTGGCTTCTTCAGAGGCCTCGATATGAACTCTAAATTATTACCATGTGTCGCCTTCTTATTTAAAGCTTAGAAGTGGACCCCACTTCAACCCAATTCAACATCTTATTAATTAATTAATTAGGAATAGATTTAAGTGAGCTCTCACCACACCACTATCCCATTCATCCCCCAGGTGAACGGCTCCCCCTACTCTCTCTCTCCTCCATTCATCTCCCCAATCAAAACCCCCTCTCTCACTACCTATTTATCTTCCATTCACCTCCCTTATTCCACACGACCCTCCTCACTCTCTTAATCATCTTCTCAAGACTTTCCATCTTCCCAAAGTTTCTCTATTTAAACTTCCCCACATCCTCTCCTTCATCATATTCCCACTTCCTTTTCATCATCTGTAATTTCAGATTCGAGAGCAGCCGCATAGCCATCTAGAGCACCACCAGTAGACCTGTCAAGTAACAAGAAGAAGTGCCACCGGTAGCGCTGTCAAACACGAAGATGCAGACGCATAATGTCTACAAAAAAGATGAGATAATATGGTTTTCTAAGCTCTGTGCCAAGATATTCCACTTTGAAAAGAGGATCGTTGCAAGGTCAGGGCTTGAAACACCTACATATTTTAAAAACTCGAGTTTGGGCAAAAGGGTCTTCTCCAGTTTGGAAAGAAGCAGGTCTGGACCTTTTTTTTACGAGTTTTGAAATCTGGGATTCAGTGAAACCAAGGGATCTGAAGAGGGTGAGAACAGAGTCTGGTCTCTCTGGGGTTTCAAAATGTACCTTGTTTGATGCAGAGAGAGCAGATTCTGGGGATAACCCACATGAGCTTATGAGATAAGAGAGTGTGAAAGAGTGGTGTTCATCTGTGGAGCTTTTTGATGAAAAGGGTTTGAGAGAGATGATGGGATTTGAAGAAAATACAGTCCGGTTGTTGAATCGCCTATAAACGTCCTTGCTAGGAGTAGTTTTTACAGAGAAAATTAAACATTGGTGGTGTTTGAGTTCGTTTTGGAAAATACTTAACATACCTGTGGTTGTCATTTTGGTTGTCATTTTGTAATGAAATGGTCGGGCTCTATGCCCCAATTTTAAATACTCATCCACTATGGTTAAGATGTACTCACCCCTAAGGTTAAGCAACCCAGCCTCAGTAATACATGACAAAATCTATTATATTCTATTACTATACTAAGGCAGAGTTAAAATCTATTATATTCTATTACTATACCAAGGCAGAGTTTCTCCTCTCCTTCTGCCATGTAGGACAATCCCTTCATGCCACTTGTCAAGCAACATAAGATTCCAAATTCCTATCATTCCATCTTCCCAAACAATCTTTACGCCTTCTTACGAACAGTTTTTATTGTTAGCCTCAGGGTTACAACCATATGTATCCCTAATAATTTTAATAATAACATAATAATAAAATGAAATATTTGGTACTAATAAACTTGTTTAAGCACCTTGAACATTTCAGAGTACATGAGTTGATAGCACTCCAATCATGAAAAATGATGGAAATTTCCCAAGAAGAAGTTCAACTCCAAGATAAAACCATAGTCCAAGTCGGGTTCACTAAAGATAAAAAGCCATATCACAAGACCCAAGTCAAGCCAAGATCATCTCTCATCATTTTACATGTATTTATTTTTATTGAGAGCTTATAGGACTTATGTAAAAAGTCCTCAAAAGAATAGTAAGTTGAAAAGCTCAGGAATCATAAATTGACCATAGGAGCCTAGGACACCTTTTTGAATATTATTCTAAGGCCCTGAGGATCATAAAATCATGATAAAAACATAGCTAATCGACCTAGGAAATCAATCTCATCCTTTTGGTCTGATCCGAAACAGAATTCAGGAATTTCACTCTGAATCGTCGACGAATCTTTAATAGGAACTGAATTCGGCGACGAAATCAATACAGAATATTTGAAATATCTTTCTGCCTGTTGAATTCGGCGACGAATTCTCTGGCTAGATTGAATTTGGCAACGAAGTCATTATAGGATTTTTTAGTATTCAGTTCTGTCTTTTGAAATTGGCGACGAACTCAAGTAGGAACTCCACTTCGTCGACGAAATCATGACTGAAACTAAAAAATCATCGTAACGGCTAGTTTGCAACGGACCTAAAAGCATTTAATGTTTCCTTAACGGCACTATTGGATCAAATGTTATAAAAGAAGTTCATTTATGAACAAATAAGAACTCTTGATCACAGCAATAACTCCCATTGATCACTCATTCATTGATATTAATTTTCACTCACTCTCATACTTAGAAAATCCCCAAAAATCTCTCTTGAGCTTACTCAACCGAATTTCTCCTTGAGAGACTTTATTAGAGTTTATATTTCACTCTTATCCAGCTCATTTAAGGAGCTTTCTTTTCGGATTTTCAATCCAAAACTCATTTATTGAGATCAGTCAAGAATCTAGGATTCTTGCACTGAAGTTGTTGCTTTAGTTTTATCTAGAGAGGGTTGTGCTCTTGAAAGGTTTCAGCTCGGCCTAAAGGAGAGCTGGTAAGGTAATATCTTGACCTGTAAGTGAGATTGTATGGGTTTGTACTCCACCTGTGAAGGAGCCTGAGCGATTAAGGAATCGTGGTGAATCCTCTAGCTGGAAGCTGAGGCGGGGAGTAGGCTGGTTTGCTGAACCTCGTAAACAAATCTTGAGTTTGCACTCTCCTTATCTCTTCTCTCCTTCTTTTAATACTCTATTGTTTAGCCTGCTGCATATTTAATTTTGTTCCACACTTTTGAACTTGTAGTTCATAGTTTTTAATCTGCCATAGATCCTATTCACCCCCCCCCCCCCCCCCTTTAGGGTCATTACCTAGCCAACATTTATATTTTCCAAAAACCTTTTTTTTTCAAAGGGTTAGTATTAACCCTTAAGAAAAAAAAAATACTAACCCATATTTACTGTGGTTAAGATTTACTAACTCTTAGGGTTCAAAAATCTCACTTCATTTATTAGAAAAAAATATTAACTAGAAGGGTTAAAGTTCTTTTAAAAAGAAGTTATTTCACAAGTAAACACGTGCCCTTCTCCTTAACCCATATTAACTATGTTTAAGTTTTATTTACTAACTCTTAGGGTTCAACAATCTAACTTAATTTATTAGAAAAAAATATTAACCCTAAGGGTAAATTTTTTTTAACAAGAGTTATTTTTTTTAATATTTAACCCTTAAGGTTATATTAACTCATATTAACTATGGTTAAGATTTACTAACTATTAGGGTTCAACAATCTAACTTTATTTATTAGAAATAAATATTAACCATTAGGGTTTATTTTTTTTTAAAGAGTTATTTTTTTTAATATTTAACCCTTAGGGATGGTTTCAATTTTACTAACTCTTAGGGTTCAACAATCTAACTTTATTTATTAGAAAAAAATACTAACCCTAAGAGTTAATTTTTTTTTTAAAAAGAGTTATTTTCTTTAATATTTAACCCTTAAGAAAAAATATTAACCCATATTAACTATGGTTAAGATTTACTAACTATTTGGGTTCAACAATCTAACTTTATTTATTAGAAATAAATATTAACCATAAGGGTTAAATTTTTTTTTTAAAGAGTTATTTTTTAATATTAACTATGGTTAAGATTAAAAAAAAAATAACCCTTAGGTTTAGTATTAACCCTTAAGAAAAAAATACTAACCCTTAACTATGGTTATGATTTACTAACTATTAGGGTTCAACAATCTGACTTTATTTATAAAAAAAAAAAAATATTAACTATAAGGGTTAATTTTTTTTTTAAATGAGATTTTTTTAAAAATATTAACCCTTATGGAAAAAGCAGTAACTCATATTAACTGCGGTTAATATTTTCTAACTTTTAGGGTTCAACAAGCTAACTTTATTTATTAGAAAAAATATTAACCATAAGGGTTAAATTTTTTTAACAAGATTTAATTTTTTAATATTTAACCCTTAGGGAATAAAATATTAACTACGGTTAAGATTTTCTAACTCTTAGGGTTCAACAATCTAACTTTATTTATTAGAAAAAATATTAACCCTAATGGTTAAATTTTTTTTAAAACAAGAGTTTTCTTTTTAATATTTAACCCTTCCTAAAACCATCTTAGGGTTCAATAATCTAACTTTATTTATTAGAAAAAATATTAAAAAAACATTAACCTTGAGGGTTAATTTTTTTTAACAAGAATTATTTTGGAAAAAATATTAAAAAAATAATTCTTATTAAATACAAATTTAACCATAAGTGTTAGTAAATCTTAACGACAATTAATATGGGTTAAAAGGGACATGTATTGACTTGTGGGTTTAATTGAAGTACTTGAAGAGTTCAAATGCAATTGATTAGAAGGAGTTGGTCACTTGATTGACAGAGAGGAGAGAGAAAGGGGACAACGTACGTCTGTAGAGAAAATGAGATCAACAGATTTTTATCTTTGGAACGGTATGCTACTCTAATCCAACTAAGGAAGGAAACAACCAACTCAATAGTTTTCGTCATTCACTGTTTGCAACCGGCTAATTTTTTACACATCTATTATTGAAGTTGATATTTTGTTACTATTATTACCTTTTACGAAAACTATTTACATTCTTATTAAGATATTGAGTGTATTTTATTAATGTTTTAAGTTTTATTAAGCTCCTATTATTCTAATATTTTACGTCCGATCTCAATTTTGTAATGAAATGGTCGAGCGTTATTAGTCTACGCCCCAATTTTAAATACTCATCAACTATGGTTAAGATTCACTCACCCCTAGAGTTAAGCAACCCAACCTTGGTAATACATTACAAAATTATCACTATTGATGTCCAGTAAAGAGTGTATCGACATGTAATGTTAATTGGTCTAAAGGGTGTTTGGGTTGTCCTTTTTAGGGATCAAAGATGTTTTGATTTGATTCATTCTTCTTCTTTTTTTCCAGGAAATGAGTGGTAATAGTTAATGTTGAATATAAACTTAATTTATTCAGGCACAAATTATCTTTTGTATGTCTTATATAAGTTGTGCCATGCCAATCTCTGTATCGTTTCAATTTTCATAAATGTCTGCAAATCCTTTGGATGGTTCAAATTTCACACAAAAACTCTACTCACATATATTTGCTACTAAACAAGCCCTAAACTCATTCTTCTCTAATTACCAAAAAAAAAGAATCATACTTCTCTACTTTTTTACAATTTCATTGACATGTAACAATTATTAATTAGGGTGTAAATAGGTTGGGCTTAGGTTTGCACTTTTGCAATTTTTGAATAGGCCCGTGTGTTGTCAGCTCACTTACAATATGTTGGCCCGAATTTGGCCTATTGACACCTCTAATTATCATGTAACTTAAGAAATTTTTATTTGTTTATTGTTATGGCAGCATTTATTTGTACAACCGTACTTCTCGGTATTCTAAGTAAATTCATAATAAAATCAATAATTCAAGTCCTAATGCCTTCCCTATTAGAGTTAATCAAAATCGAAATAACTTGATTATAGGCTCTCTATTATTCTTTATAGATAGTTTTTTGGATAATGCTACATCACTTTCGATGACTCACTCTCTTTGTGATTGAAGAGAGAGTGGAAAACATGTGTCTTTCTCTTAATGGAAGACGACACATGTCTTTTCCATAAAGAAAGTGAGTTAAAAAAAAATCTTTTTTCTAAATTAAATAATAAGACTTCCATTTAATTTTTTTTTCTTTTAGGGTGAGTAAAAACTTTAAGACTTTTGGTGAAAGTGAAACTCATGCTTCTATTTGCTTTCCGGATTAATTAAATTTCTTAAGTTCTCAAAATCTAAATTAATTAAATTGTTATTATTTTTTGCTCTTAGAATCCTTAATTAAAATCATTCTTTTTCTACATTAAATAACAAGATCTCTACTTAATTAAATATTAAATGCATTAAATGATACTTTTTCCATCACACCTCTCTAAACTTTAGACACTCCTTCTCCCTTATTAATTGACCATTCACTTAATAAGAATTATTAACCGAAATAAATATTTTTTTCTAATTTAAATGATATGACCTACACTTAATTCAATATTAAATATATTAATTAAAATCATTATTTTTTAAAAATTAATAACAAGACTTTCAATTAATTTTTTATTCTTTTAGTATGAGTAAATATTTATGGCTTTTGGAGAAAATTTGAACTCATGCTTCTATTTGCTTTCCTAATTAATTGAAATTCTTAAGTTCTCAAAATCAAAATTGATCAATTTATTAGTATTTCTGGTTCTCCATAATTGTCGTAGGTTAATCACTTCTCAGCTCTAAGTAATTTTGCTCTAACTATCTCAGTTTCTGGGGAAAGCAAGTCACTTGTGTCAGTAATTTGCACAAGTCACTACTCTAAATAATTGGATTTTTCATGTTTAAATTATAACAAGATAAAGTATAATTTATATTGTTCTTTAATATTATTTAAAATCTTAAAGTCCTGCTTAATCCCGTGCATCGCACGGGGTATTTGCTAGTACTATAAAGAGATGATTTAACATCATAACGCTGTTGGCACCTGTCTTTTATTTTGTTTTTATAACAAAATGTTTTTTTTAATACAAAATGTTGTTGTTCATTTATCATCTAAGACTCAATTTTAATTAGTTATTAAAACACCCAACCATTCAATTAAATGTAAAAATCTTTTAACATTTGTGTGAATTTCAATACTTCATTTTTAGTCTAAGTTTTTTTTTTCTAACACCCGTGCGTGCACGGGGCCTTTGCTAGTGTTACTATATTGTCTTCAACAAAGGTTTGCAAAGTGTAAGAGATTGGAGTGTGTGGCGGGTACAAGTGAGGGGCTAAAACTAAATTAACAAAAATAATTTTTTTTAATACAGGCTCTTTTGGAGTGGTTGCTTGGACTTACCTTTGTAGCACCTTAGCAGCTACCTTAGGTCTGGCTATGTGTGCGCGTTTAGTGTGTGTGTTAAATGATAACTTTTCTATTAAAAAAAAAACAATTATTGTTTACTGCATGCATTAGGGTGTATCCCGAGTTTAGTCCCACATCGGTTGCGGAGTGGACTTCATAGGGGTGTATAAGGGGTTATCAACCCTCGTTAAGACATGCCCTTTTGGAGTGGTTGCTTGGCCTTATTCTTATGACACCTTAGTGGCTATCTTAGGTTTGGTTATGTGTGCGTTTAGGGTGTATGCACTATAAAACTTGAGCTTTTTTACGGCGGTTCTAAACCACCGTACTATCTAAAATTACCGCTGCCATAATGTATCATGGCGATAAGTTGACCTGTCGATGAATATGTTGTCGGGGATTCCTATCGCGGCGGATATGAACGGCGGTTAATAACGACCGCGGTCTTATATGAATAACTTACTGTACTTGGTAACTGTCGTAGTTTTATCCCGCCGTACTGTATTGATTCTATCACGGCGTCAATTCCCGCCGTTATATATCAAAAATCTACGGCTGTTTAAACTACCGTAACACCTTACGGCGGGCAGAACCGCCGTAATATTATTTTAATAAATTAAATTATTATTAATATCACGACGGTTCCAAACCGCCGCCACATTAAAATATTTTTAAAAAAAAGAATTTATTTTTACAAAAATTTTGTTTTTTTTTCCCTGTATTATCTGTACCTGTGAGCAATATAAATCTAAATAAACATGTATTGTACCTGTAACAATATCTAATTCCAACTAAGAATAAAAAATTCATGTAATTAAAAAAATGCCCCAAACAAGCAATATCAAAATTATATATACATGCCCATAAAAGTGTTGTCATAAAAAGTATACATAATGAAAAAGGAAAAAAAGAACAAAAAGTAGTCGTCCAAATCCCGCCTGGCGATGGTCGAAAACCCGATATGTGCGTGCTACCGGATCCCTCCTACAAAAAATATATATATACACAATTTATTAATCTTTTTTCTAAATGAGAAAATTTGAGAACGTAATAATTAATAAATATGCAAAGATCCAAACTCATCTCAAAATATTAAAAGTTTGCAGTATTACTTCAGCCTAAACCTACATCGTCCCACCATTTCCAAACCGGGGGTCGGATTTCGATCTCGTTTCTTCTAATGCGTGTATTTCAGTACATCCTAAGTTTTTGAATTGGTTTCGAGCGAATCCAATGCCGTATGCCCAATATGGCCGCCGAGACGACCGAAATCCATAATTGGATACTATACTTCGGCCTAAACCTACATCGTCCCACCAATTCCAAACCGGGGGTCGGATTTCGATCCCGTTTCTTCTAACGAATGTATTTCAGTATATCCTAAGTGTTTGAGTTGGTTTCGAGCAAATTCGAGGCCGTATGCCTGATATGGACGCCGAGACGACCGAAATCCATAATTGGATACTATATTTAGGCCTAAACCTACATCGTCCTACCAATTCCAAACCGGGGGTCGGATTTTCATCATGTTTCTTCTAATGCGTGTATTTCAGTACATCCTAAGTGTTAGAGTTGGTTTCGAGCGAATCTGAGGTCGTATGCCCGATATGGGCGCCGAGACGGCCGAAATCCATAATTGGATTACTATACTTCGGCCTAAACCTACATCGTCCCACCAATTTCAAACCGGGGGTCGGATTTCGATCATGTTTCTTCTAACACGTGTATTTCAGTACATCCTAAGTGTTTGAGTTGGTTTCGAGCAAATCCAAGGCCGTATACCCGATATGGGGGCCAAGACGGCCGAAATCCATAATTGGATACTATACTTCGGCCTAAACCTACATCATCCCACCAATTCCAAACTGGGAGTCGGATTTCAATCTCGTTTCTTCTAATGCATGTATTTTAGTACATCCTAAGTGTTTGAGTTAGTTTCAAGTGAATCCGAGGCCGTATGCCTGATATGGGCGCCGAGATGGCCGAAATCCATAATTGGATACAATACTTCGGCCTAAACCTACATCGTCTCACCAATTCCAAATCGGGAGTCGGATTTCGATCATGTTTCTTCTAACGTGTGTATTTCAGTACATCCTAAGTGTTGGAGTTGGTTTTGAGTGAATCTGAGGCCGTATGCCTGATATGGGCACCGAGACGGCCGAAATCCATAATTGGATACTATACTTCGGCCTAAACCTACATCGTCCCACCAATTCCAAACCGGGGGTCAGATTTCCATCCCGTTTCTTTTAACGTGTGTATTTCAGTACATTCTAAGTGTTGAAGTTGGTTTTGAGCGAATCTGAGGCCGTATACCCGATATGGGCGCCGAGATGGTCGAAATCTATAATTGGATACTATACTTCGGCCTAAACCTACATCGTCCCACCAATTCCAAACCGGGGGTCGGATTTCGATCCCGTTTCTTCTAACTCGTGTATTTCAATACATCCTAAGTGTTTGAGTTGGTTTCGAGCGAATCCAAGGCCGTATGCCCGATTTGGGCGCCGAGACGGCCGAAATCCATAATTGGATACTATAAACCTACATCGTCCCACCATTTCCAAACCGGGGGTCAGATTTCGATCCCGTTTCTTCTAACGTGTGTATTTCAGTACATCCTAAGTGTTTGAGTTGGTTTCGAGCGAATCTGAGGCCGTATGCCCGATATGGGCACCGAGACGGCCGTAATCCATAATTGTATACTATACTTCGGCCTAAACCTACATCGTCCCACCAATTCTTAACCGGGGGTCAGATTTCAATCCCGTTTCTTCTAACGTGTGTATTTCAGTACATCTTAAGTGTTCGAGTTGGTTTCGAGCGAATCCGATGCCGTATGCTCGATATGGGCGCCGAGAGGGCTGAAATCCATAATTGGATACTATACTTCGGCCTAACCATACTTGGATACTACACACCACAACCCATCCACCACCACTAGAACCACCACTATCACCACCCATCCACCACTAATACAAACCACCCTTCCACCACCACTATCACCACCCAACCACCACTAACATACCACCACCCATTCACCACCACTAGCACCACCCAACCACCACTAACACACCACCACCCATCTACCACCACTAGCACTACCACTACCACCACTCATCCACCACCACTAGCATCACCCAACCACCACTAACACACTTCCACCCATCCACCACCACTACCACTACCACCACTCATCCACCACTAGTAGCACCACCCAACCACCACTAACGCACCACCACCGAGCAAATCCTACACTGCTTATTACAACCGCATTTATGGAAGAATATACCTCATAAATTTTCTTACTAAATGACCCTTACAAGGGTTAGGAATGTCCTCATTCTTGGGCTGCTCATACGGGCACTCTTTACAATAAAAGGTCCGATGATGTTGAGGCTCGTGATTCCTAGATATGCATTCTTTCAGAATATTTTCCTAGACCAGACATTCACGTCAGCATATACACGTAATCGATGATGATAACATACGATGACCAGAACAATACTTATACAATATTATTCACCTTTGAATTATGTCATTAACATCGTGGAGGAATCCGTGCTACGTACTGAAGGACCACCAAAATACCTGAATTTGAATAGGCTGAAAATTTGGATTCATTTCTTGACTTATCCCTTTCACTAGTACCGTTTGTGAAACTTCATTTGGCTATCCATTCGAAGAACTATCTGGAATTCAAAAATTTCCGATTTGAGTGACTATGTCTTCCACTAAGTTTATACCTGGATTTAGACTAGGTTCTTGGAAGTCAGCCCGATTTGGGCACCGAGATGTCATTTCTTCTATCTTTGAATGGTTTAGATGACCTTCATCCTAAAAAGGAAGTTGTCGGGAACGGTAATGGAGATAGGAATAAGAAGAGAACGACATGAAAAAGTTCAGGTTATTCAAATTCACGTAGTTTAATGGTTGTTCAGTAACACGGGACCCTCCACGATGTTAACGACATAACCAAATGTGAATATTGTTATTCATGTTATTTTGGTCATTGTATGTCATCATCATCCATTCCGTGTACATGCGCACGTGAAGGTCTTGTCAAGGAAGAGGTTCTAAAAGAATGTATATCTATGAATCGCAAACCTCAACATCACCAGACTTTTTATTGTAAAGAGTGTCTGCATGAGCTGTCCAAGAATGAGGACATTCCTGACCCTATAAGGGTCATTTAATAAGAAAATTTATAAAATATCTTCTTCCATAAATGCAGTTGTAATAAACAGTGCAGGAACCGGGTGGTACATCGAGGCATAACATGCAATCTACAAATCAAAGTTCATCCTTGTTCTGAATTTAGTGTTAGCTAGTGTTGGAGTTACATCTGCACCTTTTGATGCCCGATTTGGGCACCAAAAAGCCGAATTCCCGATCTGGAAGCTAACCCTTAAGTTTTAACCTTAGGAAATCTCCAATTAATCTGACTAAATCTCGGATTTGTAGAGTATAGTGTTCCAACTCACGAAAGTGAGGTATCTCTATCACTAACACATGCTAAGCAATCACATATATTGCAGATTTTGCAAGGTATGGAGTCCAACTCACAAAAGTAAGGTTCATCCTTCACTAACATACTAACTAAATAGGTATAAGATTCAGATTTTGCAAGGTAGAGTGTTCCAACTTATGAAAATGAGGTCTTTCCATTACTAACATACTAAGGTCTAAGAGTCAGATTTTGCAAGGTATAGAGTCCAACTCACAAAAGTAAGGTTCATCCTTCACTAACATACTAACTAAATAGGTCTAAGATTCAAATTATGTAAGTTAAAGTGTTCCAACTTATGAAAATGAGGTATTTCCATTACTAACATACTAACTAAATAGGTTGAAGATTCAGATTTTGCAAGGTAAAGTGTTCCAACTTATGAAAATGAGGTATTTCCATTACTAACATACTAACTGAATAGGTCTAAGATTCAGATTTGCAGAGTAAAGTGTTCGAACTTATGAAAATGAGGTATGTCCATTACTTACATACTTAACTAAATAGGTCTAAATAGGAAATAAAACATTTAAAATTAACATTTACCTGCTCTGACGCGTGTGGTGCTATCGAAGGCTCACCTGCATGTTGTTCGTGATGTATTTGAGTCAATCAATGATTCAAGATCATATTATGAAACATGTTTAATTAATGTCGATTAGATTATATACCTGCCCCTACCCATGCCCCTGCCTCAGCCCCATCCCTTGTAGTACCTGGTCGAGGGTCACCTGGATCTGAGCGATCTGAGTCTGCTGGGTCGCCACAAGCGCCTGAGTAGACGTGAGCTGATCCCTCAGCGTCTGGGTCTCAGCAGCTCCTAATGACGAACCGGCAGGGCTCGACGATTGTGACCAGCCTAACTGGGTGGCAGTCGGGCCTAATCCGAGACCACGTATTCTCCCAAGATGCTCAGGCGGCATGACCTGGGAGAATATATCATCTCACGCCGTGCTGTCCTGCGACCCATCCTATAGCTGTGCCAGGAGCTCCCTCATGCGTCTCTACAAACAATTAGAAACAGTTGTTGGATGTCACATATGTTAAAAAATTAAGTATTTTATATAATGGAATATTCGAACTTCTAAAGATTACCGACCATCAACTCTCCAGCCTCCTCGTTCACCAGTGTACCACTCTTGTCTTGGTGCATGATGATCCACACCTTTGCATGCCCCGGGGCTGTCTGGGTCGGGCTTGCCTTCTTCTGTGCTCCCAATAATGACAACATCAACCAGCCAATATAACATAAAGATGAATGATAAATTTCAAATTTAGGAAACGTTTCTTCGAACATTTCATCGCGTCTTTGACGCGAGCAAAGCTCTTCGACCTAGAAGTGTGCATCACCTTCTGCTTTTTCCGATTCTCTTTATTTTGAGCGTTTCTTTTCTGTAAAATTGATTTATTCCCGTTTAGAATGAATAAATGACATTATTGAAGTCTATTACATATTAGAATAAAGAAGTTAATGAAGATATACCATCCCCGTATCAGAGAACCAATAATCCACGAGGCCATGCCACTGGCTCTCTGGAATATCTGAGGGGCATCTGGCATAGACACCCGCCGGTCCAAGCTCCGCGGTCATGCATTTCGTCTTCAACCTTGACCTCCAGTCCCTCCATTTATGCTCGAGTGAGTGGAAGACATTTTTCTCGAGGCTAGGCGGGACCCGGAAATGTTCTTGGATCTCATTGTCAATTGCTTACTTTTTCAACTATTAATATAACAAATGTTATTCTATTCAAAAATGAAAACTATAAGATATGCATATTTTTTGCGTCTTACCTGGACTAGATGCCAGACACGTGCCCTGGCCTCGGTGCCGATGTCCCTCCAACTGACAGCGAAGCGCAAAAGGTGTGGGTCACGAGCTATGGTACCAAAAAACTGACCTAACGTCTTGCCACCCGACCCTACGGGCTGGACAAGATCGTCGGTCTCAACCTCTGTCAACTCCCCCGGCTGGGCAGTGTGCATACCCAGCATCCCAATACGGCCTCAGGTCTTCCTCGTAGGCCCAGGCGCAAGTGCAGAGGACTCAGCATGTGCTGGCGAACCACTAGGTCCTGCAGGATCCATCTGAAAAAGAACATGCAAACAAACATGCTATTAATGAAAATTTCATATTTAGAGAATTTAAACACATAAAAATATCTAGATTTCGTCATTAACATACAAATAAACACTTAACCAAGTACAGGTAATTTCATACTTAGAGAGTTTTCTCAATTAAGAAGTATATGGATTTTGTTATTAATATACACATAAACAATTAACCAAGTGAAAGGAAATTTCATACTTAGAAAGTTTAAACATACAAGCATCTGGATTTCGCCATTAACATCCAAATAAATACTTAACCAAGTAAAGGAAATTTAATACTAGAGAGTTTTCTCAATTATGAAAGTATATGGATTTCGTCATTAAAATGCAAATAAACACTTAACCAAGTAAAAGGAAATTTTATACTTAGAAATTTTAAGCATATAGAGCAAGTATCTGGATTTCGTCATTCATATGCAAATAAACACTTAACCAAGTAAAGGAAATTTTATACTTAGAGGGTTTAAACACATAAAAGTATCTGGATTTCGCCATTAACAAGCAAATAAACAACCGATAGCAACGTTCTTTAAAAAAATAACCTCGTTTACCTCCGTGATTAGATTAAACTTAGATTGTTTATGTTTGTATATTTAGGTGCATATTATTCGTTGCAATCTGTTTCATCATTATAGTCCGATTCAACTTCATCCTCACTAGATTCGGTAGAAAGAGTTTGGTGGAGTTGCACTTGAGGGGGCGCACCAACAGTTGTTCCGGTAATCCCTAATCTCACCCAACTGACATCACTTTCATCGTCATGTTCAGTGACATCTAAATGTTGGTCGCTGAATGGTTCGTTTTCTCTGAATGCTCTATCGTCCACAATAGATTCTTCATTCATGTAAAAAAAGTCTCTTGGTTTTGTCTTGATGACAACATACCAATCTGGGTCAGAAGGATCTTCTACGTAAAATACCTACTCTGCCTGAGATGCCATTACATATGGTTCATGAGACACAGCGTATGTCGGGAGCAAGCGTGTAAAGTTCACAAGCGTAAACCCATACTCATCGGTCTTTATTCCTCTACTCTGTGACGTCACATCAACCCAGTCGCACTTAAGCAATACAAATTTTAAGTTTTCTGAATACGTCAATTGCACAACGTCGGTTAAGCGGCCATAGTAGGTTATATCTCCTGCAATGGGAATCCTATCCCTAGAAGATGCATAACAAGGAGTCGTTGCAGTGACCGTAACGCCACTCTTTTGACTTCTGTGTCCGCGCTCTCTATCTGATACAAAACCTATATCCATTAATGACGTAGCCCTTAAAACTTTGTGCGACTGACTGTGGACCGTATGCGAGGCATTTAATATCGTCAGACACCGAACTGCATGACGCTCGCAGCCTTTCAACCTAATTGAAGGCCAAAGGGATATGACTTACATAATAAGATTGGTTCAATATGCAAAACTTCGTATAGGTGTTGTGCAAATATAAAAGTTAAGAGCATATGACTTACATAACCCCTAAACCATTCAACAAACTGATCACTGTGCTTTCGTTGGAGTTCATGCAGAGACGATATTAGTTTGGGATTGGTCATCTTCAGTACATTCATGTGTTGACTGCAAATAACGAATCGATCCATGTTTTTCAAAGTCAAACTAATCAAAAATAAAAATTAAATTAAAGACAATTAACAAAAAATTCATGATAGTATTCGTCTTACTCTCGATATGTTGTGAGTTGCTCATCGTTGAACAACACATAATGATGTGCCTGCTACCATTCTAATTCACTTAGGGCAAATGGTTGCGCACCCTCGATCACACTTTCATCGTCATTCCTCACCGGTCGATTGAATCTCAATTCAACATTATTTAGGTAGCTTGAGCAAAATGTCAAGCATTCTTCGACCAAGTACCCTTCTGCTATGCAACCCTCTGGTCGAGCTTGGTTGCGGACATACGATTTCATCGTCGATAAGTACCTATAGGAATTACATTTAGGTAAAACAATGAGACAATCATATAACGACAAGAAGTTTGAGCAATTGATACATTATAATTGAAGTCATACCTTTCGATGGGATACATCCACTGGTATTGTACAGGTCCACCTAGCCTTGCCTCTGTTGCCAGATGTATAGGCAAGTATACCATAACATCAAAGAATGCCGGTGCAAAAATTCTCTCTAAATGACATAGCGTAAGCGCAATTTTCTCCTCTAACCGTCTTAATTTCTTGACATCACAGACTTTGGAACATAAAACCAGAAAGAAGTTGCTCAATTCAATTAGCACGGAAGTGACATTCTTCGGCAATGTCTTCCTCACAGTCAATGGTAGAAATTGTTGCATTATGACATGAGAGTCGTGGCTCTTTAGTCCATAAATTTTATGCTACCCGATATTGACATGTCTTGTAATATTAGACGAGTAACCATCTGACACCTTCACACTCTTCAAAACTTGGCAAAACAACTCTTTCTCATTCTTGTCCATCGAAAAACAAGCCGGGGGCAGATACACTTTGTTTGTGCCAGGCTGCAACTGAGGGTGAAGTGTTGGTCTTATGCGCATATCTACCAAGTCGAGTCGAGCTTTTAAGCTATCTTTCGTTTTTCCGTCCAAACTCAACAAAGTTTCAAACACATTGTCGCATATATTTTTCTCAATATACATTACATCAAGGTTGTGCCTCAACAAATTGTGCTCCCAATATGGCAACTCAAAGAATATACTCAGCTTCTTCCAACTATACGACATGCTATCTTGGGTAGCCTGCCTTCGTCGTTTTTGCATGCCCTATTTGCTTCCCAAGGCAGAAAGCAATCCCCTCCAATTGACGGTACACATCGGACCCAGACATTGTAGTTGGAGTAGTGCTTAACTCTACAGTGCCATCAAAAGAGTGTTTGTCCCTCCGAAACCTGTGATCCGCCTTTAGGAAACGACGATGCCCCATATAACATTGTTTCCTGCTATTAGACAAGTGACGACTGCAAGTGTCCTTGTGGCATGACGGGCATGCAAACTTTCATTTCGTACTCCAACCAGACAACATAGCATACCCTGAGAAGTCGCTAATAGTCCAGAGCAATGCCACACGCATTACAAATGTCTCCTTTTTTGACGCATCATAAGTTGGCACACCATTCTCCCACAAGTCCTTCAACTCTTCGACTAGAGGCATCATGTAGATATCAATGACATTTCCAGGCCCGGAGGGACTAGGAATAAGCAAGGACAGAATGAAGTTCGGTTGCTTCATGCATATCCACGGTGGTAAGTTGTATGGGATAAGAACCACAGGCCATGTGCTGTGAGCAATATTCATCGTACCAAATGGATTGAAGCCATCAGTCGCCAACCCAAGTCTCACATTTCAAGCATCCGAAGCGAAAAAAGGGTAGTTATTGTCCAAATTTTCCCAGGCCGGTGAGTCTGCAGGATGCCTTAACCTCCCATCCTTAGTTCGACCCTCATCATGTCATCTCATTTCGGAAGCAGTCTTGGACGACATAAACAATCTTTGTAATATGGGTTTCAACGGAGAGTGACGCAAAATCTTCGCAGAAGTCTTCTTTTTCTTGCCTCCCGACTGATCATCCTCTGTCTTCCATCTTGATTCACCACAGATGTCACATGTTTGCTTGTTCACAGTGTCTTTCCAGTAAAGCATGCAATTATTGGGGCAAGCATTGATTTTTTCATAGTTAAGCCCTAAGTCAGACATCACTTTTTTTGTCTGAAAGTACGTATCCGGTAGTGTTGATCACTCGGGGAGTATCTCCCTCAACAACTCAAGCAACAAGAGGAATGATTTGTTGCTCCATCCACTAAGACACTTAATGTGATATAATCTTACGATGACAGACAACTTCGTGTGATTCAGGCATCCTGGATACAAAGCCTGTCCCTCATCCCTTACCAATTTGAAAAATTTATCCGCCTCAGGTGTGGGATCCCGACTACTGGCATCGATTTCATCTCAATTTGGTACCCCAAACAAATCGTGCACCAGGTCTTCCATCTCATTATGTCTGTTGTGTATGTTAGGATTCTGAGACATTCTTCCACCAATCGATGTGTGTTGTAATATGTCTTTCCCGTGATAAAACCAGATTTTATAGTTAAGGTCGAATCTATAACAAATCATATGGTCGTACGCTGTACCTCTGTAGAGCCCCGGAACTTTTGTTATGCATTGGAACTCGTGCTAAGACATTTTTGCCTTTGTAATCTTTTTTCTTTCTATGAAATGAGAAATTTGAACAACTTAAGTGTTAAGAAGTAGTATTCTTAAGTCGAATATATCGAAAACCCGAGTTACTAAAACCCATTTACGGATCAATCGACTTTAGGGGCAATTTAGTCAATAAATAAAAGAAGAAATTGAAAATTCTGAAATGTCAGGAATGTTCTTTTTCGAAAGACGAATCCAACGCAAGTTGAATCGTTAAAATCGGACAACCGAGTCAGAAGTTATGGCCGAATTACCAAAGTGTGAAAAAATATGAGAAAACAACAAAATCTTAAGGGTGCGCGATCAATCGCAAGTCATGTGCGATCGATCGCACACAGGCGAAATGGGTCCCAAACTCTCGGGATCATATGCAATAGATAGATCCCAATGTGCGATAGATCGCAGAGATCTGCGATCGATCGCATGCAGAGGGAAATCAGACCAGAAATGTTCGGGTTCATGTGCGATAGATCGCATCCAGGTGCGATCGATCGCAAGGACCTGCGATCGATCGCAGATAAGTGTGCGATCGATCGCATGCGGTAGCAGATTCCGGATTTAAGGGTCTTAAACCCTTTTCTTGTTAGGGATCCTCATTTTGGGGCATTTCTAACCTAAAGGAGAGGAAGAGAAGGGAGAGGAAAAAGGGGGTTTCCAAGAGGGTTTTGGATTGGAGTGAAGGATTGAATCCACTTTTCTCCCCCAAAATCTCAAGGTCTTCCTAATCCAAGCTCAAGCACCACGTGGAATTCTCCTCCAAGCTAGGCAACGCCTTCCACGAGCTACTTCGAGGGCTTTCTTCGCTCTATTGAGGTCGGTACCCTACACTACCCTCCTAGTTCATAGTCTCTTTTATTTTATGTTTTCCCTAAATTTCTAAGCAAGATAATGTGGGATGAATGGATGGTGGTGTGGACGTGAATGGGCGATTGGATGCCGTGGATTGTGTTGTGATGATTAAAATGTGAAGGATATTTCACCTCAATAATGAACATACGTGATGTGGATTGAATGAAGAATGATTCATGTAGAATAAAATGAAAGATTTAGGTGTTAACCAAAATACACATACCATGTGTTTGATGAAATGCTTCAATGGGGAAAATGATGATTTGTAGTGGAAAATGTATTTTTAAATGTTTATGAATTTGCTAGGGCTTATGATAGTGTGCTATGTTGCTTTCCCTAAATTGGTATGAATATTGAATTGCTCAAATTATTGATATTCTATGTATTGCGAAATCCCCAAATTGTCATATTTAATTTCAAATGAAAGTATGTACACGATTCCACGAGCACGGCATGCATAACATGTTTTACCAACGGTTTTGCAAGAATAAGGATGTTCGGGGTGGGACATATCTTACGATATGTTTTACCTCGCTTTTGATAAGAGGACAAGAACAAACATTTATTAGGAGGGAGTTTACACTTTCCTCCCGTCCATGAGGGGTCTCCCCTCACTCACAAGTGCATTACATTAAAGAAGGGTCTCCCTTCCCTCTCAAGGCATATCATGAAAGAAGGGTCTCCCTTCCCTCTCAAGGCATCTCACAAGCGCACCTCACAAGTACATGAGCATGTTGAACTCTCAAGGCAAGCAAGCATGACAAGCATGGTACACGCATGACACAAGTATGACACGCATGACATGACATGACATGACAAAACAAGACACATGACAAGACAAGTTTTTAAGCACGAAAATGATGTTTTAAGTCAAGTCAAGTGCACAATGTTTTTCAATGATTTTATCGGCTTTTACGAAATGCAAGCATGATTATAAACTGATTTACTATCGCGCGATTGTATGAATTGTTCCTACTTTATATCTATGAACTGCTTCCTGCTTTCCATATAGTTATTATTTGCTATGACTGTTGGTTAGTATTTGGTACACGCTGAGTATTCCATGCTCAGCCGTACTTCTTATGTCGGCAGGCGATAGCGGAGCGGCTGCTCCATTCGATGTCTGTGCTCCTGGCCCATGGGTGGAAGAGGAGTACGTTGAGGAGCCTGTGGAGGATCTTCCGGTCGGGGGTTATTATTAGAGGTGGTAGATTCTAAGTGGATAGCTGTGGGTGAGCTAGAGAGTTATATCCATGTATTTTTGGCGGGCATGTCCATGCTTTCTTTGTTTTGATTTCCTTTTTGTATCAAACTTGGATCACGTATGTATATACATAGAGGTTTGTTAGATTTCCGCTGTGCTTTGTTATATGTTTCCGCTATTATTATCCTCTATTGTATATGCTCCAGGTTTTTTGCAGGTTATTTTGGTTAAGCAAGTCATGATGAGTCGTCCAAGATTCATTCTAACTCCTAGGGTGGGTTTTGGGTCGCGACAACCTCTCTCTTGATAAAGGACATTGTTGTATTTGGGACATGGACACTTTATACCATCATTGTTATCAGTCGCTCCACGAGCTAATGCAAACTCTATAAACTTTTTCACCCCTTCTATGTATTCCTTTGAAACCCTATGTAACCAAAAAAATATCATATGCTTATATGGTCATATTTTATCATTCCGGGTTTCGTCAAAACTTATGACAAATAGTACCTTGACTTTCCAATCGAACTCCTATCCATGAGGGATGAGATGAGATTTCTAAGTCCTGCTTCGTTAGCTATTCTGAGAAATAGGAAACGTTGATCTCATCAGCCAATTGCAATAAAACAACTATCAAATGACTTCCTCATCTACAGAATATGTATGCATGCATGCTTCCTATCGTTTTCAACTTCTCTTCTAACAGGTGGGGTGTTCCTATCCCATTTAGGAATGTATAATCTCCAATATTCACTTGCTCAAGTTGTTTGTTCCATTTCAAGGAAATTTCGGCAGCATTTCCCTATGGTTCTCCAAGCACATGACTTAGACTAGGGGCAAGCATGGCACATAGTCTAAATATGTACCCAAAGAACAAGAGAAACAACTGCTAAAATTTTCCTTAATCTGGACAAACAATGAGCAACTGAATATACTAGAGATTATGCATTCACAAACTGTCCAACTGGACAATTCAAGAATCATATACAGACAAATATACTGTATCACAAACAAAACCGAAATGTTGTTAACCTGCATTTAACCCCACAAGAGAACTAAATGACATAGTTTACAACTAATCCGTCCAAATAGGTAATACAAGAAATGCACTTGTCACGCAATGATTGTTGAACGGGAAATCTAAGCTTCAATGCATAGATGAGTATGAACCTATGAACTTAAATTTCCATTTAGTCACTAATAATGTCCTTCATAGGGTAATATGTACATTATCTGTTCCAACATTGACATAAAACATAGAGATTAGAAGGAAATATCATATAGCCACCCAAACAGTTAACATAGATCACGAGGTTCAATCATACATGCACTATACAAAGTGTACCAGAACGGGTACAAGAATGTTAACAATTAATAAGCACAAGATACATACAATTGAACTACAGATCTTACTAGGCATATATACCATAGATAAAACATCAGATTAACAAATCTCATTACTTGGGCAAGGTTAGATGGATAAATCTTAGTGTTGAGTCACTCTTAACCCTACGATTTATTTTTAAAAAAATCTAAAAATTAAAGGGGATATGTGGTTGCTTTGACAAAAGACCTCAATCCTTAAATGGGAATTAAAGAGGGCTCTACAAGCCGTCATGTGTCCCTTTTAACACCCACTAATTGTGGTTAAGATTCACTTATCCCCAGGATTAAATAATCTAACAATGGTTATAAGAAAATATAATGATAAATGAGAAAATTAGGTTAATTATGTTTAACACCAGTTAAAGGATCTCTATAAGCAACCATGTGTCCCTTTTAACACCCACTAACTATGGTTAAAACTCACTCACCCCTAGGGTTCATCCATCAAACCTTGGTTTTTAGAAAAAAAACCTTCGGTTGCTTATGCTTAACCACAATTAAAGGGAGCTCTATAAGCCGCCACGTGTCCCCTTTAACGCCCACTAATTGTGGTTAAAATTCACTCACCCCTAGGATTCATCCATTTATCCTTGATTTTTAGAAGAAAAACAAATCCTTTGGTTGTTTATGCTTAACCACAATTAAAGGGGGCTCTACAAGCCGCCACGTGTCCCCTTTAATACCTACTTAATTGTGCTTAAGATTCACTCACCCCTAGGTTTAATCCATCTAATCTTGCTTTTAAGGAAAAATTAAACATATTAATCTTTGGTTAATTATGCTTAACCACAGTTAAAGTATCTCTATAAATCGGCATGTGTCCCTTTTAATACCCACTAACTATGGTTAAGATTCACTCACCCCTGGACTTCATCTATCTAACATTGGTTTTTAGAAAGCAAATATATATTCTTGATTTTAGAAATATATATTAACTTTAAGTTGATATTATTGAACCCTAATGGTTAGTTAATCAAAACCATGATTGATTTGGGTTAAAAGGGACATGTGTTGGCCAATGGGTGTTTTTGAACTCTCCCCAAATCCAATCACAATTGGCTATGATTCGATCTCTACGATTAGGAATGGGGGTAGGTGACCTTGATTGTTGAATTTTTTTTTTGAGTTGAGATCATATTCAATCACGATTGAACTTTCCCCGAGTTCAATCACACCCACAGGTTCAACAATCTAACCTTAAACAATTTAGGGAAAAAATATTAACTCTAATAGTTTAAAGTTCTTAACTACAATTAAAGAGGGTAAATTACACTCACCTCCCTTGAGGTTTGATGAAATTTCAAAAACCTCCCTTCTAGTTTATGAAATTACACTGCCATTTTCCCATTTTGCCCCTATTACTTGAATACACATTAACTATGATTAAGATTTCCTCACCCTTAAGGTTTATCCATCTAACCTTAGTTTGAGGGAAAAAATAACCTTAGGTTGGTTATGCTAAACCGCAATTAAAGAGGACTCTACAAGCTGTCATGTGCCCCTTTTAACACCCACTAACTGTGGTTAAGATTCACTTATCCCTAGGATTCAATAATCTAACCTTGGTTATAAGAAAATATAATAAAAAATATTAATCTTAAGTTAATTATGTTTAACACCAGTTAAAGGATCTCTATAAGCCGCCATGTGTCCCTTTTAACACCCACTAACTATGGTTAAAACTCACTCACCCCTAGGGTTCATCCATCAAACCTTGGTTTTTAGAAAAAAAACCTTAGGTTGCTTGTGCTTAACCACAATTAAAGGGAGCTCTATAAGCCGCCACTTGTCCCCTTTAACGCCCAGTGAATGTGGTTAAAATTCACTCACCCCTAGGATTCATTCATTTAACCTTGATTTTTAGAAGAAAAACAAAACATTAGGCTGATTATGCTTAACCACAATTAAAGGGGGCTCTACAAGCCGCCACGTGTCCCCTTTAACACCCGGATAATAGTGCTTAAGATTCACTCACCCCTCGGTTTAATCCATCTAACCTTGCTTAATTTTAAGGAAAAATTAAACATACTAACCTTTGATTAATTATGCTTAACCACAGTTAAAGGACCTCTATAAATCGACATGTGTCCCTTTTAATACCCACTAACTATGGTTAAGATTCACTCACCCCTAGAGTTCATCTATCTAACATTGGTTTTTAGAAAAAAAAATATATATTCTTGATTTTAGAAATATATATTAACCTTAAGTTGATATTATTGAACCCCAATGGTTAGTTAATCAAAACCACGATTGATTTGGGTTAAAAGGGACACGTGTTGGCCGATGGGTGCTTTTGAACTCTCCCCAAATCCAATCACAATTGGCTGTGATTCGATCTCTAGGATTAGGAATGGGGGTAGGTGACCCTAAACTTTAAAATTTTTTATTTTGAGTTGAGATCATATTCAATCACGATTGAACTTTCCCCGAGTTCAATTACACCCACAAGTTCAACAATCTAACCTTTGTTTTTAGAAAAAAATATTAACTCTAATGGTTTAAAGTTCTTAACTAGAATTAAAAGGAGGTTATGTAAGTGTTACTTTCCAAATTCAATCACAATTGGATAGGATCACATCCATGTGTGATTGACGAGGTTTGTGTAGTTTCCTAACCATAAGGATTTTTAAAAAAAAAGAGATTAACTACGGTTGAGGAGAAAACCGGAGCAACTAAAAATGTTTCTTTGGAATTACAATACAAAGAATGTATTTTATTACCTAAAATTTTTTCCAATAATTTCCAAATTACTTGGTCAAGTCATATTTTTGGGCTTGTTCGGTAATGTTCATAGTTATTCGTGCACACCCACATCCCGCTACATGTCTATTTCTAAAATACTAAAGTCACATTTTAGTCAACCTAAATCACACCTAACAAAATTGATTAAAAACTACCACCTAAATTAGAATTTAGTTAACCAAAACTACACTAATTTATTAAAGAACCTAAAGCTGTGCACGTAGGAAATGGAGAAAAGAAGAATGACCACTGTTCGCTTAGAAATGAAGAGGGCTAATGGCCATGGAAATGGTGGATGTGCTTCAAAATAAATCAGAACATTAGGGATATATCCCAATTTTTCACCAAACAATCATCAAAAGAAAAGATCATCAACAAGCTCACTCGAAAACCAAAATCATTAAACACGAAAATTTAAGATTACATGGTGGTGCATGTCTTAAATTTAAGTCCATTTGTTTCTTATTTGTCTCTAAATCAATCAAAATCAACCCCCGAGAGAGAGATTACATGCATGCATTACAGAGAGATTACAGAGAGACAAATTATAGAGAGAGATTACAGAGAAACAGATAATAGAGAGTGAGAGATTACCTGGAGGGAGTTGCTGGGGAAGACTGTGGAGGGTGCTGCGAACCAGAGAACGCCGCACGTGAGTGGAGCTGCTGGGGAGAGACGGAGAGAGTTGAGAGAGAACTAGGGCGAGAGAGGGAGAGAACGAGAGAGAGAGAGAGAGAGGGAGAGAGCGAGAGAGAGAGAGCTTACTAGTAAGGGGAGCTGCCGCAGGTGGTCTGAGACACTGGAGGTTGCCAGAGATGGACGAAGAACGCTGGCGCAGGTCGGAGGTCGTCGGAGATGGTAGAGTGGCCGGATATAAGTGATCGACGGTGGTGGAGTGACTGGAGATCAGTGGCGGTGGTAGAGAGCAGAGAGAGAGCAGGAGAGCACAGAGCACAGAGCACAGAGCAGGGAAGGAAGAAAGAGGAAGAAACAAAAAAACCTATCGGGGTCTTTTTAATTAAACTATATATGGTCTGTTTGTGTGTCCGCGTTTAGGATGTATGTGCGTTACATGATAAACTTTTCTAAAAAAGAATAATAATTTTTTTAAGGAGAGGCAAGGGGTGACTGAAATAAAATTAGAATGGTTTTTGAACCAAAAATAGAACGGTTTAAACTTTAAACCCAAAAATGGACTCGGTCAAAAATTGTTGAAGATAGAAAACAGATCCGTTTTCTAGGAAGGAAACAGATTCTTGAAACGGAACGACTGGCTTCATGGGCGGAAGTCTTCCCGATAAAAAGCCCGCCTGTTTCTCAACAGAACTCTCTCTCCCTCTCCGTCCCTCTGTTTTTGTAACCCTAATTTATTAATTAATTATCATTCGTGTATAGCTCTCAGTGCGGAGGATCAATTTGAAGGGTTTGTTTGGCTGATACTGGGTTTGTGCATTATAAGCTTCAGAATCTTGCTGGAAAACTATCGCCAAAGGTCATGAAACGGGTCGAGGTTCTGAGAGAGATTCAGGTTTGCTGTTCCTTGCTGTTAATTCCACTCGTTTTTTATTTTTTTTTATTTTTAAAAAAAAAATTATAAAAAGGGTTTCAGAGAGAGAGAGAGAGTCTCTTCTGATCTCATCCTTTTGTGCTATTAGAAGCTTTAGATGTTGGGTGGCTTAATTGAATGGTATGATATGATTAATGCATGCTAAAAAATCCCTTACTCTGAATTTCAGTAAGGATGCTCTCTTGCTGGGTGGATTGGTTGTTAATTAAGAACTCCTAGTTGCTTCCTCCATATGAAAGTTAGTTTCTCTGAATTGCACCATTAATAGCAAACTTATAGAAATGTTGAAATTTGACAATATGTTTGATAAAAAATCTTCCAACAAATTTGTTCCAATTAGAGGACACACAACAACTACTTAACCACTATTAGAACATCTAATTCAGAAATCATCCTTGTGAGTGCAGTCTCTACTCTCTAGTTAGCTAGTGACAATACTGAGGGTGACGGATACCACCTCGATAATTGACCTCTTTATCACTACTTTGGAGCTGAGAGACCCATTGACAAAGCCAATGTATAAGCCACCATCAAGTGAGCCCCTCTTACAAAAATTAAAATCAATTCCAGATGAGAGACTTTGGGTGCTCTGTCTTTTAGCTTGCACTTGCAGAAATCTGCCTACTTGTGCAAGTGAAGCACAATGTCTTTAAATATTTATCTCAATTTGTGTGAAATTACTAGATCCCTGGGCCGTACTCTTTACTATAAGATGGACCTAAAAAGAATAAGCGGTTTTCTTGAAAGAAACCTCATACCCGAAGGTGATTCCACATATCGGTCTCTCTTGGTATTGTAATCCGTGGCCCCTATAGCTTTCAACTTTCAACCACCATGCTTGTGGTAGAATTTTATATAAACTAGAGTGAAATAAATTAATATATGCACACACACACACAAATCATCTGAGCCACACGGTAGGCCCATCCTAGTAAATATCAGACATGCATAAATTGTAGGATAAAAGATAGAAATACTAGATGGTTTAGGATGATTCACTTAGAGAAACTTATCCAATCACGTATTGATTGACTTTTTGTTTTTTAGGTAATGGCAAGGAGAAATAAAACTGGGAGGAAGAGCATGTTACTTTCCCCAAGAAGGACACGATTAACAGCACGAGAGTATCGCGCTTATCTTCAGACCCCAAAGACACGACGAGTCGCAACACCACCCCCACTTGCCCCAGTGGTGATTATCATTGAGGATAGTGAGGATGAGGCTGAGCATGGGCCTGAAGAGAGTGTAGGAGATAATGTCCATATGTTCGATTAGAGCCGTTTGGGGTGACACGTAATGTATTCTGTCTTTTATGTAAATAGTAGATATGTCAGGCGTTTGATATTTTGGAATCTCCGTGAAAGTTATAATGTAAATGATTTTTTGATGATATAATATAAGATGTTTTGATGATATTACAATTCAAAGAGAAATGATACCATATGCCCAATTGTTAAAATTTTAGAATTTTTTAAGGAAAATCATGCCGCCGAGAAGAACACCATCAAACACCTTAGTTGGAGTAGGGTTGTCAATGGATCAGATCAGGATCCGGATTCGATCTGATTAGGCGAATCCTGAACTGAATAAAAGATCCAGCGGATCAAACATGGATCACAAAAGAAGAATCCAATTATAATCGGATCGAATCCGAATATAGGGTGATCCGATCCGGTTAGAGTGTTATTAATATATAATATATTTACTGATGACTTGAATGGAATATGTGAAAAAGTAGAGCCTAAGCATTAATTTCCCAATCTAAAGAAACCCTAACCCTTCTTTCCTATCTCACACCGTCCTTCTCTCATTGTTCCTTTCTCACTTTTCCCTCTCATGTCCTTCAGAGAATTTTTTGATTAATCTATACAGTGCCCCGTTTTCAAATTTAAAGAGAAAATTTGCATATGAATTTCAGCATTGATGATTTGTTGGGAGTTGGGACAAGGACAAGTTAATAAAGTAAATATAAGCATCTTGATACTACCAAGAGTCTCGTCATTTGCTAGTTCAATGACCTTCAAATGATATCTTTTCCTTTTCCACTATATTTACATATTCCTGGAAATAACACTTCATTTAGCTTGAGAGTGCCTATAATGCTACTATTAAATTCTTTACCAATTATGATGCCATTGTCTTGAATAAACTATCGTTATTGGCATAATTCTTTCTTACTATTTCATTGATTCATTCATCTCGAAGTGATCATATTGGCTCATTTATACCGTAAGATTGTCCATCATCTAACTGAGAGCTGAGTAATATAAAAAAATTTCTTGTTAAATGAACCAAAGGGTATTTTATTAGAGAATGATAGTCTTCATCTGGCAGGCATTAGGCAATAGGTCTATCCCCTCTTCTTCCTTTTTTCTTTTCTTTCCAGGTACTTTTTGGAGATTTAATCATGGGCATCTTCAATTATTGCTTTAAAATTCACTATGATCTCCAAATTTTTTGAACTTCGTTTCATTTTCAATGATGATTAGGTCAGCCTCGAGAGATCATGGGTGATTATAAGGAGAAAAGTTACTTGTGAAAAATCGTCTACTTTGGTAAAATCAACTGTTCATTATTTCACCATATTAAATGTACGAAGCATTAGGCCTGCTCATCTGCACTATGAAGTTTTTCAGTATCTTGTGGAATCGATTGGCAAGTAGGACTTTTATAAGAAATATGATTTTGAGATTTTGAAGAGAAGCACTGGAAGGTAGTTGAGATTTGTTGCTCTGCTTTGGCTTTTGAACAGTTGAACAGTTTGCTTTTGAACCCTTATCAGGTTTCTTTAGAGGAAGATCTGAGTTTACCCTACAAAAGTGGTTTTCTAATTTCTTATTTCACCTTAAATTTATATATAATGGTGGTTAACTAGCACCATCGCAACGTCCGTGCAACCAAAATTTTCCTTATTAGATTTATATTTCAAGATTTGTATTTAAATTTGCTTTATCTTTTTCAAAAAGTATTGTTGTATACGTAACTAATAACTAAATACATTACCGACATGTGTTATGTCTATATATATATATAAATATAATTATAATTATATATGTAGACACCCTATTTTGCATGAGTTCATGGGCCTGAAAAGCTCATTGGTGCCGAGTATTGAAGGAGAACAACGACGAGATCCGGACTCCAAAATATCGAAGTTCAAGCCAAGCCCGAACTAACTAAGCCCAAGCCTGTTTTTTTTTTTTTAGAAAACATAAACTAGCGCCCTTCAAAAGGGCACGGGTCGATTTTTTGCCTAAATCCTAGGCCGCGGCTTTTAAAAAGGCGCGGCTACCGAAAAACCCTAATTACAACCTCGTTTTGCGTGCCAACGTATGTTGGGGTTATTTTTTAGTCCCACATCGCCCAGAAAAAGCAAAATCCTTATTCTTCACCTTATAAAAGGATCTTCACCCTAAACCATTCCTCAACTTGGAAAAGGCCCAGATTTGCCCAACCCATAACTTGGAGAACCCTCTAACTTTGGTGTGAGCCTTCAAAACCCAGAAATTCCAACCATCCAAGCTATCAACATAGGAGTAATCTTCACCAACTTTGGGGGAAAAATCTCGGGAGTTCGGACCTCGTCAAAGTTTCTTCTTTCTTCAAAAACTTACAGCATCTAAAAAGGGAAAAGGTATGCAACATCCACATCTTCTACTTCTACCCGTCCAAGTCTCTTCTTCCCTCACTTTCTTTGAGTAGCTCGGCGATTTCCCTCTTCACGGTTGTGCGGACGAGGAAATCCGGGTGAAGGAAAGGGCCGAAAGATCAGATCTTCGACTTCTTTTTTTTCAGTTTTATTTATTGTTAGTAGTTTTGTCCATTTTTCACCCAAAGGTAGGCGGGGCCCCTCTTAAGTAGGGAGAAACAATAAAAAAGGAGAAAATGATTTTAAATTAATTTAACGGAGAAAGTTAAGAGGTAACCGTCGTTCGACGGATGAGGTGGGGTGCCTAACACCTTCCCCAACTCATAAGAGAATCCCCGGACCCAATCTCGATTTTTATTTAATCGAGGGTTCTTAATTGTGGTTGACCAATCACACCCGGAATCTTGGTTGGTGGCGACTCTAACAGATCTCATCTTCTCATCGGTTGAAAAACACGGATGTGGGGAGGAGATCGACCCAGGCCGGCTATCGCACAGCTGGCGACTCTGCTGGGGACCTAGAGGATTCAAGCCTCGATTTAACTTTCTTCATTAAATTAATTTTTTGTCATTTTCGTTTTTTTATTTGTCGTTTTCTTCTGTTTTATCTTTTGCACCGTACACAGCATCCACTTTCCCCCATGATGTCCGAAACCGGACTTGCCCCATTTTTTGGAACTAAGTAGTTGAACGACCGTGGATAGAATCCCGGAAACGGCGACGAAACATTCCGACCCCGATCATTTTGAATAAAGGAAGTGCACGGGTCATGCGTGGATATTCTATGATTGTGGGACCCTATTTAGGTGGAAATTAGAACCCTGTGAACCTCATATAGAAATATTTGTTGAGGACACGTTAACTTGCATGTTTTCTGATAATAGTATTGAATGATGAAAATGTTTAGAATAGTCATCTGCACAATGTTCAACTGAGTGGTGCCATAAGTCTTTGGTATCCGCACTGGATATTACAGAGCAACTACCCAAAAAGCTCAGGCATTAGAACATTCCCCGTTCACTATATGGGTTATCTTCAATTCTTCATGCTTTATTATAGATTGATGATTCGAGATTTTTAAGTCTCTGTTGATGGACACTTAGTTGTGAGGAACTTTTCTTTAGTTGAACATTCGGACAAAAAAAAAAAAATGAGTCATTCTTTTTTCCCTTAAGTCCTACGGGCAACCTTGTTAGAGGCTGAAAACCTCTATCCCGCCTTTGTGTTAAAATCCCCTAAGTCCTACGGGCAACCTTGTTAGAGGCTAAAAACTTCTATCCCGCCTTTGTGTTAAAATCCCCTAAGTCCTACGGGCAACCTTGTTAGAGGTTAAAAACCTCTATCCCGCCTTTGTGTTAAAATCCCCTAAGTCCTACGGGCAACCTTGTTAGAGGCTAAAAACCTCTATACCGCCTTTGTGTTAAAACCCCCTAAGTCCTACGGGCAACCTTGTTAGAGGTTGAAAACCTCTATCCCGCCTTTGTGTTAAAATCCCTTAAGTCCTATGGGCAACCTTGTTAGAGGCTAAAAACCTCTATCCCGCCTTTGTGTTAAAATCCCCTAAGTCCTACGGGCAACCTTGTTAGAGGCTAAAAACTTCTATCCCGCCTTTGTATTAAAATCCCCTAAGTCCTATGGGCAACCTTATTAGAGGCTAAAAACCTCTATCCCGCCTTTGTGTTAAAATCCCCTAAGTCCTACGGGCAACCTTGTTAGAGGCTCAAAACCTCTATCTCGCCTTTGCATTAAAACCCCCTAAGGCGAGAGAGGGAGAGACGGAGAGAGTTGAGAGAGAGAGAACCAAGGCGAGAGAGGGAGAGAGCGAGAGAGAGAGCTTACTAGTAAGGGGAGCTACCGCAGGTGGTCGGAGACACTGGAGGTTGCCAGAGATGGACGGAGAAGGCTGGCGCAGGTTGGAGGTCGTCGGAGATGGTAGAGTGGCCGGATATAAGTGATCGACGGTGGTGGAATGGCCGGAGATCAGTGGCGATGGTAGAGAGCAGAGAGAGTAGGAGAGCACACAGCAGGGAAGGAAGAAAGAGGAAGAGGAAGAAAGAGGAAGAAACAAAAAAAACAATCGGGGTCTTTTTAATTAAACTATGGTCTGTTTGTGTGTCCGCGTTTAGGATGTATGTGCGTTACATGATAAACTTTTCTAAAAAAAAAAATAATTTTTTTAAGGAGAGGCAAGGGGTGACTGAAATAAAATTAGAATGGTTTTTGAACCAAAAAAAAAAAAATTAGAACGGTTTAAACTTTAAACCCAAAAATGGACTCGGTCAAAAATTGTTGAAGATAGAAAACAGATCCGTTTTCTAGGAAGGAAACAGATTCTTGAAACGGAACGACTGGCTTCATGGGCGGAAGTCTTCCCGATAAAAAGCCCGCCTGTTTCTCAACAGAACTCTCTCTCCCTCTCCGTCCCTCTGTTTTTGTAACCCTAATTTATTAATTAATTATCATTCGTGTATAGCTCTCAGTGCGGAGGATCAATTTGAAGGGTTTGTTTGGCTGATACTGGGTTTGTGCATTATAAGCTTCAGAATCTTGCTGGAAAACTATCGCCAAAGGTCATGAAACGGGTCGAGGTTCTGAGAGAGATTCAGGTTTGCTGTTCCTTGCTGTTAATTCCACTCGTTTTTTATTTTTTTTTATTTTTAAAAAAAAAATTATAAAAAGGGTTTCAGAGAGAGAGAGAGTCTCTTCTGATCTCATCCTTTTGTGCTATTAGAAGCTTTAGATGTTGGGTGGCTTAATTGAATGGTATGATATGATTAATGCATGCTAAAAAATCCCTTACTCTGAATTTCAGTAAGGATGCTCTCTTGCTGGGTGGATTGGTTGTTAATTAAGAACTCCTAGTTGCTTCCTCCATATGAAAGTTAGTTTCTCTGAATTGCACCATTAATAGCAAACTTATAGAAATGTTGAAATTTGACAATATGTTTGATAAAAAATCTTCCAACAAATTTGTTCCAATTAGAGGACACACAACAACTACTTAACCACTATTAGAACATCTAATTCAGAAATCATCCTTGTGAGTGCAGTCTCTACTCTCTAGTTAGCTAGTGACAATACTGAGGGTGACGGATACCACCTCGATAATTGACCTCTTTATCACTACTTTGGAGCTGAGAGACCCATTGACAAAGCCAATGTATAAGCCACCATCAAGTGAGCCCCTCTTACAAAAATTAAAATCAATTCCAGATGAGAGACTTTGGGTGCTCTGTCTTTTAGCTTGCACTTGCAGAAATCTGCCTACTTGTGCAAGTGAAGCACAATGTCTTTAAATATTTATCTCAATTTGTGTGAAATTACTAGATCCCTGGGCCGTACTCTTTACTATAAGATGGACCTAAAAAGAATAAGCGGTTTTCTTGAAAGAAACCTCATACCCGAAGGTGATTCCACATATCGGTCTCTCTTGGTATTGTAATCCGTGGCCCCTATAGCTTTCAACTTTCAACCACCATGCTTGTGGTAGAATTTTATATAAACTAGAGTGAAATAAATTAATATATGCACACACACACACAAATCATCTGAGCCACACGGTAGGCCCATCCTAGTAAATATCAGACATGCATAAATTGTAGGATAAAAAGATAGAAATACTAGATGGTTTAGGATGATTCACTTAGAGAAACTTATCCAATCACGTATTGATTGACTTTTTGTTTTTTAGGTAATGGCAAGGAGAAATAAAACTGGGAGGAAGAGCATGTTACTTTCCCCAAGAAGGACACGATTAACAGCACGAGAGTATCGCGCTTATCTTCAGACCCCAAAGACACGACGAGTCGCAACACCACCCCCACTTGCCCCAGTGGTGATTATCATTGAGGATAGTGAGGATGAGGCTGAGCATGGGCCTGAAGAGAGTGTAGGAGATAATGTCCATATGTTCGATTAGAGCCGTTTGGGGTGACACGTAATGTATTCTGTCTTTTATGTAAATAGTAGATATGTCAGGCGTTTGATATTTTGGAATCTCCGTGAAAGTTATAATGTAAATGATTTTTTGATGATATAATATAAGATGTTTTGATGATATTACAATTCAAAGAGAAATGATACCATATGCCCAATTGTTAAAATTTTAGAATTTTTTAAGGAAAATCATGCCGCCGAGAAGAACACCATCAAACACCTTAGTTGGAGTAGGGTTGTCAATGGATCAGATCAGGATCCGGATTCGATCTGATTAGGCGAATCCTGAACTGAATAAAAGATCCAGCGGATCAAACATGGATCACAAAAGAAGAATCCAATTATAATCGGATCGAATCCGAATATAGGGTGATCCGATCCGGTTAGAGTGTTATTAATATATAATATATTTACTGATGACTTGAATGGAATATGTGAAAAAGTAGAGCCTAAGCATTAATTTCCCAATCTAAAGAAACCCTAACCCTTCTTTCCTATCTCACACCGTCCTTCTCTCATTGTTCCTTTCTCACTTTTCCCTCTCATGTCCTTCAGAGAATTTTTTGATTAATCTATACAGTGCCCCGTTTTCAAATTTAAAGAGAAAATTTGCATATGAATTTCAGCATTGATGATTTGTTGGGAGTTGGGACAAGGACAAGTTAATAAAGTAAATATAAGCATCTTGATACTACCAAGAGTCTCGTCATTTGCTAGTTCAATGACCTTCAAATGATATCTTTTCCTTTTCCACTATATTTACATATTCCTGGAAATAACACTTCATTTAGCTTGAGAGTGCCTATAATGCTACTATTAAATTCTTTACCAATTATGATGCCATTGTCTTGAATAAACTATCGTTATTGGCATAATTCTTTCTTACTATTTCATTGATTCATTCATCTCGAAGTGATCATATTGGCTCATTTATACCGTAAGATTGTCCATCATCTAACTGAGAGCTGAGTAATATAAAAAAATTTCTTGTTAAATGAACCAAAGGGTATTTTATTAGAGAATGATAGTCTTCATCTGGCAGGCATTAGGCAATAGGTCTATCCCCTCTTCTTCCTTTTTTCTTTTCTTTCCAGGTACTTTTTGGAGATTTAATCATGGGCATCTTCAATTATTGCTTTAAAATTCACTATGATCTCCAAATTTTTTGAACTTCGTTTCATTTTCAATGATGATTAGGTCAGCCTCGAGAGATCATGGGTGATTATAAGGAGAAAAGTTACTTGTGAAAAATCGTCTACTTTGGTAAAATCAACTGTTCATTATTTCACCATATTAAATGTACGAAGCATTAGGCCTGCTCATCTGCACTATGAAGTTTTTCAGTATCTTGTGGAATCGATTGGCAAGTAGGACTTTTATAAGAAATATGATTTTGAGATTTTGAAGAGAAGCACTGGAAGGTAGTTGAGATTTGTTGCTCTGCTTTGGCTTTTGAACAGTTGAACAGTTTGCTTTTGAACCCTTATCAGGTTTCTTTAGAGGAAGATCTGAGTTTACCCTACAAAAGTGGTTTTCTAATTTCTTATTTCACCTTAAATTTATATATAATGGTGGTTAACTAGCACCATCGCAACGTCCGTGCAACCAAAATTTTCCTTATTAGATTTATATTTCAAGATTTGTATTTAAATTTGCTTTATCTTTTTCAAAAAGTATTGTTGTATACGTAACTAATAACTAAATACATTACCGACATGTGTTATGTCTATATATATATATAAATATAATTATAATTATATATGTAGACACCCTATTTTGCATGAGTTCATGGGCCTGAAAAGCTCATTGGTGTCGAGTATTGAAGGAGAACAACGACGAGATCCGGACTCCAAAATATCGAAGTTCAAGCCAAGCCCGAACCAACTAAGCCCAAGCCTGTTTTTTTTAGAAAACATAAACTAGCGCCCTTCTAAAGGGCGCGGGTCGATTTTTTGCCTAAATCCTAGGCCGCGGCTTTTAAAAAGGCGCGGCTACCGAAAAACCCTAATTACAACCTCGTTTTGCGTGCCAACGTATGTTGGGGTTATTTTTTAGTCCCACATCGCCCAGAAAAAGCAAAATCCTTATTCTTCACCTTATAAAAGGATCCTCACCCTAACCCATTCCTCAACTTTGAAGAGGCCCAGTTTTGCCAACCCATAACCTGGAGAACCCTCTAACTTTGGTGTGAGCCTTCAAAACCCAGAAATTTCCAGCCATCCAAGCTATCAACGTAAGAGCGATCTTCACCAACTTTAGGGGAAAAGTCTTAGGAGTTCGGATTTCGTCGAAGTTTCTTCTTTCTTCAAATACTTAGAGCATCTAAAAAGGGAAAAGGTATGCAACATCCACATCTTCTACTTCTACCCGTCCAAGTCTCTTCTTCCCTCACTTTCTTTGAGTAGCTCGGCGATTTCCCTCTTCACGGTTGTGCGGACGAGGAAATCCGGGTGAAGGAAAGGGCCGGAAGACCAGATCTTCGACTTCTTTTTTTTCAGTTTTATTTATTGTTAGTAGTTTTGTCCATTTTCCACCCAAAGGTAGGCGAGGCCCCTCTTAAGTAGGGAGAAATAATAAAAAAGGAGAAAATGATTTTAAATTAATTTAATGAAGAAAGTTAAGAGGTAACCGTCGCTCGACGGATGAGGTGGGGTGCCTAACACCTTCCCCAACTCATAAGAGAATCCCCGGACCCAATCTCGATTTTTATTTAATCGAGGGTTCTTAATTGTGGGTGACCAATCACACCCGGAATCTTGGTTGGTGGCGACTCTAACAGATCTCATCTTCTCATCAGTTGAAAAACACGGATGTGGGGAGGAGATCGACCCGGGCCGGCTATCGCACAGCTGGGGACCTAGAGGATTCAATACTTGATGTAACTTTCTTCATTAAATTAATCTTTGTTATTTTCATTTTTTATTATTTATTGTTTTCTTCTGTTTTATCTTTTGCACCATACACAGCATCCACTTTCCCCCATGATGTCCGAAACCGGACTTACCCCATTTTTGGAACTAAGTAGTTGAACGACCGTGGATAGCATCCCGGAAACGGCGACAAAACATTCCGACCCCGATCATTTTGAATAAAGGAAGTGCACGGGTCGTGTGTGGATATTCTATGATTGTGGGACCCTTTTTAGGTGGAAATTAGAACCCTGTGAACCTCATATAGAAATATTTGTTGAGGACACGTTAACTTGCATGTTTTCTGATAATAGTATGAAAATGTTTAGAATAGTCATCTGCACAATGTTCAACTGAGTGGTGCCGTCAGTCTTTGGTATCCGCACTGGATATTACAGAGCAACTACCCAAAAAGCTCAGGCATTAGAACATTCCCTGTTCACTATATGGGTTATCTTCAATTCTTCATGCTTTATTATAGATTGATGATTCGAGATTTTTAAGTCTCTGTTGATGGACACTTAGTTGTGAGGAACTTTTCTTTAGTTGAACATTCGGACAAAAAAAAAAAAATGAGTCATTCTTTTTTCCCTTAAGTCCTACGGGCAACCTTGTTAGAGGCTGAAAACCTCTATCCCGCCTTTGTGTTAAAATCCCCTAAGTCCTACGGGCAACCTTGTTAGAGGCTAAAAACTTCTATCCCGCCTTTGTGTTAAAATCCCCTAAGTCCTACGGGCAACCTTGTTAGAGGTTAAAAACCTCTATCCCGCCTTTGTGTTAAAATCCCCTAAGTCCTACGGGCAACCTTGTTAGAGGCTAAAAACCTCTATACCGCCTTTGTGTTAAAACCCCCTAAGTCCTACGGGCAACCTTGTTAGAGGTTGAAAACCTCTATCCCGCCTTTGTGTTAAAATCCCTTAAGTCCTATGGGCAACCTTGTTAGAGGCTAAAAACCTCTATCCCGCCTTTGTGTTAAAATCCCCTAAGTCCTACGGGCAACCTTGTTAGAGGCTAAAAACTTCTATCCCGCCTTTGTATTAAAATCCCCTAAGTCCTATGGGCAACCTTATTAGAGGCTAAAAACCTCTATCCCGCCTTTGTGTTAAAATCCCCTAAGTCCTACGGGCAACCTTGTTAGAGGCTCAAAACCTCTATCTCGCCTTTGCATTAAAACCCCCTAAGGCGAGAGAGGGAGAGACGGAGAGAGTTGAGAGAGAGAGAACCAAGGCGAGAGAGGGAGAGAGCGAGAGAGAGAGCTTACTAGTAAGGGGAGCTACCGCAGGTGGTCGGAGACACTGGAGGTTGCCAGAGATGGACGGAGAAGGCTGGCGCAGGTTGGAGGTCGTCGGAGATGGTAGAGTGGCCGGATATAAGTGATCGACGGTGGTGGAATGGCCGGAGATCAGTGGCGATGGTAGAGAGCAGAGAGAGTAGGAGAGCACACAGCAGGGAAGGAAGAAAGAGGAAGAGGAAGAAAGAGGAAGAAACAAAAAAAACAATCGGGGTCTTTTTAATTAAACTATGGTCTGTTTGTGTGTCCGCGTTTAGGATGTATGTGCGTTACATGATAAACTTTTCTAAAAAAAAATAATAATTTTTTTAAGGAGAGGCAAGGGGTGACTGAAATAAAATTAGAATGGTTTTTGAACCAAAAATAGAACGGTTTAAACTTTAAACCCAAAAATGGACTCGGTCAAAAATTGTTGAAGATAGAAAACAGATCCGTTTTCTAGGAAGGAAACAGATTCTTGAAACGGAACGACTGGCTTCATGGGCGGAAGTCTTCCCGATAAAAAGCCCGCCTGTTTCTCAACAGAACTCTCTCTCCCTCTCCGTCCCTCTGTTTTTGTAACCCTAATTTATTAATTAATTATCATTCGTGTATAGCTCTCAGTGCGGAGGATCAATTTGAAGGCTTTGTTTGGCTGATACTGGGTTTGTGCATTATAAGCTTCAGAATCTTGCTGGAAAACTATCGCCAAAGGTCATGAAACGCGTCGAGGTTCTGAGAGAGATTCAGGTTTGCTGTTCCTTGCTACGAATGCAGTTCTAATTATTAATTCTACTCGTTTTTATTTTTTATTTTAAAAAAAAAAAATTATAAAAAGGGTTTCAGAGAGAGAGAGAGAGAGTCTCTTCTGATCTCACCCTTTTGTGCTATTAGAAGCTTTAGATGTTGGGTGGCTTTATTGAACAGTATGATATGATTGATGCATGCTAAAAAATCCCTTACTCTGAATTTCAGTAAGGATGCTCTCTTGCTGGGTGGATTGGTTGTTAAATGTACAGTGTAATTGTTCCTTTAAGCTCCAGTATTTAAGAACTCCTAGTTGCTTCCTCCATATGAAAGTTAGTTTCTCTGAATTGCACCATTAATAGCAAACTTATAGAAATGTTGAAATTTGACAATATGTTTGATAAAAAATCTTCCAACAAATTTGTTCCAATTAGAGGACACACAACAACTACTTAACCACTATTAGAATATCTAATTCAGCAAGCTAGACAGAAATCATCCTTGTGAGTGCAGTCTCTACTCTCTAGTTAGCTAGTGACAATACTGAGGGTGACGGATACCACCTCGATAATTGACCTCTTTATCACTACTTCGGAGCTGAGAGACCCATTGACAAAGCCGATGTATAAGCTACCATCAAGTGAGCCCCTCTTACAAAAATTAAAATCAATTCCAGATGAGAGACTTTGGGTGCTCTGTCTTTTAGCTTGCACTTGCAGAAATCTGCCTACTTGTGCAAGTGAAGCACAATGTCTTTAAATATTTATCTCAATTTGTATGAAATTACTAGATCCCTGGGCCGAACTCTTTACTATAAGATGGACCTAAAAAGAATAAGCAGTTTTCTTGAAAGAAACCTCATACCCGATGGTGATTCCACATATTGGTCTCTGTTGGTATTGTAATCCGTGGCCCCTATAGCTTTCAACTTTCAACCACCATGCTTGTGGTAGAATTTTATATAAACTAGAGTGAAATAAATTAATATATGCACACACACACACAAATCATCTGAGCCACACGGTAGGCCCATCCTAGTAAATATCAGACATGCATAAATTGTAGGATAAAAAGATAGAAATACTAGATGGTTTAGGATGATTCACTTAGAGAAACTCATCCAATAACGTATTGATTGACTTTTTGTTTTTTAGGTAATGGCAAGGAGAAATAAAACTGGGAGGAAGAGCATGTTACTTTCCCCAAGAAGGACACGATTAACAGCACGAGAGTATCGCGCTTATCTTCAGACCCCAAAGACACGACGAGACACAACACCACCCCCACTTGCCCCGGTGGTGATTATCATTGAGGATAGTGAGGATGAGGCTGAGCATGGGCCTGAAGAGAGTAGGAGATAATGTCCATATGTTCGATTAGAGCCGTTTGGGGTGACACGTAATGTATACTGTCTTTTATGTAAATAGTAGATATGTCAGGCGTTTGATATTTTGGAATCTACGTGAAAGTTATAATGTAAATGATTTTTTGATGATATAATATAAGATGTTTTGATGATATTACAATTCAAAGAGAAATGATACCATATGCCCAATTGTTAAAATTTTAGAATTTTTTAAGGGAAATCATGCCGCCGAGAAGAACACCATCAAACACCTTAGTTGGAGTAGGGTTGTTAATGGATCAGATCAGGATCCGGATTCGATCCGATTAGGCGAATCCTGAACTGAATAAAAGATCCAGCGGATCAAACATGGATCACAAAAGAAGAATCCAATTATAATCGGATCGCGAATATAGGGTGATCCGATCCGGTTAGAGTGTTATTAATATATAATATATTTACTTATGACTTGAATGGAATATGTGAAAAAGTAGAGCCTAAGCATTAATTTCCCAATCTAAAGAAACCCTAACCCTTCTTTCCTATCTCACACCGTCCTTCTCTCATTGTTCCTTTCTCACTTTTCCCTCTCATGTCCTTCAGAGAATTTTTTGATTAATCTATACAGTGCCCCCTTTTCAAATTTAAAGAGAAAATTTGCATATGAATTTCAGCATTGATGATTTGTTGGGAGTTGGGACAAGGACAAGTTAATAAAGTAAATATAAGCATCTTGATACTACCAAGAGTCTCGTCATTCGCTAGTTCAATGACCTTCAAATGATATCTTTTCCTTTTCCACTATATTTACATATTCCTGGAAATAACACTTCATTTAGTTTGAGAGTGCCTATAATGCTATTATTAAATTCTTTACCAATTATGATGCCATTGTCTTGAATAAACTATCGTTATTGGCATAATTCTTTCTTACTATTTCATTGATTCATTCATCTCGAAGTGATCATATTAGCTCATTTATACCGTAAGATTGTCCATCATCTAACTGAGAGCTGAGTAATATAAAAAATTTTCTTGTTAAATGAACCAAAGGGTATTTTATTAGAGAATAATAGTCTTCATCTGGCAGGCATTAGGCAATAGGTCTATCCCCTCTTCTTCCTTTTTTCTTTTCTTTCCAGGTACTTTTTGGAGATTTAATCATGGGCATCTTCAAATTATTGCTTTAAAATTCACTATGATCTCCAAATTTTTTGAACTTCGTTTCATTTTCAATGATGATTAGGTTAGCCTCGAGAGATCATGGGCGATTATAAGGAGAAAAGTTACCTGTGAAAAATCGTCTACTTTGGTAAAATCAACTGTAGAAATCAGCCTCGAGAGATCTTTGGTAGCAACATGCTGAGAGTCAAAGTTGTTATGGTGTCCTTAAATAAAAATATTTGATCATTTAATATATTTGATCACCTTTTTATACTTTTTTTCCCCCTTTTTTAATTCATGTGGTCATTTGAATTTGGATTCTAGATGCATCTATTATACAAGTGGAGTATTAACTACTAAGCACCGGATGCACCCATTGATAAATCAGTAGTTTGAAAAAAAAAGGGCTTCCATATGCCTTGTGATTGTAGTTACTTTTGCAATCTACTGAATGTTATGTCAGAATTAATTTTCTTTGGATTTCATATACATTAGTTAAATCTCTATAATTTCAATTCTGAATTCTGATTTTTTTCATACATTTTGTAGAAATCCTGAAGTTCTCAGATGCGAAGGCCCGTTTTCTTTCCAAAGGGGGAAAGTTGACTTTGCTAAAGAGCACATTGAGCAGTTTGCCGACATATTTCCTATCTCTGCTTATCATCCCAGCCTTAATTGCCCCCACATTAGAAAGAATCAAGAGAGGCTTCCTATGGAATGAAAAGATTGATACCTGAAAGTATCATTTGGTGGATTGGAAAAACATATCCCTTCCTAAGAGCGGGGGAGGTCTAAACATTCCTTCCCTCCTCCAAGTAAACAAGGCTTTACTGGGGAAGTGGCTCTGGCTCTTCAGGGAGGAGGAGGGGAGCTTGTGGAGGGAGGTGATCCTAGCTAGGCATGGGTTGGTCAATAGGTGGCACCCAAAAGCCGGTCTAGGCCCCCTGGGAGTCAAGGTTTGGAAGCCTATACTGCAAGGTTGGGAGGAGTTCTCCTCTCACACACACCTTAAGGTGGGAGTTGGGGATCAGGTTAGTTTTTGGAATGATCGTTGGTGTGGTGAAGCAACGCGTAGGCAGTCTTTCGGAAATCTGTTTCTCCCCGCGTCTAACAAAAAGGCCTCCGTAGCAGAATATTTGGATTGGCAAAGTGGGGCTTCGGTGTGGGCCCCTAAACTTATACGCAACCTCTTTGATTGGGAAATCCCGGATTTCCTAGGCCTGTTAGCTCGTGTTTTGGTGGTCACCCCGTCTTCCTCCACCAGGGATAACTGTGTTTGTTCCTTAGACAACAAGGGGAGGTTTTCTATGGGATCTTTTTTGTGAGTCATGCATCTCAAACCTTTGCTATCAGGCTATATGGTTCCCAGGAATTCTATCAAATGTATCTTTTTTCTAATGGCCGGTGGCATTGGATAAAATTTTGACGATTGATCATCTTATGCAAACAGGTTGGCATTTAGCAAACAGATGTTTTATGTGCCTACTAGCAGAGGAATCGGTGGATCACCTATTGCTTCATTGTCCGGTGGTGAGAGAGGTTTGGTCTTATTTCCTCACGCATCTAGACATCCCTTGGATCTTTCCCTGCTCCTTTCAGGGCTTCTTATCTTGTTGGTTGTCAGGGGTGTTCCCGTCGCCAGCAGGGGATGTGTGGTCTCTCCTCCCTGGGGCAGTTGTTTGGTCCCTTTGGAAGGAGAGGAATAGATGAGTATTTGAGGACTCCGCCTCGGAGACTTCCCGCATTCAGGCTAGGGTGCGCCACTTAGTCTCAACCTAGGGTTCTGTTGGGGGTGATTTGGAGGATCTGTGGAGGAATACCTTTTTCCTTTGATTGCCCGGATCTTACTTTATGTTTTGTCTTCAGCCGGTTTGTATTTTCTTTTATATTTTCCCCCGGTTCACTGTTAGTGATCCCGGGGATGTAGCTCTCTTTCCCTTCCTTTATATAGAATATTGCTTTACCAATCAAAAAAAAAGTTTTGATGATTGCCAACATGTAGTCAATAAAAACTGCTTGCATATCTGTCTTTGTAGGCATATCAATATTTTTTCTTTTGGTTATTTAAGAACTCATTGTCATGTATTAAGAACTTCTTTGCACCCACTTTCTTTGAGATTGGCCAATATAAAGCATAACCATACTGGCAAGCATATATCTTTCTACCCTCACTTGTTACTCCACTTTTATGATCTTCTGAGAAGACAAAATATAAAGTCATGATCATGTTTTTGCAGGATCTGACTTTGCACCATTTGGGACAATTTCTAGCTGGTAAATGTGCAGATTCCCCACATGAACCTCTTCAAATTCTTGACATTGTCAGGTACTAGCCAATCAATGAAATGAATGCCACAGCGGCTTTTCGTCAGGCTTTGGAGTCATGGTTGAACCCCATTCTTATCGCTCAGCTTCTAGGCAAATATATGTTCCCGAGGCCATTGTTTGATTCTGATCGTGTAACAATTCAAATCACAACCTACAAAAGAACATGTGTAAGATACTCTCAAGTTCTGAAATTTATCATTTACTTAATGTATTTACTAAATTTTTTGGAATGATTTTTGCTAAACAAAATTATTATTTTCCAAATCAAGATTGAAATTGTATAATATCTTCTGAGCCTATATATATATATCAGATCATCAGGGTATCTTTGTGCTTGATTGACACAAATTACTGTCCTCAATATTCTAAATTCACTTTTGCTATGTAGAGTAAATAATTTTAATCAAGTAGATATCATAGAAGAAAAATAATGCCATGCACGTGCAGTGCCTACTAGTACCCATATAAAAGCGGCTTATTTTGCCACTGTCTATGAAATTTCATCTAACCTGTTTTTCATCAAATTCCTCTTATATCCCTTTTCCAGATACTTCCATATGGCATAACAAGTTGAGTCTGTGCTTACTTTTCTCTTCTCTACTCCATCATCGTTCCCTTGAGTCATCTGGCAACACGAAACCAAGCGCAAAGATCTCCGGCTCACCACTCATTCTTCACGTCGGATGATCCAACCACTAAAAGGAGTTTAGGTACTGCCACCTTATCGCTCTCCCTCCCTGCTTTCTTTCCTTATTTGCTTTTTTTCGTCAAATCAATTTTTGAGTTAGTTTTATTTTTTTCCTCCTACTTTCTTGTCCCGTTCTCCAGTCTACTAAGCCTGGATTTTGTCGACAGGACCATTGGTTTCTTGTCGGTTCCGGACCGAACCATTTCTTTTTCCGTGAAACTGCCTCTCCCTTGTCGAAAAACCGATATTCTCCACTCCCCTACTCTGCTTCAAACTTCTGTTTCAGTCCAAACTAGTTATAAATTTCAACTGTTGTTTCAGTTCGCATCACAGAGAACAAGAGGAAAAAACTATTCTCGAAGACTTTGAATTTGGTGGATTTTTTAGGGCTATGGTCTGCTGGATTTCGGTTTGATTATAGAGGAGATTTGTTGACCTCAAAAGCTGTATATTTCTAGGGTTTAAGACAGTTTGTCGCTGGCCTTCTTCTTTTTTTATAGATTTGGGGGAGAAGAGAAGATTTTTTTATAGCTGAACAATTATGGTAGTTCATGGACAACTCTGTCATTTATGATGACCGGAACTCTTGAATAATCGATGCGGGTTGTGTTCTGGAAAGTCTCTCACATGCAATGGCAGATCTTGTCATGGGAATGCTGATTGAGATGTCTAACAGGTGTCTTTTGTGATTGTCCTCTTAATTTTATTATAAAATTAAACATTATCGGTTAGTTTTCTTGATTTTATAATGTTCTGTTTCATTTCAGTTTTGTCCAAACCGATTCACTTATTGAACTTGACTTGCAGAGTAGATGATTTTTTTCTGGTATGTGATAATTACATTTTTTTAAATTCGTTGGTTCTAAATCAGAATGTGGTTCGGTGATGGATCTCCTTCACATAATTGAAGTGGATTTGTACCATGTTGAGAAGCAAGCGCAACAGATAGCAGCAAATGATTTGGGGCTTATGTTAATTCCGGGAGATAATATCACTGTCTTGTTAGTAGTCACTGTGTTGGAGCAACGCCTTGAAACTATAGGAAGTTGTTTGGTTACTCGTGATAATTCTGGGATACCCACAAAGTGAATTATACGTTTTATCTGTAACTTGTATTACTTCTAGGTAAGAGGTAGACTTGTTTGTATTCTTAAGTCTTTGTAGGGCAGCCCAGTAATAAACTTTAGTTTCCTATTGAACAAAAAACACAGGACAACTCTATATAGGTAGACACGAGCTTATGAGACTTATCATGGGAGTCCTGTGAGCAAGATGTGTGATTTGTTGAGCTTCCCATGTTGGGTACACCTTAAGTGCTTGAACATGAATGCTTTAATACTTGTTCTTCTGTGTAGGGCTTCACAATGGTCATATAATGTCCAAATTTCAGTATGTCAATTGCAGGAGGATAAGAAAAAGCTGGTTTCTACCATTGCACTCCTTGTGTTGCACATCTAGGTGAACTTGGGCTGACCATTAGATGGGTCAGAGGGATCTCTTTGGCCTAACTGGAACTATTCAAATGATTCCAAGTGTATGATTTGATGCATCCTTCTAAAACTTCCTTAGCAGTATGAGAAATAATTGAAGAAAAATTCAAGAAGATCTCCTTGACTGGACTTCATGGTGGGCATTTGTGCCACATGTATGAAAAAGGCAGATAGATGGCTTCTTTGGTTCCTCCATATCCTTGCAATCTCTATGTTGTCAATTTTTGGCTAATACATGTTGCACTCACAAAATAGATACATGTTTATAATGCTAGGTGCTTGCATAGTTGCATGGCCATAATGATGTGCAGGGAATTCTTCAACCAGACATGTGGGGTGTAACATCATCAAATCGGTGAGATTGGGTTGCTCTTAGGAGTAAGAAATTCCCTTCTTGTAGCACCTATGTCTACTGCTTTAACCAGTGAAATTCTTGGAAACAATGAGTGCTTCGAGCCATACACCTCCAATATCTGTAGTTGTAGAGTTTGAGGTTTGTTTTACTTTCTTTGTACTTAGCTCCATTTAAGAACTACAATCCATTGCCAACTAAATCTTCTTTATATTTTAGTGGCGAATTTGTTGTTGTGAACAAACACCTTCTTCACGACTTAACTGAGATGGGTCTTTGGCCTCCTGCTCTGAAGAACAAGATAATTAACGAGGATGGGTCAGTCCTAAAAATCCCTGATATTCCTGAAAATCTGAAAGTGATATACAAGTATGTACATTCTATTTCGTTGTTCCATGCTAAGACAACATTGTTGCTACATTGTATAATTGTGTGTGAGAGAGCAAGCAAAAGACATTGGTTGATATGGCTGCTATATAGACCAAAGTCAGAACCAGAATATCCACGTGAACCAACCCAATTTTAGGAAGCTCACATATTTGCACTTCTATGCTTGATCCAATGTACGAAGTTTGTGGAGCTGCGAGGGGTATCATGGTTCTAATGGACACCAGCTGTATGAGCCTAATTTTTGCTTTCTTTCATATTTGTTTGTAATATTGTGAATTTTTGAGTAGTTAAGAGTTCATAAGAAGAGTAAGAAAGCACACGCCGATCTCATCTATGTTCTAGAGCTAGACTAAATAAACACACTAATGCGTCTTTCGATACAAATGAGTTCAAACATTCTAAATGATTCTATTAATTTAGATCTTGGTTGTTCTACCACCAGGCAAGCAGGTTATAGGATTTTGTTGGATTGACATACGAATACTTGATTTATACTAAATTGTATAGAGATACTTAATCATCATATAAGCAAGTTATTTCATAATTCAAAAATTATTTAATTAGATGTTTCATTTCCATGTCAAATTTGATAATGAGAAGTACACTTGCACATGCCTTGCACGTGCAGGACCAGCTAGCTGAACCAAACTAAAGAACTTAAGCAAGCCAAGAAACAAAGTGTCTCATTCTACCCCTAGCAAACAGAGTTCACTTTAAGAATGTCGAATCCAAACCAGGTAACATTAGGGAATTACCTTGACAACAGTGGGCTAGAATGTTCAAGCTTAAACCTGGCCTGAAGCCAAGTGTTCAGACCTAGCAATACAAGTGGAAATTTATTAATGACCCATCAACCCACACATTTTTGATGGATAAGGGTCAAGGTTTTGGACACATGGGTCGAATTCAGGTTTGGTTTTCTTCTCCTGTTTAAAATTGAGCCAGGCTCAAGGGAGCTTGTCTGCACCACCAGCTGACTTATGAATTTATTAATAATTGATCTAACCGAATTATCAAAATTAAAGTATGATTGATATTTTCATATTTTCAATCATACTTTAATTTTGATAATTCGGTTAGATCAATTATTAATAAATTCATAAGTCAGCTGGTGGTGCAGACAAGCTCCCTTGAGTATATATATATATATATATAGCTGACTTATGAATTTATTAATAATTGATCTAACCGAATTATCAAAATTAAAGTATGATTGAAAATATGAAACAATATATTTTTATTATATATACTAGTGGGCGGCACATGCGATGCACATGAGAGAGGGGGGGAAGGGGAGAGAAACTGGGAAGAGGGACTCTAGTGAAGGAATTTTAAAATAATTTTATTTTAAAATTTTAACTTAAAAAGATGGAGTACTGGGTTGATACTACCTATAACACATGTTCCTACTTTTCTCTTGAAAAATAGTTACAACGTAGAGAGGGTGTGTCTCTTTATTGAGAGACCAAGGAGGGAGCATGAGAGAGGATAAGGATTTGAGGGAATCGTGGAGATATTGAGGGATTATTGTTAATTGTAATTGATATTATTCAATAACCCTACTAACTTTTCTCAAGTAAAATAGGATAACATAATATCTTAATTTTTCTTATATGGAGTTATGGGCAAAATATGAAAAATTCACCTTTATACAATAAAATGGGGACTCATTAGAAATATTAGAAAAAAATCAACCAACTTTTTAACCCTGCTTCTTTCATTATTATATATATATATATATTAGGATTAAGACGCTTCTTATATAGGTTAACCCAACCTACTCTCAACCTGAGCCAACTACTTGCTCAATCTCATTGTTAAAGCACAAACTTTTTTAACTGATTACAGAGAAATTGGACATGTGGTTGGCTCAAACTGAGAGCAAGAAAGACTAGAGAGTAGGTCTACCACTCCTCTTATTTAAAAGTTGAGCCAAGCTAAGTACTTTTTAAGTATAAGGTCTCAACTAAGTCTTATATTTTATAAATGCATTGCCGGTTGAGTTGAGACAAATATAAAGCTTAGATCAAATTGGAATATCTATTACCGGGCTGGTGCGTTGGGTAGCTTTCTTTTCATTATGTGATGAGCCGGTATCTGGTCTTTGGGCCTAGCTTGTTAGATTCTGGTCCAATTGCTGGTGAAGCCGTGAAATCCTTGCATTCACCACTCTAAATTTTATAAGGTTCATCTGAAATCTTGTTTCAAAATTTTTTATTTGTTAAAATCAACTACTTTTTAAAAAGAAAAAGCTCTTAATTCTTGTATATTGTTAGTAAAGCATACAAATAAATACTTATATTTAAAGGGCATTTGTTAATGAGGGCGTGATAGGATATGCATTTAAAAAAAGTCCTGAGAAGCGGACAAGGTATGTTACCATTTGTTAACGGTAGCTGTTTGGAAATTTGAGTTTTTGACAAGGTTTTTGACAAAATTAATTCTTGCTATCATGATATTTCAAGTTTTATTATTTTTTTTAAAATGAAATTTGAAATTATTCATTTTGTTGCGTTTTTAGTCTTACGAGGTATTGCAACTGAAGGGATGAAAAACACGAGATACATATCGTCAAGACTTGGGATCTTCTCCAGTTTGTGCTACTGAGGAGACTGTCAACATTCAGTGGGAAGCGAATACATATACTTGTACACACCTGGTGCACACAAACCGATACCTTGGTAGGTGTGCATAGGGCTATGTGGCCGTTTCTCATTGAGTGTTGGCGGTCTTCTTGCCAATACAAACTAGAGAAGATCATGTGTCTATTGTCAAGTGACAAAACTGGTAAAGTAGCAAGCTTTATGAGTCTCCACAGAAGAACGAATCCTAAGTGAATCAAATGCGTCTGCCCAAATAAACTCTACAAAAACATTATTTTAATCCTATTTCAAAATAAGTTCTTATTTCCGTACAGTAAGCTCTAATTTTTAGAGTAATCTATGACTAACAAGCTTTAAAAATTTTGGGTGAGATTTGCGTAAGAACATTGTACAAGAGACGGGATGCCAATGTGAGCTTCCTACTTCACAAACATACAACTCGAATTGAATTTGAAGAATTCTACTTGCAATTTTTATCAATATTTACAAAAGAATATCAAAAATAGCTGTTGTGTTTCCCTCGACCAATTTACGCTTAATGTTGTCTAAGGCAGCCTTGGCCGCTCTGTTCTGTGCGATTTCTTTTTTGAGCCCATAAGTAGACGTCCCTACCAATTGTTCCTCCACGAAAACATCGATTTTTGTATTCTCTTCCCATTCATCTTTATCGTACCGTATTTTCAAATGATTCTTCTGACAGAACTCGAGAAGCTCAGTTACTGGATGCATCCCTAGCGTCTCTAGACTAATCATCGGCTCTAATAACCCCTTAAATACCTGTCCAAAACATACACACGTGAATTAGTTGAGATAAATAATGACCATGCTGATAATGATGACAAAGAGAGCTAGTGTCAATGAGACGGGCTAGAGGGTGATTATTTTTTGACTTTGCTACTGAGACCCCATTAGGGCCGAGACCACGAGACCATGCTCTAAGAGCATGAGATTTCAGGTGGGGCCAATTTCACCCTCACCTGAAATCCCATGCTCTTAGAGCATGGTCTCGGCCCTAGGGGGTCTCTTTTTTGAATAAGCCCGACATATTTTCAAGAGGCTTTGAAGCTTAAATTCGGCCCTATTGACACCCTTAAGAGAGAAAGAGCTACCTTCCACACAGTATCCACTGACGTATTACTGTGGATGAAAACAGCCCCGATTGTTGACTCAACGATGTTGGCGAGGAACTTCGGCGTATCGACAAGCCCATTCGAGTGGACGGGATATTCCAATATTGCTTCACTAAACTCTCGGATCTGTATAAATTTATCAAGGTTATTTGATCAAAGCTAATCACAATTTGAGTTTTATATAGATTAACACTCCCTGAACTGCTAATTAAACACAGTCTGGGGTATGAAACTATGGCTGATCCTAACAAGTTTAAGAATAAGCCAATAAAAAGAACTTTTTATTTTGTACTCGTACTCAAATTGTACGTTTTGAATTTTGCAAATCCCACTTTCTCTACTGCATGCACTCTCTCCTTTGGAGGCAAAAGACGTGCTAGCCCTACTAGGAAGAATGGGATTTGGTCTAGCCCTTGCCGGACCAAATCCCTCTTACCCTCATCCCACAGGTCAACATGTGGCCCTTTTAACACCTTTAACCGTGGTTGAGATTCACAAACCCTAATGATTCAGATAGATGAATCTGGTGCATGAACAAACAAATCATGTTATATATATGAAACTGTTACAAAGGAAGACGAGCGAGTATGCTGAGTAGGGTTCTTACCTGTTCCTGAATGTGAGCCGCCTTGTGGCGTAAAAAGTGATGCAAGCCGAGTTTAATAGCAACGCGCGCGAGTTTGTGGTTATCGACGTTGGCTGCACGGAGTCGTGTTAGAGCTCCGGATGAGAGGTCCGGATACAAGAAGAACAACTCGGTTGATATCAACAAGTGGAGAACCGAGTCACCCATGTATTCCAGGCGAGCATAGGACGAGGAGGGCTTCACCGGATAGTAGAAGGATGCATGGGTGAAAGCTTCTTCTAATAAATTTGGATTTTTAAATTTGTATCCTAAAATCTCTTCTACTCCTTCTAGACTCGGTGGTGGATCGGTGTTCAACTCGGACTCTTGTAATAATAAACAAGAAAGAGGAGGAGATACCACTTCTTCTTCTTCATCATCAGCTACTGCCATTATTCCTCTCTCTTAGGACTTCAACAAATACAGATACAGGGAAAGAGAACCATCTCCTGAGCACGATCCTCTTATTAAACAATGGAAGAAAACTGGAAAGTAGATATGAAAGGGGATTCTAACGTGGAGTGCCGTTTTGGGGTGGGATTTGAAGTTTGACTTTTTCCTTTTACTTCCTTAACTATCTTTTGATTATTTAAAATTATTTATAGTATGCGAGTAAGGGCTGAACCACGTACCATGCGTGAATCTTGCATAGAGATAGCGAAGGGAAATGTTGATGGACCCTGTATTTTTATGGGCCCCACTTAAGTGATTTTTGTAATGAGAAAATTGGAAAATGCATAAGTCTTGGGGGCTCAGGTTCGTGCCCTAATTGGAGATGAACCTATGCCCAACTCTAGGACGATTTCAAAACTCATGGTCATGAGGACAATTTCAGAACTCGTGGTCATGATTACGATTTCAGAACTCGTGCCCATAATAACGGACACCGAACTTGTACTTTAATTGAGGACGAGACCGACTTTAAAGATGAAAGTATCAAGAGGTGTTCCATTTACACTTGGGTTAAGTGAAAAGTTCTGACTTAGCATTTAATGTTGGTCACTTCGAACCGCTTTCGGCCAAACCGACCTGAGAAGAAGTAGGCTTATACGTTTGACACGTATGAAGGAAGATTTGTCTGACATATTTGTTAATGATCACAAAAGAGGATGCATGGCCATTTATGGGCATGAATGGAGATACACACCTAAGTCTATAAATACCCCAAGACCCTCAGTAAGAGAGGACTACTGAAAATCGACAAATTTTCCACTCAAAACCAAACCACTAAGAGCAAAGGCCCTAACTCATACACTCCCAACTTCTATCTTAATTAATTTATTGTACTTCATCTTCTTCATATACTGACTTCATCATCGGAGTGCTTTGACAAGGCGAACCCCCCTTTCTTCATCAAAAATCGACGATCTTTGCTACCACCTTATTCCTTCTACTAATTACTACTAATGAAAGTCAGGGACAGGGTGGTCAACGTGGAAGTCCAGGAGCAATTTTAGGGAATGAACAACTACGTTTAAAGAGGTTTTCTCACAACTCTTCACATTCTTCACAACTCTTCAATGGATAAAGGAACTGTTCCCACCACGCCTCTTCTTTCCCTCTTCTTTTTTTATCTATCTTATTTAAAAATCAACCAATCCAAACAACTATTTGAGGAGAGAGATGCCACCTATTCGCCACACAATTGTTTGGAGGTATATGCATTGATTGGAAGTCCCCTTTTCAATGATGGATGCAATGCAGTGGGAGTCTCTCCTGTGGGAAGCAATGCAACTATTGGCATTTTGATTATGAAGGATGCGGTTGATCGTGGGGACGTATCTGTTCGATAGGGGAGACACCCCTACCCCCTCTTTAAAAACCCCTCACAACATGAAAGCATAAAGCGAGATCTGATTTTGGAAAAATCATCTTCATTTGATCAAATATATATAATAAGTGTCGTGGAATAGAATGAAATTATTGGGATTGATTTACATTCAACAAACAAGGACCGGTTAGAGTAGGGACACCAATGAAGATTGGAAGGAAGATTTGCCGATAAGGTTGAGGCGGGATTATTTCTGAGCTTGCTGATTGGTTTCATTCGGGGTTCCCATTTGAAGTATAAACAGGTGAAGGCAAGGAAGAAACCATACCATGTATGATCTAGAGACGAAATTTATTCGCAGTTAACAACACGGATAGGGATGCTGAATTGGAACATGATATCAAATCTTTCCCGTGTTGTTAACCATTTTCAGAAAATCTCATACAGGCAAATGTATTTACTACGTTAGACTCCTATGTCTCAAACATCATCCCCTCTCCGCATCCTAAGTTGTACCCAACAGTTTGTATCCCACATCACACCCCTCATCCTTTTAGTTCATTTAAAAAGCCACAAATGATTGTTCCTTTGTAGTATACAATGGCTGCCTTAAGTACTGTGAAGAAATTAGCCATGCTTATTGTTTTTTCAAAAAACTAATATGCGTTTGTTCAGGGTTTTCGTTTGCTGTACTTTAATTTTTTTTTCCGTACAATACCATGCAACCGGACCATTAAACACTCATGCACATAGGAATACATTGAGTTGAACTCCCAGAAGTGTTCATTTTCATTGATATGGAATTTTTATTTGTTTGGCCACTCTTTTAGATGACTCTTAGCATCAAGATTTGACAAACATTTACCAAGGAGGACCTACATCGTGGATGTCTAAGCAACGGCGTTGTTAATGGTGGCACAGATACGTTCATAGACCAATAAACATGATTTCTAGGCTATTGCCAAAATAAGCTCTTATTCCACCATAGTCCACCAAATGAATGATTGTGATTGATGAATAATGGATGCAAGGGGTATGTGATCTATCTCAGCATCCATATTTTTCCTTACATATGCTAGAGCTTGAGATGCAATGTAATGAATTGATGGAGTGTTAATGAAGGTGTTGGTGAAGCCTATTGATGCAAGGTTATATTTTTAAGATACCCAATGGGTTTTGAGGGTCATGGAAATAATGGTGTATTCTTTAGGGACTTTGCTACTGAGATCCAAAAGGGTCGAGACCGTGCGCAGATGCACGGGATTTCAAGTGGGGCCCATGTTCACATGGTAGGCCCCACTAAAACCGTGCATCCATGAACGGTCTTGGTGGTCTCGGCCCTTCTATGGTCTCAAAATCATTTCCCATTCTTTAGGGTATTAGTTGAGTAAAGAATATATTGAACATACAATATATTTCAAAAATGACTAAACTTAGTTTTCTTAAGGGGAGAAGCAAATTAGGGTTATCATTATCATTATTTTCATACAATTAATTTTATTTTTGTATTTCCGTGCATCGCACGGGCTTCTTGCTAGTCAACTTGAATTCAAGGATCAAACGACACGTGGAGCTTCCAGGAAATTCTCTCACAAAATTGGCGCCATCTTTGGGAATATCTTAAACGACTCCCAACTTTGCATACCCTTTTCTGCTTGCTCATCATGGCAGACCAAGTTCAAGTTCCCCTTGCCAAAGATGTGATCAGACAACAGGTTGGTTTGGCCACACAAGCCACCCCTGTTTCTGTACAAACTATTGGACAAACTTCCAGACAAGTGCCTGCCGAGAGAGATGCATTATGGAATGCATCCAGACAATCCCCTCCTGAAGGAAACATATCTCAAGCCGATCAAATCATCACACTGTTGTAGAAATAGTAGGAGGATATGATTCTACAGCAATCCACGTTGAATCGGCTAACAAGCATTCAAGAGACATTCCAAGAAAGGCTAGAGGCCTATGAGCACGACATGTATGAATTTGAGCAAGAGCTTTCTCTGGTTTCGAGGACCCATCCTTATAATCCTCAGCACCCAGATTTCTAGCCATCTAATCGAGGCAGACCACGAGGAGATCTTTCACCTGGTAGGAATGTGAGGCCAGAGTCCCCAAGACGAGACACTCGACGACAGCTTATATTCTCGTCCCCTCCAAGAGGTCCAATGGCACGGGCAGCATCCCCACCATTTCAAGGCCACCACGGCAGAAGGTTCATGCTTCGTTCTCCTCCTCGTGATATGAACCAACCCCATTCTCCCCCTTTTCAGTATGCTCATGATGAACTATGGGGTCAGGCTTTTTATGGAAGTCAAGGGGCATAGACAACCCCAAGTGATGTGGAGGCTATGATCAATGCTCATGTCAGACGAGCAAGTGGAAGTCAGTGGACCAGATCGCTCAAAAAGTGAAAAGGGATGTCGAAAGTTATCCCCTCTCCGCACGAATCAACCAGGCCATCACGCCCTGCAAGTTTGTGACACCAAACTTCACTATATTCGACGGAAGGACTGATCCAGTCGATCATCTGTTCCAGTTCAGTCATGTCATGGCTCTTCGCAATCCAGATAATGTCTTCCTGTGCAAAGCTTTTCCAGCCAGTCTGCAAGGGTCAGCGTTGAGATGGTTCTGTAATCTGCCCTCCGGGTCAATACGAGTATGACGAGACTAAGGTTAGTCTTTATTGATCGTTATACATCTAGTAGGAAGAAGAAGATAGACGTAGACTCACTCTTCACCTTGAAGATGAAAACCATGAAATCTCTCAGACTTCGTCCAACGATTCAGTGAGGAAGCCCTGAACATTGATGAAGTTTGAAAAAATCCAATAAACCTCAAATCAATGTTTGAGTTGAGCACTCACAAGTTCAAGGGGAGGATTAGGTCTCCCTATAAGTCTATCTACCATTTTTAATATTTAAGAATTAAATTATGAATTAAGGGATGATGAACTTAAAGTGTTGAATAAGGGAAACAAGCAAACCACAACACAAGCAATTTTTATGTGAAAACCCTTCCGGGAAAAACCACGGGACCTAGTTCAGCAATGAGAATCCACTAAGACAAAGAAACAAATACTTACAAGACTTGAACTCTACTCAACCAGACTCGACTTCCTTGATCCTCAGTACCTAGTCCTCCACGCCTTCGAAAGCAATCACTATCTCGCAAGCCTCGCAATCTACCACAGTAGGATGTTCTTCTCTTGTGTCTCGATAACCATGATCTCCACAATCGATCTCCGTCAATGACGGCTTCAGATTCCACCGATCAAATCACTCTACCACGATCGTTCTCGGATCGATCTCTTTCACAAAGGCTCTGAAACACTCCGACCAATTTGTTCTTTCCAGAACAGGTTGATGGTTTGATTAAAATAAAATCCTAGATGGATTTCATCAATAGGAAAGTCCAAGCAAGCAATAATGGAACATTGGCTTGCAAATTTTAGGATAGAAGAGAAAATAATAAAGGGGAGGAGAGAAAAAACATACGGAGTTTCTATGAACTCTAGAGATACACTAATACCCTCTCAATACTCCCCAAAAAGTCCTCCTCCACGGACTAGAAGGGTTCCAATTTATAGAGAAGCAAGTCTCATAAGTTAGAAGTTGCTAAAAACCGAATTAGAAAGAAAAGAAGCAAGTCTCATAAGTTAGAAGTTGCTAAAAACCGAATTAGAAAGAAAATTCCATATCAGGGTCGACCTTGAGTACTTTGGGTCGACCCAAGTGTGCACTTCGGTCGACCCAAGTGCCACTTTGGGTCAACCCTCAAATATCTCATGTTTTGGATTTTTTTTTTCTCATACAAAAAGTTTGAGGGTCAGGGTTGACCTTGAGGTGCAGTTTTAGCATTTTTCTTCCTTTTAATCCCTAATGCTTTGCTTCACTTGGTCTAGGCTTTTTGGAATCATTTTCTATGATTTTGGGCATTTCTATATGAATGAATTTTGGTCTTCTAGGTCTCACTTACCATCCCAAAACTTGAGTCATTCTTGGGTAATGATTCTTCATGCTTTATCATGGCATCTTCTTCGTTTTTCATCGAACCGAATGATGTGACCTAAGGAGTATTATACCCACTTTTGGACTCGAAATTTAGTCAACAAAAAACCATAACTTTACAATCTCCCCCTTTGATTATTTCGAGCCAAAACCAAATTGAAGTACATGACTTGACAAAAACTCACCCAAACACATCAAATGGTGAATTAAGGCATTACATGACTCCAACACACTTACATGACACCAATTGACAAATAAACTTAAATGAAGACACTGAAGCTCTTGTCAAGTAAGATCTGTCTGCTACAACCTTGCACCTGCACATGCTCATAAATAAAACACCAAGTGAAGTATGTATGGAATCTGAAAATAAATAACTACAGTAACCACAGGTATTGCAAGGAATGTACTGAACTAGGGAAATAATACCCTAACATTCTCCCCCTTTTTGGCACAATTGTCAAAGGTAGTTATGAAGCCAATATCACAAAGAATATACCATTTTAACACATGTGTAATATCAAGGCAATCACAATACAACCAATTAAATGCAGACAATGTGGGGACTAAAGAGTGGGGAACAAAATAGCAATATAAAGCACAAACTCTCCTGTAGGGGGATCCGGATAAAAATTTATACGGAAACTGGATTCCTTAGATCTTAATACCATAGAAAGCATCAAAATTATTAAGATTTTTAGTCATATCACCTCGGTGAATGCTTTTCACCGGTGAAGCTTAAATCCACTCGAATCGTCAGAACTCTTTATAAAGATTTCTCCGAAAAAATACTAGAAGCTCGATCCTTATTCTTCGCTATCCCCATGAAGCTTTAGAATCTCATTTGGAATTATAAAAGCAAAAGGAAGAAGATGGAGTAATGGTATAGACCTTTTATCACAAAAAATACTAAGGTTCAAAACCCTAGATTTGCAAAACCCAACTTTGGACCACCTAGTAGCTCACGAAAATCCCTAGGGGTATCCCCTAGGGCTCACGGTGTGGAGAGAGAGAGGAGAGGAGAGAAAAAATTCTGGAGAAAAGTACTTAATGGTCTAGGGTGTTGGGGTATATATAGACTAGGATCTTATCCTAATCCTACTCAAACTTGATATTATCTAGTAGGATTTATTAATTAATAATAATTCTTATTATTAATTAAATAAACTCCTACTTAATCTATAACTACTTTAGTTATAATAATCCTACTAATTAAAGAGTCCTTATTATAAGAGGATTCCTTAATTAACAGGGATAAGTCAACATCCTAACTCAAAGAAGGAAACCTAGTCGAACTAGGAGACTAACACCAAGGGGGGGCGTGAGCTTCTATGGGACGTGGATTTTGGGGAGTTAAAACTCCCTTTTGTAATCTAATTACAATTACATCTTAATCCTTAATGCAATCCAACCATTGGATTTAAATTTCAGAATTAAAGGAATTATATTTCAACAATTATTCAATTTAAACAAATCCTAATCCAATTAGGATTCCTCAAGTGGGTGCCCCACCCTAAGGTTTAAACTCATGGACTTTGGCCCATATTAAAGGTCCATTTTAATGGGTTTATGGATATGGGTCAAACCCATTTCCCCTTTAATTATGTTAATTAAATAATTGTTAAAATAATCCATATGTTTAAATTAACAATTAATTTAAATAATAGATTAACTTTTAATCAATTTAATTAAATGATTAACTTTTAATCACTTAAAATAATTGATTAACTTTTAATCAATTATTGAGCTTGTATTTCTTATGTTAGCACCTCCACATATTGCTCTGGGATATTCTGACCCTGGCTTACCCAATGTTATCCCATTGACCCTAAACGGGAATTACATCGGAATTGCAAATGACGTGAGATATCCATGTTGCAATTGAATCCCAGTGTATGAACATTAACCATTACGGATCCCACCACATGAACTTTTAAATTCGATTTATCCTTCGAAATACATTATCTTTAATAGACCTTCGAGATTGACATACTATCTAACCCATAGCCCATTGCAAATCATTCGGGTTTCCAAGACTTATGATTAAGCCATGAGAAACAATTTCTCATGAAAATCATTTTTGAGAAAATCTTTTTATAAGTATAATACTTTTTAATAAAAGCATATTTCAAAACTTATTTTGTCTTCAAAATCACTTGCGCAGGATTTGAACTTAATCAACTGTCTTACCCGGAACTTGGATAATCTCTCAAATTAATGAGCATGGATTTCTTGTTTGAAATTCATCATGACTCGAACAACTTTTTGAATATCCAACTGTCACTGTATTGTATTCCCTAAATTAGAAAATACGTTGGTGGAATCAAAACAGTCAGATCACCGCTCAGTCATAGATGAACTCATCAGATCTAAGGATCATCAAAACCATTCAATGTGAATGAGAAACCAACTATCTGATAGTATGTTTATGCAAGAAGTCTTTCATTGAATGCAATCAGTCAGTGTACATTTAAGCACCCATATGCTGATGTGTAGTCTCCACTACAATAGTTCGAGATAGAACTACACCTCAACGTATTGAGAACATCTTAGCATTCTGGCAACCATATAAGTGAGGTGCCCAGCTCACCCATAACTGTGACTATATAAGGTATAAGGAACCGAAAATCTGTCTGTGATAATCTATTCACATAACTTTTCTACAATATATCCTATGGATCTTTATCAATATCTCATATCGTATAGATCATCTCATGATCATGGTCAATTACCCATAATGAATACACAATAGATTAAGAAGAAGCATTTATTAATCAAATTAATAAGGTTCAACAATCTAAATGACTTTTCTAGGCATCATGTCTAAAATCCCCCTCAATAACTCAACTTGATCTTCTCCCCCTAAGATCAAGAACACCACCAAAATCAGGGCACAAATGCTAGAAAGGCTCATACCAACCAATAAGGAAACACATAATAATAATACTAAAAAGGTATCATGTGCCACACAAACATGCATCAAAAGCATTACAAGCAATAGCAATTTGAAATTACAAATCCAATGAAAAATATGATTAGTTAGTCCGACTGAGGATACACATCTAACTAAATCTCACGGAATGCTAAAGCATAGCCAATTCACTTAGTCATATTTAGTGAATAGCTCAAAAGTGAAGCATTATGTGTGTAGTGGAGGTCTGACAAGATACTAGATCAAGGTTTCTTTCCCTTTCCAAGGATATGACATTAACCACTAAGGGGACTCCTGGAGACATAAATCTTAGCAGTCAAACCTAGTTAGATCCAGATATGCTGATTTTTTTTTACATTTTGGTGCTCATTTATCTATTTTATTTGACTCAATATTTTTCTTTTACTTTTGGTCAAATACCTCCAAACTTTGTAAGATTTATTTTGATGTTCTTTATTTGAACATATCTTTTCATACAATGATGGCTTTCACACTATCTAGGTAGGTAGTCCTGACTATTGGCAATATGGGTTTTCATTCTAGCAACCCAAATAAATAACTACTGTCCGCATAGGTAGCAATTACATGATGTTTACATCCAATAGTGACTTTCACACTAGCCCAGTAGGTAGCCCTTTTCATTGCAATAATTTTTTTTTTTGCTCATGGAGGATACACAAAATAGGGATGACTAACAATATGGTCATTCTAGATTGGTCATCCAAGGTCACACTTTTGGGATAAGTCAAACACCTACAAATTAGGAATTAGACCTCTCAACAGAATCAGTTAGAGTGAATGTGAAAGTGTAAAACATACACACATGAATAAGTCTCTAACTATGCAAGATAAAACTAGTCTAATTTTCAGCCTAACCAAGAGACTATGAAGATGATATATCATTAATCAGCAACAAACTCATGTTCAACCCTGGACAAGTATAGAAATAAAGATCACACAAGGAATGCAGATCATGCAAGTCAAACAAGGGGAACATGAATAAAATATTTTTGGATTTTATAGTTTTTTAATGTTTTTGGATTTTTCTAAATAAAGAAAATAGAAAAACAAACCAAAACAAATAACAACTAGTAAAAACAATAAAATCTACTAGTATATACAAGTAGTATAGCACTAGGACAAGATATAACAATACTAGCATACCCTAGGCTATGACAGGCAAGGGCTAAGTGAAGCCCTTCTGGCCTTCCTTTCTTACCCAAACGATTTTAGCAGTTTGATTGACCCTTTGGTCTCTAACCGTAGGTATAACCTTTTATCTCTTCTTCTTGTTCCTCTTTTTCTAGGATTGAGTCTTAGAATTATGGCGGGCATTATGGTTCTCCCCATTACCTCTTTTATATCTAGCATAAGGAGTGTCATGACCATGCCAGTGTCTAGAGTTGTGAGTAATTTTCATCACATCTTTACCAAAACTCCTAGACTTCTCCACTAGGACCTCAACTCTCATTTGAAGATTCTCATTAAGATTATTTTAGTTCTCAAAATCATGATTGGGCATTCTTCAAAGTTTAGGACATCGAGGCCTAATATGACCCTTCACTCCACATTTATAACATGTAGGAGTGAATTTCTGAGTAGAAGAGTCTTTTCCTTTAGTAGGAGGGTGCCTTTTAGCACCAGACTCAGTGTTTGAGATAGATGGAGTTCCCTTCACATCTCCACACCTCTGATTTTACTCAAAATCAGCCAACTTGAGTTCAAGACTTGTCTTTTCATCAAGACAAACATGCAAATCAGATTCAAGAAGCTGAGTCTTGACAAGGAGGGAAACCTTCTCTTCTTCAAGCTGCGACACAAGAGCTTTCAACCCTGAAGCCACTTGGTCTAAAGCATCTCTTTCCATTTCAAGATATTTGACATTTTTGGTCATGGAAAACTAAACCTTTTTCAGCTTTAGGCATTCCTGAAATAACTCATCATAGGCTACCTCAAGGTCTCCCTCAGACTCTGAGTCATTCTGACTCTCCTCATCCTCACCATCACTATGGTGTTGGTCACTCACACCATTTGAAGAAGATTCTTCAACCCCAAATAAAGATACAGTGAAGGCTATATAACCTCTAGTCTGCTCACAAGAAGAACTATCTAATTCCTCAGATTCAAATTCACTGTCATCCCTTGCCTTGCCCTTAAATCTTTTCTTATTAGAGCGCTCAACGGCAATATGGTCATATCATTGGCATTCATAGCATTGAACACCTTGGGCTTTCTGTCAGCACTTTTAAGATGTTTCTTGTTTTCAAAGTGCTTTGACTTAGGTTTCTCAAAAGATTTTTATCCTTTCAGATTAAATCTCTTATTAAATTTTATAAATTTTCTGAATTTTTTTGCAAATAAAGTCAACTCTTCTTCATCATCCTTAGATTCATTATCTGAACCATCTATGAATTCCTTGACGGATTTCAAGGCAATAGATTTTGGTTTCTTAGATGGGTTCAGATTTAACTCATAGGTTTTGAGATAACCAACCAACTCTTCAATTTTGAGAGCATCAACATTTTTGCTCTCTTCAATGGCAGTAACCTTCGATCGAAATCTCTCAGGTAGAGATTTTAAAATTTTTCTAACAATTTTGGACTCAGGAATTTTTTCTCCTAGGTTAAAAGAAGAATTAACAATGTCACTCAGATCAGTATAAAAACCATCAAAAGTTTCATCATCATTCATTCTCAGATTTTCGAATTTAGAAGTAAGGATTTGAAGTTTGGAGATCTTGATTGTTGTAGTCCCTTCATGGATAAGTTTAAGAATGTTACATGCCTCCTTCGAAGTGTCACATTTAGAAATACGTTGAAATTCTTAGGGTGTGACAGTAGTGAAGATTGCATTAAGACCCTTATTGTTCCATCTACAACATTCAAGATCTACATTGGTCCATTCAGAAAAAGGTTTATGGATGGTTTGGTTATCTATGGTCTTTTTTTGATGGGTCCAACCTTGTTCAACAGAGATCCATACTCTCTCATCCAAGGATTTTAGAAAGACTCTCATATGAGCTTTCCAATAGGCATAATTGTTTCCATCAAATAATGGAGGACAAGAGATGGATCCTCCATCTCTTTGGAGATTCATATTCATCGAAAATATGAGACAAGATCACACTAATAAATTAGTGAACCCGCTCTGATACCAATTGAAAAAATCCAGTGAACCTCAAATCAATGTTTGAGTTGAGAACTCACAAGTTCAAAGGGATGATTAGGTCTCCCTATAAGTCTATCTACCCTTTTTAATATTTAAGAATTAAATTATGAATTAAGGGATGATGAACTTAAAGTACGGAATAAGGGAAACAAGCAAACCACAACATAAGCAATTTTTACGTGGAAACCCTTCCAGGAAAAACCACGGGACCTAGTCCAATAATGAGAATCCACTAAGACAAAGAAACAAATACTTACAAGACTTGAACTGTACTCAACCAAACTTGACTTCCTCGATCCTCAGTACTCAATCTTCCATGCCTCCGAAAGCAATCACAATCTCACAATCCTCGCAATCTATCGCAGTAGCATGTTCTTCTCTTGTGTCTCGATAACCACGATCGATCTCCATCAATGATGGCTTCGGATTCCACCGACCAAATCACTCTACCACGATCCTTCTCTGATCGATCTCCTTCGCAAAGGCTCTGGAACACTCCGGCCAATTTGTTCTTTCCAAAACGGGTTGATGGTTTGATTAAAATAAAATCCTAGATGAATTCCATCAATGGAAAAGTCCAAGCAAGCAATAATGGAATATTGACTTGCAAACTCTAGGATAGAAGAGAAAATAATAAAGGGGAGGAGAGAAAACAAATATGGAGTTTCTATGAACTCTAGAGATAACCTAATAGCCTCTCAATAATCCCCTAAAAGTCCTCCTCCATGGACTAGAAGGGTTCCAATTTCTAGAGAAGCAAATCTCATAAATTAGAAGTTTCTAAAAGATGCATTAGAAGGAAAATTCCATATCAGGGTCAACCCTGAGTACTTTGGGTCGACCCAAGGGTGCACTTCAGTCAACCCAAGTGCCACTTTGGGTCGACCCTCAAATATTTCGTGTTCTGGATTTTTTTTCTCATACAAAAAGTTTGAGGGTCAGGGTCGACCCAAAATTATTTTCTATGATTTTGGGCATTTTCATATAAATGATTTTTGGTCTTCTGGGTCTCACTTACCATCCTAAAACTCGAGTCATTCTTGGGTGATGATTCTTCGTGATTTATCATGGCATCTTCTTCGCTTTTCATCGAACCGGATGATGTGAACTAAGGAATACTATACCCACTTTTGGACTCGGAATTTAGCCAACAAAAAACCATGACTTTACAAAATTGAAGATGGAAGCAACATCGCGGCATTTAAGAATGCGCTGCCAATCAGATCCAAGCTATACGAATCCATTGCTCTCGATCATCCCCGACGTCTGGATGAATTAATGATCCGTGCAGCTAAATTCGGAGGACTTGAGGATGAACTCAAGTCTCGAATCAGGCCAAGAAGTGCAGTAGTTGAAACCATGGCGAGGGCAGATGGAGCATCCACCTCGGGGAAGTAGCCAAGGTATGTCTCCTTAGATGACAAAATATCATCTCGGTTTCGTTGGAAGTCAACTTCTCCCATCTTTTGTTGCTTTAATTAAATTTCTAGGGCTTTATAGAATTAAAATTGAGAAGATTAATATACGGAGGAGATGTGAGGTGGCTGATTTTAGGGACTGAAGTCTGGCAACCATAGCCTGAGGTTGCCGGGCTCTTTAGGATGAAGAGGAAGAAGAAGATAACGGGTATTAATGTCTTTTTATTTTTCTTTTAATATATAATTAAGATTAATCAGTGTATATTATATTTTGGCGTATGGCGAGCAAAATATGGTTTGCGCGTAGCAACACCCTAGTTTTATATGTAACAGTCATTAATTTAGACTTAACTGCATTTAACTAATTAACATTTTGTCAAGTGTCCCACAATATATATTTTTAATGCTTGTAGGTAAGGCGACATTCTTTAGTTCTCCCCGAGTCTCCTGTTGACCTAAGATCCTCACGTTGTTTATTAGTGAATTTCAAGAGAAAGACTGTTTCACTCGGACACGTCAATAAAAATACAACACTATTTGTCGATTCCTATAGCGTCATTGTAGATGAAGTCTATGATATCTATTCAGATTTGTATGATGCAGAAGAGACACTGGGAGATATTACACCCGGTATATTATTACTTAAGCCCAAACCTTTTACATAGTTTTTTTTTTTATTTTTCTCATGTGTAATTTGTTTTTTTTATTCATTACTTGGTTATTTATTTTTCATCATTTTCAAATTTACATACATAACTAACAAGTTTGGACTTGAAGTATATTATAATGGTTGGATGTTTAAAGTACTGATTAGATTTTTGAAGTGTATTGTGATTTTAGGGTATTTGAAATGATGCTTTAGTGTTTCTTATGCAAGGGTGGAGCCAGGAGGGGCCATGCCCCCCCCTCCAAATATTTTGCAAAACCTACATGCAGTAGTATGTAAAAGAGGGTCCCTCAAAAGTTTTTAATTTTTTTACTATGGTTGGCCCCCCAATTTTCTTTGTCTTATATTATATAGTCCCCCCCCCCCCCCCAATTTTTTTTGTCATATATATAATGGACCCCCCAATGGAGTCCCGTTATGCCCTTGAGGTTCCCACATATCCCTATTGACACCCCTTAACTATGATTAAAATACACCCACTCTTAGGGTTGACATACTTATCCTTGGTTTTAGAAAAAAATATTAAATTATTTTAACCTTATGAGTTAGTAATTAAGGTTTGAAAATAAATTTTAAAACCAAGGATAGGTGGGTGAATCTTAACCACAGTTAAGGGGTATTAATATAGGGACACGTGGCGACCTCAAGGGCATTACCAGGAAAAAAAATTCTCAAAATAAAAAAAGTACCCCAAAAAAAAATTTCTTGAGGGCTACGCCCCCAAACACCCAAATTTCATACCTCAAATCCATTACTTTTTTATACTTGTATTTCGGCCCCCCCAATGAAAAATTCCTGGCTCCGCCCCTATTCTTATGTACCGTGGTGGTTCGGTTTTGAAGTGATAGTAGAATATATCTTATGTAGTGTTTCTTATGTAATGTGGTGGTTGAGTTTTAAGTGATGGTTTAGTGTTTCTTATGTACTATGGTGGGTTTGTATTAAATTTATTGAAAGGCATTACAAGTGTAGGTGCAGGTGCCGTTTGGTTGAAAAAATAATTTTTTTTTTCTGAATTATTTGGAATTACCACAGTCAAAGACCGTTGTTTTTATTAAAAAAAAATTATAAAACGACAATTTAAGATTGTTGCTTATGACAAAAAAAAAAAGATATCGATTGTGGTTTATTTGTACATAAACCATATTTTCCATTCATTGGAACAACCACGGTCAAAGACTGTTGTTTTTGGTAAGAAATTTATTTATGTAAATTTGTTAAAATGACGGTTGAGGGGGAAAAATACCAGAAAGGACACGCGTCAGCTACAGCTCCGCACACGCTCTGGTTTACCGGTAGAAGGTTGGAGTGGATGGTGTGACACCCTGACCTGTACTCCGATGGTAAAGTAAGTAGATGTAGAAGATGATGAACAGTAAACACTGAAAGAGGCACTGAAAGTTATGCAAGCACTGAACAAGTATTCTCTGAAGTACGGCAAAAAACGTGATTAAAACGTGATTAAAACGTGATGAAAACGTGATCTCAAGCACTAAAAATCACAGGGTATTTATAGGGTAAGGTTGGTATGGCCATCGATGACCATGGATGGCCATAGGTGTCCATCCCACGTGTTTTGCACTCATTGCCAAATATGTCAGACATACCTGTCACCTGTTGCATCACACGTGAGAGCCTCCTATGAGTCCAATCGGACGGGATCGGATAGTACGCAGAAGTGACCAGCATTAAATGCCAAGACAGTGCTTTCGGCACACAACAGTGTTTTCGGCACGCCTGTCAGAATTATGGATCGCCTCCAGATCACTTCCTCCTACGAGTCGGTCTCGTTGTTGACTCGAGCTCGGTTACGGTGTAGATGTCTTAGAATACAGCCAGGACATCGTTGTCGGTGAGACAACGGACTCGTTGTTCATGTAACGACAAAAACGTTGTCAAGAGTACAACGGTTACGTTGTGCTTTAGACAACGAGCACGTTGTCAAGCCACAACGGAAACGTTGTTCTACAAGAAAACAAAGACGTCGTAATGCGCACAACGGGAACGTTGTGCATCAGACAACGTGTGATCCCTCTATTTTAAGCACGTGACCCCAACTCGTGTCCACGTGTCACTTTCGTGAACAAAACAATAAAAACGAGCTCGTTCTCCAACGCTAAGTTAATTTTACGAATTTTATCCGTTACAATTTGCCCCTTTATGATGCTTGAAACGTAGTTCGAAGCGTCATAAACGGACAAAAAGATCATACCTGACACTGCTCCAGAAGATGTAACGTTGCGTGCTTAAAACGCTCGCTGAGAAGGTCGACCGTTCACGCCAGCTGGTTGCGCGTGCGAACCGTCACGTCTCTTTAATGTGGACAGGCTGTCATCACTGCCGATTCGAATTTCAAAATGCTTTAATAACTCTGACGGTTACTCTCTTTTGGTGAAAAGACGATCATGCCACTGCTCTTCTCCACTTTGACACAGGTGTACGGCTCTGATGAAGGGTAGTGATGTAGTTTCACACATCTGAGATGCTTATAAATCTCCATCGAACGCACCTTCTCTTTCACCCTGTTCCCTCAAGTACTGTTACTCTGCCAAATTTTTTTCTCAAACGAAAGTTCATCTTCCTCAAGCTCTCAACAGTCTCTCAGTCGTCTTCTGTTCGGTACGCTCTTCACCCTTTTCCTTAATATTTCTTACTGTTTCTCCCTCTCTCTCTTCTTCTCTGGTTCTTGAGTGATTCTGCTCTGTGTACTCCTCCATGTTCTGTTCACTGTTCTTGTTCCTTTTCGCTGTTTCTTCCAACTACTATGGCTGCCAACATTCCCGTAGAACCCGCTAGGTTAGAGGAAGTTAGAGGCCCTACTGAAGATGAGGCCAGTTGCACAGGTAGCGCACCTCATGGTGCCTACATCGAACAATCCTCAGCTCTGCGCCAGCACCAGTTGGCACATCTGAACCACTACAGGGAACGTTTCGACTTCCCTTCCAACGTCAATCTCCACTTCAAACGGGATGACGCTATCATTGATAAGCGTTCTGCCTGTACCGTTGTCTACCTCTCCCAGCTCGAGGCTGGTCTCCGCTTCCCTCTCCATCCCGTCCTGGACGACGTTCTGTCCACCCTGCAACTCGCACCGGGATAAATGCATCCGAGCTTTCACAAATACATGTCCATGATGATCAAATTCATCAAAGACGGTTACCCAATAGAAGCTAGGCATCTATTCCACTTCTGCCATGCTGTCAGATGCCGAGGCACTGACGATGGTTTGTTCTGCTACTACTCGTGGAACAAGAAACCTCGACATCCAGAGCTCGTCTCAGGCATACTCGATAGAGAAAGAGGGTGGAAAGCCACTCCTTTCGTTGTCTCTGGCGGTTGGAAGGCAGAGAATTTCACGGTCCCCAATGTCTTCCGAGCGGAAGCAGGTATACTACTACGGTCGTCCGTTGTCCATTGTGCACCACTATTCTGACTCTGTTTTCGTTGTACGTTGTATGCTTTCGTCCTGCTGACTCCCGTTGTACTCATTCTGCTTTTTTCTGTGTGCAGTTGACACAAAGAAGATCCCATATAAGAAGTTGGCCCCAGAAGAAGAAGGCCTCCTTACCAATATCAAACGTGTTCGAGGTGGGGAATACATCCGGTGGCAATCACTGGAGCCTGACACGTGGGTCGCCTTCAGCATTCCTACTGCAACTGCTCAACGACGACAACAACAACCACAACAACAGCAACAGCATCCAGGTGCTTCTACTTCTGCACCTTCACCAGCAATTAATTTAAACGAAGAAGAAGAAGACATGGCTGGCACAGATCCACCTCCGCTGAGCAGGAAGCCAAGGTCTGCTCGCCCTGCAGTTCTGCTTCCACCACTGCCACCACCGTTGAAGAAGAGGAACCCTCCTTCCAAGGGTACAGCGACTGCTGACCCGAAAAGAAAGATGCCGACCCAGGCCGAGTACGAGGCCAGAAAGAAAGCGAAGGCGGACATACGCCTGGAGAAAGAGAACACAGCCATTGCTGCTCCCCCCTCCACCTCTATCGTTCCTGCAACAATTCCAGGAGCAGAATCGACAACGGCGGTGCCCGAAGCCAGCTCGGCACCTACCCCCTCTCAAGCTGCAACTGCTCCAGCCAGCTCGAGTTCCGCTGTGGTTGCCCTGGCCGCAACGGAAGCTGGCACAACGAGTCTTCCAGCTCGTATGCTACCGTCGAGCGCTCTGGACTGGTCGCCCGACTTCTCTCGGTACGGGAGACCGACTGTGAACGACTCGGTGCAAAAATCGGACAAGGCCGCCCGAGCTCTGACTCATGCTATGAGGTTGCCCCGAGACATTGCTGACGTCGGCAAACTCCATCTGGCCGAACTGTCCTACGCCGCCTGCCAGTCTGTGGCGTCAGTAAGTTTCTCACTTCCTCTTCTTCTTACTCTACTGCTGAAATTTTACTCCTCGTTGTGCTAACGCCCGGACACTTCCTTGCAGATGAACGTGCTTGTGCACGAACTCTGTGATCATAGCCAATATAGCTACAATCACCTCCGAGACGGGATCAAGTACTGGCAAGACAGGACTGAGACGCTGGAAAAGACTCTCGTCGAAGAGAGACTCAAGGCAGACTTTGATCTGTCTCAAGCCAAAGCTGACGCTGTTCGCGTTGAGGGAAAGTTCAAAGCTGTCACCAAGGCACAAGAAAAAGCTGAGGCTGAGACACGATCAGCAAAGGAGGCCGAGAAGAAGGCCAAACAGGAGGTAGAGAACGTTGTTCTACGCATCAGCAAACTGGAGCACGTCTCCCAAGCTTTGGGCAGACAGCTGGAGGAAACTGAGGCAGCCAGGACAGCACTGGCGGAGGAGCTCGAGGAGGCCAAAAAAGCTCAAGAGACCATCGAGAGGACCGTGACCCTGAGACTGCAACAGCACTATCAGTCTCAGCTGGACACGCTCTTGGAGGAGGATCGGGCAGAGACTGAGAAAGAGACACTTGAATCGCTCCGCCAGCAAGGCCGTCTGAAAGAAGACAATGAAGAGGACGCCATCACGGTCTCCGAGCTTCAGAGTAAAGACGTGATCGAGCTAGACAACGAGGCCGAGGTCCAAGGCGTCGAGCAACCTCACTCTCTCGAAGGTCCTGCACCTCTCCCAGCTGAGCCGTACTTCGAGCCAGCTGCTCCCGAAGCTCCTGCTGCTGCCAATGAAGCTACTCCAGAAAAAACCCCAACTGCTGAAGCCTCTACTTCTGCCCTTGCTGCAACGACGACAGACGCTGACCTTGAGCTCGCCTGATCTGCAGCTCCCCTTCATGTTTCTGTTTTCTTTCTTAATGATGTAAATTCTTCTCTTTCCTCTGCTACTGTAATTACCCAGAAATGGGCCTTCTTCATAAATGGATCACTTACTTTCTTATGTACGTGTCTCTTTCCTCCTCGTAACGTAGCACAACGTATGCATAAACAACACAACACAAGTAGTTGAATTAATTTTCACGGTTCACAGCATTGATGTGAATATGGCACTTTACTATGTGAATGTACGTACGAGGGTGAAAATTATAACTGATGCACATATTAAACAAATTATTTCGATCAAAGCACTACGAACAGAACACTGCGAGTAGAGCACTACGATCAAAGCACTACGAATAGAGCACTACGAGCAAAGCACAACGAATAGAGCACTACGAGCAAAGCACAACGAGCAAAGCACAACGAGCAAGCACTACGAGCAAAGCACTACGAGCAAGCACTATGAATAGAGCACTGCGAGCAAAGCACTACGAGCAAGCACTAATCCAGATACATCATTCGCGTAGTTCAATGTGAATGCAATCTGACAAATAAAATTCATATGATGAACACAATGTAACTCAGTTTCGAAGCACATGCTCAAAGGATGTCATTAGGATAAGCCACTAGATTTGCTCAGATGACATCCTTATATAAGCCACTCGTGTTCGTTATGAGTAGGTTGTTCAGTCAAAATTTTATTTGAATTACTTGCAAAACATTCACAATATTACACTGATGAACCAGACAGAGAATAGTGTAGACAATGAGCAGGCGCATAATATCGCAAGTCACATGTTGAAATATGAGCACTATGATTATGTAAAATCACTGAAAACTTGTAAGCACAACGATGCATGTAGTAGCATAGCATAGATTCTATTAAAAGAATTACCTCAGATTCATAATGTTCCAGGATTTTGAGATGAGATTACCTTGTAAGTCTTTCAAGTAACAGACTCCAGGACTTCCCAATCGTTCTACGATATAAGGCCCTTCCCAGTTAGGTCCCAACTTGCCACTGTTAAGCTCTCTCGTGTTCTAGAACACTCTTCGGAGAACGAGATCACCGACCTGTAGCACTCTCCGTTGTACTTTCTTGTTGTAGGCTTTCCTCAATCGTTGTTGATACCTCCTCATCTGAATGCTGGCATCTTCTCGCTTCTCTTCTAGCAGATCGAGATGAATAGTCATAAGCTCTGTGTTCTGATCTTTCTCTCCATCCTTCTTCTTGTTGTGCCAAGAACGCACTGTAGGCAAACTGATCTCAGTAGGAATGACAGCTTCCATACCATACGCTAGAGAGAAAGGAGTTTCATTGGTAGGACTCCTCGGAGTTGTTCTGTACCCCCACAAAACGTTGTGCAGCTCGGCGGTCCACTTCCCCTTCGAATCTTCCAGTCTTCTCTTCAAGGCATTGAGAATATTCTTATTGGCTGCCTCGGCCAATCCATTCCCCTGAGGATAATATGGGGAAGAGAAAACATGCTTGATCTTCAGCTCGCTGCAAAAGTCGGCAATCAAACGTCCTGAAAACTGCTTCCCGTTGTCAGTAATGATGGACTGCGGTATGCCAAATCTGCAGATGATATGTTCCCACAAGAACTTCTTCACCTCTTGTTCTCTGATACGGGCAAGAAGAACAGCTTCAATCCAACGAGAGAAGTAATCAGTTGCCACTAGAAGAAAGATCAGATTCCCTGGAGCCCTAGGGAAAGGTCCTACAATATCAAGTCCCCAACACGCAAACGGCCAAGGCTGAGATACAGTGCTGAGCTCTTGAGCCGGAGCATGAATCAAACGAGCAAACCGCTGGCACTGGCTACACTTCTTCACATACTTCTGAGCATCAGCCTGCATGTAAGGCCAGAAGTAACCTTGCCCCAGAGCTCGATGGGCAATGGTTCTCCCGCCTGAATGTATACCACATATACCTTCATGCAACTCAGCAAGTATTCTCTCCACATCTGCAGGATGAACACACTTCAACAAAGGCCCACCAAAAGATTTCCTGAACAACTCTCCTTGCACCAAGGCATAACGAGATGCCTTGAACAGAATGCGCCTCGACTCCTTCACACTGATAGGAAGAATTCCATCCTTCAGATAAGCCACCAGCCCTGTCATCCAGCTCGGAACAGGATTGACAAAAAACACTTCTCGCTGTGCCTGAAGAGTTATTGAAGGATACTCTTGGAACTCCATCAGAATAGCCTTAGGCTCGTCAGCCTGCACCATGGAAGCTAGATATGCCAAAGCGTCAGCATGCCTGTTCTCATCTCTCCGGGTGTGCCTGATCTCCACAACGGTGAATGCTTCACACTGCGAATGAACGAGAGTGGCATACTACTTCATCCGGTCGTCCTTGCAGTCATAAACACCATTCACCTGATTCACCACGAGCTGTGAATCACAAAACACTCTCAACATGGAGATCTGCAGCTCTCGAGCACTCTGCAACCCAAGCAGTAAGGCTTCGTACTCAGCTTCATTGTTGGAGGCAGTGAACCCAAGACGCGACATCTTCTGCACTTTGATGTTCTCCGAACTTATAAGCACAACACCCAGTCCTGAACCACTAAAATTAGAAGATCCGTCCATGTATAATAACCAATCATTCCACTCTGATGACTCGACTCCATCCACAACGACATCTCCGTTGTCAACTTCAATAGGAAGTTCCCGAAGATCAACAATCACCTCCTCTGCTTCCTCCTCCACAAGGAAATCAGAAAGAAAACCTGTCATTGCTTGCCCCTTTTCTGAACTCCTAGCCCGATACTGAATATCGAACTCACTCAGAGCCACAGCCCACTTCGACATCCTCCCCGCCAGCTCAGGTCGTCCCAGCACGACTTTCAAGGGATACGTTGTGATGACAACGATAGAATGAGCATGAAAGTAAGGACGAAGCTTTTCCGCAGAAAAGACAAGAGCTAGACATACCTTCTCGAGCTTGCTATAATTGCACTCCGCCTTGAGAAAGGTTTTGCTGATGAAATAAACAGGTTTCTCCACGCCATCACAACTCCTGACCAGGACGGAACCAAGGGCTTGCTCTGAAACAGACAGATAAAGATATAAGATTTCACCTGGCTCAGGTACCGAAAGGATAGGAGCTGAGCCTAAATATTCCTTCAAGGCAAGGAAAGCTCGAGAACACTCTGGAGTCCACGCAAAAATGGAGTCCTTTCTTAGCAACTCGAAAAGAGGTTTGCAACGATCGGATGACTTGGAGATAAACCGATTGAGTGCAGCAATCCGGCCTGTCAGCTTCTGGATCTCCTTCTTCGACTTAGGCTCCGGCATGTCCAGCAAAGCACGGATCTGAGCTGGATTAGCCTTAATCCCCGGCTGACTCACAAGATAACCCAAAAATTTTCCTGAGGTAACCCCGAAGGTGCACTTCTCTGGGTTGATCTTTAGATTGAAAGATCGCAGAACAGAGAAAGGCTCAGCAAGGTCTGTGACCAGAGTACCTCGTACTCGACTCTTCACAACGATATCATCGATGTAAACTTCAACCGTCTTGCCAAGAAGTAACCCAAACATGAGATTCATAAGACGTTGATAGGTGGCACCTGCATTCTTCAAGCCAAAAGGCATCACTCGATAACAGAACAAGCTCCGAAGGTGGTCTTCTCTCGGTCTGCTTCCGCCAGGAGGATCTGGTTATAGCCTGAATAACCATCCATGAAGGATAACATCTCGTGGCCAGCAGTGGCGTTGATGAGTCTGTCTATCCTTGGCATTGGAAAAAAGTCCTTGGGGCAGGCCTTATTGACACCAGTGAAGTCAATACAAACTCTCACCTTCCCGTTCTTCTTAGGCACAGCCACAACATTGGCTATCCAATCAGGGTACTGCACCTCCTGAATGAACCCGAACTGAATCAGCTTGTCAATCTCCTCGTTCACTGCATCATGATAAGCTGGAGCAAGCCTCCGAGGTTTCTGCTTCACTGGAGGGATAGCAGGATCAACATTGAGGTGATGACAGATAACACTCGGATCGATGCCAGTCATGTCTTCGTGAGACCATGCAAAGACATCAAGGTTCTGCCTAAGGAAACTCAGCAACTCGAGCTCTTCCTCCGCTGTCAAGCTCGTCCCGACCTGCAACACCTTTGGCTCTTCTTCCGTTCCCAAATTGACAGCTTTCGTGGGCTCAACGGAAGGTCTGCACAACGAGGTTTCCGAGCTCTCTTCCACAACGGGAACGACTTGTAACTGCTATGAAGGCACAACGGAAGCAGGAAAATCTCACTTCTGCGATGCCAACTGATCACCCTTGATCTCCTGAGGCCCGTCCTGCGTTGGATACTTCAACACCTGATAGTACGAGGATGGAATAGCCTTCATCTCATGGGTCCACCAACGACCCAAGATGGCATTATACGGTGATGGCGCATCCAGAACGGAGAACCTGGTCTGAAGGACAACGGGTCCAGACACAACGGGTAAGACAACGTCGCCTACAGGCTTCATCGAGCTGCCATCAAATCCAAACAGTGGAGTCTGAGCAGGGATGAGAACGGAAGGATCCAGCTTCATATGGGTGAAAGCATGAAGATACAAGATGTCTGCTCCACTCCCGGAATCCACGAGCACTCTCTTGATGTCGAAATCTCCTATTCTCATGGTGAGAACAAGAGCATCATAGTGAGGTCGGATTACTGCTGCCAGATCACGATCAGTGAATGTAAGTGCCTGCTCAACGCTTCTGGTAGGCACTTGCACCTGACACACTGCAGCATCGTGAGACAGCTTCCTGACCTTCGCCCTGAAGTTCCTCTCCACATCTGCTTCCGGTGCTTGCAGGCGGCAAATGACATTGATCGTGCCCAAGGAAGCTCCTCCACTGGTACTTGGATTACTGGCAGGTTCTCCTCCACGAGACTGGGATACCGGCTCCCTGGCATGCTCCATGCCGCCGTTACCAGAAGCAAGATACTCTCCCAAGTACCCTTCCTGAACCAGCCTCTCCAAGTACTCCCTCAGAATACGACATCGGTTGGTGAGATGACCACGGCACTTATGATAATAACAATACTCATGCACCCGGGGTCCCGATGTAACATCCTGCACAGCCCTAGCCGGCCACTCAAAATACGCCTGATCCTCCATCGACCTCATGATGGTCGTCGGGCTAACTGTGAAATTGATGGGCGATGCTCGATCTGCAAAAGGTCACCGCTCACTAGGCTGCACGCCTCTCACTTGCTGTACTTGAGGCTGCACCTGGCGTGGCTGATACTGCTGCCTCACCTGCTGTTGATCATTAGGACGTCTCTCCGTCCTACTCTGCTGCTGATTAAAGTTTCCTTCCAGCGGACGCCGAATCGGCTGATCCCGCTGAGTCACATAGACTACTCTCTCTTTCTGCTTCCTTGGTGGTGAGTCCTCAAATGATGAAGACTCGTACCTCTGCTTCTTCTCCTTCCTCTTCGAAGATCGGTGTGTCCTCTCTACGACATCCACCACTCTCGTCCTGGGCTTCGGCACAACGGATACGTCCGCCTCATACCTTCCGTACTTGGTGGCACGAACCATCAACTCGTCCATCTTGACAGGATAGTCAAGAGCCAAGGACTTATAGAGCTCGGAATGCCTAGGGATAGCATTCTTGAAAGCAGCGATACAGCTCGCTTCGTCGACCTTATCGATGTTGTGGACTTCATCAGTGAAACGCGAAATAAAGTCCGTCAAGGATTCAGCCGGCTTCATCCTCAAAGAGAAGAGAGTATCTGCACCTGCTTTCTTCTTTTTATTGATAATGAAACGATCAATAAAAGCTGACCTGAGCTCTGAGAAATTACTGATGGAACCAGGAGGCAAGTTCCGAAACCACTTCGACGCTGCCCCAGACAGGCTGTTGGGGAAAGCTTTTGCAATACAGGTCATCATCTGGATTGCGAACAGCCATCGCATGTTTGAAATCAAACAAATGCTCCTCTGGATCCGTCCTTCCGGTGTACATGGGGAAGATCGGAGTTATAAACTTGGAAGAAGTATATGACTGATTGATGGCGTCTGTGAAGGGAGAGTTCTCAACGTTGTCCTTTGCTGACTGAGCAAAGTGGTCAGGAATCCCTCCCTTCATGCTCTTAACACGAGCACCGATCAAAGCCTCCACCTCCTTGGCAGTCACCCAAGTCTTCTGGGCGTCTGCACCTCCGATTCCGCCTCTCAAGTCTTCTTGCCCTGCCCCTTCTCGCAAATCCACACGATCTGAAGGAATACTCTGCTCTGCCCGAACCTGAGGCTGCCTTACATCCCCTTCAATAGGAAGAAGCACAAACCTGGTTTCACGGTTCTCTGGTGCAGAAGGAGAAGAAGAGAAGTCAAACTGACGTCTCATGGAAGACCTCTGCAGTGGCACCTCATCCACCTCGAGCCTGCTATGCTCGAACGCCTCCAGCCTCTCCTGCATCAACTGCTGCTGCCTGGTGATCTGATCCAGAGCGGACTGCTGCATTTACAACATCGCCAAAATGCGATCCGAAACAGAAAGCTCAACAGGAGGAGGCTTGGTCCTCTCTGGTTGCCCAGACGAAGGACTAACCCCAGGGATGTGCACGACAGAAGGTACAAAAGGAGTGGCCTGAGGGGTTTGATCCTCACGCCCGAACACCGATGACTGATTAGCCATGATCACAAAGAGCAAAGGGGGGTTCGTAATTATTTCCCACAGACGGCGCCAATTTTGAGGGGGAAAAATACCGGAAAGGACACGCGTCAGCTACTGCTCCGCACACGCTCTGGTTTACCGGTAGAAGGTTGGAGTGGATGGTGTGACACCCTGACCTGTACTCTGATGGTAAAGTAAGTAGATGTAGAAGATGATGAACAGTAAACACTGAAAGAGGCACTGAAAGTTATGCAAGCACTGAACAAGTATTCTCTGAAGTACGGCCAAAAACGTGATTAAAACGTGATTAAAACGTGATGAAAACGTGATCTTAAGCACTAAAAATCATAGGGTATTTATAGGGTAAGGTTGGTATGGCCATCGATGACCATGGATGGCCATAGGTGTCCATACCACGTGTTTTGCACTCATTGCCAAATATGTCAGACATACCTGTCACCTGTTGCATCACACGTGAGAGCCTCCTATGAGTCCAATCGGACGGGATCGGACAGTACGCAGAAGTGACCAGAATTAAATGCCAAGACAGTGCTTTCGGCACACAACAGTGTTTTCGGCACGCCTGTCAGAATTATGGATCGCCTCCTGATCACTTCCTCCTACAAGTCGGTCTCGTTGTTGACTCGAGCTGGGTTACGGTGTAGATGTCTTAGAATACAGCTAGGACATCGTTGTCAGTGAGACAATGGACTCGTTGTTCATGTAACGACAAAAACGTTGTCAAGAGTACAACGGTTACGTTGTGCTTCAGACAACGAGCACGTTATCAAGCCACAACGGAAACGTTGTTCTACAAGAAAACAAAGACGTCGTAATGCGCACAACGGGAACGTTGTGCATCAGACAATGTGTGATCCCTCTATTTTAAGCACGTGACCCCAACTCGTGTTCACGTGTCACTTTCGTGAACAAAACAACAAAAACGAGCTCGTTCTCCAACGCTAAGTTGATTTTACGAATTTTATCCGTTACAACGGTTTATGACTGTTATTTATGATAAATAAACAATGGATACAGACCGTGGTTTTTTTGTACATAAACCATGTTTTTCGACCGTCGTTATGGCCAAACTTTTACCACTGTCCCAATCTGTTGTCTATAAAAACCACTGGAGAAATCATGACGGAAAAAGTTACGGTCAAGAACCATGGTTTATGATTGAAAACCATGGTTTTTTACTGTGGTTTTTACCGACTTTTGGCGTAGTGCCTATAACATATATAGAACAATAATCAAGTATTGGAAACTATGACGCTCCTCTCATAACACTTAAAGGATAATTGGAAATGTAAATTGGAAGTGGAAAATTCATAAATGAAATGCAACCAAGCTAATGAACTCCAAAGAGGCACAATTTGATCTGAAAACTTGTTTGGTTACAACATTGTTAAAATTTTCATTTTGAAAATGGAAAGAAGATAGTTCTTATGAAATTGTTAGAGTTTTCATTTTCAAAATGGAAAGATAATACATTAGTCCTAAATTTAAGAGTATCTGTATCTTTATCCATCGCTTTTTATATCCACTTGCTCTTATGTTTGATAAGTCATTGTCATTGTTAGTCTTCAAGGGATTGATAGTTATCACTAATTCTGAATAGTATTATTTATTTATTTAGTTGTCTCTATGCATGTAATGTTTTCGCCCTGATTGTTCTAGAACAGGGTTCAGTTAATATCATTGTGCACCCTGTATATTCATGTATAAGTTGTAATTGTGAAATATATATATATATATATATATATGTACACTTTGAAAGCCTTTGTTGCAGCAGAATAGATGGTGCTTTTGGTCATTGTCCAAGCTACTTGTGTCTTAGCTAATTTGGTTGGCTAATGGAGATAGCAACAGTAACAACACTGTTGTTGGATAATAGGCAGGTGCACTTGAAGCACTGGTGCAACCTACATGTTCTCACATGAAGGTAATTTTGTTTTTGTTTGTTATTATTATCTCATAAACCTATTTATTATGAGATAAAGATATTATTAGAAATTAATATAAATAGCATTGCAAATTGGACCCTAAATGAACGAGCTAAATCAAAGAAGGTTTGGCTTGAGCTTGTCTTGTTTAAACAATGAAGCTGAAATAAAAGATTCGTGTGGTCATTCGGGCCCGATCTAGACACCCAAAAAGCATACTATAGTATTTTAAAGTGAAAAAAAAATGACATAGAAATGTGACAATGGGTTTTACAGAAATGGGAATGATAAAGAAAAGTTAGAAGAAGGGGATATAAGATTAATACATTAATCAAAACTGTACTCTCTACTGAGAGTCCTTCACTGCTTGACTATATTGCTTGTTTTCACCTCTTTTTAGAAGCTCTTCTTGATTGCCTTCTTTTTCACTCCCTTCATTTTGAGTCAAGCTGCTTTGAGAGATTTAGCGGGGCTATGGTAGAGATTGGGTTCAGGTGGTGCCATGCAAATTACTCCGTGTTCATCAAACCAGGCCTGAATTCAGACTGAACCAGCCTCTTCTTTGTTTGAGCTACTCCCACGAACCCAGACCAGAAGATCTCAGTTGTCTTGGAGTGGACAAGTATGTAGAGATCTTCGTGGTTCAGACATCCAGGATGGATCTCATAGAAAATAAAAGAAATGAAAGTCATCCGTTAAATTGTGATTTTCTGAGGCATTACGTTGAACAACCTCCTTGCAATATAAAGCTCTAAAAATTTCTGATAGAAAATAAAAGAATGAAATTCGTCTAGTAAATTACGATTTTCTAAGGCATTTTGTCGAACAAAGCTCTAAAAATTTCTTATAGAAAATAAAAGAATGAAAGTCGTCTGTTAGATTATGAATTTCTGAGGCATTTCGCCGAACAACCTACATGTAATATAAAGCTCTAAAATTTTCGGAGGCATTTTGTTGTTAGTTAATGGAATGTTTTTGAAGCTTGAAACACAGATTCAAGAGAAATGGAGAAGATCGGGATAACATAAATACAGGAAATGTACTAATTTAATCATACAACCATACATATATGAATGCTAGCTATAAATTGAATAAGAAAAATATATAAGGTTAAACAACAATGTACATAAGAATATCCAAACTTCAATAAAAGGAAGTATAAAATAGCCGGGATTTCTTGATCAATTTGAGGTGTTGGTGGCTGGGAACTACAGTACAATAGAAACACATTTAATTCATTCTAAACTTTTTAAAAAAAAAGTAGACAGCTGCTTTTAAAATTCAGAGAAGCTTTTCCAAAATCACCTTGTTTTGGGAAAATAGTATTTTGAAATCCTTCCTTCTAAGGGTCGGCTGATATGATTGGGAGTTCATATTTATAGAAGAAGAGAAATTCTCATGTGGTTATGGACATTACAGATTGGGGTTTCATGAATAAAAGAGAGGATGAAAGAAGGGACGTGGGAGGCGAGGTCTACCTGCTTATGCATAACGCTTAAAGAGTTAAACCAATTTTAGAAGATGATACGTCGGAGTAGAAGAGAGGGATATGATATAGAGGGACGACCTTTAGTGAGTGAGGTAAAATTTTAAGGAGTTTTAAGACTGTGGAATTGTGGATCATAATTTTTTAGGATGTGGCCCATTAATTCATTCTAAAGAAAACGTTAGATTAAGGATGTAATTAACTCTAGAAAGGGAGGTGTGAGTGGAGAGATGAGTAGTTGAAGGATCATGAGGCGGTTAGTACTTTGATTATTAATGACATGGAATCTACTTAAAGCTAGAATCGAGAGATTTGAGATATGCCATATGGAACCAATCAGCATATAGTATTAATATAGATTGATAAAGATTTTGAGTCGAGCTCCAGCCGAACTGAGGCGAGCTTTGAGCCGAGTAGAATCAAGCTCAAATAAAAGCTTCGCTTGAGTGCAGCCCTAGGCTTTACAATTAGTGAATCACCTGAATTGATGTCAAACGCCCCTCGAGTTGATGTCAAACTGCCCTAAAGGGGCCGTTTCAGACCCGGCCCAAAATATGGGACTTTCAACCTGGGAGCAACTCTTTTGTACCTTTCAGACCCGGCCCGAATACGTTCTCTCATTCCTTGTTGTTTTTTTTGTAAGAATACTCTCGTACCTTTCAACCTAGCGGAGCATCTCTCTCTCTCTCTCTCTCTCTCTCTCTCTCCCTCCCTCCCTCCTACTTCTCTTTTGATTCCTATTCTTCACGGAGGAGAATTTATCTTTGCTCATGGCTTTGGCATCAAATTACGAAATGCCCCATACTGCAAATTTCATCCGCAGCAGAAACTTCACCAGAGTCACGTTGCAGGTAATCTCCTAATTTCTTTTCATTCCTTTATACGGAAAACTCTTGCAATTTGAACTTCAAACAACCTTAAACCCTAGAAATTTCTCTAATCTATGGGTTTATTTTCCTCCTTTAACAACCTGAATCCAACCTTTAAAAAGAATAACACTTGTACATGTTATTACATCCTTATGGATCACGACTTGAAAATAATGGCAGATCATTGATGTATAAAGCTCAAGTAGACAATTTCACGGAGGGAGAGAGAGCAAAAATACTCTTCAAACAAGGACACAAGACTTCAAGGTTAAAACCAAGATTCATGGTTGATTAGACAAACAACCAAATGAAATCTGGAAGTGACCTGCAATAGTATTTCTATGAAATAAACCTAGTAACATAGAACTACCTTTGCCAGAGTGGAGCACGGAGCATGGAGCATGGGGAAGAGCAAGGAGTAGGGAACGGAGAAGGGAGCACAGAGCAGAACAAGGAGCACCGAGTAAGGAGTACTAGAGCAGAGAGCACAGATAAAATGGGCTAGGAAGGAGAAGAACATGAGAGAGAGAGAGAGAGAGAGAGAGAGAGGTTGAAGGAGATGAGGAGGTGGGAGGAATAATAGAGTTTTTAATCTGGGCTTCTCTCTTTTTCTAATTCCCCACATAATGGATTTGTCAATTAAGACCTCTCCACAAAGGAATTGATTTCCACTTATTTGGTTCTAAAATCACCTCTTCAATTCCATGTGGAATTAGAGAATTCCATTTCCATTTTTTTTATGTTCTCCAAATGATAGAATTGGATTTGTGAGATGGAATTGGAAATTCCATCCCTCAATTCCACAAATCCAAATGCACCTTAGTGAATCACCTGAATTGACATCAAACGCCCCTCAAGTTGATGTCAAACTACCCTTAAGGGGCCATTTCAGACCCGATCCAAATATGGGACTTTCAACTTGGGAACAATTGTTTTGTACCTTTCAGACCTGGCCCGAATACGCCTCTCATTCCTTGTTTTTTTTTAAAGAATACTCTCGTACCTTTCAACCTAGCAGAGTAAATCTCTCTCTCTCTCTCTCTCTCTCTCTCTCTGCTCTCTCTCTTCTCCTCTTCTTCCTATTCTTCACGAAGGAGCATTTATCTTCACTCATGGATTTGGTATCAAATTACAAAATACCCCATACTGCCAATTTCATCAACAGAATCTTCACCAGAGTCGCATTGCAGGTAATCTCCTCATTCCTTTCAACAGAAAACTCTTGCAATTTGAACTTCAAACAACCTTAAACCCTAGAAATTTCTCTAATCTATGGGTTTATTTTCCACCTTTAACAACCTAAATCCAAGCTACTTTGGTACAAATTTTAGTTCCCAGGTGAGCTTTTGAAGGACTCGACAAGGGTCGTGAGTGTTCTGAGAGACGAGCTTCGATTACTCAGATAATCGGGCATCGAAGAAAACAAAGATGTTGGGTTGTTTGTAATGACAAACACCACATATGGGAGCTGTTGCATTGATCATGAGGTTGGAGCTTCACATGTTGATGCAGCTTGCGATGCACATTACAATCACACATGTTTGAGCCCGTGAGTGTTCTTTCCTCATATGACATTCACTGGTATTTCAAGGTTTAACATAAAGAGTTTTGAGTTTTACTTAACTACTTTCTTATGATTGCTTTGGATTAAGTATAATTACTAGTGTTATACCACAAACCAACATCCCAATAGTTTAAATTTGTTATTTTAGGGTTTAACATAAAGAGTTTGAATGTTAGATAACTACTTCTAATGATTACTTTGGATTCAGTGTAATTACTAGTGTTATACCACAAGACAAAAATCCTAGTTGTTGAAATTTGTTAGACAGAACATAACAAGTCACCAAAACATGCGACTTTTATAACAAAGAATCATGCAAATGAAAGAATTCTTACAAAATTTGGCCAGTAAAACTAGAGACTAGTGGAGCCTAAAGAATTATTGATAAAGAGTTAGGCGACAGTCAATTTATATGAATGAACGAAGGCAAAAAATGGATTGTTTAAAACGCCAATCAAAAGCTACATGGTGACCCACGTTGTAAGTTTGGCCCAATAAAAAGTGAAGTGTTTAAAAATCTTGCACGGGAGGGGAAAAGTAGAGACCTATATTGTGTCAAATGTATCAGGAGCAATGAGAATCTTATGAAGGTCGAGTTCAAAGATTGTCATATGAACACCATGCAAGTGGCTAAATTAGGGAAATGTGATAGCTCTTGGGAGACTAAAGGACTTAGTACTTTTGTAGATTTAGGGTAGCAAAAATTGGAATTTGTTTCGGCAAAGATGGTATCCCGATAGACATTTGGAAATATATGCGAGAAATGGGACCATCATGGTTGATTAAGCTATTTAACAAAATATAAAGCCAAAGAAATTGTTGGAAGAATTGGGAAGTATTTACATTCCTATACACAACTAATAAAGGAGATATGCAAATTGGACTTAATTAGCAATTTTTTTTCCTTTGATTGTTAACGAGAATTGTATTGAGAAGAAAGAATAATTGTAGTCAAAGAATCTAGGCGATGCCTAGGCAACAAGAGGTTCCCTAGGCGACCAAAATTTACATTTTATGTGAAACTTATTAAAATTTAGCAAGTGCCTATAGGGGGATCCGGATAAAAATTTATGCGGAAACTGGATCCCCTTACATCTTAACACCATAGAAAGCATCAAAATTATCTAAGATTTTTAGTCATATCATCTCAGTGAATGCTTTTCACTGGTGAAGCTTAAATCCACTCGAACCGTCAGAGCTCTTTGTAGAGATTTCTCCGAAAAAATACTAGAAGTTCAATCCTTGTTCTTCGCTATCCCTGCGAAACTTTAGAATCTCCTTCGGAATTATAGAAGCAAGAGGAAGAAGATGGAGTAATGGTATAGACCTTCTATCACCAAAAGTGCTAAGGTTCAAAACCCTAGAATAAACAAAACCCAACTTCCACCACCAATGAAGCTCACGAAAATCCGTAGGGGTATCCCCTAGGGCTCACGGTTTGGAAAGAGAGAGGAGAGGAGAGAAAAAATTCTAGAAAAAAAGTGCTTAATGGTTTAGGGTGTTGGGGTATTTATAGACTAGGATCTTATCCTAATCCTACTCCAACTTCATCTTATCTCTTAAGGAATTATTTAACAATAATAACTCATATTATTTACTAAATAATATCCTAGTTTATCTATAACTACTCTAGTTATAGAAGACCTTCTAATTAAGGAGTCCTTCTTATCAGAGGATTCCTTAATTAAAAGGGATAAGTCAACATCCAACTCAAAGAAGGAATCCTAGTCAAACTAGGAAACCCTACACAAGGGTGGGCGTGAGCTTCTAGGTGGCATGAGATTTGGGGAGTTAAAACTCCTTTTTGTAATCCAATTACAAATCCATCTTAATCCTAATTGTAATCCAACCATTGGATATTAATTCCATAAATTAGGAATTATATTTCAACAATTATTCAATTAAACAAATCCTAATCCAATTAGGATTACAAAAGTGGGCGCCCCACCCTTGGGTTTAAACCCATGGGCTTTGGCCCATATTAAAGGTCCATATTAAATGGGTCTATGGATATGGGTCAAACCCATTCCCCCTTTAATTATGTTAATTAAATAATTATTAAAATAATCCCTAGATTTAAATTAACAATTAATTTAAACCATAGAATAACTTTTAATCTATTTAATTAAATGATTAACTTTTAATCACTTAAATAATTGATTAACTTTTAATCAATTATTGAGCTTATATTTCTTATGTGAGCACCTCCACAGATTGCTCTGGTACATTCTTACCCTGGCTTACCCAAAGTTATCCCATTGACCCAAAACAGGAAATACATTGGAATTGCAAAGGACGTGAGATTCCATGTTGCAATTGAATCTCAGTGTATGAATATTAACCATTACGGATCCCGCCACATGAACTTTTAAATTCGATTTATCCTTCTAAATACATTATCCCTAATGGGCATTTGAGATTGACATACTATCTAACCCATAGCTCATTGCAAATCATCTGGATTTCCAAGACTTATGATTAACCCATGAGAAACAATTTCTCATGAAATTTTTTTTGAGAAAATCATTTTATAAGTATAATACATTTTAATAAAAGTATATTTCAAAAAACTTAATTTACTTTCAAAATCACCTGCGCAGGATTTGAACTTAATCAACTGTCTTACCCGGAACTTGGATAATCTCTCAAATTAATGAGCATGGATTTCTTGTTTGAAATTCATCATGACTCGAACAACTTTCTAACTATCCAACTGTCACTGTATTGTATTTCCTAAGTTACAAAATACGTTGGTGGAATCAAAATAGTCAAATCACTGCTCAGTTATAGATGAACTTATCAGATCTAAGAATCATCGAAATTGTTCAATGTGAATGAGAAACCAACTATCTGATAGTGTGTTTATACAAGAGGTCTCTAATTGAATACAATCAGTCAGTGTACATTTAAACAACCATATGTTGATGTGTAGTCTCCACTACAATAGTTTGAGATAGAACTATATCTCAATTATTGATAATATCTTAGCATTCAGGTAGCCATATAAGTGAAATACCAAGCTTCATCCATAGCTGTGACAATATAAGGAATAAGGAACCGGAAAGTTATATCTGCCTATGATAATCTAATCACATAACTTTCCTACAATATATCGTATGGACCTTTATTGATATCTCATATCGTATAAATCATCTCATGATCATTGTCAATTACCCATAATGAATACACAATAGATTAAGAAGAAGTCTTTATTAATCAAATTAATAAAACTCTAACAATCTAAATGACTTTTCTGGGCATCATGTCTAACAATCTCCCACTTGCCCTAAAAGTCACTGTGCCATAGATTTCAATCTCATACTATCTAAGTGTATTATAAATACTTTATCTAATAAAGCCTTCGTCATCGGGTCAGTAACATTAAGTTGAGACCTAATCTTTGTATCATCAATGCCTTGCTTCCCAATAATCCCATTAATAAGAAGATACTTCCTCTTTGTGAAAAGTAAGCACAAAATCTCTAGTCCTTTCTAGATACTTCATGATATGCTTCACAGCAGTCCAATTATCTCATACTTGGATTGCTTTGGAACCGACTAACAACTCCCACTGCATGACAAATATTCGGTCTAGTACATAACATGGCATACATGAGGCTCCCAACTACCGAAGCATAAAGGCACCTCTTCATCTGCTCGATCTCATCAGCTGATGTAGGGGCCATCTTTTTAGACAAAGTGAGACATGTCTAAAAGGAATGAGTGTTGTCTTACAATCACTCATGTTGTACTTAGAAAAAATCTTGTCTATATAGGAAGTTTGGCTTCATCCAAACATTTGACATTTTCTATCTCTTAGAATCTTTATTCCGAGAATATAGGATCTCTCTCCCAAGTCTTTCATTGAGAAATGCTGAGAAAGTCATATCTTGACTGATGACTACATCCCTACATCATTCCCAATGAGTAGGATGTCATCTACATAAAGAATTAGATATACTACCGCTCTCCCACTGTCCTTCTTGTAAATACAAGATTCTTCCAAATTCTTTTGTAATCCAAATTCTTTGATGGAAACATCAAATCTTTGGTTCCAACTTCTTGAAGCTTGTTTCGAACCATATATCGACTTGTTGAGTTTGCATACCATGTTCTCCTAGTTAGGAGCAATGAAGCCCTTTGGTTGCTTCATATAGATGTCTTCATCTCACATTTTTTAAGGAAAGCGGTTTTGACATCCATTTGCCATATCCCATAGTCATGGTGTGTAGCTATAGCTAGCAATATCCTGATGGATTTGAGCATAGCTACAGGTGAAAATGTATCCTCATAATCAACTCCTTGAATTTGAGTATAACCTTTTGCAACAAGTCTTGCTTTATAGGTCTCCATGTTACCATCGGCACCTTTCTTTCTTTTGTAAATCATTTGTATCCAATTGGCCTTATACCATCTGGTGGATCTACTAAAGTCCAGACACTATTGTCATACATGGAATCTATTTCAGCATTCATGGCTTTATTCCATTGAGATGCATCTACATCTAATGTAGCTTCCTGATAAGTATTCAGATCCGTATCTTCATCATCAGGGGTAACTAGATAAACTTCATTATTATAATACTGACGTCTATCCGGTGGTCTAGAAACTCTTTCTAACCTTCTCAGTTGAACAGAATTAGGAGAAATTAAAGTGGAAGGATTAGGTTCAGGTTGGATACTGGCTATGTCGTCTTTCATCTCATGAAATTAAACCTTCTTAAGGAGATCCATTTCTTCCTCCAAGAAAGTGGCATGAAGCCTAACAACTATTGTTTGGTCTGCCTTAGAGTAGAAATAGAAATCCTTAGTTTCTTTTGGATATCCTACAAAATTTCATTTCTCTGTCCTAGATTCCAACTTAGTGGGTTCGAGTTTGTAAACATGCGCAGGACAATCCCATACCCTTAGATGTTGTAAACTAGGCTTTCGCCCAGTCCACAATTCATAGGGTGTAACCGGAATAGACTTAGATGGAACCCGGTTCTGAATATAAATGGCAGTTTGTATAGCATATCCCTAAATATATGAAGGAACATCGGTATGGCTCATCATGGAGCGAACCATATCTAATAAGGTCCGGTTTCTTCTTTCAGAAACTTCATTTTGTTGAGGAGAGGCAGGACTTGTCCATTGCGAGATAATCTCATTATCCCTTAAGTAATCCATAAACTCGTTGGTGAGGTTTTCACCACCTCGATCTGATCGAAGTGTCTTTATAGATTTGTCAGTTTGATTCTCAACTTCTAATATGAATTCTTTGAACTTTTCAAATGTGTCAGATTTGTGTTGCATCAAGTAGACATATGCATATCTGGAATAGTCATCGGTAAATGTAACAAAATACCGGTATTGACCTCGTGCAACAATGTTAAATGGACCACATACATCACTATGTATTAGTCTTAACTTTTCTTCAGCTCTTCCTACCTTTTTTAGGGTAAGACTTCTTGGTCAGCTTCCCTTTGAGACAAGACTCGCAAATAGGGAGTGGTTCTACCTTAAGGAAATCAAGGGAACCATCTTTTACTAACCTCTTGATCCTATCAAGATTAATGTGACCAAGTCTCTTATACCAAAGATAAGTAGACTCAGTGCAATGTCTCTTCATTCCAGACATTCTAGATGATGAGAGATTGTCACTTTGTAGACATTCATTATTTACCAGTGGAAATATTAAATAAAGACCATTAATGAGATTACCAGTTATCAAGACCATTCCATCTTTCTTAATTTCAATAATTGAATTAAAAAAGATAGAGAATCCATAAAATAAGAGTCTAGATACTGAAATCAAATTACGATGTGCAGAAGGCACATAAAAGCTATCTTCTAAAATTAATGTCTTTCCATTAGGTAAATAAAGAGTAAACAAGCCGATTGACTTCACTGGAACATTTGCACCGGAGCCAACTTTAAGCATCTGCTCCTGTTTGGTCGGCTTTCTGGTTTCCTTGAACCCCTGCAAACAGTTGCATGCGTGTACTGTGGATCCAGAATCCACGCACCATGAGTTAAGAGGACCGTATAGAAAGTTAGACTCAACAGTAATAAGTACTTCAAAGCATCTCATACCTTGAGTACTTCCGCCACCCTTCTTAAGAGTTGCTAAGTAAGTCCTATAGTTCCTCTTCCAGTGGCGTATTTTACCACAGTGGAAACACTTTCCATTGCCCTTGTTTTTCTTGTCAGTTTTTCTTGAAGAACCTTTGGCAACTCTTGTCTTACCCTTATTGTCTTTAAACTTTCCTTTGCCTTTATTCCATTTTTTAGATTTCTTAAAGGTATCAGGTTTATCGACGATTAAACTTTTACCTTTAGTTGACTTTTTGATCAAATCTTCTGCAGCCATAAGTGAGTTCATAAGCTCACTAAGTGACATTTCACTATTGTTCATGTTATAATTTAACACGAACGAATTGATGGACGAATAGACTGATTGCAGAACTGTGTCAACTTGAGTGATGGCATCCATCTCTCAACAAAGAATTTCCTGTTCATTTAATAAGCCCATCATCTTTATGATGTGCTCCCTGGCTGGAGTTCCCTCAGTCATCTTGGTGTTAACAAGGGATTTCAACTTTACTTGTCGAGTTGACCTATTTTTCTCACCAAATATCTCATGAAGGTTTTACAAAATGTCAGAAGTCTTATCCATGTGTTCATGCTGGCTTCACAAAATGTTAGACATCGAAGCCAGTATATAACACTTGGTCATCTGATTGGACCTCTCCCATTGCTCTAACTCAGCCTTTTGGGCCGGTGAAGCATCTGGAGGAATATCAGGCTTAGGTGTCTTAAGACATAGGTCAAGGTTATGCACGGCAAATACAATTCTAATCTTTCTTTTCCAGTCTACATAGTTAGTTCCAACTAACTTTTCATCACGAAAAATTTCAGTCAATGGGTGTAGGCCTGTCATGATCTAATCAAATAACAAATAAGATAGTATTAGGGATCTATTGAATTCATTTATACCAATTAGATTATGGGTCTGTTTCTAATGGTATTGCCAATTTGGGAAGAATCAATTGGCATCAAAAACTTAGACATTAGCTTATGTAATCCTACCTTTAGGCACATCATCACATCGCCTTGAATAGGCAGATAGAAACTATCTTCTCCAATTTCACAGATCTTATCTTGTGAATTCTGGAGTATTCGATCAACTGTTTGATCAATAAGGGATGTTATACTCACGCTTTGGCGTTATTTTATAATATCTCTTATTCATGTGCCCACCTACCATGAACCTAATAAACATCTAGTGAAAGCTCACACTTTGGCGTTGTTGCTCCCACTATTTGCTTATACAGTTTTCACCATGTTCACACTGGTGAGAGGGATTGGGCCTGGCTTTGGCCTGTCAGCTTACTCACACTCCCCACTATAGGATCACATAGTGTATGGTAGAAGATCATAATACTTAGAGACTTGTCCCCAGTCTTATATACACATGATATATCAAGGGCAATTATTTCAACATAATAATTTAAACATATTAACAGATATCATCTTATGATAAAATAACCAAGTATCATCTCATGATAATTAAAACAATAATATACGAGATTAATCGCTATGGGTCAATAAATTAAAATGCATGGATGCAAGAGAATGAGATAAGAATAAAGGCAGCTCGCAAACTCCTTCGCGATCCCTTCCTTTATCATCTTATCGAGATCACATCGCAGCATCCTCCTTAACAGCATCGCCACCAATGCATTAAACAAAATTTAAATGGCATTAGGGAAACTAGTATTCCATTCGTCCTTTTCAGGGAAATCAAATGAATCTGTCATTTACAGATTGTCAAAACCTACTGCATATTAACCTCTAATATGAATGCATGAATGATAAATAATTTATTGTAAAATATGATCCATAACTATAATCTCATATAAAATAGATGCTACATAGTGATGGAGTAATTTTTCTTATTTTAAAAGGATTTAAAATGTGATAACAATTATCAAATCGCTCAATAAAAATCTATATCTTATATAGATCTAACCCCGAAAAAAATAAACTAATTATATTTTCCATAAAATTATTTTCATAAAACTATTTTTAGAATTTTCTTAAAATCTCTACAAAATTTTATTTCTTTCCTAAATGAAAGATCCTTTCTCGAATGCAAGATCCTTTCATATAAATTGGTTCTACTATTACTGAGGATTAAAATTTTTTTTTAAAAAAAGAGAATCGAAAATCCTAAATATGATCACATCAAAAATTAGGGTTTTATAATTTTTTGAATAAAATCTATTTATGGGAAAAATCATTTATTAATTATTTTAAACAATTAATAAATATATATTAAATGATCAAATCATTTAAAAGGAATTTCAAAATAAACTTTTTATTTCGAATTTAATTATATCACATATAATACTAGTTTTTAAAATTTATTTAATTATCAAATCTCATTCAATAATATAATAAATATTTATATATTCATCTCATGAAAAAATAAAATAATAAAAACTACGAGCAATATTAAATAGATCTAAATTAAATTCATCTCATTGATAAAATTATCCATTTAATTACCTTATCAAAATAAACGAAAAATACTCCTAACCATGAGCTTTGATACCACTTATAGGGGGATCCGGATAAAAATTTATGCGAAAACTGGATCCCCTTAGATCTTAACATCATAGAAAGCATCAAAATTATCTAAGAGTTTTAGTCATATCACCTCGGTGAATGCTTTTCACCGGTGAAGCTTAAAACTACTCGAACTGTCAGAACTCTTTGTAGAGATTTCTCTGAAAAAAATACTAGAAGCTCGATCCTTGTACTTTGCTATCCCACGAAACTTTAGAATCTCCTTTGGATTTATAAAAGCAAGAAGAAGAAGATGGAGTAATGGTGTAGACCTTCTATCACCAACAGTACTAAGGTTCAAAACCTTAGAATAAACAAAACCCAACTTGCACCACCAATGAAGCTGACGAAAATCCCTAGGGGTATCCCCTAGGGCTCACGGTTTGGAGAGAGAGAGGAGATGAGAGAAAAAATTCTGGAAAAAAATGCTTAATGGTTTAGGGTGTTGGGGTATTTATAAACTAGGATCCTATCCTAATCCTACTCCAACTTGATGTTATCTCTTAAGGAATTATTTAACAATAACAACTCTTATTATTTAATAAATAATTTCCTAGTTTATCTATAACTACTCTAGTTATAGAAGACCTTCTAATTAAGGAGTCATTCTAATAAGAGGATTCCTTAATTAAAATGGATAAGTCAACATCCAACTCAAACAAGGAAACCTAGTCAAACTACGAAACCCTACACAAGGGTGGGCGTGAGCTTCTAGGTGGCATAAGATTTGGGGAGTTAAAACTCCTTTTTGTAATCCAATTACAAATCCATCTTAATCCTAATTGTAATCCAACCATTGGATATTAATTCCTTAATTATAGGAATTATATTTCAACAATTATTCAATTAAACAAATCCTAATCCAATTAGGATTACCAAAGTGGGCGCCTCACCCTGGGGTTTAAACCCATGGGCTTTGGCCCATATTAAAGGTCCATATTAAATGGGTTTATGGATATGGGTCAAACCCATTTTCCCTTTAATTATGTTAATTAAATAATTATTAAAATAATCTCTAGATTTAAATTAACAATTAATTTAAACCATAGATTAACTTTTAATCTATTTAATTAAATGATTAACTTTTAATCACTTAAATAATTGATTAACTTTTAATCAATTATTGAGCTTATATTTCTTATGTGAGCACCACCATAGATTGCTCTGGGACATTCTTACCCTGGCTTACCTAATCTTATCCCATTGACCCTAAACAAGAAATACATTGGAATTGCAAGTGACGTGAGATATCCGTGTTGCAATTGAATCTCAGTGTATGAACATTAACCATTACGGATCCCGTCACATGAACTTTTAAATTCGATTTATTATTCTAAATATATTATCCCTAATGGGCTTTCAAGATTGACATATTATCTAACCCATAACCCATTGCAAATCATCCGGGTTTCCAAGACTTAGGATTAAGCCATGAGAAACAATTTCTCATGAAAAACATTTTGAGAAAATCCTTTTATAAGTATAATGTCTTTTAATAAAAGTATATTTCAAAACTTATTTTGTTTTCAAAATCACTTGCACAGGATTTGAACTTAATCAAATATCTTACCCGGAACTAGGATAATCTCTCAAATTAATGAGCATGGAATTCTTGTTTGAAATTCATCATGACTCGAACAGCTTTCTGACTATCCAACTGTCATTGTATTGTATTTTCTAAGTTAGGAAATACGTTGGTGGAATCAAAACAGTCAGATCACTGTTCAGTCATAGATGAACTCATCAGATCTAAGGATCATCGAAACTGTTCAATGTGAATAAGAGACCAACTATCTGATAGTATGATTATGCAAGAGGTCTCTCATTGGATGCAATCAGTCAGTGTACATTTAAACACCCATATGCTGATGTGTAGTCTCCACTACAATAATTCGAGATAGAACTACATCTCAACTATGGAGAACATCTTAGCATTTTGGTAGCCATATAAGTGAAGTGCCCAGCTTCACCCACAGCTGTGACTATATAAGGTATAAGGAACCGGAAAGTTATATATGCCTGTGATTATCTAATCACATAACTTTCCTACAATATATCTTATGAACCTTTATTGATATCTCATATCGTATAGATCATCTCATGATCATGGCCAATTACCCATAATGAATACACAATAGATTAAGAAGAAGTCATTATTAATCAAATTAATAAAAGTCTAAAAATCCTAATGACTTTTCTGGGCATCATGTCTAACAATCTCTCACTTACCCTAAAAGTTATTGTGCCATAGATTTCAATCCCATACTATCTAAGTGTGTTACAAATATTTTATCTGATAAAGCCTTAATCATCGGGTCAGCAACATTAAGCTGAGACCTAATCTTTGTAACATCAATGCCTTGCTTCTCAATAATCTCATTAATGACAAGATACTTCCTCTTTGTGAAAAGTAAGCACATAATCTCTGGTCCTTTTTAGGTACTTCATGATATGCTTCACAGCAGTCCAATTATCTCATACTTGGATTGCTTGGGAACCGACTAACAACTCCCACTGTATGACAGATATCCGGTCTAATACATAACATGGCATACATGAGGCTCCCAACTGCCTAAGCATAAAGGCACCTCTTCATCTGCTCGATCTCATCAGCTGATATAGGGGTCATCTTTTAGACAAAGTGATACCATGTCTAAAAGGAATGAGTGTTGTCTTACAATCACTCATACTGTACCTAGACAAAATCTTGTCTATGTAGGAAGTTTGGCTTAATCCCAACATTCAGCATTTTCTATCTCTTAGAATCTTATATAAGATGCCTCTCTCAAGTCTTTCATTGAGAAATGCTGAGAAAGCCATATCTTGACTGATGACAACATCCCTACATCATTCTCAATGAGTATGATGTCATCTACATAAAGAATTAGGCATACTACCGCTCTCCCACTATCCTTCTTGTAAATACAAGATTCTTCCAAATTCTTTTAGAATCCAAATTCTTTACTGGAAAGATCAAATCTTTGGTTCCAACTTTTTGAAGCATGTTTCAAACCATATATCGACTTGTTGAGTTTGCATACCATGGTCTCCTGGTTAAAAGCAATGAAGTCCTCTGGTTGCTTCATATAGATGTATTCGTCTAACATTCCATTAAGGAAAACAGTTTTGACATCTATTTGTCATATCTCATAGTCATGGTGTGCAGCTATAGCTAGCAATATCTTGATGGATTTGAGCATAGCTACAGGTGAAAAGGTATCCTCATAATCAACTCCTTGAATTTGAGTATAACCTTTTGCAACAAGTCTAGCTTTATAGGCCTCCACGTTACCATCGGCACCCTTCTTTCTTTTGTAAATCCATTTGCATCCAATGAGCCTTATACCATCTGGTGGATCTACTAAAGTGTAGACACCGTTGTCATACATGGAATCTATTTCAACATTCTTGGCTTTATTTTATTGAGATGCATCTACATCTAATGTAGCTTCCTGATAATTATTAAGATCAGTATTCTCATAATCAGGGGTAACTAGATAAACTTCATTATTGTAATACTGAAGTCTATCTGGTGGTCTAGAAGCTCTTTCTAACTTTCTCAGTGGAACAAAATTATGAGAAATTAAAGTGGAAGGATTAGGTTCAGGTTGGATATTGGTTGTGTCGTCTTTCATCTTATGAAATTCAACCTTCTTAAGGAGATCCATTTCTTCCTCCAAGAAAGTGACATGAAGCCTAACAACTATTGTTTGATTTGCCTTGGAGTAGAAATAGAAACCCTTTCCAACTTAGTGGGTTCGAGTTTGCGAACATGCACAGGATAACCCCATACCCTTAGATGTTGTAAACTAGGCTTTCGCCCAGTCCATAATTCATAGAGTGTAACCGAAATAGACTTACATGGAACCCTATTCTGAATATAAGTGGCAATTTGTATAGCATATCCCCAAAGATATGAAGGAACATCGGCATAGCTCATCATGGAGCGAACCATATCTAATAAGGTCCGGTTTCTTCTTTCAGAAACTCCATTTTGTTGAGGAGAGACAAAACTTGTCCATTGCGAAATAATCTCATTATCCCTTAAGTAATCCATAAACTCGTTGGTGAGGTATTCACCACCTCGATATGATCTAAGTGTCTTTATGGATTTGTCAGTTTGATTCTCAACTTCTAATATGAATTCTTTGAACCTTTCAAAGGTGTCAGATTTGTGTTGCATCAAGTAGACATATCCATATCTGGAATAGTCATCGGTAAATGTGACAAAATACAGGTATTGACATCGTGCAACAATGTTAAATGGCCACATACATCACTATGTATTAGTCTTAACTTTTCTTCGGTTTTTCCTACCTTTTTAGGGTAAGGCTTCTTAGTCATCTTCCCTTCGAGACAAGACTCACAAGTAGGGAGTGGTTCTACCTTGAGGAAATCAAGGGGACCATCTTTTACTAACCTCTTGATCCTATCATAATTAATGTGACCAAGTCTCTTATGCCAAAGATAAGTAGACTCAGTGCAATGTCTCTTCATTCCAGATATTCTAGATGATGAGACATTGTCACTTTGCAGACATTCATTATTTACCAATGGAAATATTAAATAAAGACCATTAATGAGATTACCAGTTATCAAGACCATTCCATCTTTCTTAATTTCAACAATTGAATTAAAAAACGATAGATAATCCATAAAATAAGAGTCTAGATACTGAAATCAAATTACGATGTGCAGAAGACACATAAAAGTAGTCTTCTAAAATTAATGTCTTTGCATTAGGTAAATAAAGAGTAAACAAGTCGATTGACTTCACTGCAAAATTTCGCACCAGAGCCAACTTTGAGCTTCTGCTCCTGTTTAGTCGGCTTTCTGGTTTCCTTGAACCTCTGCAGACAATTTCATACGTGTACGGTGGATCCAGAATCCACGCACCATAAGTTACCTTGAGTACTTCCGCCACCCTTTTTAAGAGTTGCGAGGTAAGTCCTATAGTTCCTCTTCCAGTGGCCTATTTTATCACAGTGGAAACACTTTCCATTGCCCTTATTTTCCTTACCAGTTTTTCCTGAAGAACCTTTGGCAACTCTTGCCTTACCCTTATTGTCTTTAAACTTTCAGTTGCCTTTATTCCCTTTTCTAAATTTTTTAGATTTCTTAGAGGTATCAATTTTATCGACGATTAATGTTTCACCTTTAGTTGACTTTTTGATCAAATCTTCTGCAGCCATAAGTGAGTTCATAAGCTCACTAAGTGACATTTCATTCTTGTTTTAAAATTCATCATGACTCGAACAGCTTTCTGACTATCCAACTGTCACTGTATTGTATGTCCTAAGTTAGAAAATACGTTGGGGGGATCAAAACAATCAGATCACTGCTCAGTCATAGATGAACTCATCAGATATAAGGATCATCGAAACTGTTTAATGTGAATGAGAGACCAACTATCTGATAGTATGTTTATGAAAAAGGTCTCTCATCGAATGCAAGCCGTCAGTGTACATTTAAGCACCCATATGCTGATGTGTAGTCTCCATTACAATAGTTCGAGATAAAACTACATCTCAATTATTGAGAACATCTTAGCATTCTGGCAGCCATATAGGTGAACTGCCCAGCTTCACCCACAGCTGTGACTATATAGGGTATAAGGAACCGGGAAGTTATATCTGTCTGTGATAATCTAATCACATAAGTTTCCTACAATATATCCTATGGACCTTTATCGATATCTCATATTGTATAGATCATCTCATGATCATGGTCAATTACCCATAATGAATACACAATATATTAAGAAGTCTTTATTAATCAAATTAATAAAAGTTTAACAATCTAAATGACTTTTCTGAGCATCATGTCTAATAGTGCCTGCCGAGATAATGATCTGGCAATAGGATCGGGTCCTAGCTAGGTGAGGCATTGCCTAGGCTACATTTTGACCACACTTGAAAGAATTTACATATAAAAGGAGGAATGATAATGATTCCCCCTAAAAAAATCAATTATGGACCAAGGAGATGCAAAAAAAAAAGAAGATAACCCCATCTTTAACAAAATGTCAGAACTATGCACTTCCAAAAACTTCCGGAGAGATGTCATCCAAGAGCTCAAGCTCCACCCAATGGATGAAACAAACACAGGTTGGAAAGATTCCAAATCCCCTGAAAATCCTAGTGTTCGCTCTCTTCAAAGGCCCCAATAAACCGTGTAGGGTCTCATATTCCCCTTGGAAATTTTCCCTCCTACTGAAGACTCCCTCTGGCTAGTGAGTTATTGTTGCGCCCCAAAATCCCACCTAGGAGAATGTAGAACTTTGACACGTGATTTACTTATCATCATCCATTTTAAAGAGCATTAATAGCATGCTAAAATCTGAACTTAAAAATTTCTTCATTAAATAACATTTGATACCTCAATTAAATTCATACTAAACTGAATATAAATAATTTGAACCATCCATCATGATTCTTAACCACCAATTTAACCTAAACATAAATCCTTAATAAATTCAATTGCAATTTCCTTGAACTTAAATAAAATGTTAATAAACCAAAGTCAGTAGTAAGACCATCGATCAAGATCCCGCTCCTCTTCAGGATGATCACCTGCAAGATCTTTCTCTATGTACTCTTCTTCAACCCAAGATCTTGAAGCACAAATATCAAATTTAGGGCTTGTTTGGATGCACTGACATTTTTTCAATTTTAAAAAATTGGAAATGCCTTTTTTTTTTTTCTCAATTTCAAAATTTTAAACACACTTGGCAATAATTAATGATAAATTGTCTTGAAAAATGAAAAACTAAAAAACATGTTTGGTAACCGCATAACAAAATAAAAAATAATTATAAAAAGACATTAATCTCTAAACAATTAGAGTAAGTCTATGAGTACTCTCAAATCTACTCCCGAATCTTAACTGTCTATAGCTAATCACTAAGGGCCAGGAATTGGCTTGGCCTATTTTGTCTTTTCTAATGTTAGATCAGCTCTAATCTTGACATTTTAATAATTGAATTAAAGAGTTAGGATTTGGGAGTATAATGGGGAGTACACTTTGGTAGTACCCGTAAACTAATTCAAACAGTTAAGGGTCCTACCCATTAAGTCAACCTAAAAGTTTACAGTGAAAAACTATAAACAAAAATATCATTTTAGTGCTTCTCATCATAAACATGCTAACATAAATACGATAAACATAATAACTTGGATTAACCATTCCAATCCATGGTGGTGATAGTGATGGCGGGTAGAGATGGGAAGTAGTGGTAGTGGTGGTGGTGGTGAATGAGAGTTGGTTGATAGAGGCATAAGATTCCCTTGTTCCTACATTTGTTTTAATTTTCTAAAATTAGAGGTAACAAAAATTTTCTTACATTGATTTTCCATTTTTTTTAATTAGATTTTAAAAACGAAAAACGAAAACTTCCTTATCAAATATGTTTTCCTTTTTTTTTTTTTTTTAAAAGAAGAAAATATAAGGGCAACCAAACGGAGCCTGGAACTTGGGTTTCAACGAATCACAATTAGAGAATCACGGAATTGGTCAAACGGTCCAGGCCGTTTTAGACCCGCCTCGAATAGAAAATATGGGAGCACCACAACACTCTTTGAAAATTGAAACCTTTCATCTCTCTCAGACCTCTCAAGTTTCTTCCTATTCTTCACGGAGGAGGAGCATTTATCTTCCTTCGCTCATGGATTTGGCATCAAATTACGAAATACCCCGTACTGCGAATTACATCCGCAGCAGAAACTTCACTAGAGTGGCGTTGCAGGTAATCTCCTCATTCCTTTTAATTCCTCTCAACTTGCAATTCCAACTTCAAACAACCTTAAACCCTAGAAACTTCTCTAATATATGTATATGTTGGTTTACCAATTTCAGTTCCCAGATGAACTTTTGAAGGACTCGACAAGGGTCGTGAGTGCTCTGAGAGACGAGCTTCGATTGCTCAGAGAAGAAAACAGAGATGTTGGGTTGTTTGTAATGGCGGACACCACATATGGGAGCTGCTGCGTTGACGAGGTTGGAGCTTCACATGTTGATGCGGATTGCGTTCTACATTACGGCCACACATGCTTGAGCCCGTCAGTCTTCTTTCCTCCTCATATCACTTTCCATTGGTATTTTAGGGTTTAACATAAAAATTTTTCAGTTTTACTTAACTATTTTCTTTGGATTAATTATAATTACTAGTGTTATACCACCAACCAACAACTTCCCAATTGTTTAAATTTGTTATTTTAGGGTTTAACATAAAGAGTTTTGAATGTTACATAACTACTTCCTAATGATTGCTTTGGATTAAGTGTAATTACTAGTGTTATAATTTAATACCACCAACCAACAACATCCCAATTGTTTATATTTGTTAGACACAACATAACAAGTCTCCAAAACATGCAACTCTTATTAACAAAGAGTCATGCAAATGAAAGAATTCTTGCAAAAAATTTAGCCAGTAAAACTGGAGTCTCTATTAATCATATCGTGGAGCGTAAAGAATTACTGATAAAGAGTTAGGTGGCAATTAATTTATATGAATGGACGAAGGCACAAAATGGATTGTTTAAAACGTCAATCAAAAGCTACAAATGGGTGTCAAGTAGGCTTTTTTCTTTCTTAGTCGGAAAGAGTGATCAGAAGACAAAGACATGGTTATGCCGAGGGTGATTTTGGATATTTGCATCAGGAGATGGAGTATAGGGAGTTAAATAACAGTGCCCAAGAACAATGTGGTGGAACTTAACACGAGAAGTAGTTTCGTAACTTTTGTTTAGAGACGGATTGGTTGAGAAAGGGAATGGAATTTAGTAAAAGAAACTATTGTGTTATGGTATGGAATGGTCTGCCCCATTAGTGGCTAAAGAGGTTTTTAGAGAAGATTAGGGTAATAATCACTCGGAATCTTGGTAGCGAAGTGCTGAGATTTAGAATTCCATTAGCAAAAAGCTGTTTTGCTACAAGGCTTGGCAAGGGATTGGACTGAGGATACTTTAGAAAAAATGTAGATTTTACTAAACAATAAGCTGAGAAAATAGTAAGCGAGGCAAAGTTCAAGGTGCATGGTGACTTATGTTGTAAGTTTGGCCCAAGAAAACGTGAGATGTTTAAAAATCTTGCACGGGAGGGGAAAAGTAGAGACCTATATTGTGTCAAATGTATCAGCCATCAGGAGCAATGAGAATCTTGTGAAGGTCGAGTTCAAAGATTGTCAAATTAACACCATGCAAGCGGCTAAAATAGGGGAATATGATAGCTCTTAGGAGACTAAAGGACTTATTATTTTCGTAGATTTAGAGTAGCAAAAATTGGAATTTTTTTTTGGCAAAGATGGTATCCGATAGAGTTTTGGAAATATATGGGAGTAATGGGACCATCATGGTTGATTAAGCTATTTAACAAAATATAATGCCAAAGAAATTGTTGGAAGAATGGAGAAGTATTTCCGTTCCTATACACAACTACACAATTATAATTGAGATATGGAAATTGGAATTAATTAGCAATTTTTTTTTTCCTTTGATAGATAATGAGGATTGTATTAAGAAGAAAGAATCACTGTAGTCAAAGCATCTAGGCGATACCTAGGCAACAAGAGGTTCCTTAGGTGACCAAAATTTACATTTTATGTGAAACTTATTAAAATTTAGCAAGTGCCTGCCGAGATCATGATCAGGCAATAGGGTTCTTGACTAGGTGAGGCATTGCCTAGGCGACATTTTGACTACACTTGAAAGAATTTACATATAAAAGGAGGAATGATAATGATTCCCCTTAAAAAATCAATTTCGGACCCAGGAGATGCAAAAAAAAAAGGTGACCCCATCTTTAGCAAAATGTCAGAACTATGCACTTCCCAAAAACTTCTGGAGAGATGTCATCCAAGAGCTCAAGCTCCACCCAATGGAAGAAACAAACTCGGGTAGGAAAGATTCCAAATCCCCCGAAAATTCTAGTGTTCTCCTTTTTCAAAGGCCCTAATAAACCGTGTAGGGTAGCATATTCCCCCAGATATTTACCCTCCTATTGAAGACTTCCTCTGGCTAGGGAGTTATATTCCTCCCGAATGAGGAAAGAAGGAAACTCCAACAACTCACTCCATCGGACAGTTGAACAGAAGATGGCTCACATACTCTTCATCCTCTCGACACATGAATCTTCTGGAATAGGCATTCCCAAATGATTGAAGGTGGGGATCTTGTCCAACACAGATATATAGATGAAGTTGCATTCCTTTGGAGGGACCGGTGCATTCTATATCTTCCTGAAATGAGGCGTCCTTATAAGCTTCTTATCCACCTCCTCTAAAGTCTTTGGTTGTGAAAACCCCCTTAGAGTTGCTCATCTAGACTTGATGATCCTCTCTATTTGGGTTGATAATCATTTTGCTCAATTTATCGAGGTGCAAAAATGTGATGGATGAGTGGTAGGATTGTTGAAGATATAATCAGAATTGAAGGCATTTGAAGGAACCTAGGAGTAGCTCAATGCTAAAATAAAGGAGAGTTAATTGAGATGGTTTGATCATGTACAACGAAGATGGAGTGCTTAGGTGCTGGTTGAGTTCTCTAAAAGGACAGGAGGAAGGTTGACTAGGATGTGGATGGATGTAGTGTATAGAGATTTGAGGATACATGCTTTAGCCATGGTTTAAAATATCGGTATTGGGTGCTGTATCAGTAAGTCCAAAACAGAATACATATCGGCGTATTGGACTGTATCAGATGGGTACGGCAAAAAAAATCAGGATACGCTAAAAAAATCTTGGATACGCAAGGCAAAACTTAGATACCTTGCATAAAACCTCTTTTAATGCAAATATAAGCTAAATATGAACTAAATGAAGGCTTCCAACTACATTTATAAACATAAATATGAGAGTTAAGAATTTTAGAAGTTAAAAAAAGGCGTGCATGCTGATAAATAAGGATGAAAATACAAACAATAGTCACTTAACCAAGTATAAGAAATACAATCTAGATATTAAAACCTTATATTTAATGAAATGCATAAGAAAATATTGACTTGCATTCATAAATCAAATTATATAACTGATTGTAGTTCAATACCACATTGAGCTGCGTGCCGGCTCATACTATTTAGGCTCAGGAATTGAGTAGAGTGGTACATTATAAGTGAGCCAAACATGATGACACCACAGTGACCAACTCATTAAAAAGCTGTACGTGGCTGTCTGTAAGACTGTAACTGCTTCCTCTTGAGTCATCATCAACATCATCACTGTCACCACCATGTCCTTCTCTAGACCCTCCCATCAATGTAGCCTAAGGCCTACCGTTGCTCGCTCCTTCTCAGCCTTCTTCTCCTCCAGATGTATTATCATTGCCTGACTAATTTCTCGGGGGCACTTCGGGCATGGGTGAATGTTTGCTCTTACACCCACCAAATGTTCTTTGAATCCTACTCTTAGCCAAAAATCCACAGTACTTACATCTTATGAGATGCCTCAAGCCGTCTACAAACTCCCCATACTGCCACCCTATATCTCTGAGATGCTCTTTGATTTGAGTCACTTGACCTTTGCCTTCATTGGCGCCATGTGAAAGTGAAACCTATATAAAAAAAATTCATAATCTTTAAATATATCGTTACAGTGTTGAAAATGTAAGTTATGTATACTTAATTTAATGCAATACATATAAAAGAAACACCTATATTTTAATGTGGGTGACTCCTAATCCTCAAGAGTGTTGATAACAGAGGTTGTTTTGAGTGTCATCGAGTTCTGGTTCTATCTTGAGATGTGGACAAGGAAGCGGTTTTTTGCAGTAGAATTCAAATTCTTTGAACTTCAGGAGGTTCACTCAAAGAATAGTTGGTCGATTCAGGTTACCGAAAGAGGGCGTAGGGGCATGTACAGTGTGGTCTGGATTGAACAAGATGTGTGCACTTGGCTGGAAAAAACCATTACAGAGGTTATTGAATCGTCAAGGAATTATCTGGTTAAGAGCAGGGTTACCTAATTCGTTGGGGAGTATTACGAACCGCGAACCGGTTCGAAGTGAACCGGTTTGTGGTTTGGTTCGGTCCAATTCCGTGGTTTGAGCGAACCGAGAGGTTAGTAATCGTCGGGTACTGTAATCGGGTTAGGCAACGTGTAGTGTGGACAGGAGTTCCGTAAATGGAATGACACAATGATGTGTATATGTGAACACTTAGGGGTAGAATTGTCATTTCCCATTAATTCATATAATGGGTGGAGATTAGCACACGAGTCTCTCTGTTTCGGGAAAGCTTTCTCTCTCAACTGGAAATGCTTAGCTTACACAGGTCCTCTCACTTTTTAACGGGAAATGCTTAGCTTACCCGGGTCCGTTTTGGGTAAGCTCTCTCTCACTTTTTAATGGGAAATGCTTAGCTTACCCGGGCTGCATTATATAACGAAATGGCCGCCACGTCCCACTTTTTAACACTCAACATTGTGGTTAAGATTTACTAACCCCTAGAGTTAAGCATTCCAACCTTATTTTTTAGAAGAAAAAAAATAACAATCTTAACTTTAATTTAGTTAAGCTTAACTAGGATTAAATGGTCATAATATATATATAAGCGAATTCAGCTCACGAACCAAACTAAAGAACCTAAGCGAACCAAAAAACGAATTATCTCATCCAACCCCTAGTGAATCGGGTTCACTCTAGAGTGGCGAATTGCGAACCTGAATTCAAATCGAGCGAACCAACGAACCAGGTAACATTGGTAAAGAGTTTCAGTGGGACTTCTGGGTTATTAATTGGTGAAAAACAAACTAATGCCAGGGGGAGTTTTTTCTCACTAGCATTGTTTCCAAGTTCAGGGAAATGTCGAAGAATCATCATCCCTCAAGGCCCTTGGCAGACGGGTTGGAAGGCATTTCAGCACGCCATTGTGTATCTAGCTCCGAACCGGTGTCCGCAATCTTACAAATCTGGGTGCGAGGTGAATAAGCTCCCTGAGGCTCATGGCAAGCGTTCATCAGTTGCCAGGCAACCAAGTGGTGGGAGATGGGTAGACATCAGTACCGGAATGTTGGAAGAAGGTATTAAAAGCCATGTGGAGAAGGGAGGGGACCGACACATGGTAGTCATTGATTCAGACGTAGATGCATTTGGGGAATGGGCAGAAGCTGTGGTGTGTTTAATGGGGGGTCCTGGTGCGAAAATCCTTTGGATTGAGGTGATGCATCTACTTCAATCCATGCTACCATCAGAACCAAAAATCAAGTTATTCCCATTCGACTCTCAGCGAGCTATTTTTTCCCCATCAATTAAAGGAAATCTTGAGACAATATGTGATCGCAAATGTTACTCCTTGAAGACTGGATATTTCGTCGACTTCCATCTTTGGTGGCCGGCTATTAATGCTCTATCGTATACTAGTCTTCTTAAACCCCGGTGGCTCGCAATCAAGGGCCTTCCATTTCATCTTTGGACCCACTCTATCCTATCTCAAGTTGGTTAAATCTGTGGAGGATTATTGGAGATACACCATTCAACTGTGTCCAAATCGGTCTTGAAGATCATAGGGAGTCGGGTAATACCCCAAACACCACCAAGGGTAGTAAAGTGCTCCCAGCTATGGAGAGGAGGAGATTGGAGTGCACAGTTAACTTTGATAGAGGATCGTTGGGGGATATGTCGGTTAGTCCTGTTTCAAAGAGGGTACGTCGGGTTCTCAAATGATAGGCGTCTCAATTATATCATGGAATGAACGGGGTTTAGGGCATCCCGAGAAAAGATGGTTTTAAAACAAATGGTGTTGTCCAAAAGACCTATGCTCCTGTGTCTTCAGGAGCCAAACTAGAGGTTATCACAGATCAAATAATTAGAGAGGTTTGGGGCGATACCGCTCCGCGGTGGCTGGTATTACCATCGGTAGGGGCCTCTGGTATTGTGGGATAGGAACAAATTGGAAGTCCTAGAGACAGAGTTGGGAACCTATTTGATATCGATTTTGTGCAAATTGGTTGGGGATAGTGTCAGGTGGGTGTTCTCGGGAGTATATGGTCCTTCGGGGTCTGTGGATGACATAGATTTTTGGGAGGAACTGGATGATGTCTGTGTGAGATGGGAGGAACCATGGTGTCTTGGGGGGGGGGGGATTTCAATAGTATTAGGCTTGCGAGGGAGAGAAAAGGGGGTTGTGCTATCAATGCCAAAATGAGATGATTTGGAAATTTCATTTTTCGTCAGGGTCTGATTGACTTTCCCCTTTCAGGAGCCTTTTTTACTTGGTCTCAATCAACATCCAACAGAGTCGCAAGTCGGGTAGATCGTTTCCTCATTCACCCAAGATGGGAGAACTAGTTCCCAAATATTATCCAGTCGGCTCTACCTCTACTTTTATCAGGCCATTTTCCAATTATGTTGGATTCAAGATACCTTATAGGAGGGCCAACTCCCTTTCGTTTTGAAAAAAATTGGTTAGAGGATGCTGGCTTCCATGATTTTGTGAAGGGAGTGTGGCAATCCATGGGTGGTTGGGGGACAGCTAGTACTCGTTTTGGCCTTAAACTTAAGGCCCTCAAATCTAAGCTGAAGGTATAGAATAAGGAAGTTTTTGGGAATGTTCAAGATTCATTAAAGTCCCTTCTCAAGGAAATTGCCGACTTGGACAGTCTTGAGGAGTCGGGTATTCTCTCTTTGAATGATTTTCAAAAAAAGGAGGAAAAGAAACTGGAATATCTGTGGGTCCTGAGATTAGAAGAGATAAGTTGGAAGCAGAAGGCCCGAGTTCGATGGTTGAAAGAGGGAGACCGAAATACAAAATTCTTCCATAGAATGGCAAATTCCCATAGGAAGAGAAATTTTATCTCGAAACTAAGGGTGGATGGAGCATGGAAGGACGGGCTTCGAGAGATTGAGGAGAGTGTTGTGTCATATTACAAGGAATTGTACCGAGAAAAGGAAGCATGGAGGCCAAAAACGGATGACCTCCCTTTTGCGACTCTATCACTAGAACATCGAGAGAATTTAGAAGTTCCATTTGAGATGGAAGAGATAGAGCGGGTAATGAGGGGAATGGTTGAAGACAAGGCTCCTGGTCCGGATGGATTTACCATTGAATTCTATAAAACCTATTGGGACATTGTGGGTAGAGACTTCCTAGAGGTTATGCAGGAGCTATATTAGTCTGGCACTTTTGATAAAGTGCTCAACAGTAGTTTTGTGCTCCTAATCCCAAAAAAGTATGAGGCTGCTGAGTTAAAAGATTTTAGGCCCATTAGCCTGCTTGGCAGTGTGTATAAAATCATGTCAAAAGTCCTAGCTGTCAGGCTCAAACACGTGATGGGATGTATCATATCTCTAGAGCAAGGCGCATTTGTGGAAGGGAGGCAAATTTTGGATGACATTCTCATTGCCAATGAATGTATTGAGGATCGCCTCAGATCAAAGGAGCCGAGTTTATTGTGTAAAGTCGATCTAGAGAAGGCCTATGACCACGTGAATTAGAAATTTTTGGACTATATAATGGGCCGAATGGGATTCAGGGACAAGTGGAGACTATTTCCTCGGTATCATTTTCCATTCTTTTGAATGGTAGTCCCGTGGGCTATTTTCGGAGTTCTAGGGGCTTGAGACAAGGAGATCCTCTTTCTCCCTTTCTTTTTGTTATAGTGTCAGAAACTTTGAGCAGGATACTATCCAGAGCTAATGGTCTTTGGTTTGATGGCTATCTGATAGGCAGGGACCACTTATGCATCTCTCACCTCCAATTTGCAGATGATACTTTGATATTTTGTGGCATCTCAGATCAAAATCTGATTCATCTTAGATGTGTTCTTCATTGTTTCGAAGCTGTATTCGGATTGAGGGTGAACTTGGCTAAATCGGAAATTATGTGAGTAAGGGAGGTGTTAGATCTAGGAGGATTATCATTGTGTATGGGGTATGGGGTTGGTTCTCTCCCATCTGTGTACCTTGGTATGCCCCTTGGGGCTGGATTTAATTCCATATCGATTTGGGCGCCAATCCAGGAACGATTTGCATCTAGAGACTATCAGGGTGGAAATCCTCATTCCTTTTGAAAGGGAGAAATTGACCCTTATTAAACATACCCTTAGCAGTCTACCGTCGTATTTTCTGTCTCTATTCATAATTCCAAAATTGGTGGTTGCTTCCCTTGAGAAGCTTCAAAGGGACTTCCTTTGGCATGGGCGGGACGATAGCTTTAGATATCATCTTGTTCCTTGGGATCAGATTTGTCATCCCAAGAAGTTTGGGGGCCTCAACTTGTGCCCCTATCTCAAATGAATAGAGCTTTGCTAGGAAAGTGGGTTTGGCGATTTGGGGAGGAGAGAGAGAGTCTGTGGCGATCGGTCATTATAGCAAAGTTTGGTGCGGTATCTTGTTGGATTCCGCAAGGTAGTAGGCGGTCTCATGGGGTCGGTTTGTAGAAGGGTTTTATGGGGATGGGGCACCTAGTTGTGCCAAAATTTCGATTCAAGGTGGGAAGAGGGTCGGAGGTGAGATTCTGGAAAGACATTTGGTGGGGTCATCAGCCCTTACAGGATTCCTTTCCAAATATCTTTCTCATCGCTTAGATTAGGATTCTTTGGTGAGGGAGTGTTTTGAGATGAGGGAGGGGAGGGTTATATGGTGTCCAAAGCTTCGAAGGGATCTAAATGATTGGGAAATTGAGGAGTTGGGTCTCTTATTGTCCTCTCTTGGTTATGCTCTTGTGAGTCCTGATGATCGGGATTGTAGAATATGGTCCGAAAGTAGCAATGATCGATTTTCAGTCAGATCACTACTTCGCTCAGTTGAGTTACCTTCTGTTGCAGCCTTTCCTCATCGACAAGTGTGGAATCCAGACATTCCATCAAAGGTTTCCTTCTTCCTTTGGAATGCATCTTTGAACAAAATCCTTACTTGTGATCATTTAAAACATAGAGGGTGGAGTTTAGCTAACCGATGTTTCCTATGCCTCCAAGCGGAAGAGTCGGTAGACCATCTGTTGTTACATTATCCAGTTGTGGGTGTCATTTGGGAGTACTTTCTATTTCGGTTAGGGGTGGACTGAGTCTTCCCTTCTTCCTTTCGGAACTTCTTATCCTGCTGGCTTCTGGCTAGTGTGGATGATGCTAAGAGGGCAATATGGTTGGTGCTCCCCGGAGCCATCTCATGGGTCATATGGAAGGAGAGAAATAGGAGAGTGTTTGAAAATTCCCAATCCTCTATGTCTTATATCCAGGCCCGTATACCTCTTATTATTTTGGATTGGATGTCCTCCCGGAATGGTGGAGTGGATTTGGTATCTTTGTTGGGCCGACTTAGGACATATTCCAGGAGATCATTTGCTACCTTGCTGTTTTTAGTTTACGTTGTTGTAAACTTTAATAATTTCCTCCTTGTATCTACTTGTTTGATTAATATATCTTTTTTATTACCTATAAAAAAAAAAATCGGATTTATCAATTGCAATAATAAGAGTGGGTGGGGACGTGAGGAGAATACCTCGAATTATTTCTTTGGAATTCTATAATACATCGTATCCCTTAGAGATTTTGAATTGGGAAGGTGAGCTCTTCAAGTGTTGCAAAGAGTGGCCAGAGTTTTTGGATTTGGAGCATCTTGCTCGGAGGGATGAGGGAAGAGAGGAAGGTTGAAGATGAAGCCGTGGCTTCGACACGTGGCAACGGGGTCTCGACTGACATCAATGGTTGTTTTGACATGCAAAGGGATAGGTCTGTAATGCACTCTGTAGACCTCCACGACGACAGAGCTCTTCGACCGTTGGATGGAAGCAGAGTTGGTGGCCAGCGTGCTCACCAAATAGCAGAGGTTGCAAAGGTCCGTACCAGTCATACGCAAGTCTCAGTCAAAGAAGTAGAATTGTTCACGGATAGGGTAATAAACAAGAAACGAGGAGGAAGAGGAAGAGGTTTAAAAAATAAAAATCAAAAACGGAATTTGAGAAGGAAGCGTGTTCGATGGGTTGATAAATTCAAAGGGGAGAAGTTGACTCTATCTCCATCAAAGGGAGTGTCTAGAGCAGGGAGAGTGGTTTCAGGAGAGGGGTTTCTGCAATCGGTGGGCGGAATGGAAATACTTTCCCAATTGGCATTTAAGAGTAAGGCCTCAGATCCCGTTTTTGAGCAGGCCCAATTCGAGCCTCAAGTCGCTGGGCCCAATAGTCCATAACAGGGACAAGGCGTTAGTAGAAGTGGGCTGGACCAGGCCCCAGGGTCTGGAGGGCCGTTAGTTGGTGGGCTTCTTAGTTCTCCAACTCGTGGGGAAACCATGCGGGGGTAGAGTCCAAGGCCGGTAATGATGGAAGGCTCGGGAAGCTCAGGGTTGGGCTCGTAAGTGGGACCCTCTCCTGTAAAGGGGTCGCGTAAAGGGGTCGGTGGATTTTAGGCAAGCGGATTCTGATCCATTTGGGTTTTACCCTTTATTACAGAATATGGGTTATAAGATTAAATCACCCAAGAAGGCGTCTTTTTCGCATCAAAGGGTTCCAGTAATCTCAGTTTTAGCGCAGAGGAAAGGCGAAGGTCAGTAAATCCTTGAAGGCAGTGGAGTTTCCCCCTCGAGCTCGGAAGTCAATCGGCCAGCCAATCGGCAAGGGCGACGCATGTTATCAAACACCGAAGGCCAAAAGTTGAGTCAGGAGGAGGCTTCTGTCTCGAAGGAAGGAGAGGGGGGGGGGTCAATCCGGTAAGGAGCTCGGACTTTTAGAATTCATCCAACTTCAGAGGGTAGATGCACATGATTCTGGTGCCGTGTAACTTTCAGGAGGTGCAGAAGGGAAGGCTTGGTGTTTGGCCAGATTAGTCGGCTGTTAAGGATAGAGAGGTGGGGTTAGTAGGTTGTTCTTCTGGGACTCATTCTCCTTGTTCTGCGGAGATAGAGCCGAGAGGAAATGAGAAGGTATTCATATGCTGCGGCAAATTCTTCTTTGTTGCAATCTGCAGGAATAAGGCCATTAGTTCCCAATGAGGAATCGGGTCCTCATAGTGCAGGCTAGTGCACCGATGGGTGTGGGTAATCTTACTGAGAATTTCAGGAGATCAGAGTTAGTGATGCCAGACCAGGTTCAGTGCATATCCATGGGTTGTGGGAGTGGGAGCCTTATCAAGGAGTCGCAATCGGGGTAGGAGCAGGTATTTGAATGGGTGGTCAGTCATCTGGAGGGATTGAGCAAATACTTGGGTATATCCATTGAGGGGCATGAGGTGGAGGCGAGAGTGCTGTTTCAGAAGATAGAGAAGAGTGGGGACCAAGGGGGGGTGAATTATGCTTTTAAGGCTTTGGTAGGGCAGAAAGTGTATGCCGCTATGGCAATGAGGAGGTTGGATAGTGGAGTGAATTACGATAGACCAGCATCTCGGGGTGTGTCGTGTAACCTAGGCCAAGTAGGGGTTCGAAGAGTTGTCTGATGTTAGATCTTTCAATCATCTCGTGGAATATTAGGGGCTTGGGGCAGATGAAGTAAAGAATGGCAGTCAAACAGTTTGTGCGAACAAAACGTCCGATGATTTTATGTCTTCAGGAGACAGTTAGAAGCAATGCATGAGTTCCATATCCGCGATACTTGGGGAGTGGCTGCCCCGGGTTGGACGGAATCTCCATCCTTAGGTGCTTTAGGGGGTATCTTTCTTATGTGCAATAAAGCCAAGGTAGAGGTGTTGGAGTCTGAACAGGGGGCGTATTCGAGCTCCATCCTATGTAGATTGATTGGGGAGGATTTTACCTGGGTGTTCACAGGGGTTTACGGGCCTTTGGGAGGATCAGATGATAGATTTTTGTGGAATGAGCTAGATGATGTTAGCGAGAGATGGGGGGACCCATGGTGTTTGGGGGGCGACTTTAACTGTATTCGGCTAGCTTTAAAAAAGAAAGGGGGTAGTGTTCTTACGGCTAAAATGAGAAGGTTTGGGGAGTTTATCCGGCATCATGAGCTTATAGATTATCCTTCTCAGGGGGCCCAGTTTATGTGGACTCATTCGGCATCAAGCAAGAGAGCAAGTCGGTTAGATAGATTTCTAGTTAGCCCTGGAGTGGGAGAATCATTTTCCAAATGTTAGTCATTCATCTCTCCCCAGACCCATCTCAGATCATGTGCCCATTGTGTTAGAATCCGGTTGCTTCAAAGGTGGCCCTTCACCGGTCCACTTTGAGAACATGTGGCTAAAAGACTAGTGCTTTCAGGATGTAGTGGCTGAAGTTTGGAGAAGTGAGGGGGGGGGGGGGGGGGGGGTTTACTAGTAAGCGATTCGGTTTGAAATTGAAAGCTTTGAAAGTACGACTAAAGGTGTGGAACAAGGAGTTAAGGGGAGACTACATGGGCTTCTCAAGGAAATCGAAGTGTTGGAGGATTCGGTCGAATCCAGGGAATTAATAGACCAAGAAGTGCGAGAATGGGAGACTAAGAAGATGAAATACCTGGAGGTGAGATCAGTTGGAAACAAAAGGCTCAAACTAGGTGGCTCAAAGAAGTTGATCGGAGCACTAAGTTTTTCCGCCGTACAACTAACTTCAACAAGAAACGAAACTTCATATCCAAGTTGAGGGTGAATGGGGTGTGGAAGGAGGAGGGTAGCGAGATCGAAGATAGCCTCGTCTCTTACTATAAAGAATTGTACCAAGAGAGGGAAAGTTGGCGACCGAGGTTGGATGACCTATCCTTCGCGAACTTGTCTCAAGGTCAAAGTGCTTCTCTGGAGAGGCCTTTTGAGGAGGAAGAGGTTTTGGGCGTCATCCAAGGTATAGGTGGAGATAAGGCTCCCTGCCCGGATGGATTCACTATTGAGTTCTACAGGACTTGTTGGGAGATTGTGGGGAAAGACTTTATGGAGGTGATGCGGGAACTCTATTCATCAGGTCACTTTGATAAGAGTGATCAATAGCAGTGTTACCTAGGCACGTGGTACGAGTGCCAAGTGTCCAGGTGTTTAGGAGTATTTGGCACGACAAGCTCTAAAAAACCCAATACAGTAGCACAGATGTACATATTTTTAAAAATGATTATATATATATATATATTATAATTTATAACTCAAAATTTTTAAATAACAATAATAATAAAAAGAGGGGGATCACCAGTCCCCAATGTTTTAAAAAAGTATATACATAAGTTATAAAAAAATATTTATATAGGGAGTAGAAATAAGCAACAAGAGAGAAAAGAAGAGAGAGATGTACATATTGATCGTTATTGTTGTCACTGCTCTCCTAATAAAATTTTATCTATGTTTTCAAAAAAACAATACAAATTGACAAAAAATTCCTTGCAATTGTATTTTTAAAATGACATGACATACATGAAGCACCATGTGCCTAATCATAATATTAATGTCACCATGACATGGGATAGGCACGTATCAAGGAGTGTCGTGTCATGTCCAAGTGTCGGCACGCAAAATTTGGGAAAACTGAAGTGCCTAGATAACACTGATCAATAGTACTTTTGTGGTGTTGATTCCGAAAAAGGTGGGCGTGGTGGAACTATCGGACTTTAGGCCAATCAGTCTGATGAGTAGTGTGTACAAAATCCTTTCTAAAGTTTTGGTAGCTCAAGGATGATACTCTCATTTTCAGCAACGTGTCGCCCAGAAACCTCCTGTACCTTAGGTGCCTTCTTCGTTGTTTCGAAGTTGTGTTTGGGCTACGAGTAAACCTAGCAAAGTTAGAGATTGTGAGCATAGGAGTGGTACTCAACATGGATCACTTAGCAGTTTGTTTTGGGTGTAAAGTGGGAGTACTTCCGTCCAGGTACCTGGGTATGCCATTAGGGGAGGTTTTAAGACTAGGATGGTCTGGGCCCAAGGTTCGAAATATCGATAATATCGGCGATATATCACCGATATTTTTCGATATCGGTCACCACCGATGTATAGATACACTGTTAAGCAAATTTTACATGGTATCGGGAGATATCGCCGATATATCGGCGATATCGACGATATATCGCCGATAATCCACCGATGTTGACCAAAACTAGCAAAACTAGTGATCTAAGTTGCAATAAACTTTTTCCCCCTTTTTTCGATCATGAATCATCACATGCAAAGTTGCAAATAATCTTGATTGAGAAGTAAAAAGAAAAAGAAAAAGAGTTGAAACTTGAGAGTAGAGAAGAAAGAAGGAAGAAGGAAGAAGAGGGTATCGTGGCCATGGGTACACATACCTATCGCCGTCTCCAGTTGTCGTCACCGTCGCCATCGCCGTCGCCAGTCGTCGTCGCCGTCGAGCAACTTCTCTTCCCTCTTCCTTTCCTACTTCCGAACTCTGCCCCTTTTTTTTTCTTTCTAGGTTTGCTCTGTTGATCGAATCGAATGAGTTGGGCTTTGATTGTTTTAAACCTTAAGAAGGGTCATGCTAATGTTACACTCTTGAGTTGGGCTTTTAAATGGTTTAAACCCTAACAAGGGTCATGCTAATGTTACACTATGAGTTGGGCTTTTAAATGGTTTAAACCCTAACAAGGGCTTGCTAATGTCACACTTAGTCTTATTAAACATGCTTCCTTAAGAGGTAATGCTATTACCACCCCATTTTTTTGTTGGTTTAAAGAGATAACACTCTAAACACCTAGCACTTTAAGTTAGGTAATGCTATTACCACCCATGGATATTTTATTTAGTATTTTAACCTTAACTCTTAACTCTTAAATGCTTTAACTAGCCTTGAACTGTGCTTAACATGTTAACCCTTGTGATTAATTTTTTTTTCTAAAAACTAAGGTCAACCTTTTGAAGCCTTTAATCCTAAGGGTCAGTGAATCTTAACCAAAGTTAAAGGGGTGTCCCCTCTTAACTCCCTTTAAATGTGGTTAAGATTCACTAACCTTTAAGGTTAAGCATCTAACTTTGATTTTTAAAAATTAAAAAAAATTAAATGTCACCTTGTAACTCCCTTTAACTATGATTAAGATGGATAATCATTAAAAAAGAGAGTCAAATGGCCTTACATATTTGTTCAAATGAAGTAAAATTAATTATATTACAATTAACATAGAAGTCAGAGCACATTTTATTGAGAATTAAATGAAACATGAATCAATCATACATTATCGTCACTCATCAGCGTACATCTTTGCTCTCTTCTCATTACATCTTTGATATACATTGTTATTTTTTAAAATGTTTTTATTCTAAAATATGTATTAACATCTATTTTAACATGTCTTGAAGTTTCACAGTAAAATTTTATGTTTTGCCTCATTTTTTTGCTATTTTTCCAAAAATCACTGATAAACGATATACCTTCCGATATATCTCGGATATATCTTTTTTCCGCAGCTCGACATGTCGAGCGATATCGACATTTAGAACCTTGTCTGGGCCCTAGTCCTAGAAAGGTGTGTAACTCGGTTAGCAGGATGGAAGGCTCATTACTTATCAAAAGGAGGCAAACTAATTCTTATCCAAAGGACACTTAGTAGTCTCCCGACATTCTATATGTCTGTGTTAACTATGGCTAAGTCTGTTGCCGTATTGCTGGAGAGATTGTAGAGGGAGTTTATGTGGAATGAGAAGGATGACTCATTCAAATATCATTTGGTGGCATGGAACCAAATCTGTCGCCCAAAAAAGAGGAGGGTGATTAAATCTCAAGTCTCTGAGCCGAGTTAACAAAGCCCTGCTCTGAAAATGGATTTGGAGATTTGGAGCAGAAATGAATAGTTTGTCGCGAATAGTGATAGTAGCCAAGTATGGGGAGTCTTCGTGTTGGGTCCCGAATCAAGTGAAGATCTCTCATGGTTTGGGCCTCTATAAAGGGATCATGGCGACAACCAGTCTGGAAAGACGTCTGGTGTGGCGATTCTAGGCTTCAGGATGATTTTGGCCATTTATTCTTGCTAGCTACCAACAGGGAGGCGATTGTAGAGGACTACTTGGAGAGAAGGGGAGAGGGAGTGGTTTGGTGTTCGACGCTGAGACGTGACCTAAATGATTGGGAAGTAGATGAACTCTGATGAAGCGTCGCGTTTGTTGGCTCGCATTAGTTCCTACTCCCCGAGAGTTGCAGTGTTCTAAATATCGACAATATCGGCGATATATCATTGATATTTGTCGGTATCGCCCCTTGCCGACACATTTACATCGTGTAAGAATTTTTTTACATGATATCGCGAGTTATCGGCGAAATATCACTGATATCAGCGAAATATCCTGATATCGCGCAATATGCTCTTTTTTTTTTGCAGATGTGCAATATCCATTAAAAAAAAATAAAATTATGGACTGAAATCAGTCCTCAGTCCTATTACAGACCTATGAAAGAAGGAAGAAGAAAAAAATAAGAAAAGAAGAAGGAAGAAGAGGCAAGAGGACTGAAATCAGTCCCTAGTCTCCAATTACAGAACCAAGAAAGAAGAAGAAAAGAAGGAAGAAGGTACATTCCTATCGCCTTTGCCGTGGGTTGTATTTGCCGATTGCAAAAGCCAAACTTGAGTTCTGCGTCTCCTCTATTCTCTGCTTTTTCTTCTTCTTTTTTTGCTTATGCAGTATGCCTTGATCGAATGAGTTTAAGAGACTCTTTAAATATTAACCCTAACATGGATAATACTAGGGTCACTCTTATTCTCTTGAAACTTTAATATTTCAACCCTTACAAAGGTAATGCTATGGTCAGTCTCATTCTCTTGACTCCCAAGTGTTTTAACCCTAACAAGGGTAATGCTAGGGTCACTCTCATTTTCTTGACCCCTAACAAGGGTAATGCTAGGGTCACTCTTAAGACTTTTACCATTGATAGTAAAATGACTATTATACCCTTTAGATATTTCATAATCTCACAAAGCCCCCTTTAACTAGCCTTGAATTGTGGTTAACAAGTTTCAACCCTTGTGATTAATTTTTTTCTAAAAACTAAGGTTAAATGTTTTAAGCCTTTAATCCTAAGGGTTAGTGGATCTTAACCAAAGGTAAAGGGGTGTCCCCTCTTAACTCCCTTCAACTGTGGTTAAGATTCTCTAACCTTTAAGGTTAAAGGATCAAACTTTGATTTTAAAAAAATTTAAATGTGTCACCTTGTAACTCCCTTTAATTGTGGTCAAGATTCATGAACCTTTAAGGTTAAAGCATCTGACCTTGGTTTTTAGATTTTTTATATTAACATGTCCCCTTGTAAATCTCTTTAAATGTGACTAAGATTTACTAACCCTTAAATTAAAGCATCTAATCAGCGCACATCTTTTCTTTCATCTCATTGCATCTCTTATGTACATTTTTGTTTTTTAAAATATTTTTATTCTTAAAGGTGTATTAACATCTATTTTAACATTTCCTGAAGTTTCAATACAAAATTTCATGTTTTCCCCAATTTTTGCCATTTTTTTCAAAAATCACCGATAAACGATATATCTAGCGATATATCTTTTTTCTGCGGCTCGACGTGTCGAGCAATATCGACATTTAGAACCTTGGAGAGTTGATATGAGGGATTGCAGGGTCTGGTCTGGTCTGGTCTAACCATGGTCGTTTCTCAGTAAGATCACTTGTACAGTCATTGGGTCCGGTCTACTCGGGTTTGTTCCCTCGCCGGGTAGTGTGGAATCTCTAAGATCTCTTTTTTCCTCTGGAATATAGTTTTGAATAAAATTCTCACTTGTGATCAATTACAACATTGAGGGTGGAGGATGGCCAATAGGTGTTTCATGTGCCTCAAAGCGGAAGAGTCAGTGGACCATTTGCTCTTGCACTGGCCTACGGTGCCTGGTATTTGGGGGCACTTCCTTTCCCACATGGTTGTGAACTGGGTATTTCCCTCTTCCTTTTTTAACTTCTGATCTTGTTAGCCTCGGGTCAGTGAGTATGGTGCTAGGGAGACCCTGTGGTCGGTGCTGCCGAGGGCCATATCATCGACGATATGGAAATAAAGAAACATGAGAGTTTTTTAGGATACTTCGGCGTCCATTTCTTGTATTCATGCTCGTATCCGTCGGGTTGTTTTGGAATTGGCGGGCCTAAGTTATGATGGGGAGGAGCTTTAGGTGGTACCAGGTTGAGCTTCTCACTGTGCAGGGTGTGTAGGATAGGAGTCGGGACTATTGTCTTTTTCTCTTGATTGCTTTGGAGTTTATTTGCTTGTAAACTCTTGCTTTCACTTTTGCTTTTGCTTGTTGGTCCTGAATCCTTGTCCTATTTTTTTATATATTATTTGCTTGATTACTGATAAAAAAAATTAAAAAATAATATTTTATAATTAAAAAATATTAATCTTTAATTAAAAATCCATTTTAAAAAATTCAAAAAATAGGGTTAGCACATAAATCTTGTAGATCATCAATAGAATAAACCCATTTCAATTTTTTAAATCTTATATTGTCAAAATTTTTAAGTTTTTTCAATTTTCAGATTTTGAGAAAAAGTGTTGAATTATCGTCGATTTCTAAAAAAAATGGGTTTGATCTATGAATTTCGCATGAAATCAATAGATCTATGAATTTCGCATGAAATCAATAGATCTATGAATTTTGGGTTGATTACAACTTATTTTTATGAATTTAAAGAAATAAAATAAAAAAAATTATGAGTTTTTACATACCTTCAAAATTTTGGAGAAAACCTTTCAATCCAAAATCAAACGCCGAGATATTCGTTTTTCAATCTAAAATCAACAATGGAGATGTTGGCTTAGGGTTAGAATTTGATTAGGAAAGAAATTTGGGGGAGATAATGTGGTTTGGAGGTGTTTTGAAACACCTCAAAAATGAAGAATGTTCGGTTTTAAGCACGGATCGACCAATACCGTTCATGTATCAGTCCGTATCTACCAGTACGGACCGATACATGAACCGTATCGGTTGCTACTCAACAAATTATTTGTTACACTGTTATAACCTTTCGTATCATCCCATATTGGCCGATACACACTCAATACGAGGAATTTTTTCCCAGCATGCCAGTGTACCGAGTAGCACCAAACCCGATACGTATCGGATGCTACGTGTTGGAATTTTTAACCATGGGTTTAACAAAAGTTATGTCCCTATATAGAGGGGAATGAAGAAACAAGATTTACGTAGCGAGACCAAAAAGTCGGGCTAAGGCTTTGATGATAGTTCAAAATAAAATTTGAGATTTCTCATGGCACTTTGATTTGCCTCAAGTCTCTGTCTCTTTTCATGGCCCTATGAAACATATGTGTCATTAGATATACCAGGAGCTTCTTTTCTCCTATTTTTTCCTCGTCGGGCAGGAGTAGGGTATTGGGAAATTAGGGAATATGAAACAAGAAATATACCAAAACGTAAGCCTAAGGGAGTTGATACTAAAAATTCTGTGTAAGTATGTAACTATCAAGAAAAGTAAAAGAAAATATCTGCAAAAAAATAAGTAAAACAAGTACTTGAATGTCTATGATGTTACTTGATCCATCTTGCCCCTTCGAGTGGCTACCTCCACAAAGCACAAGTGATAACTTAAGTTAAAGATAGATTTGTTTTCTTGAAGCTTTTCCTCTCACAACTACACAAACTATTGGCTTGCATGGAAGTATTCTTAAATGCATTTCCTTAGATAACTCTGACAACTATTTTATAACAGTTAGGGTAAAAAAAACCCCAAAGCAACTAAATAATCATGAAAATTTATTTTGAATATCTTTCTCACAACCAAAGTAAGAATAGATCCCTAAGATAAGGATGATAAAATGAGGTTTTGGGTTTAGACTTGGTGCCCAAGGCTTTAGTGCTCAAAGTCATGGTTTTTTTTTTCCGTCTAATATTATATTTGGCTGTGTGGTATAGGAGTTTTCGGAAGCAAAGTTAATTGAGGTTGTATAGTTTTTGGTTTATGAAAGAAACGTGATTTTAGTATTTTGTAGTTGAGCTCAAGCCTCAAAACCAGTGTTTTAAAACCCGAAAACTCGACTCGACTCGGAAACTTGCCGAGTAGAGTCAACTCGGAAACTCGGGCAAAACTCGTCCGAGTAATGACACCTAAAACTCGGACATATATAATATGTTTTCTAATAATATATATGGTATAGATTCAAAATTAATGATAAACCATGCCTAAAATAAGATATATAATTCAATATATACTAAAGATCCCACTTTTGTTTTGTATTTATACTTAAAAGTGAGTGGGGTGTGTTAAAAAAAAGAAAAAAAACATAATTTAGTCAATTGGGTAGGTAGTTTACTTGATTTTTAGGTTTAAAAAAAAAGTGCAAAAACTCGGGCGAGTCGGGGCGAGTTTCTGACAAAAACGAGTTTTTCATGAAACTCGACTCGAAACTCAGCCGAGCCGAGTCGACTCGCCCGAGTTTCGAGTCGACTCGGCGAGTTTTAAAACTATGCTCAAAACTTTACAGTCTTATGGTTTATTAGAAACTGGTTGTAGCTACTCGACTTTTAGGGTAAGAGTTTGGGATATACAGTCATTGTGTTTAGGGGTTTGGAATTAGCTCTTATCATGGACATGATAGTGACTTTAGGCTTTAATTGGTTTTTTGTAAAAATATAAACTACCCATTTTCTTTGATCTTTCATTTTCCTCTTAACTGGTCTTCACTTTGATTGCTTGAATTTAGGGCTTGAATATTGTAATCTTAGGTATGAGCAATTAGGTTATGCGCTCTCTCATGATTGCTGTTCTTTACTTGTTCTCGTTGTTTCTAATGATTTTATTTCATTACTGTTATTGTTATTATTCTTTATCATTATTTTTTCCCTAATTTTGTATCAATTTCTTAATCTTTTTAATTTTTTTAATTTTTGCAGAACATCAACTTTGCCAGCATTGTTTGTTTTTGGAAAAGCCTCCATTAGTATTTCCAAATGCGTCGAGTATTTATCGGATTGCTTATCTACCAGTGGAAAGCCTATAGTGGTATGATAAAGACAGTAATTTTACTTTGCCTTTTGATTTGGTATTACTTAACGTGAAAAATTGTTGTAGAAGTGTTGAAACCTTGTTTAAATTTTTTAAATTCCCCGAAGCAGTGTAGGCTCATGTAGGTGTGGAGCATGGAATGCAAGATTAGGTCAATCTCTAAGTGTATGCTAATGTATTCAAACATAATATTAAAAATCAGAAAATGTAGCAATAAACCAAACCAAAGGGCTTTTGACCCGAAATTTGAGGAAACAACAATGAAAATAGTGCACAACAAGTCGGTGCCTGGCGGTAGTGTTGCTGCCACCAGTTCTCAACAAATTTCTCAATGTTTCTGCAAATTGTGTTCGTATCCATGAGTAAAGACACGAAACCTACCTGGGCCATAAAAATTACAATATTTTCTTACAAATTAATGCCTCGTTACATTCTTTTGTCATTCATACCGAAATGTTGCTTTCTTAATTATACAATAAGCGCTGTCATAAATAGGTGTTCTCGTAATTAAGCGATGTCATGTTTGTTTGGATGGCACTCTGTCTATAACCGATTATTTGTAAATAATCGATTTTGTACAAAATAATCGTGTTTGGTTCATCCTCATGAAACATAAAACTCATTACTATTCTGAAATTTTGAAAATGTTATACATATCTTGAAAGTTACAAAAAAGACCATACTTTAAGGCAATAGTTACAAATATGAGTATTATCCATGTCCTTTAAGAATAAAAAAAATGACTCAAATTAAGATATGACAAAATAACAACAAATATGAATTCACTATATATCCATCCAACTTCACCAACAGTCCATTCATAGACCAACCGTGCCCTCCAACACACCATCAACTAGTCCTCCTACCTATTACCACCACAACTCATTTGTTTCACTGTAACTTATAATACAGAGCAAATGGAGACAAAATAATTCAGATCACATACTAATTGCAACATCTTCGAGACAAACTGGCAGTAGCAGAGTGTACTACAATAGCAGAAGCACAGTTAAAAGTGAGCGAATTAACATGTTTTGCAATTCTCTATGCTTTAAAGTTTAAATATTCCATCCTATAAAAAGTTTAAATATTCCATCTTTAGCTGAGATGGAATCAGTGTAGTCAAGGCATCTAGGCGATGCCTAGATGATTAGGCTAGGCTAGGCGAGGCGTTGCCTAGGCAATAAATTTAATATAAATATATATAATTATATATATATATATCATATACGTATATATATTATTATATATAACATCCAAAAGACCAAAACTCCACACTCACATTCCACAAAAACATAAAATAAAAAGTCTATTACAATCATTCATATCACATAACCAAAGACATGTTGACATAGTGGAGTATTAAACACTTCAAAATCTGGGCCAAATACCCAAATTTCGTGTCACTATCCATGTTAAGGCCCTAGAGCCTAAAAAATGTATTCAGAATTGCAACATGATTAAAGATTATGAAATATAGAAATAATAAAAGAGCTTCATAATTTGAACCCAAGAAATAATAAAGGATTTAAGAAGAGCTTCATATGTGCTGTCCAAACGCATGATACACATCGAAACTCAAACACAGTTTGGGGCCTTTGGGCTTATTTAATAATAGCATTAGGAAAAAAAAAAGCCCAGTGCGTGAGAGAGAGAGAGAGAGAGAGAGTTTCAGAATCGTGGTTGTGGAGAACGCATGGTACCTCCTCTTCCTCCATCGTGTTTTCTCTTTCTCCCAAATGTGTAAATCCTAAAAAAACAAAACATTTATAGTGAGTTTGCTCAACTTTAAGTTAATTAAAATAATAAATCAAATTAATTAAACTAACCATTCTTTAATATAAAAAAAACAGCTTTTATAAGGCAGACCGCCGAATGCCTAGGCGACTGCCTAGCTATTTCTGACTGCCTAATCACCTAGTTGGGCGCCCCACCCCCAAAAACGCCTAGGCGAAGAATTAACTACACTGGATGGAATCACAATCAATTGCAATTGAGTTCAATCGCACCCACAGGTCAACACTCAACACATGTCCCCTTTAACCTCTATTAATTGTGGTTAAGATTTTCTAACATTTAGTGTTCAATAATCTAATCTTAGTTTTTTGTAAAAAAAATATTAAAAAAATAGCAACCCTAAGAGTTCAAATTTCTTAACTAGAGTTAAATATTTTTTCAAAAAACTAAAGTTAGATTATTGAACACTAAGGTTTAGAGAATCTTAACCATAGTTAATAGGGGTTAAAGGGGACACGTATTGACCTGTGGGTGCAATTGAACTCTCCTTGAATTCAATCGCGATTGGCTGTGATTCGATCTCCTTTAGCTTCATCTAGATGCTTTTTGTTATTGATTGAGCTTGGTGCTTAGGAAAAATACCAACTACGACTCAAAGTCCTGGAAGAAGGGCTAAAAGCATCTTCTAATGTTAATGGCCGCTCTGCAAAGGGGATCCAAACTACTGGAACACCTGGTACATAGAAGGAAAGCTTGGATGGGAAACCAAGTGGGATTGCAAAGGGTGACCATGAGGATTATGTATCTGGATTGTTGTATGATATGCTACAAAAAGAGGTTATAACTCTGAGAAAAGCTTTCCATGAGAAGGATCAAAGCCTTAAGGATAAGGATGATGCAATTGAGGTTGGCTATTATTTCTATCTGTACAGTATCATAGATTACTTTCCTCTTAAATCCTGGTATTGTGTTTAATGTTGGATACTTAAAAACCAGATATGGGCAAAGAAGTTTAATACTTTGACCAAAGCAATGGAAGTTGAAGCCAAAAAGATGCGGAGAGAAGTAGCTGCCATGGAAAAGGAAGTCACTGCCATGCATGTTAATAACCGAAGAAGGAAGAAGGTCATACCTGTGTGGGCGGCATCTTCTCCAGTGGTCACAAGTCTCGTCTTCTCCTCGTTTGCTAAAACCCCTCTTTTGCTGTTGGTGTTGGATCGTGAGAGTTGAGGGTTATTTTTATGAAACGGAAAGACCGTCAAAATCGGTCTGCACAATCAGTTAGAAGAAGGTCATACCCGTGTGGGCAGCATCTTCTCCGGTAGTTGCAAGTCTCGTCTTCTCCTCTTTTTCTAAAAACCCTCTTTTGTTGTTGGTGTTGGGTCGTGAGAGTTGAGGGTTACTTTTACGAAACGGAAAGACCGTTGAAATCGGTCTGCACAAATCACAATCAGTTTGGGGAAACCAATTGTGCGGATCAATAATCGCCCCTTATGCCGATTCCCTAACTCCGGTTTTACTAACAACCGATTGTGTTAATAATCAATTACCAAGGGCAAACCAAACCAATCACGATTATGTGACGTTGATTTAGTTGAAATCGCTTTTAAGTGATTAAATTAATCCGAATAATCCAAACCAAACGGGCTCTAAATACAATGTATGGGTTGACATGTAAGGAAATGTTAACGGACAATAATTTTTTTACATTCAAGTATTTGAAACTCTTGATTCACCTTATTTGTTAATCTTTGAGTCACTTGTTTTTGAGTTTATATGATAAAACTGACCACACCTTTGCGATTAAGTTTTTAAAATGAATATTTTAAAAATATTTGATAAATTACCTAGTGTATTAATTATTAATAAATTGAAAATGTAATGTGTGATCAATGCATTACATATAGTAGTCAATATTCTGTGAATAGGGACTTCAATGGGTTAGTTATTGTCTGAACTATTTTGGTATTATAATGTGAAAATATCTATTTTATCATTTAATAAAAATATTAAACTTATATATATATGGAAAATACTGAAAATTAGAAAAATAAAACAAATTGGGGACCTTAAGATCATCATATCCATATATGTTTTATGCATTTTAATAACCATTATGCATATAAAACTACTGTAAAATGGACAATAATATTTTGCGTCACATCATTGTACTAGCATGAGTTATGATTCATGTGATGGGGCCTATATTGTATTCTTTTTGGAACGTATTACTTTGTGACCATGCTTGTAGACCTTCCAATAATTTGTAACTTTGACTTTTGAATCTTCAGACAAGCATATCTTTTGTCACTTGTTATTTGTCTCACTTTACGCATTCCAAATGACTGTTTATATTGTTATACAATGATTTTGGAGTGTGTAGTTGTGTAATACATATTTCATCATTTCTACTCATCTAACACAGCATCCTCATCTTAGGTACACTAATTCCATTAATATGTTGCCTCGTAGTAGCCCAACATTTTTCTCCATAATGCATAGTTGGTCTTATCGCTATCTTATAAATATTTCTTTTAGTTTGATCCGGATTGTTGGCAGTGATTCTTCATTGCTTATAATACGGAGGTGCATCAAGAATGATGTATCATAAACTATTACATCATGAATCACTGCCCATACTATGGAGGTGCATCAAGAATGATGCATGATAAACAAATAAACAATTACATCACAACCCTTCAAAGGGATGGCTGTGTTGTCTCGCACGTGCTGACCATTTGCCACCACATGGCACCCCTATTAGGAAGATAGGCACTGCCCTGTTGAAAATGTTGAGTATGTAAAGTATTATTATAAGGGCTTTTTAGTGTTATATTTTGTTTCCCTTGTTTCTCTTCCCTCTTAGTGAGGTTATTTTTGTAATCTTCCAATATGTGTATATTCTAGTAGAGGAGGCTTGGAGACATAAGTTCTTACTCTTTTTTTCTCTCATAATCTCATTCTTTCTTCCTTCCAAATCCTAGATTCTATATTTCAATTTGGTATTAGAGCTCACTAAGATCAAGGGAGGCTTCCGCTAAACCAAAACCAAGCAACCAAACGAGGCACTGGCTTGTGCCACCGTCCTATGACTGACTTTTTTTTTGGTTCATTGGAGGCCACATGGACCTATGGGCCACACAATGAGGGGTAGCCCTCCCTCTCCCATAAACCCCCCAGCCCTGATGTAGGTGGGATTGGATCCCAGGTCTATGGTACGATGCCGATAGACTTTACCAACTAAACTAGCTGGCACCTACGTCCTACAACTGACTTCAGCAGCTGTATGGAGTATGAACCATGGTATTTAAATCCTTGTTTTTGAAGGTATAATTTGGTAGATCTTTTCTAAGAATTTTGAGTCCTATTTCATGAGATTTGAGCATGTATCAAGGGTTTTATAGATTTTTTTTTCCCAAAAATAGAGAAAAATATATGCAGAATTTAAGTGTGTGATGAACCCTCTCCTCCCATCATTGTGAACCATTTTATGAGGAGAAACTTGGACGGGTTTGGGTCGTTTTCATATGGGCTACACTCTGGAAGTGGGCCCATGATGAACCACCTCATTTTGGAATTGTGGTGTGTTTTGTAGGAGATAGGTGCTGCTCTCACAACTTTCTGTTTTGTTTTTTAACTTCTAATCTATAGGACATTCCCCATTATGGTGTGTTTGGGTTAGAACAAAAGTGAGAAGGTTTTAATACCTCCTTATATTGATAAAAAAAAAAATACCTCCTTATATTGAAGTTGGAAGCTTTTTGAAGCTTGGTGGAGGACTTGTGGGGCCAAGAGTGACTTTTTACTCTTATTTCGCCTAGTAGGTGTTTGATAAAAGTTGTTGGAGTGTGTACTCCTTATTGTGGGGCCAAGAGGACAACCAAGGCCACTTCCTTCTTATGCAATGGGTTATATTAATGGAAAGGTAGCTGAACCTGATCGATCATTTGCTAATTATGAGAAGTGGAGTTTCTGGGGTTATGTTATGTCTTGGCTCCTTTTCCTGAGGACAGCCAAGGCCACTTTCTTCTTAAGCAATGGCACCCTCAGCTCGTGATAACTAGCTCGTGGTAACTCGGTGCCTTCATTCCAGGACCGAACTACCCAAGTGATTCAATCATTGTCTTGAAACTTTTCAAACATGCAACATTGTATGGAATCCTTGCCTAATAGAACTAACATGCAACATATTGACATGCCTTCTCCTACTCGATCTTCTTGGTCACATTCTCAAGTGTGGCTTGCTTTTTTTTCCCTTCCTTTTCTTATAATTCTTTCAGATTTGTCACTAAAAACCATCAATTAGACACTTCCTCTTAGGACGCCTTACCCGTCCACTTGAGTTCATATTTATTTCTTTTGGTTCTTCAGTATTTTCTTCCAAACAAACTTCTATTTGCTCTACCGTTTCTGAAGAAGCCACATCACTTGCACTTTTGTTATCAATAGAAAAAAAAAACATCACTTGTACTTTTCTTATCCTTTGACTTTGAAGTTTTAGCTAGATATGCTCGATCATCATCCCTTATGGCTTTCGGACATTGCTGGTATTTGGCTACATTCCCGCCATCAAGATGTATCTTCAAAAGGTAGATGACAACATTAAAAGTCTTGTTGCAGAAATTTCAAGTGGCTGCATTCTATCTTTTGTATTTATATTTTGTAATGCATCATAATCATAATTTTTTATCTTCTGTAATGTGTATTTGTAATGCATCCACATTCTTCTATTTTTTTTATTTCTAATACATCCCCATGGTTCATGCTTATTTTTTAAAAAATTAAACCTTTCATCTATGCATAATTCGGCAAACTGGAGAGCATAGTAACCAAGTCGGGGTTCGGCAATTATTTGTCTAAGGAAATTTATGGAAAAAGTAGCAAAAATTCGGATTATTTGGAAATAAATTGGGAAAATGTCGGGTAAGATATGAAAAATCTAAAATAAGATTATTACTTATGATAAATTATAAACAAATATATTACATATATTGGATATTTGTTCAAAATGCTTTTTTATTAAATCGTGAATAATTCGCAAAATTCACATCTTTTTTGGAAAAATCATGATACTTTGTGAATTAATCTTTCGACGAAAAAGTTGTGTAGCTGGAGGGAGGTGTTTTCATGCAAGACTACATTAGCTCAGCTATGTCTATCTGAAGGAGTTGGATTCATATGGAGCTCCATTTATTATAAGGAGTTTATTATGTACAAAATTTCAGAAGAAAAGAAAACAAAATAATTACTTGAAGCTGCGTGGAACAGTTGATGCAATATTGAATTTATTGAGAGAATATAAAAATAAGCAAAAACTCCAATCAATGGTTGGTTAATATGGGTTTTCAATTCAATTCTAATTATTTCAGTTGGAACTTGGAAGGCACAATAATTAATTTAAGGATTATTTCAATTTTAATCACTACCTTTTTCACTTGCAATGCATGAGATAGAGATGAAGGTAATTGTTCAGAATTGAAACCACAATCTATATCTGTTGGTAACTCTGTAAGATAACACCGAAACTAGATACCAATAACCTATATTTGTTTATTCTAACCATCTAATTGAATGACAATAATTTTGAATGACTAAAAGGGATAGAGAAAAAGGGAGAGACGAAGAGTGTGAGTGTGAGAGAGAGAGGAAGGGAGAGACAGATGGATGAGAGACAACGAGAAAGAGGAGAGAGAGAGAGAGAGGAACCGGTGGCTGTATCCTACTCCATCTGTAAGCAAAGGGTTATAAAAAATGTCAAAAGAGAGTTTTGTAACGGGTTTATAACTGACTAGGTGCCTGCCCAAGTGCCTAGGCATCATCTAGGACATCGCCCAGTCAATCATGGCCCAAAAATGCCTTGGCGACGCCTTGACTACACTACTATTACCAAAGGTACAATCAATATACGTGTAGATATGGATGGAAGGATGACGAAGGCTCTTATTGCACATAAACTCTAGATGTGTAGATATAGATGGAAGGATGATGAATGCTCTTAATGCACATAAACTCTAGATGGAAAGGCTCCAGCTCTTTTGCTCTTAAAACTGTCTTAAGTTGGGCTCATGAATGTTGTAGTTCGCATTTGAATCAAGGATGGTTGACTTTGAAGATTTTGGAAAGTTTTGGTTAAATTGTCAATGTGCTTGACTTGCATGCATTGTAAGTGTCTTCACACATTTCGACTGATGAACCCTGGGACTTGGGCTGTTAATGGATATAGATATTTTCCGTACCGAATCCGTTTATTAAGATAATTATATGAATAGGTATCTGGCGGAGCGAATTCGAATACAACTTTTACTATCCATTTATAATCGGATCAGATTTGGATATTGGTATAGCCAATCCGATAAATATCTGATCCATTATATGTGTGTGTGTATATATTATACATAAGAGTAAATTACTTTATATTAATATTTTACCTATTCCTAAGACCTATTAAATTGTTATTTTTAATATAAATGAGGACAAAATAGTATTTTAATCATTTTTATTGGATTTTGTATTTTTTTTGCCTTTTTAGACAATTTTTTCAATTTTTTATTATTATTAAAGTGATTGGGCAATTTGGATAATATCCAAATTCGAGTATTTTAATCGAAGTAGTATACGAATACTCTATTTCACTATTCGTCAGATATTGAATTGAATTTGGATAGTTGGGTAGTGTAATCGAAATTGATTCAGATAGTTCAGTATCCGCTTCTAATTTGCTCATTTTACAGCCCTACCTAGGACCCGTGTGACTTGGGAACTTGGGTATAAGCATAGTCACAAAGTACCCGTTTAAAACTTTTAGATGGGGTCGCCGTTTTAAACTCCGTTTTAAACGTGTTTGCCGTTTTAAACTTTAAAATATGTTTTAAACGCGTACTCCGTTTTATACGCGTTTAAAACTTTTTTTAACCAAAAAAAGAAGAAGGTTAAAACGTGTTTTAAGAGTTACGAGACGATGTGTTAGGGCAAAACGTCAATATCTCGTCTCTCGCTCTGATCTCAAGTCTCAGCTCTCTCGTCTCTCACTCGGCTACTCTCCGGTGGAACCTCTTTCCGTCAGTGATAAGTCTCTCTCTTTTTTGGGTTATTCCCCTTCAATGTCTGGTTTATCTCCTTAGTTAGGAGTAGGAGAGACTAGCTTCGATTCTACCCAAAAGTCACCCATTTTTCATACACAAAATTCTTTCAATGCGTAAACCATCTTGTGATGCTTTTGGGAGCTTCAGGTTTAGGGGTATATGAGTTAATCAGGTTATGTACATATTGGAGAGGGGTATTCCTCCTTATCCTTTGCATCTGTGTGGTTTAAATCTTGTGTGGTTGCCTTCGTTTTGCAACTGTGTAAGCTTATATTATGAGTTAAGTGATTAGTAGTTAGTATTATGTTTATATATATATATATATATATTAAATTATTTATTATTATTTTTTACTCCCCGTACTTTTCCCTCCCTTGTTTTACTATTTAAAACCCGTACTTCCCGAATGTATCATTGCCGTTTAATACCCGTATCCATACTTGGTGACTATGGGTATAAGGGATTGTTGCAAGTCTATTTATAAAATAGTAATTGTAAGTACGTCTAAATATAGCTGTATAATAACAATAGAATATTCATGAAAAGACTGAGTCTTGAGTCAAATTCCATCCGACGAAATGTCCAAATGTTGAGTGATCTCAATTCTCAACTTTCAAAAGAGCATGATGCTGATTTTGAATTGTATCCTCAGTTGCCTTCTTCCTTCCACCCCAACCCAACCCACACTTTATCTATTCACCAGTCACCTTTATATTACACTTTAAAGCTGCTAATTTTTTACACTGATGTGGCATATATGGTGGCCATTAGTCTAACTTTATCAGTTAAATGTTTTCTTTCCGAAATGCAGGTCCTTTTTGGACTGGAATATGCACATGCAATACAGAGTATTAAAGAAGCAATGATAGTTGAATCATCAAGACTGTGTGCGTCCAAATCCAAATTAGTACTCCATTATGCTGATGTGATATGTTCAGTTATGAATCCATCCAAAGAATATAAAACCTCCAGTGAGCAACTTAGATTCGTGGATAGCTCTAATGAAATTTGTGGTCACTGCAACCAAACGGGTTCTACAGCAGCTGGTACCAGATATAGCATTGGAGGCTTGACTTGGAATTTACTAGAAGGACACAGGGTGGAGGACTACATGCTTTTCTGGATTGGTTCTGACAACTCCGCATTTGCAAATGCAGTACTCACATTCAACGGCTGTGAAATAGGTAGATACTTTGTTTTTTTCTTTCTTAAGAAATTTATTTTCCCATTTTCACCCATCGAAAGATTTGTCATTCTGTATTTAATATTTGGGCCTTGTGTTCTACTTTTGCTAGGTAATGGAGTTGTACAATTGGCGATACATGTATTTATCTTCATATTTTCATTCTTTCAGAAACAATGTGGTTATCCGAATGTTATATTATATGGCCCCTAGTTTATACCACACATGGTGCACATACTCATCCTTCCTTTTTGTCTAACCATGAACTCTTAGATTGCTTGTGGCTAATGATCACTCCAGTTAGATACCATAACCCTTCAATTTAATCTGTTGAATACTTAGGTTCAACGGGTTTATTTTGATTTTCTGCCTCAAGCAAAACAATTGGATGGTTTGGATCAAGATTTAAAAAAACAGTTTCGGACACCGTAACGGACACAGCCGAAATCTTTACGTAATGCAGTTATGTAATGGCCTTTACTTATTATTTTTTTATTTTTTGCTTAAAAAAATTCAAAAAATTCCAAAAAAAATATAATAAATGAGTAACAAGATACTTTTAAAGCCAATATGAAGCTCAAAATTTAGAAATAAGGAAATTAGATGGGTCGAGGGTTGAAACATACCCGAAATAAAGAACATGTCTTGGATTCCTTCAAATCTATGAATTAAACCCCAAATCAAGTTGTTAATTAACAAAAAACAAAAGGATTTTAGGAAAAAAAAGGTACTAAGATTAGGTAGAGAAGAAGAGAGGAAGCAAAGATGAGGTTTTAGAATGAGTTTACGGATTTTCGAAACCCAGTCCTACGATCGAACCTTTTATGTATCGGGCGTAACGCTCGTTACGTAACAGTTTTGGGCGTTACGGTTTTGTTTCGGGATAAACGGGTAAAGGTACGGTATCGGGTATCTAAGGCCACTGAAACCTTTACGTAATGAGTGTTAAGTAACGGTTTCGGCAATTTTTTAAACCATGGTTTGGATCAATAAGCATGTGCTGCATGTCCACCATATACAATAGGAAACCCAGGTTCATTGTAATATAATGATCCTGGGCCATCAATTCATTTTTCTTGTATTTTAGGGAAAAATAATTCATTGAGTATAAAGACAGTAGTTACCCTCATCATCTTCATCGCCTATTACTTGAAATATTAGCTGGTGTTTTATCAGTCAATTTTCTTATTTACCATAAATAGACTCTCAGAAAAATAAGCCATAATGCGAGTCAAATCAGATGTTTTGTTTTGTTCAGTGTAGTCAAAATGTCGCCTAGGCACCGCCTCGCCTAGCCAGGACCCCTATCGCCTAGATCATGATCCTGCCGCCTAGATTATGATCTAGGCGGTCACTCATTAATTCTTATATTATATTATATAAAATAAACAAAATAAATAAAATTTGATCGCCTAGGGAACCCCTTATCACCTAGGCGTCTCCTGGGCGCTTTGACTACACTGGTTTTGTTTTGTTATGTGTAGTTAATTCGTCTGTGTTTTGATTTTGGTTACAATGTTTTCAGTCAGATATGATGCAGCAGAAAATCTCTTGGTGAAGGATTTATCTTCACAGAGAAGGATTCTTAAGCGTAGGTATTACTTGTGATTTGTTTCTCCCCTTTTCTTTTGACCCGTACAGTCCCTATATACCTACCGTATTGCTTGTATTTAGTATTTACTGTGCTAGTACTTGTTTCTGCAGATATTACCTTGTGGAGAAAGCAAAGGATGCAAGCATAATTGGGATTTTGGTTGGGACTCTTGGTGTAGGTATATTCCCTTGTGAGCTCTAATCATTCTCTACTGTTCTACATGTTCATGGCCAGTTAGTATTTCAATTGGGGCATTAGTGTTTTTTTTTTGGGAATTTGTTCATAGAAAACCTACATTGTTTTGTATATCCTATTGGCTAGTTAAAAATCTCTGGAATATATTTTTTGTACCTGACATGTATGCACATTTCTTGAATATTACAATGATTTCATTGCTTAATTTTGGCCCGTACTTTATCTTCATTGTTTTCAGACTTGCTATGCCTATAAAGCATTATTTGTGAAGGTGGCATGAATTTATTAAGTTAATTTTCAATGATTATACGCCCTCCCTTGTGTGTGTGTGTGTGTGTGATTGGTGCTTAATATTATCTCAACTGACACGGGTATGGTTTATCTCATCTGTTTACCTATTTCATACAGATCCTCATTCATATAACATGTCAGATTCTGGTTAACTTCTGTTAATGGAGATATCATTAGACCACACTGCTTGGGCATGCTTTTAGATCATATTGGCTCTCTATTCTCTAATGTAATTTTTATTTTTTCTGGTCGTAGTCACTATTTTCTTTCTTGAAATTATTTGGCGTGCTGATTTTTTTGTAAATTTAGCATTTAGAAAGAGATAAAAGATCTATTAATAATTTGTTCACAGTTGACATCACTATCTAATTTTTAACTATCAAAGTTCTCTTTCAATTTTCAAAAAATATTGTGCTCGTCAATTTTTTGTGATATTATCTTTGAGGATTTAAAAAATTCACTGATATTTGTGACTATGGTTATGTATCCTTTTAAAGTTGCAACAAGACAAATTTTCATTTTATAATTTTTAATTACTGCAGCCGGTTATCTTTCTGTGATTCATCAAATGAAAGAACTGATCACGAGAGCAGGGAAAAAGGCATACACTCTTGTTATGGGAAGACCAAACCCTGCCAAACTTGCCAACTTCCCCGAGGTAAATTTTCATCTACATCTCTAGAAAATCATTTTTTTGTTCCTGGGGTACTGTGATTAGATTGGCTCTAATAATGATATTCCATTTTGGGCAGTGTGATGTTTTCATTTATGTCTCTTGTGCCCAAACTGCCCTCTTGGATAGCAAAGAGTTCTTTGCTCCAGTTATTACACCTTTTGAAGCCATTCTAGCTTTCAACAGGTACTACTATATCATCCTTGTTGCTCATATATACTAGAAATTTTTATTTATGGACATGATTGTAGTTTTTCCCTTTTTCAAAATGGTTAGATTCATCATTCATGTACTTTATCCACATTTTTGTAGGTAACCATGAAAATTTTATTAATATAAATACAAATTTACAGAATAGGTGAAAAGCTTTCTCCAACCAAAAAGAAGAAGAAAAAAAACCATGAAACTGGGATGCACGAGTTGCGAAAAGATTAATCACCAGAAGATGGTATGCTTCCAAAATCCAAACAAAAGCATAGACCTCCATCTTAATAACATTGAAGATTCTTTCAACTCCAACCAAAAAGAAGAAGAAAGAAAACCATGAAACTGGGATGCACGAGTTGCGAAAAGATTAATCACCAGAAGATGGTATGCTTCCAAAATCCAAACAAAAGCATAGACCTCCATCTTAATAACATTGAAGATTCTTTCAACATAGACACCCATTCAATTAGAAGACATCTACAAACACCTTTCATCGATTGACTCCTATCTTCGAAAATTCTTTTATTGCATTAATTCCAAACACCCAAACAGAGAACAAAAGATAGGATTTTCCATTGAATATTTCCCCTAACACTGAATGGTCCACTAGACCATACTAAAAACACCACCCTAATTTCCATAGGAAAAGGTGAATGCCTGCAAAATGACGATAAGAAGCACACATCTCCCCGACAAACATATAATGAATAATAAGGTGTTCGACATTCTCCTCATATCATCATATGCCTTACATAAGATCTTTTTGTTCAGAATATTATGCCACAATGGTTAAGTTGGTCCACGGTCAAATTTTTATCTTAAGCAACAAACAAATGAATTCCTTCACCCTAGGAAGCATAGTTCAAAAACTCGGTGAGTCACCCGAGTAACTCGGCCGAGTTACTCGACTAGACAGAGTTTCGAGACAAGTCGCCTCAAAACTTGAACGAGACACTAATCTGTGAGTTACTCGGGTGACTCGGCCGAGTCGAGTTTTTCGACTCGCCAGACTAGGTCGAGTCACAGAATGGTATTTTTATCATTTCTAAATATTTTTTAAACCTAAACTCGAATGTACGGTCAAACTATTTTCGTATCATATATTTTGGGGGCTGCAAAGCCAACCTACTATGAGTTTTGTTAAACCTGATTTTAGGTTTGAGACTGCAAAACCAGCCTACTTTAGGTTCTTTTAACCCAGATTTTTCAAGTTAGTTCTAGTTCTTGGATAAAATGCCAAGAAATAGGTAATTTCCTAATTGGTATATATATATATATATATATATATATTACATATATATATTCCGAGTTAGACTGAGATGAGTTTTTTTTCGAGTTTTCCGAGTTACTCGACCCGGCTAACTTTCGAGTTGGGTCTAATTTTTGAATTTTTGAACTATGCTAGGAAGAACCCCAAGTGTCCCAAATACTTTCAATCAGAGATGTATGCATATTGGCACAGTCCTCCAAAGAGCTATTTAGCGACCTACTGGAAATGATTCCTCGGGTCACTACTCCATTTCTGCTTATCCATGCTATCAATCTCAAAAGAGACCTCCACTTGTTACTAGGGCTCCGTTTGTTTCGATGTAAAACATTTTATTGGAAAATTATCATTTTCCAACTTGTTTGTGTTGGGTTGCAATGTTGAAAATTGGCAGGAAAATGGCTCTTTTTAACTTTCCGGTGTTTGTTTGGAAGGGAAATTTAGCAGGATAAAATATGTTTTGTAATAATAACATAAGTACATGTATTCAACCAATAGACCATCCCTTCTTTAAAAAACCGGTAGGCCGTAGGGGTCCATGCCAAAGTCCCCTTCCTCTGGGTGACTTCTAAAAAAAGAAAAAAACCAATAGACCTACAAACCTATCCCAAATCATTATAAACCTACAAACACGTCTCGAACTATATGTAACTAATTTTTTCATCCACTTATTTCAATCTGTCTTGCACAAAATTAACCTGCTTAGTGTTACTGGCAAATCTATCCATAATGCAACTTACCATAAAAAAATCAATGTATCATCCTAAAGTTAAATGAGATAAATCAGACTAACCATGTGCAACCCATAAAAAGAAAACATCATGAAAGTAATCCATGCAACTACTAACATAACCTTCAAAAAGAACCAGCGCAGGAAGAACCCTCCTTTTTGAGAATGAAATTTGACTATTTGAGCATCCATTGCTTGCAAAATATTTCACTTTTGGCTAAATATATCACTTGGTGTTGTTACAAGTAATCAAAAGCTAATATAAGAAATGAGTTGTCAAAGCCTCCTATTTTCATTACCTCCTCATACAGGTCCTTATGAAAATTATCTTAATTCATTTCCCTAATCGTAGCAACCATCTCTACAATTTGTTGCGCCATCATATCTATTTTCTTTTCAATGTCCTCATTTTGACGATGCTTTTTCCGTGTCACATCTTGAATAATGCTCTATTTGACAACGCTTGTCGCTTCTCATTACTTGACCTCTCTTCCATCCCTTCAAGACCAGTGCAATCATTCATCACTTCATTCGTTTCAATAGAAGGTTTAGTTAACTCTGCATCTGCATCAACATAAGATTTGGAAAATTTTCCTTTGGCTTGATCCTCACTGATTATAAGAGCCATCTCCTTGTGCATTTCAATTCTCTTGTTTAAGTATTAATCATTTTTTGGATGTACTTGATTTACAATAAAGAAAAGTGTTAAGTTCATTCCATAAATATTTAAAAACAAAACTTAAAAATACTATAACTCACCTTAATATAGTCATTCTGCACTGTAGAAATTGCTGTGATCATCTTAACATGGTCGTCCCATCCAAATCCACTAACATGCGGTCCTCCTATCTGCCATGTATTGCAAGTAGTCGTAAGTTGATTTTCCACTTGTCCCATGATTCAAATTTATTGAGCTCATCACTAACTTCGTTCGCTATCCGGATGAAGGAGCTCTTCTTAAATGTTGTCAATCTAATTTCATATCCTTGCTTCAAATTAACATTTAATGTTGTAATACTTGAATGTAAATCTTTTTCTGCCAAACTATTAGTTGAATTTTTTATCCTGTAGATGAAAATATTTTTTTTTACCAGACTTTTAGGTTTTAGTAATATTTTGTTATAATAGAATTTATGAAATTTTAAATTTTGAGAATTAACTTAGCATTTGCAAGTTAAAATTTTGACAAAGGAGCTAAAAAAACAGATTTTGTTCTTGAACTGAAAATTTGACTTTTTATTATTTAGGAATTTGGATCTACGATAATTTTTATAGAATTTAAATGAAGGTATAACCTTATTTACATATAAATATCTTAAATAAATGAAAATAAAGTGTAAAACCATTTACTTAAATGATATATATATTTTTTTGGAAGGTAAGCTGGGGTTAGGCAGACCCTGGACTTAAATGATATTTATTTGTAAATAAGTTGTAAAATTGTAAAGCAGACTAACTGTTAAAGGGTCTAGGTGACTACCGCCCGCCTAGAGAGGTGCCTAGGTGGTGACAGTCCAAAACTGCCTAGGCGAATGCCTAGGTAATGCCCAGGCGACTCCTCGACTACACTGTTGATAATTCTATTTCTATGATAAACAAAATCAAATACAGCAATGATATCATAAATAAAAATCACTGCCTGAAAAGGAGTTTCCTAAGACATTCATTTAATAAATGCATAACATTGATATTAAAAATGATCAGGAAATCTGACATACTCCATCATTAATTTTATCTAAGACACGTGTTACAGGGATGCAAATCTTCATACAGAGCCATGGATTATAAAAATGTACCTAAGAATCTAACAATAATAAAATAAAACACACCCACAACTCTTTCAGAATGACTAATTGCCGACATTGTCTCGCTTAAATGACTTCTCAAAGGACTATTTATCTCTTCTCCATTGCTTGTACTATTTATTTCTTTTTATTTTAATTTGCGGACTGAAACCCAAAGACTATACTACTATGACATTCTGCTCCTAAATCTCGGCTGAACAACTCTCTCAAAATACTAACATGCTCAGTTCAGAATTTGGGCTACTTGGCATTCTAACTTGAGGGGCTGAATCTTCGAGCTGGTTAGAAGCCAGACTTTGTGGCTGTTTGGTGACTCAATTCTCTAATTACTTATCAACTTGAGCAGTTACTTAAATTCTGTGAATCAGATTAGAATCTGATACTATCGAGTTGACTTTGGTTTTATCACATGAATAGAATTATTTCAAAAACTTAAGGGACCCTTAATCCCAAATAGTCATCAGAAGTAACTCCATGCCAAAGGCTTGGCATACAGAGGTATAAAAATGGGAATGGAACTGGAAAATATTATGAATCCTCTAATCATTTATGTTTATGGAAGAATGATGACTAGGTCGCTGATGAAGATTGAAAGTGGACCATCTCTTTTAAGGGGTGATGAGCCTCCTCTAAGCTCTAGCCTTCTGACATTGGCATAGTTTAAAAAAACGCCGAAACCGTTACGTAAAGGTTTCGGTGACCTCCGATACCCGATACCGTACCTTTACCCATTTATCCCGAAACAAAACCATAACACCCGAAACTGTTACGTAACGAGCGTTATGCCCGATACATAAAGGTTTCGGTTATAGGACTGGGTTCCGAAAATCTCTAAACTCATTCTAAAACCTCATCTTTGCTTCCTCTGTTCTTTTCTACCTATTCTTAGTACCCTTTTTTTTTTCTAAAATCCTTTTATTTTTTGTTAATTAACAACTTGATTTGGAGTTTAATTCATAGATTTGAAGGAATCCAAGGCATGCTATTTATTTCGGGTATGTTTCAACCCTCGACTCTTCTAATTTCCTTATTTCTAAATTTTGAGCTTCATATGGGCTTTAAAAGTATCTTGTTACTCATTTATTATATGTTTTTTTTTATTTTTTTTTCTATTTATTGGAAAATTTTGGATTTTTTAAATAAAAAAAATAAAATAAGTAAGGCCGAAACCGTTACGTAACAGCGTTACGTAAAGGTTTCAGCTATGTCCGTTACGGTGTCCAAAACCCTTTTTTTTAAACCTTGGACACTGGAATAACATATAGAACTTGGACACCAGCAATGAAATCAAATGGTGAACTAAACCTAATTTTGAAAGAAGTGATAATCAGGAGAGAAAAAAAACTAGAGACCCTGGAGTCTACAGATCGCAGCATTCTCAATTTCAGTGGTACTTCGTTAAAACCTCTAGCTAATATTATCATCTAAGCAGAAAGAAACTAAAGATTTGGGGTTAGGGTTTCGATTTGGGTATACCATCAATGAAATCTGTTGCGATCTCTGAATCAAACTAGCCTGAAATTGGTCTCTTGTGGGCCTTTTTATTGTTCTAACAGAGGTGAAGACAACAGGGATTGGTGATGGCGATAGCAACACTGATAATGACAGCAATGGTGATGGACCAGTGACAAGGAGCCCAACGAGATCAGATGTGAGACTGTTGGGAGCAGCTGTTGTGGGAAAAGAGTCCGTGAGAGAAATAGTGCGAGTGGTCGAGGGAAAAGTCTAGCCTGACGACTTTACTGGAAAATGCATACAATTTTTTTTTTTTTTGATCAATAATGCATACAATTTTTTTAAGCATGTCATTTTCCCGAAAAGTAGCTCCTTTTTCCAGAAAACAATTTCCTTTAATGAGATTTACGTGCAAACAAATGTACATAAAATCTATTTTTCGCGAATTGTATTTGTTTTCCGACATTTTACAACAATTACAAACGGAGCCGAGGTTGAAAATAGAAATTGATCTTTTTATTGCCTTAAAATACAGGTTATTAATAATTGTTATATTCTCGGAAAGAAATTCATTAGCAGCTGATACCATTGAAGTAGAGTGCAAGAGAGTCACATTTTTTCTCGGATCCATTAGGTTGTGCGAGTCAAATAAAGCTGAAGCTTTGTCTCTACTTCAAGGTCTAAAATCCTCCAATGTTAGCTCCCATAAGGAAAAGGCACGATAAAAGAAATTTGGGACTGGCCTCGACTATGGACATCTCGTTCTCTGTTATCCTGAGGTGGGCAAAAGGTGGATTGCTTTGCTAAAGATATTGTATTAAATGAAAAGATGTATGCCAGCTTGGAGTTGCCACTGATATGATCTTTTTCCTTCGCCTGACATACGGAATAGAGCGAAAAAACAGAGAGGAAATTTTTTAAATACCAAATTCCAGGTGAATTTCAGAAGTAGAGTAAACTTAGGGGGATGGGTACAGAAACCCCAAAGTAATGTTCCTAGCATATGGAGTGGGAGAGTCTCCCTGCATTTATTATCTCTTGAAGCAATCCATTGTGTTTTTGTTCTCTCAATGAAGTTGCATTGCTAATTCAGTTTTCTCATTTCTCTTGTTCTGAGTATTCTTTTGCTTCTCTAGAGGAAGCGAATGGACTGGAGCATATGTGCTGGAATTTCAAGATCTGATTGCTTCTTCACTAGAAGTCAGAGACAAATTGGAAGAGGCACGGTTTTCCTTCCTTCAAGGTGGCTATGTAGAAGATTTTGAACAGCAAGGTAATTAGCTCTTTACTCTGTATGCTTGTACAATTGCATCAAAATTTTATTATTTTCTGCATAACTGCTTGGTGATTGAGAAGACTAAATGCACCACTCAAAGATGTAGTTTCTCGTTAGCATGGGTCTTTCTAGGAAGGTGTGTTGTTGGTTGGATAGGTAGGAAACCCGATAAACATTCAATGAAGTCCATTTAATCACAGCTAATTTGTCCTTTTACTGCCTCACTTGTAAGGAAGGTCATCTATATATATTGTTCTTTTTGAGTTTTCATTGTGACTTGTTCCGTTCCTTTTTTCCCCCTCTGATTAGTGTTGATTTTTTGTCCCATACTAACATGTGGTCCTCAGATGTATTTGAACAGTACTATTGTTAAAATACCGAGCTATCATCTTCAAATTGTGTATCTTGAGTGGAAGCCTTTACAAAATAGTTCAGGATTAAAATTGAAAGTAACAAAGAACCCTGAATTCTGTTCTGTAATAGAGTTCCAAAAATTAAACAGCATGGTCCTCTATCTCCCTTTTATTTTCATCATTTTGTAAGGTCCCTTGGCAGCATCTTACTATATGCGAATAATCGCGTTTTTACTATGAATCTAAGGCGGGTGATTAGACTTGCCGTTTGCGCATTCAATATGGATCAAACTTTAGTTTTCTGTAATGCTTTTACTGAGAAAGAAAGGAAGCTTACATGTTCTGAAGCAGTTTCTGCAATATGGATAAATTTAGCTAAAATCCTGTCCTGCGTATTGGGCGGAGTACTTCTTTCAGAGGATTTTCCACAGATTTTGGATTGCAAGATGGATGCCCTTAACTTACTGTTTGGGAGGGAACATTGCACCGGTAAAATCTTCCATGTTATCTTCCCAATTATTCCATGTTGTATTCTAAAGATTCCTAATTTCCTAGTGTGGTGGTAAGTAAGTTACAGAGATTTCTAAGGGACTCTTTCAGGTTGGTAAGGGGGTAAGTAATAAATCTCACTTCTTTGAAATGCATGCAAGTCTAGGAAGAATATTGAAATAAGTATCGAGAAACTTAGGAGAAGAATACAGCCTAGTTGATAAGTGTCTGTCAAGGTTCTGGGAGTACCTGGAACGGTAATGGAGAGAGGAAATGGGGGGTGGGTTAGTCAAAGCAGTCTAACTGTCTAAGAGGTAGTGAATAGGTGGTGGTGCCATACAGTTAAGTAAATCGGGATTTTAGGAAGGCAATCAAGATTAGGGTTGGGTAGCACTTCCTAATAGTTTTTCCACTTTCAACCGTTATATTGCATATCCTATCCTAAATTTCATGTGATGAATTGGAGAAGACATCCTGGCTTCTGTATGTACCCATGATGTAGTGTGGAGGAAACTACTCTTTGCTGTTTTCAATGTTCGTTAGAAGTTTTAATGGAAGGTTGTGTTGAATTTTGGCTCTGTATGACCGGTATCAATAGTTGACTAGGTGGTAACATGCTCCGTAAAATAAACGCTTGACATATTTTAAGGATGGGTTAAACCCTTAATGTTTCTATAATGAGAATGATCTTACCAAGTACGTGTCCCAATATGAATCACGAAACGAAGAGTTAAGATGACAAGTTTTGATCTAACCATGTTTTAATGGCTGGCCACTTCCACAATCTCCATTGAACATGGAAATAAACTCTCGACAAAGGCAATGTCTAAGGGGCACATTGCACGTGGTATTGAATCTGGCCATGATAATGATTTACAAACTCCAGCACCCGAGGGACTCCTGTGTTACAAAAGGGGTTTGTGAAATTAAGTCATGCCAATCAATCTTGAGGGATCCCCTATTTGATCAAGGGGAGGAACTTGAGGTTTATAGACACAAAAATTGATTCGGACTGTTCATCTTGTATGTATCTTAAATACACATAAGATGCACCATAACTTATCGTGACCCATTTGGTATTTAGATTATCTATAGATTATTTTCAAGCTCTTTTGGGTATTAATATGCATGATTTGCGCCATGCACTTACATTTTCTAATGGTCATGCACAATAAGTCTAGGTAACCCTCATGCACATTGTTTAATAAAACTAAGGAACTAACATGCACATTAGTAACAAAGGAACTAACATGCACCTCATTTAATACAAGTTTACAACACAATGTTCTTATGCATTTTATAATTAGCATTAATTGATAGAGGGGAAAAGAGGCTTGGGAATTCCGTCTCACCGGAAAATTCATGTATCAACATTAAGTGTATTTATGGGACTTTAAGTATTTTCTTAAGATGAAGTAAAGGAAGAACATCACATTCTCTGAGGAGCACTTGCTCTAGCTCAAGCTTTTGGAGAGAATTTCCCGGCAGCAAAATTACTGGTCAAATCCCGAGTCTATTTCAAATTGACTAAGTGTAGCCTTCTCCCTCCAGCAAATATTTCATTAACGGTACTTATAGGCTATAGCGTCTAGAAACTACAACCCAATAGGTTGACCCAATGAAACTTTTGATGCTTTTATATGGTATCATTTACTTTGCCTTGGGAATATTTAGAAAGAAATGGGCAGTGGGATGTATTAGGAAAGAGTCCTTTAAAGGTAACCATTTGAGAGGGTTTAGAACTACTTTTTATGCGTTATGACAAACAATTATTGCATATCTATCATTCGAAAGTATGTTGAGAAGTTGAATACAATGGTAAAGGTTGGTGAAAGAATCAAGAAGAATGTTGAGAAAGGACAAAGCCCCTGGAAGGAATTCGTAATGAGCTTTGAAGATTGTTTGGTGGAAAACCAGGGGCATTCTGGTATTGGCGTGTGTTTTAAGAACTTGAAATGTTTTCGGGATCCAATGAATCCTAAGAGCCTTGAGGGAACAAATCAAAATGTTCAGAAACTTGTTGACCAACTCTAATTTTGGATGGTTTTTGCTCATTGTGATTAATTAAGATGGGCATCAAAGAAAATTCAGGTTGTATAGAGACCTTCATTACTGGATAGATCTTCGACATGCTGTAGGACTTTAGATGTTATCTATAGGTAATTTGTTGCATGAGACGAAAGGAATCGGCTGATTAATTCCTTGGCTAGGTAGGAGTAGTTCTTTTCTATGAGGGCCTCATTGTACTGTTTAATCACCTTTGCTATCTTTCAATTAAATTTATGACTCATCAAAGGTTGAAAATACCGAAGAAAAGAAATCAAGGATTTTTATTAGTATTATTGATTGTGTAGTAATTTTGATCTTATGACCTTGACTGGTGATACAAAAGTGGAACAGAGGTATAATTGTGATTGGTTACTGCAACAAAATGCATGGATTCAAGGAGTTGAGTGAAATTGCTTTGGAGCTTTATATTATGAGTTACTTGACTGTTTCTTATTTATTTAGTTTTGAATTTTTTTTGTATCTATTTATTGGTAAACTCCTTTAGAAAAGAAGAAAAAGAAAAATTAAAAGCAAAACCCTACATTCTACAGTTTGATTTGATGGTGATTTTTCTGTAATTTTGCTATCCAACTTGATCTCAAGTGCAAACTAATGTACCCAATTGAGAATCTCTTGCCAGTAATAATTTGTTATTAACTTAATTGATTGCATGATCAGAAAAGGGTGTGGAAGAGACGGAAGGAGCACTCGCTTTAGCAGATACAACAGAGAAGGCTCTTCAAGTGCGTGACAAGTACACGCTTTCCCTTAGCAAGGGAAATGCTAAATCTGGGGCAGAGTTTTTTGCTGCAAGATCCTATCACGGTCTTGATATGCATGGTAATGATTCATTGCCAGAATCTCTTTACATTGGGAGAACTGGAAAGGCATCAGGGTACGAGGACGAGAAAAAGCAGGCAGAAAATCCGTGACCATTCAATAAAGATGGATCCAGGCAACTTGACACCCAGAAAAATAGATATATTACATCAAAGTAAAGGTAAATCCAATGATCTTTTTTTTCCTTTGTCCAGTTTTGGTTGGGCAAGCATCGGCGAAGTAAGCAGGAAAGTTGGGAGTTACATCAGTTTTATTGTGTATTAAGCAGTTTGGAAGGATGAGCTGCATATTTATTTTTTAAGCTTGATATTTGTGGCAATCAAAGGTATATGTGCTATATTAAACTCTTCTAGTTCTCTTCTTTTTAAAAAATTGGTGTATGTTATTTGTTAAATCTTTTTAAAAAATTTATGGGGAAATTGTTTACACTTTACAGTCTAGTAAGCCATCCTGTCTTCTTTGTTGAAATGGATCATGTCCTGTTTGTTAAGAAGCCTGAAGCCTGTTTTGCTGCAACTGTAACAAGATGGATTTTTTTTGCTTGTTGGTCTCAAAGAAGAAGGAAGCTGCTGATGAAGAAATGCTGGTTTGTGGAAAGCCCATAGAGGAGCTCATTTCTTAGTGTCCAAGAATGTTGGGGCACACTGCAATCTGTGGTTCCCCAGAACAGTTGCCGGAATTGACATATCAAAGATGTGCGGTTGAATGCTCATTGCTTTTGCGTAATCTAGTTAAGATACCCATTTGTTTGCTGATAGATTCTGTTTAGGTGGAAATTACTGTAGCTTGGGGTGTTTGGTATAGTTCCCCACAGAACGATTTCTTGTTCTGTTTCTGGGAGCGCATCTGTTATGGTGTGTTTCTTTCGTAATCCGGACAGTTTTAAGGAACAAAAAAAAGTTGATCCTCCTTAGTCCTTACGGAATAGAATAATTTCTCTCGGGCCTAACTAGTAAAGGTGCACGTGCTTTGCACATATTAATTTTTTATTAATAAAATAAAATTAAAAGTGACTTATTATTTAATATCACCATCTAAAGAAAACATAATGAAATCCTCTACGGTTGTAACTGGAACCGGACTCGGGGGAGTTCGGTTTCGCCACTGAGGTCACCATGTGTCCCTTTTGACACCCCTCAACTATGGTTAAGATTCACCCACCACTAGGGTTCTCACCCACCTACCCTTGGTTTAGAAAAAAAATATTAATATATTTTCTAAAAACCAAGAGTAGGTGAGTGAACCGTAAGGGTGCGTGAATTTTAACCATAGTTAAGGAGTGTCAAAAGGGACACATGGCTACCTCAGAGGCATAATCGGACTCCCTCGAGTCCCGTTACAACCACGAAGGATTTCATTCCAAAGAAAACTATACATTCAAACTACATGTATTTCTACAAATCGGTAATTGTCAATTACGTAGTTCCTAAGTAGCCTTGTAACCAGAGGAACATCTCAATCTTTCTGAAGCTTGGGGTGACTGTTGATTCAGGTAATTTGTAGAGCTTTATTGTTCGGCTTATTGTCATCCTTGCACCAAGCATGGAGAACCCACTTCAATTAGCTTCTTGGGGTTCAATGATCTATGCCAATATTGGCAAGTTGATATTGGTCTTGGAAGAACCAATCTGGCCGTGTAAGGCTGTAAGCTACTTGCCAAATATTCTCCAAGTAGACCCTCCTCGTAGCCTCCTTAATTGTCAATGCTCCCAATCTTCTTATTCCTTATTCCCTTCTCATGGGAGGAAACTCTGGTAATGGATTGCCATTCTCATCATGGTGAACAGAACCTGAGAAAGGCCGGCACCTCTCTCCCATTAGAATCCTCTTCCTGCACAGCTCTTCATCCGATTCTTCTTCATCATCCAGCCCAGTCACTTTCTTTCCGGGTAACCGTGCCTTCCCCTAAGCACCACAATTTCTAGATACTAACCTTTATCCATCGCATAACCTTAATAATTTTTATATGTATTTCAAATTTAACTCTAAATCGCGTGGGAACAGAATTGGACTCTAGATAAAATAAACTGGACTTGTATCAAACGAAGCAAAAACCAACTCATGCAATGGTAATGTAATTATTTTAGAATTGTAAAAAAGATAATTTAACATGTACAACAGTACAAGGATTTCATGCTAACCTTTTGAATCTTAATAAGCCTTCATTGTTGTTGATGATGATGATTACTTCTTGTCCAACTGCAGAGATAGAGACGAGGAATTAGTTCTTGTGGAGAGGGGAGTGCTTACGTGAGAAAAAAATTATTCCAATTGTAATCCACATCTACAATGTAATTCACTTCAGAATTATAAAGAAACCAAATTTCTAATTGTAACCCACTTCAACATATGAATTGTAATCAAACTAAACTTCTTGTTGTGTGTATTTCAGAGAAAGAAAAGTTATATTCTTCTCTCTAGGAGCTCAATATTTATAATATAGCTTACCAGGAAGAATAAAGAAAGATCCTATAACTAAGCTATACAATATTCGATCAATATTTACTTCAAGTTGGAGAGTATATATCTATAACTCTCAGCTTGCTACAAATTGAATCGATGCCAGTCTGTGGTAGAGCTTTGGTGAAGATATCTGCAAGTTGACTACCAGAAGGAACAAAAGGAGTAGTAATGTCTTTGGACTCTACTTTAGACCGAACGAAATGACAATCAACTTCAATATGCTTGGTTTGTTCATGGAAGACTGGATTGTTGGCAATATGAATAGCTGCTTGAATGTCACAATAGAGAGGTGTCGGTCCATGTACTGGAATCCCAAATTTTAGTAGAAGAGTTCTTAACCAAGTTAGCTCGCAAGTGGTATGAGCCATGGCTTGATATTCTGTCTCAACACTAGAGCGAGCTACAACTGACTGTTTCTTGCTTTTCCAAGTCACGAGATTACCTCCTATGAAGGTACAATAACCAGTAATAGATTTGCGATTTGTAGGTGATCCTGCCCAATCAGCGTCAGTATATCCCTCAAGTCAAACATGTCCAGATGAACGATAAAGAAGGCCATGTCTTGGAGCATTCTTGAGATACTTCAAGATGTGTATGACTGCATCCATATGAGGTACTCTACGACTCGTCATAAACTGACTCACAACACTAACTGTATATGAAATCTCAGGCCGAGTAATAGTTAGGTAAATGAGTTTACCCACGAGTCTCCGATACATCTCTGGATCATCAACCAAGTCACCCTCATCTGACATCAATTTCAGATTGGTATCTATAGGAGTAGCAACAGATTTAGAGCCAAGATAACCTGTATCTTTTAGTATATCAAGAGTGTACTTCCTCTGAGATAAACTGATACTTGCTTTAGATCTTGCGACCTCAATACCAAGGAAATAACGAAGTTTACCTAAATCTTTAGTGAGAAAACTAGAACCAAGATGGCGAATTAAGATTTGGATACCTTCCCTGTCACTGCTAGTGATGACAATATCATCAACATAGACAACTAGAATTACAATACCATTTTTCATCTTCTTAAAAAACACTAAGTGATCAACGTGGCTCTGAGTCATTCCATGAGTGACCACTGCCTTACTGAATTTTCCAAACCAAGCTCGGAGAGATTGCTTGAGTTTATAGATAGATTTCTGAAGATGACAAACACACTCCCCCTTGGATTCAACATGTGGTTAAGCCATATACATAGTCTTAGCAAGATCACCACGTAGAAAGACATTTTTGACATCGAGCTTATGAAGAAGTCAATCCAAATCCACAGCAAGGGATATGATAACACGAACAGAATTCAACTTGGCCACTGGAGAGAAAGTCTTGGTGTAATCAATGCCATAAGTCTGAGTAAATCCCTTGGCTACAAGACTGGCCTTCAATTGAGCAATGGTATCATAGGGATTCTTCAGGAGGAAGAGTAACCAGAGCTGCAGCCTGGGAACGATGAACATATACCTGAGAAATAGGAGGATGACCAGGAATACTAGTAGGCAAAACAAGAGAAAAAAATAGAGGCTCCTATAACTGATTACCCTCAGGAGAGTAATAGGGAACAGTCTCAAAGAAGTTCACATCAACACTCACAACATGCTTATGTAAGATAGGACTATAGCACCTATACCCTTTTTGTGTGCATGAATAGCTAAGAAAGATGCATTTATGAGCACGGGGATCAAATTTGTTACGACCAGGACAAAGGAAACACATCCAAAAATCTTTGGGGAAAGAGAAAAATGATTTTTATCAGGAAACAATATTTGAAAATGAGATTTACCCTGTAGAACCCTGAAAAAATAAAATACAATTCGGTGAACCTCAAATCTGATGTTTGAGTTGAGAATCTACAAGTTCGAGGGGATGAATAGGTTTTCCTATAAGTCTATCAACCCTTTTTATGATTTTAACAATTAAGTTATTCTGTTAAGGGATGATAAAATTTAAGTGCGGAATAAGGAAAACCAAGCAAACCACAACACAAGGATTTTTACGTGGAAACCCTTCTGGTAAAAACCACGGGACCTAGTCCAGCCATGAGAATCCACTAAGACAAAGTAAACAAGAATTTACAAGACTTGAACTTGACTCCTTCGGACTCGACACCTCGATCCTTCAGTTCATAGTCCTCCACGCCTCGAAAAGTCACCACGTACTCTCAAGTCCCGTGATCAACCGCAGCCGCTTGTACTTCTCTTTGTGTCTCGAAAATAGTCCATGATCTTCCGATCGATCTCCGTTAATGACGGCTTCGGAATCCATCGACCAAATCACTCTACCACAATCCTTCTCGGATCGATCTCATTCGGAAAGGCTCCGGGATACTCCGGACAAGGTGTTCTATCCAGAACGGGTTGATGGTTTGATAGAAATCATCACCTAGATGGACTCCTTCAAAGGACAAGTCCAAACAAGCAATATTGGAACTTTTGGCTTTTAAACTCTATGTTTAATACACTAACAAAAGGGAAGGAGAACAAAAAGATTCCAGAGTTTTAAGGACTCTAGAAGGAGTTAAAACCCTTCTAATACTTCCCCAAAGTTCTTCCCCACGAACTAGAGGGGTTATCTACTTATAGGGAATCAAAAAACAATTTTAGAAGTTGCTAAAACCAAAGAGGGAAGTTGCCAAAATAGCAAAATAGCAAAAAAAAGGTTTTAAAAAAAATTCCATATCAGGGTCGACCCATGGGGATCATTCGGTCGACCGGATGGTCCTCAGGGTCGACCCTCACTTTTGCAACTCTCTGTTGAATTTTGTCATACAAAATGTTATATACCCAGGGTCGACCCAAAATGGTCAGGGTCGACTCTGAGGTGCCAACCTGAATTTCAAACTTCATTTTTGGGTCTCATACCCTTCACAAAAGTTGTAGCCCTTTTCGACGCGGTTGTTTTGACATATTATGGAGCAAAATCCGGGTTACGGTTTGTGAGATAAGCTCAAAACAAGTAACCTTGGTTTTTTGAAAAATTTCAGAATTTAAAACAAGTTTTGCATTGTTTATCTCATCACCTAGAGTCCGTATGATTAGACTAGGAAACTTTTACCACCTAAGGCATCATGTTAGGATTATTCTAGGTCAAATCCCACCTATGGTCACATGGTATCTAGGTCACTTACCATCCTATAAAGGAAATGATCATCCGAGTGGATTAAGCGATTCTTCAACGCGCTTCAACTTCACTTGTCGTGGATGCTTGACGGCAATGACACAAGAACCACTGCTAGACACCTAGAATCATTTGTTTTGACACCGGAATATGCCAATACAGAAACATGGACTTTACAATCTCTCCCATTGGCACTTCCGTGGTAAAACCAAACTGAAGTACATGACTTGACACAAACTCACCCAAACACATCAAAACGGTGAATTTCGACAAATCATCTTAATAAATACACTAAAGCTCTTGTCAAGCAAATTCTATCTGCTGCAACCCTGCACCTGCACATGCTCATAAAAAAAACACTCAGTGAAGCATGTATGGAATATAAAACTAAGTAAGCACAGGTAATGCAAGGAATGTACTGAACTTGGGAAATAATACCCAACATTCTCCCCCTTTTTGGCACAATTGCCAAAGGTATTCATGAAGCCAATATCACAAAAAAAATATACCAATTTAACAAAAGTGAAATATCAAGGCAACCACAGTACAACCAATCAAAACAGAAAATGAGGGACTAAAAACCGGGGAACGAGATAGAAATATAAAGCACAAACTCCCCCTCAACAACTCAAGCATAGAACTCCCCCTCAACAACTCACCCTGATCTTCTCTCCTAAGATCAAGGATACCACCAAAAATATGGCACCTATGCTAGAAAGACCCATGCCAAAAGAAAGAAACACACAAAAAATATTACAAAAATATCATGTGCCACACAAACATGCATCAAAAGCATTCCAAGCAGTAGTAATTTAAAATTAAAAATCCAATGAAGAACATAATTAGTTAGTCCGACTGAGGATACTCATCTAATTAAATCTCATGGAATGCTAAAGCATAGCCAATTCACTTAGATACATTTAGTGAACAGTTCAAAAGTGAAGCATTGTGTGTAGTGGTGGTCTGACAAGATACTAGATCAAGGTTTCTTTCCCTTTCCAAGGGTATGACATTAACCACTAAGGGGACTCCTGAAGACATAAATCTTAGAAGTCAAACCTAGTTAAATCCAGATATGCTGATTTTTTACATTTTAGTGCTCCTGAATCCATTTTATTTGACTCATTATTTTTCTTTTATTTTTGGTGAAATACCTCTAAACTTTGTAAGATTTCTCTTGATGATCTTTATCTGATCATATCTTTTCATGCAATGATGACTTTCACACTATCTAGGTAGGTAGTCCTGGCTAGTAGCAGCAAGGGCTTTCACTCTAGTGACCCAGATAGATACCTACTGTCCGCCTAGGTAGCCATTTCATACTGTTTGCATCCAATAGTGACTTTCACACTATCCCAGTCGGTAGCCCTTTTCATTGCAACAAATTAAGCTCATGGAGGATACACAAAATGGGGATGCCTAACAAATATGGTCATTCTAGATTGGTCATCCAAGGTCACACTTAAGGGATAAGCCATACACCTACAGATTGGAAAATAGACCTCTCAATAGAATTAGTCAGAGTGCATGTGAAATTTGTAAAGCATACACACATGAATAACTCTCCAATTGTTCAAGATAAAATCGGTCCAATTTTCAGCCTAACCAAGAGACTATGAAGGTGATATTTCCTCAATCAGCAACAAACTCATGTTCAACCCTGGACAAGTATAGAAATGGAGATCACACAAGGAATGCAGATCATGCAAGTCAAGCAAGGGCAACATGAAAAAAATCTTTTTGGATTTTATGGTTTTTCAATGTTTTTGGATTTTTCAAAATAAAGAAAACAGAAAAACATACCAAAGCAAATAAACACTAGTAAAAAGAAAGACTACTAGTATACAAAAATAGCATAGCACTAGGACACGATAAGACACTAACAGCACACCCTAGGCTATGATAGGCACGGGCTAAGTGAAGCCCTTCAGGTCTTCCTTTCTCACCCAAACGGTTTTAGAAGTTTGATTAACCTTATGGTCTCTAACCGTTTCAGTTGAAGTAGGTATGACCTTTTGCCTCTTCATCCTGTTCCTCCTTTTCTAGGATTCAGTCCTAGAATTATGGTGGGCATTCTGATTTTCCCTGTTACCTCCTTTATATCTAGCATGAGGAGTGTCATGACCATGCCACTGTCTAGAGTTGTGAGCAATTTTCATCACATCTTCACACAAACTCCTAGACTTCTCCACTAGGACCTCAACTCTCCTTTGAAGATTCCCATTAAAGTTGTGTTGGTTCCTTAAACCATGATTGGGTATTCTTCGAAGTTTAGGACATCGAGGCTTAATATGACCCATCACTCCACAGTTATGACATGTAAGAATGAATTTCTGAGTAGAAGGGTCTTTCCCTTTAGCAGGAGGGCACCTTTTAGCACCAGGCTCAGTGTTCGGGGTGGATGGAGTTCCCTTCTTATCTCCACACCTCTGATTTTGCTCAAGATCAGCCAACTTGATTTCAAAACTTGTCTTTTTATCAAGAAAAACATGCAAATCAGATTCAAGAAACTGAGTCTTGGCAAGGAGGGAAGCCTTCTCTTCCTCAAGCTGTGACACAAGAGCTCTCAACCTCGAAGCCACTTGGTCTAAGGTATCTTTTTCCATTTCAATAGCTTTGATCTTTTTAGACATGAAAAATTGAACCTTTTTCAGCTTTAGGCATTCTTGAAATAGTTCATTATAGACTGCTTCAAGCTCTCCCTCAGAATCTGAGTCATTCTGACTCTCTTCATCCTCCTCACCATCACTACATTGTTGGTTACTCACATCATTTGAAGAAGATTTCTCAATCCCAGATAAGAATGTCGTGAAGGCCACATAACTCCTAGTCTCCTCACAAGAAGAACTATCTGATTCCTCAGATTCAGATTCACTGTCATCCCTTGCCTTGCCCTTAAATCTTTTCTTATTAGAGCACTCAGTGGCAATATGGTCGTAGCCTTGGCATTCATAGCATTGAACACCTTGGGATTTCTTGTCCACACTTTTAAAATATTTCTTGTTTTCAAAGTGCTTGGGCCTGGGCTTTTCAAGGGATTTTTGTCCTTTCGGATTAAATCTCTTATTCAGTTTTAAAATTTTTTTAAATTTCTTTGGAAATAAAGCCAACTCTTCTTCTTCCTCCTTAGAGTCACTATCTGAGCCATCTTTGGATTCCTTGACAGTCTTCAAGGCAATGGATTTTGGTTTCTTCGATGGGTTTATATGTAACTCATAGGTTTGGAGAGAACCAATCAACTCTTCAAGTTTGAGAGCATCAATATTTTTGCTCTCCTCGATGGCGGTAACCTTCGATCGAAATCTCTTCGGTAGAGATCTCAAATTTTTTTTAACAATTTTGGACTCTGGAATTCTTTTCCCTAGATTGAAACTAGAATTGACAATGTCACTTAGACTAGCATAAAAACTATCAAAAGTTTCATTCTCATCCATCATCAACTTTTCAAACTTAGAGGTCAGCAATTGAAGTTTGGAGATCTTGACAGTTGTAGTCCCTTCATGGGTGATTTGAATAATGTCTCATGCCTCATTCGAAGTGTCACATGTAGAAATACGTCGAAATTCTTCGAGTGTGGCAGCAGCGGAGATTGCATTTAGACCCTTACTGTTCCATCTACAACTCTCAAGCTCTACATTGGTCCATTCAGAAGAAGGTTTAGGGATGGTCTGGTCATTTATGGTCTTTGTTGGATGGGTCCAACCTTGTTCAATGGAGAACCATACTCTCTCATCTAGTGATTTTAGAAACACTCTCATTCCAACTTTCCAATAGGCATAATTATTCCTATCAAACAATGGGGGACAAGAGATGGATCCTCCCTCTCTTTGGAGATTCATATTCACAAAAAAAAAATAAGACAAGATCACACTAAAAAGTTAGTGAACCCGCTCTGATACCAATTGAAAAAATAAAATCCAATTCGGTGAACCTCAAATCTGATGTTTGAGTTGAGAATCTACAAGTTCGAGGGGATGAATAGGTTTTCCTATAAGTCTATCAACCCTTTTTATGATTTTAACAATTAAGTTAAGGAATGATAAAATTTAAGTGCGGAATAAGGAAAACCAAGCAAACCACAACACAAGAATTTTTACGTGGAAACCCTTCCGGGAAAAACCACGGGACCTAGTCCAGCCATGAGAATCCACTAAGACAAAGTAAACAAGAACTTACAAGACTTGAACTTGACTCCTTCGGACTCGACACCTCGATCCTTCAGTTCATAGTCCTCCACGCCTTGAAAAGTCACCACGTACTCTCAAGTCCCGTGATCAACCGCAGCCGCTTGTACTTCTCTTTGTGTCTCGAAAATAGTCCACGATCTTCCGATCGATCTCCGTCAATGACGGCTTCGGAATCCATCGACCAAATCACTCTACCACAATCCTTTTCGGATCGATCTCCTTCGGAAAAGCCCCGGGATACTCTGGCCAAGGTTGTAGAGACCCGAATCTTTTTCATGTTTTTAGTGCATTGCATTAAGGGTATTTTAGTCTTTATAAGGTGTTAAAGTGTGTGTATTTATATCTAATTATGGTGATGTAAACTAGGCTTAATCAACTTGTAAACGGATGGATGTCATAGCACATCCTAAACTTTAGGAAGCTCTAGTTTTGGCACCGTTCACGGGAATTGAGTGATTCTTGAACCATTAGAAAGGTGTTGGAACCCTCTTCGAGGTTCATGTTTAGTGTTTTTCCTCATTTTGAGTTTAAGTCAAGTCAATAGTGAGTTTTGTCTAATAGAATTACAGATCAGTCAATTTTGGGGACAATTTAGTCTATTAATTAAGTGGGAATTGGAAATTCTAAAATGCCAGAAATGTTCGTTTTCGAAAGACGAATCCAACGCAAGTTGAATCGTCAAAATCCGATGAACGAGTAAAAAGTTATGGCCAAAATAGTAAAGCGGGTCAAAAATCTATAGGCAACCGATCGCTCGGTCAGAAGTAGCGATCGATCGGTCCAAAACCGATCGATCGGTATCTATTGACTGACCCAAAATTTTGTATGGGGAAATTTTCCAGAGAGTGTTTTTGACCGATCGCCCGGTCATAAACACCGATCGATCGGTAGGCAACTGATCGATCGGTCATTACCACCGATTGCTCGGTCCTTCGTGTTTTTGCTGATTTTTAGTAAGGGCTTTTTGGTCTTTTTGTTCTCAGACCTTGAGGCTATAAATAGGGGGTCCTACTCGAAATATTAAAATACTCCACCTAGTTCTAACCTAATTTGGCAAAAAGGGGGAGAAACCCTAGGGTTTTGAGAGAGGGTTTTCTTCGAGAAGGAGGAGATTGTTAGGAGATTGCAAGAAAAGTTTGGGAAGCTTCTCCAAGTCGTCTCGGGAGCGTTTTGAATCCAAGGGAAGGATTCCTAAGGTCGATATACTATCCTAATCAACTTTATTTTAAGGTTTTGTGAATGTTAAGATGCTAGGAATGGTAGAAATAGATGTTTGATGCATTTTCCCTAATTTTCTAAGAAACAAGCTAATTATGGATGGATATGTGGATTGGAAATGTGAATTAAATATGGATAGAATGTATGGAGGATGGGAAATGTATGGAGGATGGGATTAATTTGTGGATATGGATGAATATATGGATTGTATGGATGGAATTATGATTTGATGAATGCATGAAAAGGTAGAGAAACAATGGATTCATATTATGTGTATACAAGGTGTTTGTGAAAATGCTTGAAAGGATAAATGCTATTATACTCTTAAGAAATGGTGGTAAATTGATTATGAATTGCGATATGAATTATGATAAGATATGTATATGTGAATGGTTTGTTAAGTATGTCTAATTATTTGCATGGAAATTGATAGTCGGGAAGGTAAGAACTTAGAGGAACATCTCTCAAACCGGGAATTCTCTAACTATTTGGTATGAGACATATAGTGGAGTTTCCATGGTGGGAAATCGGAACCTAAGCAATTACCAACTCGAATGTTAATTTCGACACTTAAGTACACAAGCACGTGTATGTTAAGATAAGAGTCTCACAAGTCACACATGTGGACCACAAGCATGAGCATGGCATACGTATGACATTCTGAATAAGCATAAGCATGGCATGGTCCGTATCCGCCAAGAACGGCATGTTAATTACATTTGATTCATAGGCATGGTCCGTATCCGCCAAGAACGGCATGTCACATCATTGTATGATCTGAATAAATGCATAAGCATAAGCATCTCACAAGTACGTGGTCTCGTAAGCATAAGTACCTCATAAGTGTATGGTTTTCTAAGTCTAAGATTCTCACAAGTACACGAGTCAAGGTGATGATATGATGTATATGCGCACACGTTCTTCTGCACTCTGATTATGTTATTATGCTATTGGATATGTTTTTGACTAAGTGCAGGTATATCATTATTGTTGGTTGGATTTTATATACACTGAGTACCTTTGTACTCAGCCGGACTTTGTCTTGGCAGGTTTAGAGCAGGAGTACACGGCGGAGCCGTGGGTTGAGGAGACTTACCTCGAGGAAGGAGGTGAAGGTGAGCCTTCTGAGGAGGGAGCCGGAGACTTGGGCGGCTACACCTCTTAGTTTACATTTCTTTTCATTGAGAGAGTTTTTTAATTGACTTTTAGAGGATGTTGCTCAGTAGACTTCTTATTAGTTGTGTATCAGACTTGTTGGTTCATTGTGAGTTGTATATATAGACCTTAGACTTGTGCAGGTTGGATTGGGTTTATATATCGGAATTTTATTACTCTCATTTTTGGAGACTCGTGTAATAGCCTTGTATGCATGGATTTTAAGCAGGTTAAGTAATGTGGCGATTCCAAGGTCCTATTTTAGCCTTGTGGGATTTTGGGGTCATTACAGAGGTGGTATCAGAGCCCTAGGCATTAGGTTCCCTTGGGCTAAATTGTCTTCTTAGTAGGAGTCATGTTATGTCACTCCGGGTCTGATACCAGAGGATATCAATCAGTGATCAAGGCATTAGAGTCCTTAGGGCTAAGGTATTAAGTGTAAGGTATAGGAAGATGTGAACCTTAGAGAAGCAACATCAAGTTCAGGACTTTAAAATTGTTGAGGATTGAGTTTTGATTAAGCGTAGACTTAGGAATTTTATGTAAGTGTGTTCTAAATGGATTGCTTTCTTCTTCTCAGGATTGTAAGCATGAGAAGGGGTGGGAGAAATAATAGGCATGGAGGAGGTAGTGTGACAGATGGGGATTCCCCAGATGGTGCTTCCCAAGCCAATGTGAGTCGGGCTATGGAAGCTATTGCTGCAGCCATGGAGAGGCAGGCTGAAATTATGGTTCAACAAACTGCGCTGCTAGCTGCTGGTCAAGCTAGGCAAGAGAGGGCGGTTGATGTTCACCCACTCCGTCACAACGGAGTGGAAGCTTTTAGGAGGATGAGTCCTCCAGCCTTCTATGGTAGTACGGATCCCTCAGTTGCCGAATTGTGGATTATGCAACTAGAGAAGATTTTCACCGTGCTTGAGGCTACCGATGAGCAGAGGGTGAAATGGGCCTCCTTCGTCATGGAAGGCGAGGCTGAACATTGGTGGAGGGCCGCATCTAGGCAGAGGAATGAGGTGCGAGCCGGACAAGAGTGGACTTGGGGAGAGTTCCTCGACATCTTCAATGGGAGATACTTCCCGGTGTTTGTGAGAGATCAGAAGGAGATTGAATTCTCTACCTTAGAGCAAGGGAGGATGTCAGTGGCCGAGTATGAGGCCAAGTTTGTAGAGCTTTCTAGGTTCGCTCCTCACTTGATTGCTACGGAGAGAATGAAAGCAAAGAGGTTTGAGCGAGGCTTGAAGGATTTTATTCGGGAGAAAGTTTCGATACTTCAGCTCGAGACTTGTAGGGAAGTGTACCAACGTGCTTTGATAGCTGAGAAGAATTCAGAAGAATTGTTGAAGAAGAGGGAGAAGATGCAAGCAAGCAGGGTTGTCCCCCAGGACAAGAGGTCGAGGATAGCGGGTCCTATGCCGATTGCTAGGCCTACCCCTTATCAGAGGCCGACTTAGGTAGCCCCACGAGCAGCTCAGGTGGCTCCGCCTACTACTGGCTTTCAGCTATTTGATGTATGCCGTCAGTGCGGAAAGAGGCACAGAGTAGGAGAGTGTAGGGCAATTACTGGAGGTTGTTTCCATTGTGGAGAGGTCTCACACCGGATCCGAGATTGCCCACTCCGCATTCAGCAGGGGATTCAGTCGACTCAGCCACAGGGAGTCAGGCCCCCAGGTAGGCAGTCCACACAGCAGAGGCCACCACAGGGTCCTAGACCTCAGCAGCCTCACCAGCCAGCTCAGGGTCGAGTGTTTGCTACCTCGGAGCGGGATGCACAGGCGTCCGATGACGTTGTGCAGGGTACGTTTAATTGTGCTTTAGTCAATTAAAATATTGTTCGGATGCTATGTGTGTGATATTAAATGTTATGGGGTATGATGTGAGATGCATGTATGTATTCATGATTTGACAAATCAGCTTTGTGTATTAATTCAGGCTCATTGTTGATAAATGATTTCCTCGCTCATGTTTTGATCGATACTGGTTCCACTCACTCCATCGTTACACCTAGTTTTGCACAAGAGTTTCCGATGGAGCCAAGTCTGTTAGATCATGAATTGTCTATCACTACTCCTGTCGGTAGTTCAGTCATCACTGATAAGGTCTATCGAGATTGCGACATTCAAGTAGGTCAGAGAGAGATGCCAGCTGATCTGATTGTCCTTGAGTTCCAAGACTTTGACGTCATTTTAGGCATGGATTGGCTTTCCAAATACCATGGGCATGTCGACTGTTTTGGGAAAGTAGTCAACTTTAGACCAATCAGTGAGCCTTCTTTTCGTTTCCAATGGTTGAAGAAGAAGGACTTAGCTCGTTTCGCGGCATTGAGTCTTACTACCTCGGAAGCACCAGATTTCTCAAGTATTCCAGTTGTAGAGGAATTCATGGATGTCTTTCCTAAAGACTTACCGGGTTTGCCACCGGATAGAGAAGTAGAGTTTGCAATTGAGTTGGCTCCGGGTACGGCACCCATCTCTAAAGCGCCATATAGAATGGCTCCAGCAGAGTTGAAAGAGTTTAAGGAGCAGATTGATGAATTGCTTGGTCTTGGATTTATCCGCCCAAGTGTATCACCTTGGGGAGCTCCTGTTTTGTTTGTGAAGAAGAAGGATGCTTCGATGAGGATGTGCATCGACTATCGGCAACTGAACAAGGTCACTATCAAGAACAAATATCCTTTGCCCAGGATCGACGACTTGTTTGATCAGTTGCAAGGAGCTAAGTATTTCTCCAAGATCGACTTAAGGTCAGGCTACCATCAACTGAAGATAAAGGTGGAAGATGTGCCTAAGTCTGCTTTCAGGACCAGATATGGGCATTTTGAATTCTTAGTCATGCCGTTCGGTTTGACAAACGCCTCGACAGCATTCATGGATCTCATGAACAGGATCTTCAAGCCGACTCTGGACCGCTTTGTGATCGTGTTTGTGGATGACATTTTAGTGTACTCCAGGACACAGAAGGAGCATGAGATGCATCTCCGGATCACCCTCAAGACACTCCGTGAGCATAAGCTATATGCTAAGCTTAACATGTATGGAGGATGGGATTAATTTGTGGATGTGGATGAATATATGGATTGTATGGATGAAATTATGATTTGATGAATGCATGAAAAGGTAGAGAAACAATGGATTCATATTATGTGTATACAAGGTGTTTGTGAAAATGCTTGAAAGGATAAATGCTATTATACTCTTAAGAAATGGTGGTAAATTGATTATGAATTGCGATATGAATTATGATAAGATATGTATATGTGAATGGTTTGTTAAGTATGTCTAATTATTTGCATGGAAATTGATAGTCGGGAAGGTAAGAACTTAGAGGAACATCTCTCAAACCGGGAATTCTCTAACTATTTGGTATGGGACATATAGTGGAGTTTCCATGGTGGGAAATCGGAACCTAAGCAATTACCAACTCGAATGTTAATTTCGACACTTAAGTACACAAGCACGTGTATGTTAAGATAAGAGTCTCACAAGTCACACATGTGGACCACAAGCATGAGCATGGCATACGTATGACATTCTGAATAAGCATAAGCATGGCATGGTCCGTATCCGCCAAGAACGGCATGTTAATTACATTTGATTCATAGGCATGGTCCGTATCCGCCAAGAACGGCATGTCACATCATTGTATGATCTGAATAAGTGCATAAGCATAAGCATAAGCATAAGCATCTCACAAGTACGTGGTCTCGTAAGCATAAGTACCTCATAAGTGTATGGTTTTCTAAGTCTAAGATTCTCACAAGTACACGAGTCAAGGTGATGATATGATGTATATGCGCACACGTTCTTCTGCACTCTGATTATGTTATTATGTTATTGGATATGTTTCTGACTAAGTGCAGGTATATCATTATTGTTGGTTGGATTTTATATACACTGAGTACCTTTGTACTCAGCCGGACTTTGTCTTGGCAGGTTTAGAGCAGGAGTACACGGCGGAGCTGTGGGTTGAGGAGACTTACCTCGAGGAAGGAGGTGAAGGTGAGCCTTCTGAGGAGGGAGCCGGAGACTTGGGCGGCTACACCTCTTAGTTTACATTTCTTTTCATTGAGAGAGTTTTGTAATTGACTTTTAGAGGATGTTGCTCAGTAGACTTCTTATTAGTTGTGTATCAGACTTGTTGGTTCATTGTGAGTTGTATATATAGACCTTAGACTTGTGCAGGTTGGATTGGGTTTATATATCAGAATTTTGTTACTCTCATTTTTGGAGACTCGTGTAATAGCCTTGTATGCATGGATTTTAAGCAGGTTAAGTAATGTGGCGATTCCAAGGTCCTATTTTAGCCTTGTGGGATTTTGGGGTCGTTACAAAGGTGTTCTATCCAGAACAGGTTGATGGTTTGATAGAAATCATCACCTAGATGGACTCCTTCAAAGGACAAGTCCAAACAAGCAATATTGGAACTTTTGGCTTGTAAACTCTAGGTTTAATACACTAACAAAAGGGAAGGAGAACAAAAAGATTCCAGAGTTTTAAAGACTCTAGAAGGAGTTAAAACCATTCTCAATACTTTCCCAAAGTTCTTCCCCACGAACTAGAGGGGTTCTCTACTTATAGGGAATCAAAAAACAATTTTAGAGGTTGCTAAAACCAAAGAGGGAAGTTGCCAAAATAGCAAAAAAACGGTTTTTAAAAAAATTCCATATCAAGGTCGACCCATGGGGATCATTCGGTCGACCGGATGGTCCTCAGGGTCGACCCTCACTTTTGCAACTCTCTATTGAATTTTGTCATACAAAATGTTATATACCCAGGGTCGACTCTGAGGTGCCAACTCGAATTTAAAAATTCATTTTTGGGTCTTGCACCCTTCATAAAAGTTGTAGCCCTTTTCGACGCGGTCGTTTTGACGTATTATGGAGCAAAATCCAAGTTACGGTTTGTGAGATACGGTCAAAATAAGCAACCTTAGTTTTTTGAAAAATTTCAGAATTTAAAACAAGTTTTGCACTGTTTATCTCATCACCTAGAGTCCGTATGATTAGACTAGGACACTTTTACCACCTAAGGCATCATGTTAGGATTATTCTAGGTCAAATCCCACTTATGGTCACATGGTATCTAGGTCACTTACCATCCTATAAAGAAAATTATCATCCAAGTGGATCAAGCGATTCTTCAACGCGCTTCAACTTCACTTGTCTTGGATGCTTGACGGTAATGACACAAGAACCACTCCTAGACACCTAGACTCACTTGTTTTGACACTGGAATATGCCAATACAAAAACTTGGACTTTACAAACCCGAGAGGATATTCTATTCAAAAGATAAGTAGCTGTAAGAAGAGCATCCCCCCCAAAAATCTTTAGAACATGCATCTGGATGACAAGGGCACAACCGCACAAGCTATAGCAAGAATGGGACCATTCTTTCGTTCAGCAATCCCATTTTGTTGTGGGGTAGTAACAAAAGATGTTTGATGTATAATGCCTTTAGATTCGAGAAATCACTTAAAATAACTAACTTTATAATCTTGAACATTGTCAGTACGAAAGGCTAACAATTTTGCATTGAATTGGTTAGAAATTTCAGCATAAAAGGTTTGAAAAACATTAAACAATTGAGAATGAACCTTAAGCACATACACCTAAGTCAAACGAGAATAATCATCAATAAAGTTACAAAATATTAGGCACCACATAAACTAGTGGTCCCAGATGGTCCTCAAATATCAGAATGAACGAGTGCAAAAGGTTGTGAACAAGGTGTATCAGTACGTAGAGGTAAAAAAACTCTACGGTGCTTACTAAGGTCACAAGTTTCACAAGTAAAATTAGAAAATCAGGTAAAGAAGAAACTAAGTGCTGAAGGTTTGGGAAAATGGGTGTCCAAGCCGACAGTGCCACTGATTAGGAGACGCAGCGGAATGAATAGCAGAAGAAACGGACGGGGTGGATGGCTGAAAGTAGTATAGAGCCCATTCTTCTCATATCCTCCACCAATCATCCTCTTCGTCTTTATATCCTAAAATTCACAATAAGGATAAAATGTCACAAAATAGTTGAAGAATTGAGTATGTTTGTGAATTGACAAGAAATTAAAGGGGAACTGAGGCAAGTATAAAACAGATGAAAGAGTGAGACCAAAAGAGCAAAAATTAGCAATCCCTTGAACATGAGTTTTAGTCCCATTCGCAATAGTGACAAAAGAAGGAGAAGAATGAAAAAGTACATTCGAAAGAAGGGACAAGTTACCTGTCATATTGTCAGAAGCCCTAGAATCAAGAATCCAAGGGTAATTGGAAGAGGAAATGAGACGTGTTACCTGACGAGACCAAATTGGCTGTGGAAGTGGAAGATGCATTGGCGCTGAAGAATAAAATCATACTCTGTCTTGGAAAGAAGAATCTGATCGGCAAGAACAGAATCACAATTTTTTGTTAGCCTCAGGGATACAACCTTGGGTACTGATCGTCAGTCAATCTTAAATTATTCTTTCTTAGTAATAATTTCGAAGAATAGTACTAGTAAGGGTATCGTTCCTCTGGGGACTGCGCTGGTTTCGTTGCCTTTTATTCAGATTAATTTTAAACTAATAAAATGGGTAATTGAATTTTTGCTTGATTAACTAAAACAATTAATTAAACTAATTAAAAGAGATTTCTAAATTAAACTATTAACTAATGGTTTTAAATCACTTGAAAGAGAAAATCTAGGGTTTTCAAATCCACCACTAACCTAATACCAGCCATTATTTTGAATTTATCCTAACCTCTTAAATTGTAAACATTCTAGTTAGAGTGACAACACGTCCCCTCTCAACTAATCTAGAAAAGTTCAAGGGATTATATTCTAAGCATATCGTATCTTCAGTTAGCACGAATGATACACACTAATCTACGGTTGTGTAATCACTCGTCTTCCCTTAGCATAAAATATCTTCGAATTTAATCTCTTGATATATTAAAACCATTGCATAAAACTTATGTCTAAATTCTAACGAAAATTAACACAAGTGATTTTAATTCCAATTTCATAAGACCTAAGACAAGGTTGAAAATTCCATTAAAATCAAATATAAATAAAATAAATCCAGTTGTTTGAAAATAACTCTCTCATTATGCAATCAATGTCTTACAACTAAGAAATCAAAAAGAAAATAAAATAAAACGACACAGTTACTTGGCTAGGGTTTCATCGAAACCCTAGAGTGGAAATTAGTTCATCGCGAGGGAGGAATGCAACATCTTCATAGACAAAGCTGCAGCACTTCTCTTCATGGCTACCTTGATCTCCAGAGCTTTTCTTCTTCAGATCCAAAATCTCTACAAAATTCTCTAATAATGATAATGATGGAATCTCTACAAGGAATCTCTCCTTTTATAGAGAAAGAGAGAAAGATAGAGTCCTTATACAATAAAGAGTTCTAATTGAGGTCAAACTCTTATTTTTCTCTCTCTATACTCTTTTAGGGTTGAATGAGGATCAAACCCTCATTTAGGAAGACAATAATAGAGTTGAAAAGTGTTTAAAAGTACTAAAACACTATTCACGGAATACTATTTCACCTTATTTACATTTTTGCCACTGAACTTCAAATAATTCTAGAAAGCTCAATTCTAATCGGATTGACCCAAAATTTGAAACATAGCTCCTTTAGGTCATCTAGAATCTACCCAAAAGTTTCATAAATTTTGGATAAAGAAAAATTACCAAACTACCCCTCTATTGATATAAATGCGATTTTGGCCAATCGATCCATCAGGGTAGATTTTTGCGATTTCGCTCTATTTTCTTCTTCTTTCTTTTGCTCTTCTCTTTTTTGAGATTTTTGGAGTCTTTGAAGCTTGTAAATCTTTCATTTTATCTTCTTTTTCTCGCATGAACCTGAAACAAGAATAAACAACTAAGTAGCATAAAATAATTCAAATAATTACTCTAAATGATTAGCAAGTTAAGTTTGAGGTGCTTTTATGTATAACATTTAGCACCGATCAGGTACCCTTAGTAATTTTGATGATAACACAATAATGAAATGTTCATTGTGGTACTAATGTTTCTTCGAAGTGTTTATGAAATCCAGATAATAAGGACATTAGCACATCACTCAAGGCTTGAAGCATGGAAATCATTCTAGGCAAATAAAACGGATCTACTCAAGCAAATCATTCAACCATATCCAAGTCATCAAAAAGAGTGATCAACTCAAGCTATTGGACACCAAGTCAAATATGAAGAATCAAGATCATACCCAAAGTCCAAGTCGGATCACAAACAAGAAAAGAAGATCTTACACTCAAAGCCAAATCTGTCAAGAACAAAGTTAAAGGAGAAAAAGGATCATGAAGTAAATAAGCTTAAAGTCAAATCAACATCAAGATTGAAGAACCAACTCTCAAGAAGCAAAATAGGTATATATTTTAGTTTATGAGAGTGTCTAGGACTTATGTAAGAAGTCCTCAAAGTATGGTTAAGTTGAAAAGCTCAAATACTTAGATTGACCATAGGAGCCTAAGACATTCATTGAGCATCATTCTAAGGCCCTAGATAATCATGGAAAACTTGTCTAAGATAAGCCAAAAGACTTAGGAATTCATTCCCATCATTAAGGTCTTGATCAGTTGAGAAAACAGAGTTTTTACTTTGATTTCGTCGACGAATTCTTAGGGGGACTTTGAGTTCGGTGCCAAAACTGACACAGATGGCCACTGTTTCTCACCATACTAGATCTCAGCGACAAAGTGCTGTGGGAAATGCTGAAACACGTTCAACGGCTAGTTTTTAAATGGCTAGTTTCGCATTTATTGATTCCCTAACGGCCAAATTGGATTGAGATTTATAAATATAGTTCATTTATGAAATAACAACAACTCTTTAATGATCATTGATCTATAAAAGACAAATCCATAAATTCTCATCAATCCTACTCTGTTTTTCACTGAAAATATCTTTTGAGAAATTTAGAAATCCCAATCTCAGTTTGAGCTATTTAACTCCCATTTATTTGAGAGATTTCTAGAAGTATTGAGTGTCAATATTATCAGCTCATTTAAGGAGCCATGAGCCATCTATTTTGGATTCAAATCCGAATCTATATTTGTAAAGGAAGTCAAGAATCGTGGATTCTTGCAATTGATGCGTTGCTTCGGGAAAGTCAAGAGAGGCTTGTGCTCTTGCATTTGAGGGTTCTATCCTGACCGAAAGAGGGATTGTAAAGGTTCCATCCAGACTTAAAGAGGGATTGTAGCGGTTTGGTCTCGACCCATAAGAGAGATTGTAATGGTTTGGGCTTCACATGGGAAGAAGTCTTGTGCGAGTAAAATCGTGGTGAATCCTTGAAGCGGGAAATTGAAAGGCAGGGACGTAGGCTGGTTGCCGAACCTCGTGAACAAACTCTTGTGTTTACACTCCTTAACTCTCTCTCTACTTTCTTTATAGCTCATATTTAGAACTGTTAGTTGCATTCCCTTATTAACTTTAATTCCAAAAATTAAAGGATAATTAGATTTTAAATTTGCCAAGACCCTAATCACCCCCCCCTCTAAGGTCAATACTTGGGCAACAATTGGTATCCGAGCCTAGGACTCTATATCTAGATTTAACCATCTTAGAGTTAAAGATCTAATTTGACAAACATTTTTGCAACTTCACTAGGAGAGGGCCAATCCAAATCTAGACCACCATAGTTCAATGGTGAGAACTATAATTATTGGAAAACTCGGACGATGTATTACATCCAAGCCCTTGACTATGAATGTTGGAGAGTCATAGTCAATGGACCACATCTTCCTACAAAAATTGTAGATGGGAATTAAATTCTCAAGTTAGAGGAAGAGTGGAATGATGCCGACATTAAGCTCATTCAAATCAATGCTAAGGCAATTAGCAATTTATATTGCGTCTTAAGCCCTCAAGAGTTTAATAGGGTGTCGGCATATGACTCAGCCAAATAAATTTGGGATAAACTTGTAGTCACCTATGAAGTAACTAATCAAGTCAAAGAAGAGAAAATAGGAATGCTAGTTCATAAATATGAACTATTTAAAATGGAGAAAAATGAGTCCATTGGTGACATGTTTACAAGATTTACTAACATATTAAATGGACTAAGATCTCTTGGAAAGATTTATTCTAATAAAGAAAATGTGAGGAAGGTGCTTCGCTCACTACCTAAAGAATGGTCTCCTAAGGTGACGGCCATCCAAGAAACTAAGGACTTAATCAAGCTACAAATGGATGAGCTTCTTGGCTCTCTAATGACTCATGAAGTCATTATAAAAGGCCAACAAGAGGATGAGCCCAAGCTCAAGAAAGGGCTAGCCTTGAAATCCTCTCTTGTAGATGAAAGTAAAGAAGAAGAGAGTGAAGGAGATGAAGATGTAGCTCTCATGGCATGGAAGTTACAAAATTCCTAAAGCACAGAAGGAACTTCAAGAAAAGGCCATACAAGAGAGAATTCACCAAGGAGATTGCCAAAGGTGAAGCTAGTAAGAAGGAACCTATTGTGTGCTATGAATGTAAGAAGTAGGGACATATTAGAACGGAGTGTCCCAAACTCAAAAAGAGCAACAAGTTCCGGAAGAAAGCTATGAAGGCAACTTGGGACGACTCCGATGGAAGTGAGTCGAATGAATGCTCAAGCGATAAGGAAATCTATGTCTCATGGCCAATGAGGATGAGGTAAACTCTACTCCAAATGAATCTCTTTCCTATGATGAAATTAGGGATGCATATGATGAGTTATATCATGAATTTAAAAGAATTGCTTTAATGAACAAATCTTTTAAAAAGGAAATACTTGCTCTTGCTAACATATGTGAAAATTTACAAAAAGAGAAGGATAAGCTCCTAGATGAGAATGAGGTATTGAATGTAAAAATAAATGAAATCCAATCTTTACCTCATGACTCATCTAGTGAATGTGAAGAACTTAAGGAAAAAGTCAAAGATTTGACTAAAATTATTCATACATTCACTAATGGCCAAAAGAACTTAGAAAGACTCTTAGGCTATCAAAGGTGTGTGTTTGGTAGAGTGGGAATAAGTTACAAACCTTTTTCAAAACAAAAGGAATATAAAATTTTCTTTACCAAACCCACTAGTCTTTTACCCACACCTTTTAGTGTTTTTTACACTATTAATGGAAAGAAGGTAATTAAGAAAATTTGGGTACCAAAGGGAACATCCCTCCCAAGACTAACCATAGTGGACCCAAGATGGTTTGGGTACCAAAGGAAGTTACATGAACTTGTCTTGTAGGTATGCCTCAAGTCAAGCTCCTCCAAGTCAACATGGTTCTTGGATAGTGGTTGTTTGAGGCACATGACCTGGAACAAAAATCTTTTTATCTCTTTCACTTCTAAGGATGGAGGGCATGTGACCTTCCAGGACAACACAAAGGGGAAGATTATCGGCATAGGTAATATTGGTAAGAACACCTCTTCATTTATTGAAAACGACTTACTTGTTGATGACTTAAAGCATAATCTTAAAAGTATAAGTCAATTATGTAATAAGGGTTTAAATGTCTGTTTTAAATCAAACATTTGCATGATTAAAGATAAAGACAACATGAGTACTCTATTCATAGCATATAGGAATGAAAATGTCTATACTTTAGAATTTGATGAATTATCGTATCAAAATATGATATGTTTTACTGCTTTAAATGAAACCAATTGGCTTTGGCATAGAAGACTAAGACATGCTAGCATGGATTTTCTATCTAAAACTATCTAGGAATGAACTTGTAAAAGGCTTACCCAAAACCAAGTTCACTAAAGATAAGATATGTGATGCATGCCAATTGGGAAAAAAAAAATTAAGACATCAATTAAAAATAAGAAAGAAATTTCAACTACTAGACCTCTAAAACTCCTTCACATGGACCTATTTGGACCAAATGAGGTAGCTAGCTTAGGTGGTAAGATATATGCCTTTTTCGTTGTAGATGACTTCTCAAGATATACACGGGTATTAGTCTTATCACACAAAAGTGAAGCACCCTCCTTATTTGAAAATTTTTGTAAAATGGTACAAAATGAAAAAGGCTACACTATTAATAATGTGAGAAGTGATAGAGGAGGAGAGTTCAAGAACAAAGAGCTTGAGTTATTTTGTGAACAAAATGGTTTCAACCATAATTTCTCAGCTCATAGAACTCCACAACAAAATGGAGTAGTTGAAAGGAAAAATAGATCACTCTAGGAAATGGCTAGGACAATGTTAAATAAGCATAATTTACCTAACTACTTTTGGGCTGAAGCCATTAATACTTCCTGTTATGTGATCAATAGGGTTGTAATTAGAAACAAACTAAACAAGAACCCCTATGAGCTTTGGAAGATCTTCAACATACGATATTTTAAGGTGTTTGGATGCAAATGCTTCATTTTAAATGATAAACACCACCTAAGGAAATTTGAGCCTAAGTCTAATGAGGGAATCTTCTTAGGATATTCTTTAAATAGCAAAGCCTATAGGGTATTTAATAAATCTTCATTAGTAGTAGAAGAGTCTATACATGTAGTCTCTGATGAGTCAAATCCTTTTGAAAAGACTAAAAATAATGAAGAGATTAATAACAATGTTGAAAATTTATCAAAAGAAATCTCAAACATTGAAATTGATAATGAATAAACTAATGATCAAAATGAAGAAAATTCTAATGATAAATCCATAGAAATTGATAATGAGGAAGAAAATAAAAATAACTATCAACTTCTTAAAGCATGGAGATTAGTCAAGGATCATCCTAAGGAACTCATACTTGGTGATATGGAAGAAGAAGTTAGGAGTAGAAGAAATATTTGCAATGATCTAACCTTCCTTTCTCAAATTGAACCTAGGAATGCCCTTGAAGCAATAGAAGATGAATCTTGGGGCATAGCAATGCAAGAGGAATTAAATCAATTTGAGAGAAACCAAGTTTGAGAGTTAGTACCTAGGCCAAAGGATAAATCCATCATTGGTATTAAATGGGTGTTTAGGAACAAAAATGATGAATCTGAAAATATAATAAAAAATAAGGCAAGATTGGTAGCTCAATGATACAACCAAGAAAATGGTATAGATTATGAAGAAACATTTGCCCCGGTTGCTAGACTTGAAGTAATTAGAATGTTACTTGCCTTTGCAAGTTATAAAGACTTCAAACTCATTCAAATTGATGTAAAGAGTGCCTTCTTGAATGATTATATTTCAGAAGAAGTCTATGTAGAACAGCGCCCATGCTTTAAAGATCATAATTTGTCAAATCATATATTCAAGCTAACAAAATCCTTATATGGATTAAAACAAGCTCGTAGAGCTTGGTATGAGGCTAAGTGGTTTCCTACTTAACAATGGATTCATAAGAGGAAAAATAGACACAAACTTATTTATAAAGACCGAAAATGATGATATGCTAATAACTCAAATATATGTAGATGACATCATCTTTGGATCATCAAATGAATCTCTTTGTCAAGAGTTTGTTAAGTGTATGCAATAAGAGTTTGAGATGAGTATGATGAGAGAATTAACCTTCTTTCTTGGACTCCAAATAAAGCAAACTAAAGAAGAAACTTTTATAAATCAAGCTAAGTATACTAAAGACTTACTTAAGAAATTTGGGATGGAAAATAGCAAGGAAATAGACACCCATGAGTCCATCCACAAAGCTTGATAAGGATAAAAAGGGCAAAAATGTTGAAGAAAAGAAATATAGAGGCATGATAGGTAGCCTTCTATATTTAACAGTCAGTAGGCCTGATATAATGTTCATTATGTGCATATGTGCAAGATTCCAATCCTGTCCAAAAGAATCACATATGACAACAGTTAAAAGGATCTTTAGGTACTTGCTAGGTACTATAGATTTAGGACTGTGGTATCCTAAGAACACTTCACTAGAACTAGTTAGTTATTCTAATGCAGACTTTGTCAGGTGTAAAGTTGATCGGAAGAGCACAAATGAAACTTGTCATTTCTTAGGACACTCACTTGTTTTATGGTTTAGTAAGAAACAAAATTTAGTAGCTCTATCTGCAGCTGAAGCTGAGTATATAGTAGCTGGAAGCTGCTGTGCTCAAACTCTGTATATGAAACAACAATTGGAAGACTTTAAATTATACTATAGTTAAATTCCAATTAAATGTGATAACACAAGTGCAATATGCATGACTAAAAATACCATCCAACATTCATGAACAAAACCCATTGAAATAAGATATCATTTCATAAGAGATCATGTGCAAAATGAAGATGTTATGTTGGAATTTGTAGATACAAATAACCAACTTGCTGATATATTCACAAAACCCCTACAATTTGAAAGGTTTAACACTCTAAGAAGAGAATTGGGCATGGCGAGACAAAATGAACTTAATTGATCAAATCTTATGCCAAATTTTGTTCATAAATGAAATCTTATTTCTTGATATTCAAAAATGAATTAAATTTTTTTGATTATGATGTATGTGTGTTTTGAATGCTTAGGACAAATTTTGGATGCTAAATCAATCAAAGAATTAAAAGAAAAAGGACTTAAAAATGAAAAATAAAATTTATTCAGAGTTTGAACTGATTTCGACGACGAAATCAAAGGAGCAATAGAGATTCGGCGATGAATCCATGGTTTGAAGGAAACAGAATATTTCTTGTACCCTTTTCAGTGACGAAACTGAATGCACTATTAAATTTCGGCGACGGATTTTATCCCAATCAGGAAATAATGAGTTTCCTGTCTCCATTTCGGCGACAAATGCTTTGGGCAAAATCCAATTCGGCGATGAAATTGATAGTAGGTATAAATAAAATGCCCAAATCCGAATATTTTTCAAATCATTTCTCTAAAACCTCAAGTTAGGTTTTCCCTCCTTTTTCACTATTCCATTGATCCTTCGATCAAAGCACTTCCACTGTGATTCAATCGAATCCCAAATCACTCCAAATCATTTCTTCACCTAGAATCATCAAACCAAACTCATTTGAAAATGCCACCTAAGATGAAGAACGCAAATGAGGAACCTCGAAGGAAGAAAGTTCAGCAGCCACTTCTTCTACACCAATCGAAATAGATTTTTCTAACTTCCTGTCTTCAGAATCAGAGGAGAAATTCAAAGAAATCTCCAAATATAAAAACATTGTATATGGTAAGATTCTCTCCAATGCCTTCCTGAAACTCTCTAGTGTCAGTGGTATAACCAAACTCTTTCATGCTCTAAATTAGATATCCTTTCTCAAATCCGATCAGTCAATGTATCTAGAGCTTGTTAATCTCTTCTATGCACACTTTGAGTACGACTCCGCCACACAACAAATATCATCATTTGTATATGGAAAAGCAATTATTCTCTCCTTAAGAGAACTTACTTCCATTCTCGATTTACCTATAGGAAAGTTTGAATCCTATACCCAAAAAGAATGGACTACTCAAAGGATTCAATCTTATTGAATCCCTAAAACTCATTTGTGTCAACCAAGATATTACTTCAGCCTTTCAACCTCAATTACAAGACCTCACTTTTGATGCCCGCATCATTCACCACATTATTCTTAAAAATCTGATTCCCAGGGCTGGCGGTAGGGACTACCTATCACACTTTGATGTTTTCCTCATGTGGTGCATCCTCACCACTCAACATATTGATCTATCCTATCTAATTATCAATAACATGATCAATTGTGTACAGAAGCCAGGAGGATGTTTTCCTTATGGTCAAGCTCTCACTCATATCTTTAAACATTTCGATGTTCCTTTGGTTTCCATCAATGACATAATGGAACCTTCTAGTTTTAACTACTTTAGTCCCTTCACCATCTCATGAATGGGATACTTTTGGTCATCAATTGAAAAGAAGTGGGTTCCCAAGCCTGCTATTACACAAAAATCAACATGTACTCTTCTTCGAAAGCCTTCTTCAATCTCCAGTCCTCCAAAACATGTCGTGTCCCTCAAAAGATCCTATATGGATGGTGAGTTGATTGACCTACTAATGGAAAAGTTTGATTACCTCGGATCCAGCTTAAAAAACTTTCAAATTGAGACTCAAGTAAGGTTAAGCTCCATTGAGACTCGACTAGTGGATTTGAGCACTATGCTAAAATCCAAGAAGAATGCTCCCACTGAAACTGTAAAGACAATAGATTTTCTAAGAAATAGAGTATGACAAGAAGAAGAAAAGAAGTGAAGACCTCCTTGCATTTATGTATCTTTTTGATGATGCCAAGGGGGAGAAGAAAAAGGAAATGAAATGAATGTATTTTTTTGGAGAAATACAAATTTTTGTTGAAACATTTTTTTGTCTTGGAAGTACGAACCAACTGTATGAATGAATGTATTTCCAGAAAAATATATTTTGTAAATGAAATATCTTTTTTTACAAATGTCTCATTTCATATTATAATTCAATATTTGCTTAAATAACTTGAATGATTGCAAAACATATCCAAAACTGCCAAAATATGGCTTCATGTACCTAACTTTGTTTGACATGAACATTGTTTAATACTTTTTGTTGGTATCATGACCTTATTATTTGGTATTACCAGAAACCTTGAAATGAATTGTCTAATCTATGTTTTTGATATCATGATCTTGAAACAAATTGTCTAAACTATGCAAAATGAAATGAACAAAGTCAAAATTATTTTAGTGCATATTCTTAGGGGGAGCTAACCTCAAAATTTTATTGAAAATATATATTGAGGGGAAGTTTATATCCAATTTCATTGCATTATTTTGTCATCATTAAAAAGCGGGAGATTGTTAGCCTCAAGGATACAACCTTGGGTACCCTTAGTAATTTTGATGATAACACAATAATGGAATGTCCATTGTGGTACTAATGTTTCTTCTAAGTGTTTATGAAATCAGATAATGAGAACATTAGCACATCACTCAAGGCTTGAAGCATGGAAATCATTCTAGGCAAATCAAAACAGATCTACTCAAGCAAATCATTCAACCATATCCGAGTCATCAAAAAGAGTAATCAACTCAAGCTATTAGACATCAAGTCAAATATGAAGAATCATACCCAAAGTCCAAGTCAAATCACAAACAAGAAAAGAAGAACTTACACTCAAAGCCAAATCTGTCAAGATCAAAGTTAAAGGAGAAAAAGGATCATGAAGTAAATAAGCTTAAAGTCTGTACACGCAAATTTTAAGCGTGTTTTTATGATTGACAACTTGAATCTTGCTGTCAAATTACCTCCATTGTTGTATGAAATTTATTATTTTATGTGGGGAACTATCCTTCCAATCCGAGTAAACCCAAACTGTTAATTACCTTCCCGATTTGGGGAAGAATGTCTGATTAAGAAGAAGAAATAAAGAAAAACAAATGTTTGAATAAAGTATATTTATTTATTTAAAGGGGTTGCCCAGATCCCATGTAGGCATTACAAGGTGCCTCACTGAGGTCTTTGAATCAAGAGAAGAAAAAAAAAAAGAGGTGGTCATATTGGGGGTTCACCTGATATTCTCCATTGATTGAAGATCATTCTTCTTCCTCCTTAGTTGCTGTTTTCCTGCAAAAAGAAAAGAAAGCCATTTTTTCTCTCTCCTTTCTCTTTGTATTTTGTGAAAAGTTAATTGAATATTCATTCGTGGGAGTTTCTTGTGAGAAACTCCCTTTTTATAGTTTTTGGAGAGTCCTTTTTGGACTCCCCTTTGACTTTCTCTATTTATGGAAATCAAAAGGTTCTCTCCCTTGAGAGAGAGTCATCTGTCCTTTGACAATTGGTTTCCCTTATATTGGGGAAACCTCACACGATTGGGAGTCCTTTTACTTGAAGGACTCCATATTGATTTCCCTTTTTGGAAACCTAAGAGGATAAGACTTTCTCTTTTTTAAGGAAATGAGCTTATCTCCAAAAAAAGGGGAGGAGATTACTCCCCCTTTCGAATGGGGTGTCATATGGCACAGTATTATTAGAGTAAAAGAGGGGATCTTTATCTTGGAATCCCCCAAAGTTGACACAGAGTCCTTTTTGTTAAGGATTCTTTGCCACATGGCAGTCAGATACTGACAGCCATCTGGGGAAAGGACTAACCTTGGTTAGTCCGCAAATTAAAAAGGTGAGATCATGGGTCTCACCCGCGGTCTAGGTCCAAAGCCTATTTAGGCTACGAACCAGGGTCTGACCTTGGTCAGCCTGCGGACCAAGAAAGGGTGGGACCATGGGTCCTGCCCACGATTTGGGTTAGGTCTATGACCGCTTATGGCCATGGACCAGGCTAGTCTTTGACTAGCCTGCGGATGGACTCATGGAGTCAGTCAGCAGAGCTTAAAATAGGGGTCTGTCCGCAAGGATAAACCCTAACAACGTGTCAGTCCCATGGGGACTAACACAGAAGGGGTGTCAATGGGACATCATTGCCTTGCTGCCAGCATTTAATGCTAGGTGGGCTGGCGCTGAGCCAGCCCTTGGCCAGCTGGTGCGCGTGCCTTTGGCACGTGCGAAGCCCAACAACCTCTCATGGGTTGTGATTGGGTGCGGGTAGGTGTACCATACAACTACCTTGCGGGCGGTGAGATTTAACTATCCACAAAGTCAAATCAAGATCAAGATTGAAGAACCCAGATCGAGTTGAAGCCTAACTCTCAAGAAGCAAAATATGTTTATATTTTAGTTTATGAGAGTGTCTAGGACTTATGTAAGAAGTTCTCAAATTATGGTTCAGTTGAAAAGCTCAAATACTTAGATTGACCATAGGAGCCTAAGACATTCATTGAACATCATTCTAAGGCCCCAAATAATCATGAAAAACTTGTCTAAGATAAGCCAAAAGACTTAGGAATTCATTCCCATCATTAAGGTCTTGATCAGTTGAGAAAACAGAGTTTTTACTCTGATTTCGTTGACGAATTCTCAGGGGGACTTTGAGTTTGGCGACGGAACTGGCACAGATGGCCACTGTTTCTCACCATACCTGATCTCGAAAAAGAAGTGAATTGGGGATCCCAAATCTCATCGACGAAGTGCTGCGGGAAACGCTGAAACACGTTGAACGGCTAGTTTCACATTTATTGATTCCCCAACGGCCAAATTGGATTGAGATCTTTAAATAAAGTTTATTTATGAACTAACAACTCTTGAATGATCATTGATCTATAAAAGACAAATCTATAGATTCTCATCAATCCTACTCTGTTTTTCACTGAAAATATCTTTTAAGAAATCTAGAAATCCCAATCTCAGTTTGAGTTATTTAACTCCCATTTATTTGAGAGATTTCTAGAAGTATTGAGTGTCAATCTTATCAGCTCATTTAAGGAGCCATCTATTATGGATTCAAATCCAAATCTATATTTGTAAAGGAAGTCAAGAATTGTGGATTCTTGCAATTGAAGCGTTGCTTCGGGAAAGTCAGGAGAGGCTCGTGCTCTTGCTTTTGAGGGTTTTATACCGACCGAAATAGGAATTGTAAAGGTTCCATCCTGACCTAAAGAGAGATTGTGGTGGTTTGGTCTCGACCCATAAGAGAGATTGTAACGGTTTGGGCCTCACTCAGGAAGAAGTCCATGCGAGTAAAATCATGGTGAATCCTTGAAGCGGGAAGCTGAAAGGCGGGGACGTAGACTGGTTACCCGAAACTCATGAACAAACTCTTGCGTTTGCACTCCTTAACTCTCTCTCTACTTTCTTTATAGCTCATATTTAGAATTGTTAGTTGCATTTCCTTATTAACTTTAATTCCGCAAATTAAGGGATAATTAGATTTTAAATTTGCCAAGACCCTAATCAACTCCCCCCCCCCATTAGGGTCAATACTTGGGCAACATTCTCCCCCTCAAGTGTAGCCTGATTAGCCCAAGTCGGCTTGCCATGGATCTTCCAGCAGAAGTCAATAAAGTGATTAGTTTTACCACAATGGGTGCACTACTTGGTACCACGACCACCACGGCCACATTGATGACTGAGAGTACTACGTCCTCCATGATCTCCAGGAGGAGGTATATATTGCTCAGTAGGTTCAGCGAGAGCGGAACAAGTGTCAGTCTCAAGAGCAAAGGAATGAGTGACAGCACCGGATAAAATCTGAGAACTGATAGGAACAAATTCTGGTCTAAGACTGGAAAGAAATTTGACAACATGAAATTCCTCCCGGTGATGTTGCTAAGTATTTAAGTCAGTGGTTGTGAACGCAAAATTCATTTTTCTTTGCTTTCAAATTTCCTCAATTGTTGTATGGAGTTTATTGTTTGCTATGGGGGACTATTCTTCCAATCTGAGTAAACTCAAATTGTTAAATTACCTTCCCTATATTAGGGAAGAACCTCTGATTAAGATGGAGATTTAAAGAAGAACAAGAATTTGAATAAAGTATATGTACTTATTCAATGGGGTTTCCCAATTCCCATGTACAATTGCCTCATTGAGGTCTTCATATGTGCAAAAAAGAAAAGATAATTTGTGGCCATTTTTATAAGGCTCACCCGATGTTCTCCATAGCAGGGGAGATCTTCTTCTTCCTTACTTGCTTGCTGCTGTACTTGCTGTTTTAAGGAAATGAGATTTTTTTCTCTTTCTTCTGGGTGTTTTCCGTATTCCCTTGTGTATCTTCGTGTGTGTTTCTTGTGAGATACACACATTTTATATGTTTTAGAGAGTCCTTTTTTGGACTCCCTTATTTTAGGAAAGTTAAAAAGGGCTCTCCTCTTAGAGGATGCTAGCTTGTGGGTCTCCTTTATCTGGGAGAGTCCTCAAGCTCAAGAGAATCCTCTTCTTTTGAAGACTCTTGTACCAGGTTTCTCCTTTTGTGGGTAATCCTAGTATAATTCAAAAAGGGGATATTTCATCTCATCCTTTTCTAGGATATAGGACCTAGTCCTAATCCTATCATAATCATGGGGTGCCATGTGGCATCCCATGAGATTTTAAAAGAGGGGATCCTTATCTTAGGGGTCCCCCCACAGCTTGACAGAGAACCGTTTATATGAAGGAGTCTCTGCCCCATGACAGTCAGATATTGACTGTCAGTTGGGGACAGACTGACCTAGGTCAGTCCATGGACCAGGGTGAGACCATAAGTCTCAACCACGGATCACAAGCTGAGACCATAGGTCTCAACCATAGATCACAAGGTGAGACCACAGGTCTCAACCACGGACCACAAGGTGAAACCACAGGTCTCAACCACGGATCACAAGGTGAGACCACAGGTCTCAACCACAGATCACAAGGTGATGCCTGTTGTCTGGGTTTGATCCAGGATATTACATTTGATCCATGAGGACTTATCCTCAAGGATTGGACATATTTCAGCTTCTTAGAGGCTGGCACTAAATATGATCCATGTTGGATCCATGAGGTTTTGTCCTCACGGATAGGATAGGTGTCAACCTCTCGTAGGCTGGCACCAAAAATGATCTGTGAGGGCTTTTATCCTCACAGATGGACACGTGTCAGTCTGGTACTAAATAAGATCCGTGGGTTTTTTATCCTCACGGATGGGATAGGTGTCAACCTCTCGAAGGCTGACATCGAATATTGGGTCCATGAGGTTTTGAACCTCACGGATGGAAACGTGTCAGCCTCATAAAGGCTGGCACCAAATATGGATCCATGAGGTTTTGATCCTCACGGATGAACATGTGTCAGCCTCATGAAGGCTGATACGAAATATTGGATCCGTGAGGTTTTGGTCTTTACGGATGAACACGTGTCAACCTCATGAAGGTTGGCACCAAATATGGATCCATGAAGGTTTTATCCTCATGGTTGAACACGAGTCTGCCTCATGGAGGCCAACACTAAAGACTGAATCCGTGGGGTTTTAACCCTCACGGATGGGATAGATGTTAGCTTCTTTGAAAGCTGTCACTTAGGGTGGATCCGTGAGGTTTATCCTCACAGATCAAATCCCACCCTGATTAGCTGGGTGACATGATGTCAGCCATCAGTATTAAATGTTGACAGCTAAAGGTACTGTGCGTGCCATAGGCACGCGTGAACCCAAACCGTCTCTCCAAGAGACAGTGATCAGGTGTGTGCCATTGCACACACACCTAGGCAATGGACCGTGAGATTTTAACTACCCACAAATGCCCCTCAAGATCTAGATGGTTGAAAATAATCCATCCATCTGGATCCTGACACCTGATAATGATGGTGGAGGGGCGTAACCGCCTCCACTGATGGTGTTAGTGAGAAACCCATGATGGGTTCCCTGATCGAGAAGCCTCATAATGAGGTCACCCCTGCCATTAAGGCTAAAACGGCGGGGAAAATCCCTGCCATCTGAACCGTCCATTTCGAAATGGATGGTTAGGATGAGCGAAAAGGCAACCTTTATAAGGGTGCCTTAGGCATTGGGGAAGACACTTTGTCTTCCCCAACCCTCCGAACCCAGAGCTTTCTGAGTTCAGAGCTTCCCTTCTTTCTTTTTTTCTTCTTCCTCTTAAAGTGAAATTTTCACCCTAATTAGGGTTAATGGGGGGAAGAACCAGTGTTCTTCCCCGCTTCTTTATTTACCGAGGATCAGAATGAGGGTTTTAGACCTCATTCCAATGGATTGGGTGCCCATTTGGACATCCCTTGGATCTTTTTGATCCTGGGATCCTTTGAAATGCATTTTTTCTCATTTCCTGGGTTTTCTAAAGATCAGGGAGTCTTGGGATGCCCTTTTGGGCTCTCTGCATTCTCCGGTAGGAATTCCGGTTCCATTGCCAGAATCCTTGAGTTCTCCGATCATAGGAAACCATACTGGAGACTCACTGCCCGTGGTTTATGGCCACAGACAGCTTGCCCACAGGACTTTTGTCCGTGAGCCCCAAAATCGATCCGTGAGATTCCGTCCACGGATGCTCTCAAATTTCCTGGACTTTTGTCCGTGGATATTTTGAGTATCCATGGATATGTTCCATGGACCGATTGCCTATAGGACTTTAGTCCGTGAGCTTAACATTGTCCGTGGATTTTATCCACAGATGCTTTTAATATTCACGGACCTTGTCCATGAATGTTTTGAGTGTCCGTGGATATTTTCCACGGATGAGATATTCAAAAGGCTTATAACCCCAGAATTAAAACTGCTTATCCGTGGACTTTTCCATGGATTCAATTTTGATTTCATGAACTTTTGTCCTTAAAAAGAAAATTGAGTATCTATAGAACCCCGAAACTTTTGTATGTGTCTTGGAATATGTGCCAAGGCTGGATACATTGTAACCTCCAATTTTCATGAAATGAGGAATTGAAACCCTTTGAGAAATTTGCTTGTATGTTATAATTAATTAAATAAAATAGTTAATAATGTATATAAGCCTTGAAAGGGTCTTAGTCATGTTTAGAAGAAGTCAAAGGGGAACTAGGATAAGTCCGAGTAGTAGGAATGAGTGAAAAATGGATTTAGTGTAGAAATTTGCAGAGCACCAATCGCTTGGTCCATTGTAGCGATCGATCGGTCCACAACCAGTCGATCGGTAGCTGTCGACTGGTTAACCTTTTTGTATGGAAAAATTTTCCAGAGAGCATGTTTTTAACTGATCGCTCGGTCAAGAACACCGATCGCTCGATAGGCAACCGATCGCTCGGTATTAACCACCGATCGATCGGTGTATCGCGTTCTGTAGATTTTCATTAAGGGTTTTTTCATCTTTTGAGCTTTATACCTTTACCTATTAAGGCTTGCCCGAGCCATTAGGGTCTCATTCACCACACTTAGGCATTTTGAGAGAAAGGGAGAGAGGAGTAAAGGGGATTCTAACCTAGGGTTTCCATTTGGAAGGGAATCAAAGGGTTTAAAGACCCTAGATCATACCTCAAGGCTTGGATTCTTCAATCCAAGGTTCAAACTCGTGAGGAGCACATTCTCCAAGGTAGAACAGTGACTTCATGCACGTGTTGGAGGGTTTTCCTCGCTTCTTCAAGGTCGGTACCATATGCTACCCTCCTAGTTCACATTCTTCTTTCTTTTCTTCCTTTTTATGATCTTTATCTACTATCTAAATATATAAATGCTATGGGATGAATGAATGGAGGATGATGGGCGATGGATGCCGTGTGGATGTATTGTGATGAATGAAAAAGGGAAGGGTATTTTACCAATAATGAATACACTTGTATGTTGTAAACGTAAACCCACCTAGAAAAGCATGGTGTAGGCTTTAATGAATAATGTACACACTATATGTTTGATGAAATGTCAAGGTGAAGAAAATGAGTTGTGAACCAAGAAATGTATGTTTAAAAACATAAGAAATTGCTAGGGTTTATGATAGTGTGATCAATTGCTTCTTTAAATGGCATGAATATTTACTTGTTTAATATTTTGATATTCTATGTATTGTTGAAATCCCAATGTCATATTTAATTCCAAATGAAGGCATGAACACGATTCCACGAGCACAGCATGCATAACATGGTTTAGCGGCATTTTCAAGAATAAGGGTTAGAGGTGAGACATATCTTACGATATATTTTGCCTCGCTTTTGACAAGGACATGAACAAGCATTGCATAAGGAGGGAGTTTACACTTCCTCCCTCCCATGAGGGGTCTCCCCTCACTCACAAGTGCATCTCATATAAAGAAGGGTCTCCCTTCTCTCTCAAGTGCATTTCATTAAAGAAGGGTCTCCCTTCCCTCTCAAGTGTATCTCACAAGCGCATCTCACAAGTACAAGAGCATGTTTAAATCCCAAGCAAGCACTCATGACACGCATGGCATGACACGCTCAGCAAGATTAAACAAGACAGACATGACAAGTTTTCAAGCACGAAAAGAGTATTTTATGTCAAGTCAAGTGCACGATGATTTCAAGAGTTTTATTGGCTTTTATGTGATGTAAGCATGAATATAAACTGTTTTACTTTCCTGATATATTATATATTGCTTCCTGCTTTATATATTGTTATTGCTATGCTGCGACTGTTGGTTAGCATTTGGTACACGCTGAGTATTCCATGCTCAGCCGTACGTTTATCTCGGTAGGTACTGAGGGAGCTGCCGTTCCTTTCGAAATCTGTGCCCTTGACCTGTGGGTAGAAGAGGAGTATGTTGAGGAACCTATGGAGGAACCTCCGGTAGAGGGCTACTACTAGGTAGTAGATTCTAAGTGAATTGTGGGTGAGCGAGAGATTTTATCCATGTATTTTGGCGGGCATGTCCGCACCTTTTTTTTGTTGATTCCTTTTTGTACAAAACTTGGATCATGTATATATATTTAGAGGTTTGGTTAGTCTTCCATTGTGCCATGTTAGTTATGTCTCCGCCACTATTGTTCTCTTTTATATATGCTCCAGGTATTTGGCAGGTTGGTTTGTCAAGCAAGTCATGATAAGTCGTCCAAGAGTCACTCTAACTCTTAGGGTGGGTTTTGGGTCGTGAAAATATCCATGGATATCTTCCACGGATAGGTCATTCCTGGGACCTTAGTTCCTGAGTCAGGAGACTTTATCCATGGATTTGTCCACGGATCTTATCCATAGCATTTGTCCTTAGACATTTGCTATGATGAATACCCATGGGCATTTGCCTTAGCAAAAAACCTTAGGGTGATTGCTTCTTTTAAGCAATTTATTTTTAGATGTATGCTTTAAGCAAGACATACAAGCTTCACGGACTCGGACTTATACCCTAAGTCCATAATTGATTAATCTCCATCTTCTTGTGATTTTAATTTGATTTTCTTGAACTGAATCATTTCGCATATCCTGTCTTCTTTCTTTTATAGAATGGCTGGACCTCCGAGATATTTTCACGGGACTGAGAACCTTCGTCTTGTTGATACTGATGAAGATGAAAAGAATGGGGCGAGTCTGAATCGCCAACTGGAAATCATGGGAGAATTTGGGGTAGAGGACGTTGAGCCTATCCCAGTTACAGATCCCAGGGAGTGGGTTCTTCGTGAAAAAATATCCGTGTGCATTTATGATGCTGAGAAGGGATTGATAGGCAATAGATCGGTTCTTGATGGAAGCTATCTGACACCTTCCCGAGCCGTAGTAGACCCGCCAAGCGAAGAACCAGAAAGGGTACTGAAAGAAGTTTTCCCAATCTTGATGACCCGGGCTGACGATGTTTGCTGGGACGCATCCATGGTCATCAGGAGTTGTTCTATAGTTGATGGCAGAACTTTGTGGCCGTCATGAGTTTGACGTATATGTACGCTTCCGTGACGAACTAACAGGTTTGGGCATTTAAGGAGCAGTTGGACTTGCCAGATACGAGTATAAGCGGGATGTTCTTCTATTTCACAGCCTGCTCAACCGTTGGTGTACTGAGACTAACACCTTCCACATGGCTTGAGGAGAGATCGGACTTTCCGTTCATGCGATGAACCGTATTTCAGGGTTGCCGGTCAACAGAGCCTTCTATGATGACTTCAACCCATTCAACAATGTTCTGTATTTAGAGAACGTTCCTGCTTGCACTAGAGAGTTATACAAGGTTTATAATGCCCTTCTGAAAGTAAATTTAGATAGCGCGACACCCACTACCGATAAGTGTAAGGCTCTTGCCGTTGAAGAAGAAGTTGAAGAAGCAGTGCCGAGTAGAGTTGCGAAGGCGGCACGCAAAGTGAACAGGGTAACCCTCAGGCAATGACTAGGGTATTTTTTTAAGGGAGAACTGTATGCGTACTCCAAGCCGACTTACATCACTCCATCAAATGAAGAAATCAGAAATTCTGAGATCAAGACTAGTGATAGGGTCAGTAGAGAAGGTTATTTTGCTGCCTTCTTGTCCTGTTGGCTATGCAGTTTTGTCCTGCCTTCCCGTAGAGGAGAAGTAATTCGTCCCGAAACACTTTTGGTGGCTGGCAGAATGGTGACTGGCGTGAGGCATTCCCTACTCATCCCAATGATAGCGTCATTATACAGAGAGATGGGGGTCATCGCCTAGAGCCAATACCCGGGTCATAATTTAGCCCAAGGTCCTTTCTAGTACCTATTTGGCTGGATCGGTCAGTATTTCCCTTCTTCTTATCCAAGACGGATAGTCACTAAAGCTGAGATGAATCAACCATATTTGGTATATATAGCGGGTCAGACGCCAGCCAAGTATCATTCCTGGGAGTCAATCAAGCACATGTTCGCCACTCCTTGGCTTTATAGAGCTCGTCCTTTTAAAGGGACTTCTGAGCTGGCAGGGGACAACTACTTGGTAGAGGACATAAACTTGGGCTACTCTAGCAGGACTTCTTAATGATGATGAGTCTTCGTCCAGCCAAGTTACTGTGGCGTCTCGGCAAAGAATGCTTTGTGGAACCCTACTACTCGAGCAGATTCGGCCGACAATTCAGATAGGACCAAGCAAAACCGCCTGCACTAGAGAATGTTGATCGTATTTTGGATGATTTTCATCAGATTAAATGAGAGTAGAATCACCTAATTCGCATCAATACACGCTCAAGATTCTTTATTCCCTCTCAAGCACAGGAAGGCAGACCTTCACTGAGGTTCTCCACCTGGTGGTTGAACTGTACTTCCACTTATTTGAAGCATGGTGGCCGTGATATTCCGGTTGTAGTTATGAAGGAGCATCTGGCAAGGATTGTTATGGCTACTGCTGAGACTGGTGGTCCTGCTCCCGCTCAAGCACCTGGTGCTAGAAAAAGAAAAGAGCCATCAAGAACCAGAGCACCCGCCAAGAGACAAAGAACAGTTACCGATACTCATAAGCGTCCGAGCACTAAACCAGCTCCAATAAGGAAAGGCAAGCGTGTTCACAGAAGCCCATCTCCCATCATTGAGTTGACTGAGGGACAAATTCAGATGGCTAAAATTGCTCCACTCGCGGCTGAGCTAAACATACCCATTTATGCTGACACTAATAATTTTGAGGAGATGTATGAAGGACCTCAGGGTGTCGCAGAATTTATTGTTCGTCCGGAAGACCCTTCAGCTGTGACCCCTGTCGAGGTAGCTGTTCGACCCCGTATTTTGGAGGGATTGGGTGAGACCATTATAGCTGATCCCATTGATGACGTTGATGACAGGGTTAATTCACTCGGACATAATGATCCTCAATCCACTCCTGACCACTCCTTAGATGAACCTGTTGAGGATAGTCAGGGTACTCCCATGGATCCAAGTCCTCATGAGGTTCACTTGGCAGAGGCTCGTAGAGTAAGGGAGTTAGAAGTACATCTACTTTTCGAAGCCCAAACAGCCGAAGTCACTCTGCTCTCTATCCAAACTTAGCGAGCCATTAGAAAAGCTAAAAGACATGCTCTTAAGGCTGGGCAGTCCTCGGGTTCAAAGGTTGATGGAGAATTCATTCAGACTATTGGAGTTATTTCTGAAGCTGCACCAGCTGGGATTAATCCTGACTTTGCAAGTACTAAGACAGTGGTGATAGTGAACACAGTGAGTATTAACCCTGTTAATGAAGTTCTTGATATAGAACAGGCTATGTCAGCTGAACCTACGACATCAGTGATAAATGAAATGACACAAGAGCCAGTTGCTGAAGTGATTGCCGAAGCGGGGTCAGAAGTTGGATGAACGCCGAGGCTAGTGTTGAACTAACTGAGCCTGATGTAGGGACTGCGGCCGAAGCTGGAGTTGAGGCAGGGATGAGCTCAGGGCTATAAGCTGAAACAGGGCCGGAGACTGAAACAATTACCGAAGCAAGGCCAGAGGCTGAAGCTAGAGTCACTGTTGAGGCTGTTCAAGAGCTTAAGTTGAACACTCTTGAACTCCATATCCAAGAAGAGGACCAGGACGCAGATGCAATCGGAATGGACATAGTTCTATATTCTGCGTCGTTTACTGATGAAGGATTAGCTCCTGAAGACTTACCTTTTCTCAGCATGACTCCATCACCCGAGTACAGGCCATCCACTCCTATGATCAGTCATCCTACAAGTCCAGCATCCCCCACCAAGCCTCTTTCACCTGAATATACTCCATCTACTCCTCCGTATGAACCCTCTGGTAGATGGTTGGTAGATAAAAGTAGCTATGATTCCCTTCTTAGGAGAATCTCTAGACTTCCCGGTATGTGACTTTGATTGCTTCTTTTATTTCAATCAAATGATTTTTCACACCTTCTAAATCACAATTCTTTCTCTTGTAGGCATCATCGAGGGGATTATGAATGCTCCAAAGTTTACTTTCAGAGTACCCAACCATGCTCCGATTTCTCCTTCGTCCAAGCTGTTGGCTGATGCTTATATTGAGAGTGCTAAATATATACTCGAGGGTTTGAAGACTTCATTGCTTAGCAAAAGTTTTAAGGATTTCGAACAGATGCAGGACGATTATATTTCAGCGTTTAATATTCTTCATTGCCTGGGTGTCAGAGATCCCATCGTACAATAGGAGGTTGAAGCCTTGATTGATTCAGCTCGGAAAGTATATCGATTGAACGACATAGGCCCGATTAGCAGTCTTGAAGTAAAAGCCAGAGACCATGTTAATGACACTTCTTTCAAGATAACCGAGTTGACCAAAGTTGCCAATGATCTACGCGAGAAAGTTTGTCAGACTGCGGAACACCAACGGGCTACGGAAGCTGAAGTAGAGAGCCTCCATCAACAACTGCAGGAAGCTATAGTTAGAGCTCCAAAAATAAAGAATGCTCGTGAATCGATGGAAATAAAGCTAGCGACTGCCAGTTCTGAACTATCTGACGGACAATCTGTTAAGCTTTAAGGTCAGAAGACTCTAGGGAAAGTTATCAAATTGAAAGAAGGTTTGGCAGACGCTTGTCGGGAAGCTGCACGTCTCCACAAACAACAGCGCACTAGGGTAGAAAAATTATCTTTTTCAAATACCTCTCCCCTGATTGAAGAGAATCCTCTTGATATTCATCTAGTGAATGAAGCTCTTCTTGATGTAAATCCCGCAAATGAATGAAAATTCGTTTTATCACTCAGTGTATGTCATTCATTTTTTTTTATGACAAATTCTTCTTCCCCCCATTTATAGGGGAATGATGTTCTTTTAAAAGAATTGACTAAACCCAAGTTAATTTCCTCAGGCTGCCTACGTACCCATGATAGGATCAAGTCAAACGTAGCTCAGAAGAGGGATTCACATTTTGAGAGCGAATAGGTAGTTTCTGTTCGTACTTAGGAAGGTTTGGACTTCGACCTTGTATTTGGGGGACTTTTGAAGCTTTGAAAATAGCGAATAGGCAATTTTCATTTGTGCCTAGGAGGGTTTTGGACTCCGGTCTGGTATTCTGGAGACTTTTGAAGCGCCGTGAACCTTTTTAGCTCGTATTCAGGAGCCTGTCAAATTACTCTAATTTTTGCTTAGACTGACTCTGGAAGTGTAAGTCTAGTGAGCTATTTGTTGCCCTAATTTTGCCTAGACCGTCTCTTGGAGTTTTGGTCTAGCGGGCATTTCATTTTGACTCAATTTTTTTGTCTAATCTGTCCTTTCAGATTTTCAACTTTGTGAGTCATTGTTGTTCTAAATTTGTTTTTGCCTAAGCCATCCCTAAGGGTTTTTGACTTAGCGAGCATGACTCTAATTTTTCCTAAGCCGCCCCTTAGGGTTTTCAGCTTAGCGAGTCATTTGTGCTCTAAATTTTGCCTAGGCCGTCTTTTAAAGTTTTGGTCTAGCGAGCATTTCGATTCCTAGGAGTAATATCGCTTGAGGAATCTTACATTGGTTGGAGGGATAATTCGCTCTCCATCCATTGAGGTCAACAGGTACGCTCCGTTAGAGTATACCTTCTCGACGACGTATGACCCTTCCCATTTTGGTTCGAGCTTCCCCTTGGTTCGACGAGTGATGATTATCGGAGTTCTGACCATTAAGACCAAATCTCCTGTTTTGAAAGACCTTAATCTTACCCTTTTAATGAAGGCACTAGTTAGCCTTTGCTGGTACATCTCTAAACTCTGTTGGGCTTGGAGACGACGTTCATCAAGAGTTTCAAGCTCTGCAAGATGAATCTTAGCTGAATCTTCCTTTGTGAGAGACTGCTGAATTACCACCTGTAGGGAGGGAATTTCAATTTCAAGGGGGAAAACTGCTTCACTGTCGAAGACTAGGGAATACAGCGTGGCCTGTGTCAGAGTCCAATGGGTAGTTCTGTATGCCCAGAGGGCTTTGGGTAGGCGTTCATGCCAGTCCCGTTTACTTTTATCCACAACTTTCTTGAGGATTTTGCACAAAGTCTTGTTGAAGGCTTCGACGAGACCATTCGCAGCTACATAGTGCCGGATAGAATGTTCCTCTCAGATACCAAATTTAGCACACAACTTGTGTATAGGGGCGCTTCGAAAAGGTTACCCATTATCCGTGATGATGCTTTCTGGAATTCCAAACCAATATATGATGTTGGTCTGGATGAAGTCTGCCATTGAGTGGTATTTGACCTCTTTGAAAGTGACGGCTTCAGCCCATTTTGAGAAGTAGTCTGTCACAGCTAAGATGTATTGATGTCCAACCGATGATGGTGGGGTGAATGGTCCTATGATGTCCATTCCCCATGCCGTAAAGGGCCATGAACATGTTGTTATGTGGAGAGGCTCAGGAGCCCGATGTATAAAATCAACATGGAGCTGACAAAATTTGCATTTTCTTGCATAGTTGAGACAAGCAGCGATCATCGTAGGCCAATAGTAGCCTAATCTTTTCAGCTACATTTGTAGCTTGGGCCCAGCTTGGTGAGCACCGCAGATCCCAGCATGAGTTTCTTCCTTGGCTTGATCTATTTCATTTCCTGAGATACATCTCATCAAAATGTCGTCCAGGGACCTTCTATATAAGGTTTCTTCCAGCATTACAAATTTTGTGGCCCGTCGACGGACTTCAGCGCGTTTGGTACGGTATCCAGGCAATCGACCATGTTGGAGATAATCGATGAAGGATTGTCGTCAATCCTCATCTGTTTCTTTGATTTTCATAGAACAAACTGTCTCCAGGAAGTCTATCTCTGGAAGGGGTTTGAGAGTTCTTCTTTCCCCTACTGTGATGGTTAGCATTCTGTCCGTTGGTAGAGTCAGAGATGCTGCAAGACCGGCCAAAGGATCAGCTTGATTATTGAGTCTTCTATGGATATGGAAGAGGCTGCTTCTTGGAATTTCAGCAAGTAGTTGGTCCACTCTCTTCTGATAGGGAAGGAGACTAACCTTTCGCATTACATATTCACCTCATACCTGTTTGATGACGAGTTCTGAATCCCCATAGATAGTTAATTCATCCACTGGGATCTCAAGAGCCAATTCAAGACCTGCTATCAGGGCTTCATACTCAGCTTCATTATTTGAACATCCTTCTGTTAGGGCGAAGGAATAGGGTAGGATTGCGTTGTCTGGAGTGACAAAGACAATACCGACTCCTGATTTGTTTTCCTTCAGGTCGATGCACTTAACTCCATCAGGGTTTCTTGAAGCTCCATCAAAATACATCTTCCAGCCTGATTTGACCTGGACTTGCATGATTTCTTCATTAGGTAAGTCAGTGGCCAAAGGCGAGTCCGCAAGAACTAGATGTGCTGCAAGGAAATCAGCAAGGCATTGCCCTTTCACTGCTTTTTGAGGCACGAATTCGATTTCGAATTTGGATAGAGGCACCACCCATTTCGCCATTCTGCTAGAGGCAGTAGGGCGAGACATTATATACTTGAGAGGATCGGCTCTGGATATTAGTTTCACCGAATCCTCAAGCACATAATGCCTTAATTTCTTCAAAGTAAAGATGAGGGCCAAACAGACTTTTTCTATCGGGCTGTATCTGCATTCTGCTCCAACCAGAGTCCTGCTTAGGTAGTACAGGGCATTTTCTTTTCCTTGGTCATTATGCTGAGCAAGGAGAGCTCCGAAAGATCCCTCGAGCGCTGTAATATAGAGGATAAGTGGTTTTCCTCTAATGGGACCCATAAGAACCGGTGGATTTGTGAGATAAGTCTTGATGCTGTCTAGAGCATTTTGACAAGCTTCATCCCATTAAAACGGTATTCCCTTCTTCATTAGCCAGGAAAATAGTTGGCATCTTCCAGCCAAGTTGGAGATGAATCTCCGGATATAAGCGAGTCGACCCTGAAGTCTTTTCAACTCGCACAGATTTCTTAGAGGAGACATCTCGCGAATGGCCCTTATTTTGGTAGGGTCAATCTCAATTCCTCTATGACGTACCACAAAGCCCAGGAATTTCCCAGATGAACTCCGAACGCGCATTTAAGCGGGTCATCTTTAGCTGATGTTGTCGCAGTCTGTCAAAGATTTCCCGAAGATCAACCAGATGATTGCTTCATTGTCTTGTTTTGACAACTAAATCGTTGACATAATACTCGACCTTGTCATGGAAAATATCTCCAAATATGATAGTCATGGCCCTTTGATAAGTTGCTCCGGCATTTTTGAGGCCGAATGATATGAATTTGTAGCAGAACATTCCTTAGGGGTGCAGAAGGCTGTAAGCTCTTCATCTTTCGGGGCCATCTTGATTTGATTGTAGCCGGAATATCCATCCATAAAAGACAAAGCTTCGAAGCCGGTTGTGGCATCGATCATCATTTCGGTGATGGGTAAAGAGAATTCATCCTTAGGGCAAGTTTCATTCAAATCCCAGAAGTCTATACAAACCCAGATCTGTCCATTCTTCTTTTTCACAGGAACCACGTTGGCAAGCCAAGTAGGGTATTGAACCTCTCTTATAAACCCGACTTTGAGGAGTTTATCTATTTCAGCTTTGATTTGAGCGACCAGCTCTGGGTGAGCTCGTCTTTGTGCCTGCTTGATCGGCCTGACATCTTCTCGAATTGTGAGATGATGGATTGTAATTTTTGGATCTAAGCCAGACATCTCTGTGTAGTTCCAGGCAAAGACATCCTTGTACTCTTTTACGAAACAAAGATACTCCTCTTTTTCCATTTGAGAGAGAGGCACTGATGAAGGTTGGCTTCGGGTCTTGTTCTGAGCCAAGGTTAACTTCAAGAAGGTCATCAATAATTGTTTGACCTCCTGCTTCAAATTCTGGAGGAGCTGGACGGACTTCTGTTTCTTCCGGTGGTTCTTCCATGATCATTTCTTCTCCCGAAGAGGAGTCTTCATCTACTGTAATATTATTTACAGTCCAGACCAAGTCTTCAATTGATGGAGGATCAGAATTTCCTGCTTCAGGCTTTCCCAAGTTAGAACTGACCTGCTTATAGGTAGCCAAAGTCCTGGGTGTTGACATAATTTCATACTTGACTTGCTCTTCTGCTTCAATATTAAACCCCTGCTTCTCAAGGATTTTCTTGATTGCCAGATTAAACACAGGCTTCCTTTGATAAGGATTCATCCTTCTATCCTTTTTGTTGCTTCGGGGAGTGGCTTTGCCTGCTTGTTCTGCAGAGTAAAAAATGATGGGCTTTTCCCCTGTATTTTTGGACGGGACGATGATATCGGGAATGATTTCTGTTGTTTGGCCATTTTTGTCATGCACTGAGACTGACCTTGGCCAAGCTATCAATCATATCTTGATGCGCTGCCTCAACCCATGGGGATGCCTGTAGGGACTCAATTTCTTCTGAAAGCCTTCCATAGAGACTTCTTCTGATGTGGACTCCTCCCTGACTGTGACCATATTCACAGTCTGGTCGTGAATTTCCCCAAATACGAAGACTAGGGGATTGTACCCAATTCCTGGTGTATTTGTATCTACATAGTCACCAGTATCCAGGGCTTCATGCTGCTCCTTTCTGAGCATGGCTTCATAAACCGGAAGGATAGTTCCTTCGACTTGCTCTTCTCTTTCGGGATCAAACCCTTGTTTCTTGAGGAACCCGGTGATTTTTTTTACCAAAGTTTATCTTTTTCCTGTAAGGATTAATGATCTTGCTCTTTTCATTGGTCCATGAGGAGTTCATCCTGTCATATGTACCTAGAGAATTGAAGAGCATCGATTTCTGTCATCTTTTCATGATCGGGACAATGAAACTGGAGGTAGTCTCGACTATTGTACAGTCCATCCTCCTCAAAGGGACTATATGATTGCCTTTCAGACCTTCAAAGGAGTAGATTTCTTTAACCTCACAAGTCTGGGAAAGGTCAACTGACTTGCCCTTCTCTAGATTCTGGGAAGGTTCGACCAAAGATAGGATCATTTCTCATTCCTTTCTTTGAGATTTTAGGGTGTATTTGAACACCCTTTTCGGAGTTTTTGTTTGAACAGGTCCATGATTGCTTTTCGGGCCACTCTCAACCTTTTCTCCTTTGGGCTTCTACTGAAGGTTTCTTTGGGCACTTTTGACATAAAAAACACACATCTACATAATATGTCTCTGCATCATTGAATGGATTATCATCAGCATTGATCCTCGCTTGCTTGTTCCCTTGAGGATATTTAAGGCATTAGTGATAGATAGATGGCACGACTAGATGGTTGTGCATCCATTGCCACCCCAATAAGGCGTTGTACGACGTATCGACATCGATCACAAGAAACGTCGTAGTTTCAGCAATATCCCCAAATCTGATTTTGAGGTTGACCATGCCCATAGGCTTCTGCTCATTTTGATTGAAGCCTTGGATGATCAGAGTGCTTTCATGAAGCCGGCCCATTTGTACGCCAAGCTTGGACAACATTCTTCTTGGAAGGATGTTGATAGCTGAACCCCCATCTATCATCACTCTGGAGATACTAGTCTCATTAACCAGACTTGAGATGAACAATGGCCGGTTATGTTGGAGAGTCTTAGCTCACATGTCTTCATAATCAAAGGTGATCGTGGAGAGGCATGAAGCTCCTGTTTGAGGAGGCTATGTCGGCTGACTTGTGACTTCTTCAGAAAAATCCTCCTAATTGGAGAGGGCATATATGAGAGACCTTCTCAATTCTGGAGACATCTTGAGAGCATCATATACGCTCAACAAGGAAGGAATTTTCTTCAGATGGGCCAAGATATCCTACTTGACCCTCTCATTACCGAGAGCTATTTGGGCTTGGGCCGGATGGGTTATGGTCTGATTCTCGTGCTGGACTAGCACAAACCTCGATGGTAATTTTCTCCCTGACCAGAGGTTGAGTTGATAGACTTTGGCAATTGTCTGGTCTATTGGTCTAGTCGACTCTCCTTCCAGGAGTTGGACCATATTCGCAGAACAGAAGTCCAGCTTCCTTTTCTTGCTTTGGTAAGATGACTGAGCCCTTCTTTCAAATTGTTCTATTGGACTTCCAGATTGAGCTGAGATTTATTCAGACGCCTGTGAATTGTCAGTCGACCCTGAGTCTTGGACTACTTCTTCTGTTGAAGGGTCACTGTCCAGACTGACTGTAGCAGGTGAATCTTGATTCTCGAGCTGAGTTGAGATTGGCATCGATCGTCGCATCTGACGATGGTTTGGATTTGAAACCTCAGGCGTATTTAGCTTTTCCTGAGGGGGATCAAACTGTATTTGTTCATCTTCTATCTCTCTTTCTCCCCCAGATGAGAATCCTTCAAAGAGGTCTGAAAGTCCTGTAGAGGTCCGTCCTGTTGTGGATGGTCTCCTTTCTGGGAGCTCAATGTCTTCAGCTTGGTCTAGCCAATTCTGAAATGCCTGGTGTCTTTTTGGACTACAGGCTACCATTTTTCTTGGTTTATTTAACAATGACGGGTTTTCTTTTGGGACCGCATTGATAACATAGCAGGAGAAGATATTGGATTCATCTCTCGAATCTGTCGATTGAAAGCTATCATAATCACAGTCAGAGCAGAAGCCTGGCGGGATAAAATCCATCTAGGTAATTACCATCAACGACTTTTGTTCCACAAGAGCATCTTAGGCAGGGCCATTTTTCTTGGCTTTCCTCGCTCTTTCTTTCTTTTTCTTCTTTTCAGCCTTGACTATGCACTTCCCTTCTTTTCTTAGGGCTTGAGCTTGTCTTGTAGCCTGAGCCTACTTTCTAGCATCAGCATTTTGGGCCAACTATTTTTTCTTCTTGGTCCATTTACTTTCAAAGAGGATCCAGTCTTCTTCGTCTAAAGGTTTGTTGTCAGGAAGTTTGCCGCTCGAAGATGCTTCACTTTCTTTAACTGGCTCTAAAGCCACCACCGTATTGGACGTAGTTGCCTGTTGGAAATCATTAATGACAATCTCTTTATTATCCAAAAGCCGCTAGATGATGTCCTTCAATATAAAGCAGTCACCTATCTTGTGACAGATCATACGATGATAAGGACAGTATTTAGAATCATTTTTCATCTCAATCTCTTGAGGTCTCCAACTTTCCAGGAGAGTGATGAGTTCATTGACAAGGAGATCTTCAAATAGATCCTCAACAATGTCTTCCGAGAATAAATATGTTTTATTCATCCTTTCCTCCATAGTGATCTTCTTTGGCGGCTCTTTTTTACCTTGCCATTGTGGCTTCCTAGATCCACCTTAAACTTGGTTGGTACCAACCTTAATTGGTCATTTACCATTGTTTATTCGGCCAGTTGATCTATTGACATTTGGTACTGGTGGCACAGTCTTTTTGGCTTCAACTACTGCGGCCGTTGAGGATTCAAGGCGGTTAGTGCCCCTGCCTTGCCTTCTTTTTCCTATATGGATTTCCATGTCATGTGCTTTTGTGCACAGATCTTCGAAACCCGTAAAGGTTTGGGCCATTAGGGCAATTGAAAGGTCGTGCTTGAAGTTGTTGAGGCACATCCTAATGAGTTCCAACTGAGTGAATTTCTAAGGGAAATGAAATCTGTTACTGTTTCATTGTCCCTTTGTCAGGTCTCAATCAATTCCGGAACACTTACTCTTCTTTGGGTGTTGTAGAATTATTTGCTAAATTCAGTCACCATTGTGTTTCAATCAGGGATAGAAGCCTTAGGGAGGTTAGCATACCATGTGAAAGCGGCACCCTCTAGGCTTGTACGAAGAGTTGGAGGCAAAGAGCCCTGCTCATAGATGTTAATCCGCATCTCGAGAGGAAATAAGACAAGTGTTGCCTCAGATCTCTAGTGTTATCGAACATCTTGAATGTCGGTTGGACAAAACCTGGTCGGAATGGAACTGCATCCATGATAGCTGGATAAGGCTTCACGGTCATCCGTACATCCTCTTCTCTTTCTTTGGTCTACCGTATTTGATTATGAACAATCTCCTCAATTGCAGCCAAAAGAGACGGCGACACCCCTCCTATGAGGGCGGTCTGATTTGGAATGGGACCCGTTTCGAGCGCCCTTGGATGATTTGGAGGTGTAAGGGCTGTGCCTTGATTGCTGCTACCTCCTTGATAAGGGAAGTGAGGTCTAGGTGCCGATACAGATTTGAGAGCTGACAATTGAGTAGGCAACTCTTGCATTTGAGACATCATGGCTGTGATCTGATCATCCTTGTATCAGAGTTGAGCCTGTAAGGCTGCTGTTTGTTCATTTGATGGCGGAGGTGCCGAAGTCGAAGGGTTATTCCCCTAACTAGCATTCCCATCCAGGTTCGTCATCATAACTGCCAATGGTCGTTTTGAAATTGGTTTCGATAACTGGAACAGGTTCGGAAACTCTTCTTCAGCAAAATAGGCGTTGGGCATCCCATATAAAGGATTTGGTGCACTGAAAACCTGTTGAGGTATTTCCTGCACTACTTCCTAATTGGTTGAGGAGCTGGCTCGTGAGAAACAGAATCTTCGACTGGCAGAGTTTCTTCCAATTCTCTTAGAGAAGTTACCGAGGTCATTTCTTGTTCTGACCCTTCTTGGTATCCACTAACATCCGGTTCTGAAGCTGATTGAACTAGGTCTTGAATTTTTTCTTTACCTTTGGCCTGATTCTTACGGCTCCTTTTTCTTCTTGGAATTACTAGACCAGGAGTGACTATTCTGACAGCTCGTGAGGACTCTGTCTCATTCAAAGTGGCTAAAATAGCAGCAGTTGAACTCTGAGAATCCTGCCCTGCTGATAATTTCTGCTCAGATATTGCCCCAGTTCCTTGGAACATTGGGGTTGTATACTCTTCCGGAGCTGGGTTGAGTCTAGTGCCGATCATATTCACAGACACTCTTTCGTAACCATCATATGATACTCCGGTATTTGATTTCTCCCAAGTAGGGTGAATAGGTGCAGAAGGATCAGTCCTTCGTCTCTGGTGGACAAAACGGATTTTGTTTGAGGCATCAGTCGACCTCTTTGACTTCTGGTTCCTGGACCTTCTTGGCCTCGACTGATAATTATACACCTTCTTTGGAGGGGCTGAAGGGTTCTTCCAGTTTCTGTTGGAGGATTTCCTCAGGAGTCTTCTTTCTGGGCATCTCAAAAGCGGAAGTGATTCTGTTTAGCACCTTAACCCTAGGGTCATATGATGCTGCTGCTTTTCTTTCTGGTTCAACGCTTGATCTGCCCCAGAATGGGCTTACAACTCGGGATGGAGGCCGCTGGTGTTGATGACGGACTGATGCCATCATTGATGTGAAGGTTGCATGGTTAGCACCTCAGAACGCATTCAGACCTAGTCTGTACAACAAGTCTTTATCTGCCTGTTCTAGACTCGAAATGTTTCTTGCATTAACAGCTGGACGATATTGATCACAGCTGTTAATGCCCCTTGCATCATCATCGGATGATGAATCCGGCTCCGAGAATACCCTTCTTTTGTTGGCTGTATAGTACCAACTCCTCTCTTTCTTAGAAGGAGAAGTATCCTCGGATGGCAGAGTTCCTATCTGTGGATCTTCCTTCATTGTAAGGGACTTCTATCCATGGACCATGTCCACGGATTGTCTTGGACCTGCACCTGTAAAGGGGGCATATTTCTGACTCTTGGACTAGCCTGGGTCTCTGCTCCGAGTGGTTGGGTATTCAGTCCATGGACTAGGCTTGGGCTTGTCCATGGATGATCTTGGATTTCAGTCCGTGGATAGTGCTGAAATTCTGTCCGTGGACAAAGCTGCTCTTCTATCCATGGACGGAGTTGATGGTCCGTCCGTAGACGGTCTTAAATTTCTATCCGTGGACAGGGCTGGAATTTTGTCCGTGGATAGAGCTGCTCTTCTGTCTGTGGACGGAACTGATGGTTTATCCATGGACATTTTGCGTCTTCCGTCCGTGGATGGTCTTGATAATCTGTCCGTGGACAGTTTTGACTTTCTATCTGTGGACAGTCTTGAACTTCTGTCCATGGACGGTGCTGTACTCCTGTCCGTGAACAGTTTTCTGTTCCCCTCCGTGGGAGATTTTGGACATTGATCAGTGGAATTTGTTCGTGGACGCTTCTTGTTCACGGATGAATGACCTAAGATACCTTCCTCAATTACTTTGTATTTTAAAAGTTATTTGAGGGTTTATTCATTAAGTCCTTAAGACCCTTAGCCTTGTTCATTTGCCCTGGTGAAATTCGGGCAGCATCTCCCCCTCCTGAAAAATTTTTCAAATGACGAGCTCTGTCAGTCAGCTTGGACTGAGGGGCTTATATCCAACTAGTCCTATGCTCGGCCCCAGTAATTGTGGCTTTTCCACTACGAACTGTTGGGATTTGAGACGGCTTGTTAGGCCTGGCCCAGTGTTTGACATAGGTCTGCTTTTCGGGCTAACCTGTCGCAAAGTTGTAGAACCACCTTGCAGTGTGTATACCCGATTGGGTACACCCTCCGTTTTGCATTCTGTTTGGAATGCACTCTGTCTGTGGGGCATCCAGATGGATGTACCCAATCCGTGGCGCATCCTAGGGGATGTCTCCGCTCCGGGGCGCATCCTCTTGGGTGCAGCCTCTCCGTGGGACATCCTGGGGGTGCCCCTTATTCATGGAGCATCCTTGGGGATGTTGTTGCTTCGTGGTGCATCCTTGGGGATACACCTGCTCCGTAGGGCATTGTTGGGGATGCGCCCTGTCCGTGGACCTGACAAGGTTGACTCCTCCCTGGAGGAGCTGTAGAGCCCCGAACTTTCTATATTTAATGAATAGCACTTTTGTACCTAATTGGTCTTCCTCGTAGTCTAATTAATAAATAAAGGAGAAATTGGAAATTCCGAAATGTCAGAAATGTTCATTTTCAAAAGACGAACCCAACACAAGTTGAATCGTCGAAATCGGACGAGTGAGTCAAAAGATATGGTTAAAACAGTCCAGACCTGCAGAGCACCGATCGATCGGTAGCTATCAAACAGTCAAAAATCTTGTATGGGGAAATTTTCCAGAGAGTAGTTTTTTTGACCGGTCGATCAGTCAGAACACCGATCGCTCGGTAGGCAACCGATCGATTGGTCATAACCACCGATCGCTCGGTCCCCGTGTTTTGCAGAAATTTTTGTAAGGGTATTTTCATCTTTTGGGTTTTAAACCCTTACCCATAAAGGCTTGCTTGACCATTTGAACCCTCATTCACTACACTTAGAACATTTAGAGAGAAAGGGAGGAGAAGAAGAGGGTTTTCACCTAGGGTTTCCATTGGAGAGGGAAATCAAAGGGGTTGACAACCCTAGATCATCCTCAAACTTGGATTGCTTCAAGTTCAAGGTTCAAGCTCGTGGGGGATCTTGTTCTCAAGCTAGGGCAGCATTCTCCAAGGTATTTTAAGAGGGTTTTCTTCCCCAAACCAAGTCTCCCTCAAGAAAAGGTTTCCTCCTTTCAAGTTGGAGCTCAAATCAAGGTTCCTACCAAGATCAAGCCTTGATCTAAGGTTAGTACACCCTACTAACTTTCCCTAGCAATAATCTAGGTTTTCTATTGTAAATGGTGATTATTTATATTATGCTTCCCTTCCCTATGCATTGTATTAACTCAACAAATATAAACAAGATAAGGGAAATGGAATGGATGTGTGGATGAGAGATTGGATGTGGCCATTGGATGCCGAATGTGTGATGTATGATATGTGTGGGTTGTGAGTTGGAAATGGAGGATGAGCATTGTACAAATAACAAACTTACCCTTGTGTGATTGGATGAAAAATATGCAATTAAAATAAGGAGATGAACTACTAAGGAACAATGTATGTGATGTGTTTGACGAAATGCCTAAACCATGAAAGAATGATTTAAATGAAGAAATGGAAAGGGGCCTTATGCATGAATTCTCATGAATGATGAATGGATTTAAATACCATGTTAATTACTCAAATTCTCATATGCATATATTGTGAATTGAATGGTGATGTCATATCTCTCTTATTATCCTTATTCCATGATTGTCACGATTGACACGTACACGAGCACGCATGATGGCATGAATCGAGATTTCAAGAGCATATGCATATAATAACCAACAAGAAAATGTTGCATGTCAAGGAGGTTGGTAGCCTAGGGACATTGGGGTACTAGTCTCTAGCTCACAAGAAAATCCCTAAAACACATATTGTCAAGGAGGTTGGTAGCCCAGGGACATTCGGGTACTAGCCTCTGGCTCACAAGAAAACTAAACAAAGTAATAAAAATCACATATTGTCAAGGAGGTTGGTAACCCAGGGACATTCGGGTACTAGCCTCTGGCTCACAAGAAAACCATATATATCAAGGAGGTTGGCAGCCCAGGGAGATTCGGGTGCTAGCCTTTGGCTCACAAGTTACAAGATGCAAGTTTACAAGATGATGACAAGGCATTCATGCATGCACGCATACATGATTTCCACAAGGCATACCAAGACATGACGTGGGTTTTCAAGCATGAGTTTTATCAGCATTTTTGGCATTCATTCACATACATCGAGAGGATAATATTGCTCCAGGTTAACATTGTTTAATTTTATGATTTTTTCTATTGCCTTGAATTGATGATTGGCATTGTATTACTCTTTGCGTGTTTATTATGGTTATGGTTAGCTAGTAGCTTGTACTCCTTGAGTATTCCATGCTCAACCGTACTTTCATGTCGGCAGGTACTGAGGAAGCCCTTGACCCGGAGCCTTGGGTCGAGGAAGAGTACATAGAGGAGAGAGAGCCGTCCATTCCACTACAGTCTCAGGTGGATCGAGACCTCGACGTGTGGCCATACCTTGACTACTATTGAGAGGAGATTGCGAGGGGATTTTCGAGTAGTTGTGACATTTTGATAGGTGGGCCTGTCCACCTTAGACTTAGACATGTTTTGTATATATGTTAACTTGGAATACTCTGTAAGCACCCCAATTTTGCACCCCTTTTAGCATCTTGTACTCTTCTAAAAACCCTCTTAAAAACCCTTTTTTAAGACCTTCTCTCTACGTGCTTCGAGTTCCGAAAAAACGCCCCTCAGGTGAAAATTGACAAAAATACCCTTAGGATAAAAAAATGACCAAAATACCCCTTAAAAAGAGCTAAAAATCTATCATTTTGTTTAAAATGATTTTATAAATTTTTTGGTAATTTTTGGAGTTAAATCGGACTTAAAAAGCTTAAAATTGACCGAAATACCCCTAGAGCGTAAAATGACCAAAATGCTCCTGAAAAGTACCAAAAAATCCATGTTTTATCTAAAATATTTTTCTGGATTTTATCGGCTCAATTTAGACTATTTTTGGGGTCAAAACAAGCTTAAAACAAAGGAATTATCTTGGGTATGACACGTGGCAAGTCAAAAGTCAACAAAAAAATAAAAAAATAAGTTTTTAAAGCCCTTAAATGGGGGCGCTACTTCAAGTAGCGCCCCACCAGTTTTTTCCCATTTATTAGATGGGCGCTACTTCAAGTAGCGCCCCAACTGATTTCCGTTTTTTTGCGCGTGTCGGTAGGCTTTTTCGGAAAAAACGAAAAGGGGCGCTACTTCAAGTAGCGCCCCCTCAATGTCGACCCGATTTTGCTGCCACACTGTTCACAACCGCTTACTGTTTGGGGTTTTTATCCAAAAGGGGCGCTACTTGAAGTAGCGCCCCCCCCTGTTTTTACTTCCTATAAATACCCCACCCCCCATTCCTCATTTTGATTCATACTCACTTGCTCTCTTCTCTCTCCTCTTTCCAAAAAAACCTCTTCTTGGGCGTCGGCGATCCCGAGAACTCGATTTCGAAGAATCGTTCTCGGGAGCACTTAATTCAGAGACCCTTTTGGGTTTCCCAGAAGGTAAAATCGCCGAAACTCTGACGTTTGCTTTGTCCTTTCTTAGTATAATTATTTTATTTTTATACTTAGACTGCTACCCTGTCAAACCCCTGCCCGGTTTTACTTAAACCCGGCTTACCCTGTCGAACCTCTGCCCAAATCCTGGTTCAAAATTAGTCTCGCCTAGTCAAACCTCTACCCAAATCCCGGTTCCAAAACTAGCCTCGCCTAGTCGAACCCTTGCCCAAATCCCGGTTCAAAACTTGTTTCGCCTAGTCGAACCTCTGCCCAAAAACCCTAGTTAATCCTAGTTAACTCTAGTTAACCCCAGTTAAACCCATTTAATCCTAGTTAATCCCAGTCAAAACCCCAGTTAGTCCCAGTTAAACCCAGTCAAAACCCCAGTCAATCCCAGTTAAACCCAGTTAACCCTAGTTAATCTCAGTTAAACCCAGTTAACCCTAGTTAATCCCAGTTAAACCCTAGTTAATCCCAGTTAAACCCAGTTAACCCTAGTTAATCCCAGTTAAACCCTAGTTAATCCCAGTTAAACCCAGTTAACCCTAGTTAGTCCCAGTTAACCCTACTTAATCCCAGTTAAACCCAGTTAACCCTAGTTAATCCCAGTTAAACCCAGTTAATTCCAGTTAACCCCAGTTAAACCCAGTTAACCCTAGTTAATCCCAATTAACTCTAGTTAACCCTAGTCATCCCAGTTAACCCCAGTTAAATCCAATTAACTCTAGTAAACCCTCGTTAAACCCTGATTAAGCCCTAGTTAACCCTAGGTAAGCTCTAGTTAAGCTCTAGTGAAACCTATCTATTCTTAATCCCTTGTTAGAGCCTCAGTTCAAATCCTGTTCAAATACCCACATCGCCAGGCTCCTCAGCACGAGCTTAAACTGCCCCATCGCTCCTCAGCACGAGCTTAAAAGGCCATTTCGCTCCCAGATCAGCGAAATCCATCAAATCAAATCCTTCAACCTTTCGCTCCTCAGCACGAGCTTAAAAGGCCACCTCGCTCATCAAATAAGAGCAAAAACCCTCAAACCTTTCAATCACCCACAATCCAATCCAATCAAATCAAATCAAACCATCAACTTCCCTCCGGAACTACGTGTGGCTTGATTCCACTAACTGTGGATACGTAGGCAACCCTGATCGGGTTCAGCTCCCCTAGGATAGAATCTTTATTCCATTTCTACCCTATCCCTCTCAATTCATTTATTTCAGTCAATATTACATTGCTCAGCATATAGATCGAATTTCAAGCTTCTCTTATGGTTTCCTTTATTTGATTCAAACTTAGGGAGTAGGTAACCATCTCCGGATGGGAGTTTAGGGGTGCCTAACACCTTCCCCTAACTCAAATGAATCATTTACCCTGACCTCTGATTTCTAAACCATGCCTTATCCAACAAATTCAGGGACCTATTTCCCTCAGAATTAGATAGGTGGCGACTCACAACTCAATTACAATTTATCCCTATTCCTTATCGGGATCTATCTTGATCGGGAATGGAAAGGTAAAATTCAGGTACTCACAGCTGGCGACTCTACTGGGGACTCTGGTTTCGCAGACCAGTATTCAAGCCAAAATCTAAGTCTGAATCAAATACCGGAAACCACATCAAAATCTTTCAATTTCATCGATATGTTATTTCATTCATTTTAATTAAAACCTCGGACATTTGTTTGCAAAACTTAGCAACATGCCTAGGGTTCCATTTTTATTCATTGCTTGATTTTGATTGATGCATTCATATTTATTGCATATTAGAATAAAAACCTTTCACCTACCTAGCTGGATCCGGTAAGCTTACAATCGAGGGATGGTTATCCCCGATGCTGGAGCCCAAAGATATGTGGAAAGTACTGGTTGTAGACCGAGAGATGGTTATCTCTGGTTAACGCAACTGGTCTTTCCCACTTGCACCAATCATCCTTTTTCAGGTATGTTCTATACCGGGGAGTCGCATATACGGTCAAGTGCTCATTAACCTTATAGTCAAAACCCTGCATACACTAGCATAAGCATGTAGATTATAAATCACTATTTGGGCATAAACCAAGAGCTACCCATCAGGTGGGACAACCTTATTCCTATTCTGCTCTTGGTTTAAGCCGCTCCCTCATTTCTGCTTAGATATAGGGATTTCCTTATCCCTATACCTAACCTATTTTGGAGCTTGTGTGAGCCCAATTTGATGTTAGATAGGTGTGGACCCTAACCCTTCTTAGCCAACTCAACTCATATGTGAGGCTAATACCCTAGATCAAACTGGTCAAGGGGCAACCAGCCAACCCACACTAAAATGAGTTGTATAGACTCTCCTTTTGTCAGTTTTATCTTAACCCATTTGGGCTCTGGTTTCTTACAACCCAGATAAATGAAATGGACTCCTATCCACTCACCCCAATGGGTTACACACGTTGAATTAGCTCACCCTTAAAATATGTTAATTCTTTCAATTCAATTCATTCAATTTCGTATCTCAATTCCTATCAATGTCATCCATTTTTTGAGTTTACATCTAAACTCAGGTTTTTAGTCCAAATTTATTTTGATTAATATCCAATCCATACCAACCCACCCATTTTCTGAGTTACATCTAACTCAGGTTTTTTAATCAAAATTTATTTTGGTCAATCCATGTCACCATCCATCTTCTGAGTTACATCTAACTCAGGTTTTTTTTTTTAGTCAAAATTTATTTTGATTAATATCCAATCCATACCAACCCATCCATCTTCTGAGTTACATCTAACTCAGGTTTTTTTGGTCAAAATTTATTTTGATTAATTTTCCACCCACTTGTCTACATCATCCATATTCATCATCTGAGTTTCCATTTAATTCAGGTTTTTACCAAAACTCATTTTGGTCAATTCATATTCAATCAATTTCAATTCATTTCATCACTATTCTTTATCTAAGTTTACATCAAACTCAAGTATTTTTTTTTTAGTCAAATTCATTTTGACTAATTCACATTCAATCAATTGCATTCAAATTTATTCTTATTTGTTTCTATCAAGATTCAAATTCATTCGATGACATTATCATTCATCATGAGTTTAACTCAGTCATTTCTTTCAAATTTCAAATTCAAATTCATTCTGTTTAAAAATTCAGTTCATCATGTGCATATCTTGATCGCATCATCATGCATTAGGCAACTGATCCTTCAAATTGGGTAAGCTCATCAAGCCGCAGGGATTCCCCCTGGCTATGAACTAACAATGCCAGCAATTATTCCCAGGGGCATATCACAGTCGCTTGATTTTGTTACCCTTTTACTGAAAGATCAGTAATAGGATCCGGCCCAAGCACACAACACTCAGCATCCATATCTTCATCATTGTATAAACAGGATGTTGTTCATTTGCATAAAGGGTCCATCAACGTGTCTTGAAACATATCTTGTGCATGATCATCATCATTCTGTATATTACCATCTCACATTTGTTTGCATGCTCTCGTCATCTTCTATGTCATGCATGCCGTGTATCATCCTTTAAGTTATTATGTCATCACTTACACCATCATTTCATCTTTTGAGTCTCGTGTCCTGCGTCAACTCGCTCTATGTTCTCAGTTCTTACTCTTCCTCGAGTGACAGATCTAAAGGCAATCATCTGAAGAAATAGAGCGTGGTGAAGCATCAAATGATCACGAGGGAGTCATAGAAACCTTTCGCAGAGAAGAACTTAGAGCCCTTCTAAGTGGCGTCGCTTATATTCTGAATGGATTCCAAGAAGTACAGGGGCAAAACCAAAACTAGGTTCTCATACCACAACAAGTGCGGACGTTACCCAGAAACTTTACTCCACTACCGTGTAAGCTCAACCAACTTTTACCCTTGCTTATACAGAAAAACCTGGTTCAACCTCAAGATCCTACACCACCACCAACCCGTCCAACACCCAGTTTTCGCATGGACCAGTATTGTTCATTCCATCAAGCCATTGGGCATGGCACTGACCGATGTATGCTTTTGAAGCATGTAGTCCAGGATTTAATCGACCAAGGTGACATTATAATTGGACCAGATATCATCCTTGGAATTGAGTACCCTTTTACCAAGACAAGCCCATCCATCCAAACCAATGAGCCGCTCTGTGCCATTCAAGCTCCCAAGGCAGAAGAGATGATTAAAGCATCACCAACAAGCTTGCTCCTGTGAGATTGATCAGACCACGTTTCAAACTTCATCCGTTCAAATTTCTTTTTGTTTTTTTGTTGGCCCTAGTGGTTAAGGAAGTCTGTAAAAATTCACTTTTTTTAAGTCAAGCCTTGTATAGTCCTTTTCTATAAAATAGTACTCTTTTTCTAAGCATGACTCAACCTTTTTGCAAAATGCCCGAAAGGCTCATAATGTTACAAATCTTCTCTGAAAGAGTTAGTGATCTGAAGCAAAAAATTATTTCTCATGCTAACTAAGCTTGTTGGTCTAATGAGAAATTGCCCAAACATTCACCAAGCCATCCACTTCAATTTCATAGTACCCAGGGGCAGCATATGTCAATGAGCAAGAAAAAGGGACCTCCTGAAAAGAGACCCTCGACCTCGCTGAGTCAAACCAAGTAAGAGAAAACTCGATAATGACCCTAAGCATGCAAAGATTAGCACCTTGCTGAGCCAAGTGTTGAGGCCGCACAAACACTACCTGCAGTATGCTTGCATGATCTCTTGAAACACTCAATCCGCTCCCTCAATTTCAAGCTTCCAGTCGTCAATACAAGCAGAGCATTCACTAAGCAGATTGGGGTATCATCAAGATAGACATCTTGCAGTCTAAGACATGGGCAATGCCACCATTCGAAGCTTGATAATTCACACATTGAAGAAATACGATACAATACGAGAGGTCAAGCTATCGAACCATAGATGCTTGTATGAACAAGATCAGAGGAAGCAAAGCGGATTCCAGTACATCTCAAACAATTGAACCGCCACATCAACCAAGGCCGCAAGTCAAAACATAGAGGAATATGATCACATCATTACACAAGAATCATCGACTTATTCAATACCAGGGGCAAAATATGTCCAGCTTTGAAGGCCCATGCGGTTGGTCAAAGACTCTCTGAATATTCTTTGACTCAGCTGCATGGATGATGAAGATCTCCCAGAGCCTGTCAGTATAGATCAGAACAGAGAAGCACCATGCTCAATATCTTGTCTGGAAACTGCCTGTACTCTTAGTTACTTTGGGAAATGAAAGAAGGCCATGTTTGGTACACCATTCCTCCCTGTCTATAACCCATCAAATCCATGAAGACCGCTAGTTAGCCCTTCGAGCCTAATAGCTTTTCCTTCACTACACTTTCATATCGAGACACCCTGTGCAAAAGTTTTTACAAAGCATGAACTACGTCATGACCTGATCCTGAAAAGGGTACGTAGGCAGCCTGAAAATAGGTACGGTCAAATCAATCAGTTTTCTTGAGCAAACTAAAGTGTCTCAAAAGAAAAATCAATCAAAAGCCAAAAAAAAAACGATCAAAGCTCTACAGAAATGCTCAAGAAAGTTCAAAGGCAGAAAGGGTGTCCCAATCTTCGACCCCCTAGCCTACGTTTTGTCCTATCCCAAGTCCTCCTAGATCCCTCTGAGATTAAGAGTACTAGCAGATTGATAGACAAGTATCCAATAGCTGTATCAAATCCACCAAGCAATGACAGGAGAGGACAGTTCGACTCAGAAAATCGCAGGCCCAGTAAAAACCAGAAATGGCACTGAGTCGCAAAAATCATGCGAGCCCAGCCCTGATGTTGTTATCAGGGGCAAAAAAGGGAATAAGAAAATCAACTTCGCAGGCATGAGTGAAAACCGGGAACGGCCTCATTGCGCAAAAATTATGCGATCCCCAGACTTAGTCATTCCAAGGGTAAAAAAGGGAAAAGTTGAACTCTGGTAACAGGATCTTAACAACGGTTATCCCAGATCTCCGGCAACATATCTGCAAGCAGCTCAGACTGAAGAATTCAACGTCATTTACAATACAAAGCCCTTGGCTCCAAGCAAGACCAAATTCAGCATGCAATAAAGTCAGAATTGAGTAACTATCTTCCTTGGCTGAGCACAGAAGATCAACTTTGCTCATTGCTATATCCTGCCCTATGGGGGCAAAGCCTTCAATCTTCAGTAAGGGCAAATCCTCTCACAAACCAACAAGCAAAGAAAGCACTTATTTTGGGAAACTCGAAAGTCATTTGTTTTCAAAAAACAGTTTTATTTTAGTCTGTAATCAATGTCGAGTGTGGTTTATGACTTGGTTAAAATCAATCTCACTATAGCGAGCTCTCCAACAAAAGCAGGCAAAGCCAAGAATCTCAAATCAACAAGAAGCGAGAGCAAGACTGGATTATAGAGCGAGTCATGTTCTTCATATTCATCGCATGTCATGCATACGCATATGTCAATTACATCGCACATTGCACATGCTTCACAAATTGCATACCAACACATGTACATTCACACCCATTGTCATTCTTTATTAGCCACCCTCATTCGGTGCACCCTAGATACATCATGTTTGATGCAGCGTTCTTTGTTAGCCACCCTCATTCGGTGCACCCTAGATACATCATGTTTTATGTGTCATTTTTGTTAGCCACCTTCATTCGGTGCACCTCAGATACATCATGAGTCGCTCTTTATTAGTCACCCTCATTCGGTGCACCCAGATGCATCGTGTTTGATGCATCGATCTTTGTTAGGCACCCTCATTCGGTGCACCTCAGATACATCATGTTTGATGTGTCGCTCTTTGTTAGCCACCCTCGTTCGGTGCACCCCAGATACATCATGTTTGATGCGTCGCTCACTATTAGTCACCCTCATTCGGTGCACCCCAGATACATCATATTTTATGTGTCATTCTTTATTAGCCACCCTCATTCGGTGCACCCCAGATACATCATGTATGATGCAGTGTTCTGTGCTAGCCATCTCATTTGATGGACCCCTTGATATGTTTTATTAGACATATTCACTGTGCACATACATTCACAATGTTATCTACACTACATGATTTCACATAGTTGGTCACACTACGCATACATATTCGTCATGTTAGCTCACTATGCATACACATTAAGTAGTCACACTCTGTAGATACATCTACATAGATTAGTTGCATTATGTTTACTTCCACTTAGCTGCACACTGCATAACCACCACATGTGTTCGCACTACACACACATTTGTCGCTCACTGCGCAAGTGCATTTACAATGTTAATAACACTTTGCACACACATTCACATAGTTAACCGCACAGCATTCACAATGTTAGTTGCTCTCTACACACACATTCCACGTGGTCAACCACACTACACACACATAATCACGATGATAGTTGTACTATTCACACACATCTGCACCACAGACACTCACAAAATAAGTCGCACTCTATGCAGACACATCCACGTAGTTGCACTATGCACTCGTATCACGCGTAACAAATTCCACACACGTCCACTAGCCAGGTGAAATAAGTGAAGCTTGATTCTCAAAAGAATCTCTCAACTTTTCGTAAGCATTTCCCGTGCTCCGTGCGCATCTTAGCTTTCTGTAATTATTTCCCCGCGCTCCGTGCGCATCTTAGCTTTTCATAAGCAATTTCCCGCGCTCCGCGCGCATCTCAGCTTTCCATAAGCATTTTCCTGCGTTTCGTGCGCATCTCAGCTTTCCGTAAGCATCTCCTCATGCTCCGTGCGCACCTCAGCTTTCCGTAAATATTTCCCTATGCTCCGTGCACATCCCAACATTCCATACGTACACCCTGATACCTCGAGTACACCATTTTGCCTTCTTGTACATCATCCACTCTTTTCAGTTCGATTGACATCGTAATGTGTTGTCATCCACCCTCCTACCACCCATCATTTCAAAAGCGATCCCTCCTGTGAAGAGGCTAAAAGCACATTTCAAAAGCAATCCCTCCTGTGAAGAGGCTAAAAGCACATTTCAAAATCGATCCCTCCTGTGAAGAGGCTAAAAGCACATTTCAAAAGCGATCCCTCCTGTGAAGAGGCTAAAAGCACATTTCAAAAGCGATCCCTCCTGTGAAGAGGCTAAAAGCAACATTTCAAAAGTGATCCCTCCTGTGAAGAGGCTAAAAGCACATTTCAAAAGCGATCCCTCCTGTGAAGAGGCTAAAAGCACATTTCAAAAAGCGATCCCTCCTGTGAAGAGGCTAAAAGCAACATTTCAAAAGCTATCCCTCATGTGAAGAGGCTAAAAGCACATTTCAAAAGCAATCCCTCCTGTGAAGAGGCTAAAAGCACATTTCAAAAGTGATCCCTCCTGTGAAGAGGCTAAAAGCACATTTCAAAATCGATCCCTCCTGTGAAGAGGCTAAAAGCACATTGCAAAAGCGATCCCTCCTGTGAAGAGGCTAAAAGCACACTTCAAAATCAATCCCTCCTGTGAAGAGGCTAAAAGCACACTTCAAAAGCGATCCCTCCTGTGAAGAGGCTAAAAGCACATTTCAAAATCGATCCCTCCTATGAAGAGGCTAAAAGCACATTTCAAAAGCGATCCCTCCTGTGAAGAGGCTAAAAGCACATTTCAAAATCGATCCCTCCTGTGAAGAGGCTAAAAGCACATTGCAAAAGCGATCCCTCCTGTGAAGAGGCTAAAAGCACATTTCAAAAGCGATCCCTCCTGTGAAGAGGCTAAAAGCAACATTTCAAAAGCGATCCCTCCTGTGAAGAGGCTAGAAGAAAATTTCAAAGGCGATCCCTCCTGTGAAGAGGCTAAAAGCACATTTCAAAAGTGATCCCTCCTGTGAAGAGGCTAAAAGCACATTTCAAAATCGATCCCTCCTGTGAAGAGGCTAAAAGCACATTGCAAAAGCGATCTCTCCTGTGAAGAGGCTAAAAGCACATTTCAAAATCGATCTCTCCTGTGAAGAGGCTAAAAGTACATTTCAAAAGCGATCCCTCCTGTGAAGAGGCTAAAAGCACATTTCAAAAGCGATCCTTCCTGTGAAGAGGCTAAAAGCAACATTTCAAAAGCGATCCCTCCTGTGAAGAGGCTAAAAGCACATTTCAAAAGCGATCCCTCCTGTGAAGAGGCTAAAAGCACATTTCAAAAGCGATCCCTCCTGTGAAGAGGCTAAAAGCACATTTCAAAATCGATCCCTCCTGTGAAGAGGCTAAAAGCACATTGCAAAAGCGATCCCTCCTGTGAAGAGGCTAAAAGCACACTTCAAAATCGATCCCTCTTGTGAAGAGGCTAAAAGCACACTTCAAAAGCGATCCCTCCTGTGAAGAGGCTAAAAGCACACTTCAAAAGGGATCCCTCCTGTGAAGAGGCTAAAAGCAACACTTCAAAATCGATCCCTCCTGTGAAGAGGCTAAAACCACATTTCAAAAGCGATCCCTCCTGTGAAGAGGCTAAAAGCACATTTCAAAAGCGATCCCTCCTGTGAAGAGGCTAAAAGCAACATTTCAAAAATCGATCCCTCCTGTGAAGAGGTTAAAAGCAACATTTCAAAAATCGATCCCTCCTGTGAAGAGGTTAAAAGCAGCACTTCAAAAGCGACCCCTCATGTGAAGAGGCTAAAAGCAACACTTTAAAAGCGATCCCTCCTGTGAGGAGGCGAAAAGCGCATTTGATTTGGCTGACATCGCTACGCTTGTCATCCACCCTTGCAACTGGCTGACATCGCCTCGCTTGTCATCCACCTTTCAAACCGGTTGACATCGCCTTGCTTGTCATCCGCCCTTTCAGTCTGGTTGACATCGCCCCGCTTGTCATCTACCTTTCAAACCGGCTGACATTGCCTCACTTGTCATCCAACCTTTCAATCTGGTTGACATCGCTATGGTTGTCATCCACCTTTTACAATTTGGCTGACATCGTCATATGTTGTCATCCCTCCTTTATGAGTACGCTTCTTTTTCCCTTTGCAATAAGGCGAAGAACTATCTCTCCCATATCTCGGATGTTTCATCACTAAGGATAAACCATCCATTTCTTCTCTATCCCCCAGCTACTGAACAGGTTCTCCCGTCAACCTCGTCCTTTAGGATCTCATTTGTGTCAAGCAGTCTAAGCATAATTTAACTTTTGTTTTTAACTCTTTTGTTTAAACTCACAAGTTTTTAACACATGCAAAATTGAGGTCTTATAGTCTTTGTCGTTCACGTGCCCGCACCCTCCGACAAAGAGGGGCAACTGTAAGCACCCCAATTTTGCACCCCTTTTAGCATCTTGTACTCTTCTAAAAACCCTCTTAAAAACCCTTTTTTAAGACCCTCACTCTACGTGCTTCAAGTTCCGAAAAAACGCCCCTCAGGTGAAAATTGACAAAAATACCCTTCGGGTAAAAAATGACCAAAATACCCCTAAAAAAGTGCTAAAAAGCTATCATTTTGTTTAAAATGATTTTATAAATTTTTTGGTAATTTTTGGAGTTAAATCGGACTTAAAACGCTTAAAATTGACCGAAATACCCCCTAGAGCGTAAAATTACCAAAATGCTCCTGAAAAGTACCGAAAAATCCATGTTTTATCTAAAATATTTTTCTGGATTTTATCGGCTCAATTTAGACTATTTTTGGGGTCAAAACAGGCTTAAAACAAAGGAATTATCTTGGGTATGACACGTGGCAAGTCAAAAGTCAACAAAAAAATAAAAAAATAAGTTTTTAAAGCCCTTAAATGGGGGCGCTACTTCAAGTAGCGCCCCACCAGTTTTTTCCCATTTATTAGATGGGCGCTACTTCAAGTAGCGCCCCAACTGAATTCCGTTTTTTTGCGCGTGTCGGTAGGCTTTTCCGGAAAAAACGAAAAGGGGCGCTACTTCAAGTAGCGCCCCCTCAATGTCGACCCGATTTTGCCGCCGCACTGTTCACAACCGCTTACTGTTTGGGGTTTTTATTCAAAAGGGGCGCTACTTCAAGTAGCGCCCCCCCTGTTTTTACTTCCTATAAATACCCCACCCCCCATTCTTCATTTTGATTCATACTCACTTGCTCTCTTCTCTCTCCTCTTTCCAAAAAAACCTCTTCTTGGGTGTCGGCGATCCCGAGAACTCGATTTCGAAGAATCGTTCTCGGGAGCACTTAATTCAGAGACCCTTTTGGGTTTCCCGGAAGGTTAAATCGCCGAAACTCTGACGTTTGCTTTGTCCTTTCTTAGTATAATTATTTTATTTTTATACTTAGACTGCTACCCTGTCAAACCCCTGCCCGGTTTTACTTAAACCCGGCTTACCCTGTAGAACCTCTGCCCAAATCCCGGTTCAAAATTAGTCTCGCCTAGTCAAACCTCTGCCCAAATCCCGGTTCCAAAACTAGCCTCGCCTAGTCGAACCCTTGCCCAAATCCCGGTTCAAAACTTGTTTCGCCTAGTCGAACCTCTGCCAAAAAACCCTAGTTAATCCTAGTTAACTCTAGTTAACCCCAGTTAAACCCATTTAATCCTAGTTAATCCCAGTCAAAACCCCAGTTAGTCCCAGTTAAACCCAGTCAAAACCCCAGTCAATCCCAGTTAAACCCAGTTAACCCTAGTTAATCCTAGTTAATCTCAGTTAAACCCAGTTAAACCCAGTTAACCCTAGTTAATCCCAGTTAAACCCAGTTAACCCTTGTTAATCCCAGTTAACTCTAGTTAATCCCAGTTAAACCCAGTTAACCCTAGTTAATCCCAGTTAAACCTAGTTAATCCCAGTTAAACCCAGTTAACCCCAGTTAAACCCAGTTAACCCTAGTTAATCCCAATTAACTCTAGTTAACCCTAGTCATCCCAGTTAACCCCAGTTAAATCCAATTAACTCTAGTAAACCCTCGTTAAACCCTGATTAAGCCCTAGTTAACCCTAGGTAAACCCTGATTAAGCCCTAGTTAACCCTAGGTAAACTCTAGTTAAGCTCTAGTGAAACCCTATCTATTCTTAATCCCTTGTTAGAGCCTCAGTTCAAATCCTGTTCAAATACCCACATCGCCAGGCTCCTCAGCACGAGCTTAAACTGCCCCATCGCTCCTCAGCACGAGCTTAAAAGGCCATTTCGCTCCCAGATCAGCGAAATCCATCAAATCAAATCCTTCAACCTTTCGCTCCTCAGCACGAGCTTAAAAGGCCACCTCGCTCATCAAATAAGAGCAAAAACCCTCAAACCTTTCAATCACCCACAATCCAATCCAATCAAATCAAATCAAACCATCAACTTCCCTCCGGAACTACGTGTGGCTTGATTCCACTAACTGTGGATACGTAGGCAACCCTGATCGGGTTCAGCTCCCCTAGGATAGAATCCTTATTCCATTTCTACCCTATCCCTCTCAATTCATTTATTTCAGTCAATATTACATTGCTCAGCATATAGATCGAATTTCAAGCTTCTCTTATGGTTTCCTTTATTTGATTCAAACTTAGGGAGTAGGTAACCATCTCCGGATGGGAGTTTAGGGGTGCCTAACACCTTCCCCTAACTCAAATGAATCCTTTACCCTGACCTCTGATTTCTAGACCATGCCTTATCCAACAAATTCAGGGACCTATTTCCCTCAGAATTAGATAGGTGGCGACTCACAACTCAATTACAATTTATCCCTATTCCTTATCGGAATCCATCCTGATCGGGAATGGAAGGGTAAAATTCAGGTACTCACATACTCTTTTGGAAACCTTAGAAGAAAAGAAAATGTTAGTTTACGCTTCCGCATTTTTGTTTAGCTTACGCGCTCTGATTATCATTGTTTAGTACTGTAATTATCTTATTCATCACAGGATGGTTTGACAGGTACGTATTGTCACACCTAAAGTATCCCTTAACTCCTATGGGGTATTTTGGGGCGCGACAGGAGCAGCAGGACCCTCATTGAGGGTTCGGACAGTAGACCGAGGCCTCATTATTAGGGCCGCTGCCACCTCAGCCCAAGTTAGGGGATGAGTCGTTGCGATCGGCATCGGAGGGACATAGACCCTCCTCTTGATCGTGACCACGTATGCAGGACGGACGTAGACGGTCTCGATTATCCTGCACGAGATGATAGGAAAAGAGAGGAATATCACTCATGTTTTCTTTATTTTTTTGTTTTTCTTTATTATTTTTAATTCTCCATCAAAGGTGAGAGGAGAAGGATGTCCCACAGGGCGTGCCATTTAATTTGTGAGCGCAAAATTCATTCTTCTTTGCTTTTAAATTCCTCCATTGTTGTATGGAATTTATTGTTTATTGAGTGGGACTATCCTTCCAATCTGAGTAAACTCAAATTGTTAAATTACCTTCCCTATATTAGGGAAGAACCTCTGATTAAGATGAAGATTTAAAGAAGAACAAGAATTTGAATAAAGTATATGTATTTATTCAATGGGGTTGCCCAATTCCCATGTAGGCATTACAAGTGCCTCATTGAGGTCTTTATATGTGCAGAAAAGAAAAGAGAATGGGGTGGCCATTTTTATAAGGCTCACCTGATGTTCTCCATAGCAGGGGAGATCTTCTTCTTCCTTGCTTGCTTGCCGTTGTACTTGCTGTTTTAAGGAGATGAGAGAGTTTTTTCTCTTTCTTCTGGGTGTTTTCCGTATTCCCTCGCTCATCTTCGTGTGTGTTTCTTGTGAGAAACACATCTTTTATATGTTTTAGAGAGAGTCCTTTTGTGGACTCCCTTTGTGACTCCTTTATTTTAGGAAAGTTGAAAAGGTCTCTCCTCTTAGAGGATACCAGTTTGCAGGTCTCCCTTATCTAGGAGAGTCCTTAAGCTCAAGAGAATCCTCTTCTTTTGAGGACTCATGTACTAAATTTCTCCTTTTAGGGGGAATCCTAGTACAATTCGAAAATGGGAAATTTCATCTCATCCTTTCCTAGGATATAGGACCTAGTCCTAATCCTATCATAATCATGGGGTGCCATGTGGCATCCCATGAGATTTTAAAAGAGGGGATCCTTATCTTGGGGTCCCCCACAGCTTGACAGAGAATCCTTTATATAAAGGAGTCTCTACCCCATGACAGTTAGATATTAACTATCAGCTGGGGACAAACTGACCTAGGTCAGTCCATGGACCAGGGTGAGACCATAAATCTCAACCAAGGATCACAAGGTGAGACCATAGGTCTCAACCACGGATCACAAGGTAAGACCACAGGTCTCAACCACGGACCACAAGGTGAGACCACATATCTCAACCACAGATCACAAGGTGAGACCACAGGTCTCAACTACGGACCATAAGGTGAGACCACAGATCACAAGGTGAGACCATAGGTCTCAACCACAGAGCACAAGGTGAGACCATAGGTCTCAACCACAGATCACAAGGTGAGACCACAGGTCTCAACCACGGATCACAAGGTGATGCCTTTGGTTTGGGTTAGATCCAGGACATTATATTTGATCTGTGAAGACTTATCCTCAAGGATTGGACACATGTCAGCCTCTCGGAGGCTAGCACTAAATATGATCCATGTTGAATCCATGAGATTTTGTCCTCACGGATAAGACAGGTGTCAACCTCTCGGAGGCTGGCACCAAAAATGATCTGTGGGGGCTTTTATCCTCATGGATGGACACATGTCAGGCTGGCACTAAATATGATCCGTGGGGGTTTTATCCTCACGGATGGGACAGGTGTCAACCTCTCGGAGGCTGGCATCAAATATTGGGTCCATGAGGTTTTGACCCTCACGGATGGAAACGTGTCAGTCTCATAAAGGCTGGCACCAAATATGGATCTGTGAGGTTTTGGTCCTCACGGATGAACATGTTTCAGCCTCATGAAGGTTGATACCAAATATTGGATCTGTGAGGTTTTGGTCCTCACGGATGAACACGTGTCAACTTCATGAAGGCTGGCACCAAATATGGATCCGTGAAGGTTTTATCCTCACAATTGAACACGTGTCAGCCTCACGGATGGCAACACTAAAGATTGAATCCGTGGGGTTTTAACCCTAACGGATGGGATAGATGCCAGCTTCTTTGGAAGCTGTCACTTAGGGTGGATCCGTGATGTTTATCCTCATAGATCAAATCTCACCCTGATTAGCTGGGTGACATAATGCCAGCCATTAGCATTAAATGCTGATAGCCAAATGTACTGCGCGTGCTATAGGAACGCGTGAACCCAAACCGTATCTCCGAGAGACAGTGATCAGGTGTGTGCCATTGCACACACACCTGGGCAATGGACGGTGAGATTTTCTCTACCCATAGTGGTCAACAATTGATAGACATTTAACTCATCCCACATCTCTTTCAGGATAGAGAAGTATTCTTTCAGTGAGCGATCTCCCTGTTGGAGAAAAATATGTCCTAATAGATCTGATTAATACGAGAGAGATTCTGATCGGAAGAATACATCTCCTATAGAGCATCCCAAATAGCTTTGGAAAAGTCACGATCCTCCTGTTCCCATGCGGGAACTTTGGCAATATCTTTGGGTTTGGATACCGAAATATAAGAAGCATGGCCTCGAGCTTTTAGAGAAACAGAAACAGCCCGAGACATGAAAGGTAATTAGAGCCCTTCAATTTGGTATTGGTCAGGGGCTCAAGGAAAAAAAATTCTTGTTGTCCTTGGTGTCCAATTGATGACCCATGATAAAGAAAGAGCAAAACTGTAATTTTTAGAAACTTTAAGGGATAAACCATAATTTTTGGAAACTTTGGGGTTCAAACGGCAATGTTCAGAACCTATGGGGGTCAATGTGTAATTTCTAGAAACTTTGGTGGTAAAGTGTAATTTCAGAAAATTTGGGGGGCAAATTGAAAATTCTAAAAAACGGGGGGGGGGGGGACAAAATGTAATTTTAGAAACTCCGGGAGGAAAATTGTAATTTTTGAAACTCCGGGGGTCAAACTACAATTTCCAAAAACTTTGGGGGTCTCTTTGTAATTACCAAAAATAAGATATGTTTCTAAAACAAACCAATAAATGATTGTTAGAGAAGCACCGAACAGAGAAACACCGAACAGAGAAGCGTCGAGAGCTAAGAGGATCCAAAAAAAAACCAGAGAAGCACCGAGAGTTTGGATGATCCGAGATGCTGAGATGATCAAGAAACACTGAGAGCTTGCCGAGGGTCTGAAGGGTTGAAAAGCAGTTCACCGAGAGCTGAGATGATCCGAGATGCCGAGATGGCCTGAAGGACTTGCCGAGGGTCGAGAAGTCCAAAAGGTGTCTTGCGAGGTGGTGCGCAGGTTGGAGAAGCACCGAGATGATCAAGAAAAAAAATAGCCTAGGGTTTAGAGAACCCTAGAACAAGAGAAAAAAAAAAGGTTTAGAGAGCCTACTCTAATACCATGTCGTGTGTATATCAAAGAAAGAAAAGTTGTATTCTTCTCTCTAGGAGGTCAGTATTTAACTATTTATAATACATCTTACAATAAGAATAATGAAAGATCTTATAATTAAGTTATACAATATTCGGTCAATATTTACAACACTTCTATTAATATTTTTAATAGATACCATAAGTTAATATTTTAATTGAAAGGCATTTATGTCCAAGTAAAATTTGCATACTCCTTGTACTTTTATTAGTAGAATGATATATAGTGGGAATGTTAGTGTTCACGCCGTACGTAAACATTAACATCCTTCTCGCAGTTAAAAGTTGATGGTATTATTGTAATTATAGAAAGAAAGTTAGGCAATGTTTCAAAATCCAGTTTTTTGTTAATTATAACATGCCACTCATAACATCTAAAATCACAAAAGTGCCACCGAAAAATGGCTTGCTTGAACGTTAGTTATGTTCACGTATGGCGTGAAGGTTATCATCACCCTCTCTCTCTCTCTCTCTCTAATTATAAAAAATAAACCTAGTGATGACAGTCGAGCTACTTTCAGCTATACATGAATTTTGTTTTCATTGGACAGATTGTCGAAATCAACTCCTTTGCAACATAGTATCTATGCAAAACCAATTCATCACATGACAAGGCTTGCCTTTTTCAGGCATTATTGCATAGAGAATTTAGGTATAACAAAAATTACTGAAGGGATACAAAGCGATGGGAGAGAGAGAGAGACGAGTGAGAGCGACGTGAGATGAGAAGCAGAGACAGTCTGCCCCCAACACCTCTCTTCTCACCCTTCTATACTGCTTGAGAGAAAAAAACGTGACTTGGCTGAGTCGACTGGGTTAGGTCAGCTTGGTTGACTTGGCCGAGTAACTCGGGATTGCTAGTAAAAATTGAGTATATGGCCGAGTAGACTCAGTTGAATTACAACTCGACTCAGTGAGTTTTAAAACACTGGTTAGAACACAAGAAGTTGAAGGAGAAGATAAATCTTTGAACTACCTGAGCTGGTATGCTCATTTTCTGCATCAGGATTGGGTGTTTTCTTCTATTTTCTATTTTTTGTAAGGGTCAGAGCAGCTTGGGAGGATTCTGTTCATAAAGCTCCTTGGAACACTCTTTGTGGTCCTGTTGCAAGATCTGAAGCTAGATCCATCTCTTTTGAATCCACCAATTTTCATCTTAATTAACATCTTAATTTGGAATATCAAGGTGTTGGGAATGCTAGTTCCAGACATCATGTTGAAAAGATAGTCCAAGATTTTAAGTAGCTTTCTGGCTGTTCTAGAGTTCATAAATAACTCTGATAGAATGCCTGTGTTTGGTATATATGTTGCTTTACACAACTTCAAAGATGCCAATTAACTACACCCTTATATGTAATGTGTGGACCAATGATATTTCTGTTAGTATGGTTCATTCATTGCTCAATGCTTTTTTTTGACACTTGTTGGAGGGGGCTTGATCTGGATTGAGTATCTTTGGCTTATGGAAATTTTATTTATCCGGAGAGGTCTTCTCTTCAGTCTGAGCTTATTGTTCTATTTGATCTACCCTCATCCTTAAATGAAGCTTGGTTCACTGATGGTGGTTTTAATGTTTTTTAACCAATCTGATGGAAGACCATGGGAGATTTTTGAAGTATAATAAATGATTCTGGTCTTATCGACAGTGGAGAGCAAATCGTCTAGTCGGCCCTAATACCAAAATTCGTATTAGGGGCCCACATACCCAATAGCAACCTTCCACCTCAAAAGGCATTTGCTTTGTCTTTTTTAATGCAATCTTGGTAACTAAACCCAAGAAAGGGTAATATGAGCCCACATACCCAATAGCAACCTTCCACCTCAAAAGGCATTTGCTTTGTCTTATTTAATGCAATCTTGGTAACTAAACCCAAGAAAGGGTAATATGGTCATGATATGCTTTTGCCTTTTTTAATGTCTTTTGTCCTCTTCGGTGGTATCTAACCAAAGAAAGGGTGATATCATTATTTTACTGTTTGTCATTTTGTCCTCCTCCCTACAAGGTTCTCATCTCTTATCTTTCCAATTTTTTTTCCTAGGAATCACTTCCCGACTTAGTATTTCCTCCCATGTCACATGAGATTTTAGGGGTTTGGGGTCTTGACAAAAATCTTTTCTCCGTTGTAGTATTGACAAGGTATAATCAAGTATCATTGTTTATATGCAATTCCTGTAGTTTAGGCATATGGCATGCGGTTGGGCGTGTTACACCTTTCTACTAATAGCTTTATTACTAGACAACACTACTAGTTCTAAAGTTAGAGAAAATACTGAACAGAAGAAAAAAAAAATCATTACCTGAAAATAAAGAGTTTTGCAATCAAATCTTAATTCCAATAAAAAGTATTAGTGTTTTCTTTTGATTTTCAACCTATAAAAATTATTATTAAAAATCAATTACAAAAGCAATAGAGAGTTTAGATAGGGAAATAAAAAAGTCACAAAAATATGCATGTGTTCTTATGTTTTAGGAGAGGAAACTTGTAGAAGAAACAGATAAAATTATGGGCGGTATGCTTCTAATCACAAAAGTAATAGAGTACTCAGTAAAATAAACCAAAGAAAATTGAAAAGACAGAGAGATGAGACATTTTGCAAAGGAGGACAAAAAACAAAAAGTAATTCATGACCGAATTATCCTTTCTTGGGTTTAGAAACCAAGATTGCATTAAATAAGGCAACAACAAATGCCTTTTGAGGTGGAAGGTTGTTATTGGATATGTGGGTCTCTAATACGAATTTTGGTATTAGGGGTCGACTAGACGATTTGCTCTCTCGCTAGTGAGGTCATTGGTAACAAGTTCACTGGTCCAATAATTAATTTTTTTTTTTTTTTGGTAATAGTCCAATAATTAATTGGGTGGCAATCATTTTTATGCCCAGACTGACAGAGTTCTGATTAATCTTCAGGGTAATCCCAGCTTACCTTCCCAAAAAAAAAAAAAGTAATTCTAGGTTCTCGAATACCAAAGTGGAACACCTTCCCTGTATGCCATTGAATCACTCCGCTCTTCTCATCTTTATTGATGATGGTCTGGATGAAAATCCGGCACCTTTTCATGTGGATATCACATGATACTTTCCAAAGTATCGTTGTTGATCCGGGGAAAATTCCTTGCTTTGCTCCTTTTGTCCTGTCATTCTTCCTCAAGCTTAAAAGCCTTAGAGTTTATCTTTGCAATTGAATAGAAATACTCCTGGCAACATCATTCAGAATATCAGATATTGGGAGGATAGGTTTTTGGTTTGCCAAACTGAACTGAGACGGAACTGGAATCCTGGAACATTTAACTCTTGAATTTCATGAAGAGTTGCTTAATAAGGCGCTTGTCCATGAAATGACATTTTGGAAACAAAAATATAGGATTCAGTGGTTGTGAAAAGGTGATTGTAATACAATGTTCTTTCATGATGTTATGATGACCAGGTTTAAAAATAACTCACTCAAGAATTCACCATGGCAATTGTCTGATTTTCTGGAGGACATTGTCTTTGAAGCGATCTCTCATTTGTTAATATATGCTATTTTTCTGATGATTAGGCACTATGACATAAGGGATGCCATCACTAACTTACTTTCTATTGAATTAGCAAGATGGTCACCAGTTTGCAATATGGTGTTTTTCATCTACAGATGATGCTCGGGTCCTGATGGTTTTTCTGGTAGATTTTATCAGATCTGTGGGGTATAATTAAGGAAGACCACCTTGCTGCTACTCTTATCATTTTCTCAATGGGAATCTCTCCTATATCGGTTAAAGCCACCACCCTACGTCTCATTTCATAGTGTGCTTCTTCTGCATCTTTACAGATCTTAGGCCAATTAGTCTTTGTAATTTCTAATTTAAAGTCTTCACTAAAATTATTGCGGTTCCATGCTCATATACCTAAGAACATGGGATTTATGTCAAAGGATGCAACAATATTGGTAATATTACCATTGCTCAGGAGCTTTTGATGAGATTGACAAAAAGACATTTAGAGGTTATATACTTAGTGTGATATGGCCAAAGCTTAAAACTGTTTGCAGTGGAATTTTATCCTTTGTGCTTGAGAAATTTGCACTTTGTTAAGCTGATGTCTGTTTCTGTATCTAATCATTAGTTCTTGATCTCTCTGAATGGATCGTCCCCTTTTTTTTTCAAAGGTCTAGAAAATCGGGACAGTGTATTGTTTTGTGGTTGCATTCTTGAACTTCTATGGACTCTGTTTGATCCTAGAAAATCGGGGCATGTTTAATTCGTAAAACTGGTGGCTTTTTGAAAAAGTCTTGTTTTTTCAAAAGTTGTGAATAGTTTGAGATTTAATCATTCGATGAAAAAGTTCAATGAAAAAGTCACGTATTATTCGGGACTTTTTAAAAATATTGGAGAACTTTGTTACTATGTTAGCTATATAGTGCCTTATACAATGAGATGTCTTGTGAATTGTATCCCATGGAGAGGTTTATAGAGAGTTTCTATAGGATGAAGTATAGATGAAATTTTATATTTTGAGTAAGGATATAGAAGAGTAGTGTCTTCCTAGGAATTTAACCCATCTCTGACACGGGTTCTCCACCTGTTTGGGAGAGTCCTTGTAACATAGATGATTTGGTACCTTGTTACTTAGAAGCTGCAATAGTACTTAATTATTTTGTATCTTCAGGTGTGAGACAGTTGAAGAAGTCCAGATGCCGGCGTCAGAAACCTCACAGCTGTGTCCGAATACATCCCAACCATCTGAAATTCTGCCCCCATCGCCTCAAGCATCATCAGATTCACCACCAGCAGTTGGAACATGTGCACCTACTTCAGAACAACTCGAAGGCACAGCCGAGCTGAATGAGGTGAAACTTGATTCGGTCTCAGAACTCAACTGAATAACATATCCCATTTGGAATTTTGTTATATGGCCAGACGACACATGAAGATTGACACGAAAAGCACTTCTTATGTTTTTTTGTATGTTAAACCTATCCAGGTTTTTGCAGAAAGTCCCCCACATCCTGTGTTGCTGTTTTTGTCTGTTTAGGTAGACACAGGAGAGGTTATGAGCTTTTGTGTATTAGCAGAAATATAAACAGAGAAGTGTAATATGTATATCCATACCTTCACTTATATACAATTTTTGAATGTCTTGTGTTACTGCTAATATGAAAATGCACAGGGGAATTTACCAATTTTTATTATCTGTGTGATCTACGAAGGGTGGTTTTGGTTAAACTCTCTCTTTCTCAGGTTATTTCTATCAATCCACCGGCGGTTTGACCCTCTCCTATGAGATGCAAATCCACACCCTCAACAAAAAATTAACCCCTAAACTAGACCCATTCATTTAACTAAAGATACTGTAGTTATAAATATGCAAAAAATATCATCTTTTTTCCATAACTATATTTCTAAAATAACATGTCACAACACATATTTGAGAGTCCCGGTAATCTTTTAGATTGGAGCTTCACCCAAAATATAAAAAGGACTATTGTACCGTAGATAGGTTTTACGCCAATACGTGGAGTAAATCCCAATTGCTGAGCAAAAACTAGACATGTGGGTGGATCAAATTTACACATTTGAAAGGATGACCGGGGAGTCAACTTATTGTGTTTCTCGAGAGTTCGTTTTGCTTAGATTGGCTGAGTCGTGATAATATACATTAACTTTTAGATATGCCCATATTTTTGGTGACTCCCTTTCTTTTAAATATTTAATTATTATCATACATCTCTTGCCAATTGCTATGTCCTAAGAGCATCTCCAAGAACTAACAGATAGGGAGTCTGATCTTCAGGTTCAACTCCAACCCACTCTATATCTTCTCCCCACTTCTTCCTCATCTCCCCCAATACTCTCTGTATCCACTTCTCGCTAATGATGATTTTTAAAAAAAAAAAATTAAACAATGGATGGAAAAACGCTCGCCAATTCTAATTAACGAGTGGTTTGAGCTTTTTACAAGCTTCTTACCATTCCTTGTTCAGTGGCTATTGCTATAGAGATGATTCAGAGGGAGTTTCTATAGAATGGTAGAGAGGACATAGCCAAGTATCATTTAGTTGTTTGGTCCCAGTTGTGTCGGCCTAAGGAAGAGAGTGGTTTGAATCTTAAGCGGCTAATTCAGATGAACAAAGCTTTGCTAGGCAAGTGGTCTCACGCCCCAAAATCCCTCCTAGGAGTTAGGAGATTGTTGGCTCATGACCGCCATGTCATACCATCCTGTCATGACACATAAAACGTGCATACCATCCTGCAAGAGCATACAAGGCACGCTAAAAGGCGAACCTGAAAATTTCTTCTTTACAGTGTAATCTTCCACGTGCTAATATAAACAAAATACTAAAATATAAACTAAACCTATATACAAGGTCCATCACTTGAGTTACCAACTCAAATTCAATACAAAAACTCCCACAAGGTTAACCCAAATACATGTCTCTCCCTCTCATCACTCAACCATCATTGATGACTGCCCATCGGCTTCTTGACATACTTGATCCTTGGTTCAAGAGCATAATCGTCCAACCTGTGACCTGCCGAAGATAACAACTTCGGTTGAGCATTGAATACTCAGCGTCTACCAACCACTAACTAGTAGGGCTATGACATCAAAATAGAATACATGTGCGTAGAAACTTAAACAATTCATATACATACTTTAATCAGAGCGTGGAAACCATACTTTGAATCTTACTTTAAAATGTGCTTTGAGTCATTTCTTTGCAAAACATACTTTGAAATCATCATTTTCAACTTCTTTGAATCACACTTCAAAACACATACTTTTATGCACTTGCTTTTCGAAACATTTTTTAAGTCCATACTTTCAAAACATGCTTTACAAGGAGGCATATAGAATACCCTTCATAGGTTTCAACTTATTCAGCTTTACAAGGGGGCATGTACATACCCATTGTGGAAACATCATACTTTACAAGGGGGCATCGCATACCCTTTATTCTTATTCAGCTTTACAAGGGGGCATGTAAATACCCTTTGTAACTCCCCAAAATCTCATCTAAACTAAAGATGGAGCTTTGGACCTATTACACTGCTTATCCTGAATTAACCTTAAAATAAGCAAGGAAATACTAAAATATAAACCTGAAAATTTCTTCTAAACATGCATATAAAATCAAGTATCTACTATGACAAGTCTATCTAAAAATCTAACTCTGGGATAACCGGATCATCTCACATGATCCCAAAAATCAACAAGTCAACATATGTACTGACAAAGTAAAACTATAAGTCAAAACGAGTCCTCTATTACAACTTTTGATCACCCAAAGTCTAACACCTAATGATAAGGAAAGCGGTCGAGGTCTCAAGTTCCCTCATCGGGAATGTCACATTCTTCCTCCGCTCTATAATGTTCTTCTAGCCAAGGCTCCACTGGTATCTCAGAACCTGAGCCTGCCGACATAAAAACATATCAACTGAGTAACAAAGCTCGGAGAATATGAACTCCTAACTAGCAATGTCAAAAGCATCAAAATGGCATAATCATATAAGAATATACAATTGTCAATGTGAACAAGTTTATAATAGCAATTCATATGAACAAGTTAATCAAAGCAATTGAGCAATGTAAAACATACATTATTCAAAGTGCGGAAGCATCATAATCTTTTCGTCATTTCTTGTTTCTTATCTTGTCTTATTCTTGTCTTCTCTTGTCATGCTTTACTTTCTTTCTTTTCATGAGTCTTTATTAAATTCTCACTTTTTCATGTAAGCATAGCAACATGCATAATCATTATTAATAACTTAAAATAACTCTTTACTATATAGGTAAAAAAGATTACTATACTCTACTTCCCCTATACCAACCTTCGCACTTTCTCCGGTGCTCTCGGATTCACTTATGATTACTTGACTTGGCACGCATGCCTTGATCTTAGACTTGTTGGTTCCGATCAAGTGCAAAACTCACATGCAATTCCACATACATTGTTCTTGTTCTTGTGTCAGTGCTTTTATCTTACTTGTGCTTTCGTCATAATAACTTGTAAAGAGTGATACACTCATTGGTTGAATAATACTTTAGATCACTAATCTAGGTACCTTCGGTGATCCATCATGAGCCCATATCATCATTATAAAAGACTAAGGCTTGCTAGATTTAGATCCAAAGGCTTATTTGCCTTACAATGCATCACTTCATGCAATTCATCAACATTTAACAATCATCAAAGCATGTAAATTCATAAATTTCCATTACTCATCATGCATATAATTTGAGTTTCAAGATTCAATTTACAATAGCAATATCATTTTAACAATCATAAAGGCATGTGATTTCATAAATTTCAATGATTAATCATGCATATTCATGGTATTTTATGATTTGATTTATAATAGCAAGACTATGCTAAACTCACAATTTCATCATTTGATAATTATGACAATTGAACATAGAGGTTTCAACATTTCTAGCATGCTATCTTACATCATTTTCATGCATTTCAACATCATTTTCATATATTGTAACATAAAATGATACATGGTTTAATTCACTATTTGCACACAACAACTTAATATCATTCATCTATAATCCTACAACACAATCCATTCATCATAAAATCTCTTCCACCATTTCAAATCCAAACATGCATCTCATCCATCATTCCAACTCCAAACATAAATCTCATCCATCATTCCAAATCAACACATAACTCCCATCCACCATTTTAAATCCAAATATCCATCATTTCCTCCTATTTCCATGTCAACATTTCAATTTACCCATTTCATCAAACACTTTCCCTTCACCATTTCACAACAATAATTTCAACAGTAATAATCACAATAATAGAGAGATATTTCTACAATAATCTATTCTAAATCTCATTCTAACATAGGAGCTTAGTATATAAACTTTAAAACTTCAATGGTTCATGACATTGATAGTGAGGAGGACATATTTACCTTGCTAAAGCTTTCCCTCTTGACCCAAATGCTTGGAACCCTTCCTTAAAGAAATCTTCAAGCTTCAACCTCCTTTCTTTAAGCAAAACCCCCTTTCAAACCCTAACTTTCTCCTTCTTCCCCTTCAAGATTGAGTTTAGAATGATTTAGAATCCAAAAACCCTAAACTTAAAAGCCTATTTATAGGGGAGGGGGTTTAAAACCCAAAAAAAATGCATTTTAACAATGCTGTCCCGCTATTGGCGATCGATCGCCCCACATAGGATGTCATTTTTTTGACTCGAGAGCGCCTTCAGTATTTTGGTCAAAACTTTTGACTTGCTCATTGGATTTTGACGATTCAACTTGCGTTGGATTCGTCTTTTGAAGGAGAACAACTTTTATGGTTTGCATAACTTCCAATTCTTCTTTATTCTTGGACCATTTTGCCCTTAAAGCTGACCGATCTACAATGGATTGTGACAGTCCAAATTTTCAACCAACTCGACTTCAGAAATCCGTCTTTTAACATGACCCCGACTCAAAATCGGGAAAAATGATAAACATGAACCTTGAAGAGGGTTCCAAAACCTTTCTGAAAATTCAAGAATTACTCGATTCGGATAAGCGATGACAACACTATAGCTTCTACAAGTTGAGGGCAATGTTTAGGACATAACCTCTATTAACACTTAAGAGTATTTTGCACTCTTAATCTTTCATCCCAACACCCATCAACTTAAGAGATACATCTTAAGGCATTTAATACACATCATAAAGATCCGGGGTTCTACACCCTTTGTCAAAATCACATACTTTACAAGGGGGCCTCACATACCCTTTATTCTTATTCAGCTTTATCAGGGGGAAGTAACTATCCCGTTTTGAAAGTCACATACTTTACAAGGGGGCATCAAATACCCTTTGTACTTATTCAGCTTTATCAGGGGGCGTCAAATATCCATTTCACGAATCATACTTTCCGACTTTCTCAGGGGGCATGTAAATACCCTTTTCTGAACTTAACTTTCACAACTTTACAAGGGGGTACCAACTACCCATCATTCTTATTCAACTTTACAAGGGGGCATGTAAATACCCTTTTCACGAATCATATTTTCCAACTTTCTCAGGGGGCATGTAAATACTCTTTTCCGAACTTAACTTTCACAACTTTACAAGGGGGTACCAACTACCCATCATTCAAAACCTTTGCACTTAATAGGGGGTATGTACATACCCATTTCAAAACCATACTTTACAAGATTTCTTTTGAGAATTATACTTTAAAGGGGGTATCAAATATCCTTTTTCAGAAATCTTACTTTACAAGGGGGTATCAACTATCCTTCTTAAAACTCATGCTTTACAAACTTGCAAGTATTTACCATTTTTCGAAAATCGTACTTTACAAACTTACAAGGGGTATCAAATACCTTTCTTTTCGAAAATCCAACTTTGCAAAACTTTACAAGGGGGTATATAACTACCCATCATTGAAAATCATGCCATAAGAACTTAACACATGAAATAAAATATGCTTTTCTCTTTCTCATATACTTAGCGAACTCTTCACATATTTAAAAACCCAATACCTTCATACTCTTATCAAATCCAAATCTTTTTCATCTCACTGTCCATCATTTGATCATAATAAACCAACTTTCATAAGAAAAACCATCTTTTATACCTCACTTTTACCAAAACCTTGCTTTACATATTTCTTTCAATAAATAAAGCACAACAAGGATAGTTACTAGATGGTAACTACCTAACAAGACCAGATCCCTATGGTCTAAGAGCTTTAGAATACTCCTTGGAAATGAGAGAAAGCTTTGAGAAAGCTTGTTGAATCAATTCCAAGATTGAGAAGCTTAAGGAACTGAAGATCGGACCTTTAGAAGCAATACAAGCTTCACCTTTAGCTTTGACAACTCCCTTAGCAAAGCCCCTTGCAAAACCCCTTGCTTTCACTCTTTTCTTTCTCAAAAATCTCTTGGAAACTCTTCTTAAGGTTCTTGTAACCCTTACCCACGAAATGGGTTCATATATATAGGCAAAAGGTTGCCAAAAGACCCATAACACTTTCAAAAATATCCCCAAGGTCGATTTCAGCACAAAATGGAAGGAGGGGTCGACTCGTGGTGTCCATCGGTCGACCGGTCGCATTTGGGGCTTCTGGAATTGATCCCCATACAAAAAGTGCGAGTAGGGGTCGACCTCTGGTCATGAGGGGTCGACCGGTAGTGGAGGGGTCGACCGTTGGTCACCCGCTGGTTGATCGGGAGTTGAGGGGTCGACTGGTCATGCTGCCCTATTTGTCTGCCTTGGCATTTCGGCAATAAATTTTGACTCGGTGATCGGATTTTGACAATTCAACTAGGGTTGGACTCTCCGTTCAAAGGGAAACAACTTTCATGTTTTGCAAAACTCCTGGTTCTACTTTATTCTTGGTCCAAAATGGCCCTAAAGATCACTGGTCCAAACTGTTCCAGGAAATTTCAGCAGACCAGTTCCCGGAAATTCGACGTTTGACCCAACTTCTACTCCTAATCTGGAAAAGTGATGAACATGAACCTCGAAGAGGGTTTCAATAAATTTCCAATGGTTCATTAATCACTCAATTCTGATCAGCTATAACCAAACTAGAGCTCCCTCAAGTTGAGGTTATAGTATGACATCCACCCTCTTTGACACGAGTATTTTATACTCTCGTTTTGGTTCTCAAACACACATACAGCATACCATATGTTTCACACACCAAATCCATATCATAATAGTCATTTTAAAATGAGATACCTCACTCCCATTTAAACCAACACGAGGTCACATGGAAGAACTTGGCCTTTACGCACACTGTTCACATACACTATTCACCGACTATGAAAATAAAAGTCTGGGGTTCTACAAGTGGGTGTGGAGATTCGGAGAGGAGAGAAGAAGTTTGTGTCGGGCAGTGATATTAGCCAAGTATGGGGATTCATTGGGCTGGATCCCTCGGGAGGTCAAGGGCCTTCTTGGTTTGGGGTTTTGGAAGGGTATTATGGCTAATGCTGGACTGGTAGTGCATTTTTTCAGTTTTTGGGCGGGAAGAGGGTCATAGATAAGGTTTTGAAAGGATATTTGGTTAGGTTCCACTCGTTTCATGGATGATTTATGAAATCTCTTTGTCCTCGCTACCAATAGGAATGTGCTTCTGGAGGATTCTTATGAGCAAAGTACCGAGGGAGTCGTGTGGTGCCCAAGGTTGCGTCAAGACCTTAATGATTGGGAGATTGCTGATTTTTCTTGGCTGTTGGAGCGGATTACTGCTACTGCTCTTTGCCCTGAGGTCAGGGATTGCAGGTTGTGGTCTAGGAGCAACCACAGGCGTTTCTCTGTTCGTCTTTTGTACCTATCTTTGTTTCCTCCCCTTGGAGGATCGTTTTCGTATAGAGTGGTGTGGAACCCCGACATTCCTTCCAAGGTTTCCTTTTTTCCTTTGAACAGCTGCGTTGGACAAAATCTTAACAGGCGATCATTTGCAGTATAGAGGATGGAGTATGACCAACAGATGTTTCATGTGTTTTAAAGCAGAAGAGACGGTGGACCACCTTTTGTTGCATTGCCCAGTTGCATCGGAGTTGTGGAGTTTCTTTTATCTCGCATGGGGATGACATGAGTTTTTCCCTCTTCTTTGCGTCATCTCCTTGATTGTTGGCACTTGGACAGAGGAGCGGGAGTTTGGGAGGCGATTTGGGGAGTTCTTCCCGGAGCTATTTGTTGGTTATTATGGAAAGAGAGAAATCGTAGAGTTTTCGAAGACGTTATGGCTTCAGTACCTCGGGTTTGCAATAGTATCCAGTTGGTAGTTATGGAGTTGGTAGGTTTGCATTGTAATAGGAAGACATACAAGACATTTTACATTAGTGGTGGTTGTGCTATTAGGGGTCGGGTCTAGTTTGCGATGCTAGCCGGGGTTGAGTTTATTGGCTTGTAAGCTCGGCAGCCATTTTGTTTTTTTCTTCCTTTTGTTCCTCTTTTTTATTATTATGATGAGTTATTGATAATTAAAAAAAAAAGTGGGGCCACTAATCTTTGAATCAGGTGACAACATGAGGCAACAATGTAGAGTTCAAATAGAGACTTCTAAAGGAGCCATGTGGAGACCAACTGCGTTATATTAGTAGTATAGAGGTATAGATTATCACTATTTATACCTTATTTATGACCGTTCAAAATGAATGATAGGAAATGGCTTCGGATTCTCTCTGGCAGCAGCCCGAGAGGTGCTCTCGGGCACCCCATACATCATGCAGCAGGTGGCCGGAGAAGTCATTTCATGGGCCCCATGATTTTGACTTCTCCCCACATTATTTGACACATGGCGATAAAATGGTGAGATAAAGGGAAAGAGATATCAAGTGGGGAAAAGTCAAATTTTGGGAGGCCCATAAAATGACTTCTCGAGCCACCTGCCGCATGATGTATGGGTGTTCGAGAGCACCTCTTGGACTGCTGCCAGAGAGAATCCGAAGCCATAGGAAATAGGGAAAGGGTCAGCTTAGAGGCTGACCCTAGTGACCTCATTGGGCCAAGTCCTTTTTTTTTACCATCCGTCAACTGTGGTTAGCCCCTTAGGGTTAAGCAATCTAACTATGGTTTTTAAAAAAAACAAAAAACAAAAGTACTTATTTTAATTTAATTAAGCTTAATCATGGTTAAACAGGGGTTTAAAGGGACATGGGGACATTGCGGTAGCTTAGAAGAGGACCCTGGGTCCTCTTATCAGGACTCTAGGAAATATCTTGAGGTGGATCCATTAGTAGGTGACACATATAGGTATCAATTTCTGACCCGACCCGATCCGATCCGATCCGTCACCTTAATTTTACACTAATCTGATTCTGTGCTGAGGTTGGTCCTAATTTTGGCCTTGAAAGTCCAAATCATTGCAAATGGGTTGGGTCTGAGGTGAGGATATTTTACCCATACCCTGAGGAAATTCTACCCATACCCTCTTACCCGAGCTGAATCCGACGGAAGTCACGCAATGGACCTATTGCCAACACAACACTGCGCCCAAAGGCCTTTCTGCAGGTACCATTCTGTGCACGTTGTGCAAGTTAGAACAAGTCACCAAAAGTGTATCCCGTGCATAGGGGGAGGTATCAGGTTCCAGTGTATGTACTCTCCACCCACCCCTAACTCAGAACAGATACTAACATCTAACTGGGGTTGTAGCCTAACCGTGTGCCTAATACAAAAAATAAAATAAAAAACAACAGGCATCTCAATAAAAAATTCAAAAAGAAGAAAAATATTTAAATTATTTTTGAGATCGGCAAACAGTGCAATTGAACTGTCTCTCGAGTTCAATTGTACTCAACAAGTCTCTTTTAACTCGGGATTGGATTTGGTTTGACTGACTCTCCAAAAACATTTGGCCCACTCGCAGAGCCCTTCATTACTATTTGAACTCTGGTTTAATTCATGTAAGTTAATTTTTGTCCTAAAAACCAACCAAGGTTACATGCGGTTAATAAGAGTTAAAATGAATACGTGTTGGCCTGTGGGTGCCCCGAGGATATCTTTTAGGCGGGAGAGGGACAAAAGTAATATTTCAAAACATGAGTTGATGGGATAAAAAGCGGTTTTCCGGACATCGAAATCCGGTTTTCGGTCATGTCCGATGAGTTGAAAGAACTGGAGACTTGGCGACCAAGAACATTTAATCCATTCTCGAGCAAAATAGGGGGAAAGATAAAGCTAGGGTTTGGAAGAAAAACGTGAAGGCCGAAATCGAGTCGGAGAGGAAAATTCCTTCGCGAGAGATGGAATTTGAAGTTAAAGACAAAGGGAAGGGTTTAGAAGGTACAAGCAGGTCGGCTTGTTCTTCAGTTAGGGCTTCGAACGGTTTGAATCGAAGGGGTTCTGGCCGTGGAATGAGGGGTAGAGGACGTTTTAGTGAAATCAATATTCCACTGCAACTGAGGAATATGGAGACGGTGGAAGTGAGAAACGAAGATTTGATGGAAGAGAAGGGGAAGGATTTTGCATTTAGGGATTCGAATGTTCTGAGGCAGCCGTGTTTGGGCAGTGATGAAAGGAGGATAAAGGTAAAGGTAGAGGACTCCCTAATGTGTCATCAATGTCAAAGAAATGATAAAGGAAGGGTTGTTCGATGCAACAAATGTGACAGGAAACGATATTGTGTCCCATGCATACAGAGATGATAATTTTCCATGATTTCTTTTCATTTGATAATGTTTCAATCTCTTATTTTTTTCTGCCCACAGTTCGGCTTAATTGATTGACTTTTGCCTTACTTTATTTTCATTTTCCAATTTTTTCATGCTCCCATATAGGGGTGATATCGAGCTGAGCCGAGCCAAGCTGAGTAGTGGTGTGTTCAAGCTTGTTCGTTTGTTAAACAGGCTCGTAAATCAAGTTCAAGCTTGACTCATTTCTTAGGTGTGTTCGTTTGGGATGAAAATGAAAGAAAGTGAGGGAAAATAGTGGAATGTGGGTGAAAGTAGTTGTTCGGTTTGAGTGAAAGTGAGAGAAAGTCAAACCAATAATGTTTCACTTTCTCTCACTTTCACCCAAAATGTATTCCATCTTTTTGAAGGATAAGTGAGAGAAAGTGAAGTAAAAACCTCACTAATCTTATTCTACCATTTTACATGATTATATTCCTAAAAGGAGGAAGGGGTAGTTTTGGAAAAATTAATACTTTCCCCTAACACTTTTCTCTCAAACCAAACACACCAAAGAAACTAAACTTTTCTTTTACTTTACTTCACTTCACTTTACTTTGTCCCACCCATTTACCCTCCAAACGAACACACCCTAAATGAATGAGCTCGAGCTTTACTAGCCGAACACGAGCCGAGCTTGAGTAGTTCACGAGCAACTTGGTTTATTGGATATAACTATTTATATTAGGTAAAAAAATTCATTTATTATCCTAGGAAAAGAAATCCACGGTGTTAACTAAAATTTTAGTATAAGATTATAATTTTATAAAGAGTCTTCTTATCATATAAAATACATTATGTACTATTAATCTTTACTAGTATATAATACATATATTTAAATTTAAATATTTAATTGAAACAAGTATATTTTAAATATTTTAATAGGTTAATATGTATATTTAATCGAGCCGAGCTTTTAATGAGCTGAGTAGGGGTATGTTCAAGCTTGGCTCATTAACTAAATGAGCTCGAAAATCATGTTCAAGCTTGGTTTGCTTACTAACTAAACGAACGAGCTTGAGCTTTCAACAAGCCGAGCTCGAGTAGTTCACGAGCACTGTGGTTCATTAGCCACCCCTACTACCATAACTTCTTGTATTATTGTTATTAGTATTCTTTACTACTTATAATGTTTCACTTTCAACCATTGCAATCTTCATTTTTTGCTATCAGTTCAAGGGGTCTTTACTGTTTAGGACACCGAGTTTTGCTGGGGAACTAGGAGTTGCTTGAGAAATATAATGTGGATGAGAAAACATATGGGTCTTCAGTTGCATGGTAGGTGATAAGAGTATGAAATAGTTAACAAAGATGACGCCTGCTCAATTTTGAGTGCTTTTGTAAATGCAGCGAAAACAAAGACTTGAGATGGCATACTCAATTGTGATGTTGCTGAGAGTGAGTGATAGAATACTAGTAAGTATTGTTACTATCAAGGAGCTACGAAAAGTGCTGTGTAAGTGATTCTCTATGAAGGAAGGTTGTGACCTTTATAAGTTGCAGGAAATGCTTTATGTAGTTCCTTCTGGGTATAGAAGCATTCTTGGTTCTTTTCATACTTTGTTTTCTATATGAGCAACTACTACCAAAGTGTCTTAACCTTGAATATGCTCTGGGTATAACATCATATTGGATGTGTAACTAAGAGGTCTAGGTTGTGTTTGTTGGAATATTTATATGCAATTTAAATATATAATAATGAAGGTATTACCGATCACCATAGCGTAGCAAATAGCGAACTAGTTAGACTGTAAGAGCAGATCTGAAAATAAGAATTCCACGAACAGAAACTTGTCAGTAAATCGGAATCGAGGCGTGTGTTAGACACACTGTCATTAAGGTGAAAATCGCCCCTATTGGATCCTCTTTGACCCTGATGCTCGTAGGATAAATTGGCGGACACCCTTAGGATTCAACGATCAATATCAAAAGAAAAGGAGCACCCTCTCTCTAATGATCTCTACGAACTCGACTGATTCGAAAGTGAAAACGAAAACTAGAAGAGAAATCAATTTCGTATGAAGCCAAAAGAGATAATTTCTATGTCTGACAAAGGAATAAACTCCATTTAAATATAGAAACAAAAGACCATTCATATTCTAACAGAAAGAAAAATATTTAAGACCCAATAAAGGAAAATAAATCTCTCTAAAACTGAAAGATTAATTTGCTAATTAATTACTCTCAAACGGTATAAAAAATCATCAAGAGACCACGCGCGCGGCCCGACCCGGCTCGGCCGGCTGCGCGTGTGTGTGTCTTTGATATATCACGCAGGACGCAACCCGCAACGTGCGCACATATGAAGGGTTTTCGGCCCGGCTCGCCAAATTCCCATTGGAAGCCTTTGGTCCACTCCTTGGGCCCCCACATGCACGAGGGCTAAGCCCATCTCCTTTTAACACACCCATACGATCAGAAAACATATATAACCCATTCTACTCTCTTGTAATATTCCGATGTGGGACTAAAGCTTTACACAAAACTTTTGTTTCAAACTCACAATACTCACAAAACTTCAACAGTGTTTTCATCCCTACTTTGTTGTGGTAGATGCTGATTGAGTCATTCCTTTAAATATTGTAGATATGATCAACCAGTGACTCCTCCAGTAAGCATTTTCTGATTCGTTGGTAATCCTCCTTGCTTGCTAAGTTGCTATCTTGTTGAGTACGGGGGAGGAGAGAAATAGAAGAATTTGGATGGAGTCTTCTCGGACGATGGGAACCATTGAGAGAATTGCAGTGACTGTTTCCTTTTGGGTGTTAATTACTATTGAGTTTTAAGCCATGAATATTAGTGATATTAGGAGATCAAGTCTTCAAACTTCGGTTACCCAATAAGTGGAAGCATTTCAAGGAAATCTGGGGCAACTTTTAAAAAGTTAAGGAAGTTAAGGAATTATTAAGAAAACATTAGAAATATTGGATGAGATCCAGGAAACGAAAAATTCTGCATTAATACACACTCTGAACTCATTTATAACATGAAAAACCATTTGGAGTAGGAGTTTACATATCATGACAACATTAACAAGGGACGAAAATGTCGTGCATTTCGGAAACTATAAATTCAAAGTTAGATATAGACCATTCATTATTCTTGCTTTGTTCAGAAGTTTTTCAAGCCCATGATACTTTTTTCTTAGATTAAATGCTGTTTGATTAATAATAAACCTAAGTTTTTGAAATGATTTCTTAGTAGGCCAAGGTTGGGGTGTTTAGGTGTGGTGTTTGGCCGTTTTCGGGTTTACTTGCTTGTAATCCCGAAGGCGTTGTTGCTGTTTTTTCTGTAATGGAGTTTCGTTTTTTTCTGAATAAAAGGAGGTATTGATCAAAAAAAATATATATTTGATGGTGAAATGGAAAAAATATGGTTCTATCATTTATGTGATTGGTCATGGAAGATTTAAGCAATAATTTATCAATTTTCAGATAATATGTATCTTTTCTCAACTTGAAATTCTTTTTTTAAACCCAGTGATTTACGATTCAATTTTTGATTCAGTTCAAGTCTATCTCCTTACAGTTTTATGCATAGATTCTACTTTGACAACATTGGTTCTAAATGTAAATTATTTACCAAGAAAGCAAAATAATAAAAGATAGAATTCAAAATTACTAATAGTGGATGGGCCATTCCTAATTTTCCCTTAGTGCACATGATATATTGTTTAACACTACGGCACAGCAGGAAGTTATCAAAATATTTCCATTTTGTCTTCTTTTTGTAACTAATAATTGCATTATCCCAGGTTATTTGCTTCTGGCTAAACTTGGATGCATTACCCACAAGAATATTTTTGTAAAAGTTATACATTTGGCTCTTAATAACCTGACATAATCTCTTAGTGTTTGTATGGGACCATGGGTGCATGACTAGAGCACAAAATGAGATATGTTCGAGAACAGTGTTAAATAAAAATTGCCTCTCAAGTTGGTGTGCACACTGTTTTGAGGTCCTTTTGTGGATGACATGCTCAAATTATGAGGCACATTTGCTGTCTATTCAAACTGAAGGGGAAAAACACCGTCACGAACACGCGTCAGCTACGGCTCCACACACGCTCTGGTTTACCGGTAGAAGGTTGGAGTGGAGGGTGTGACACCCTGACCTGTACTCCGATGGTAAAGTAAGTAGATGTAGAAGATGATGAACAGTAAACTCTAAAATAGGAACTGAAAGTTATGCAAGATTCTGGGAAGCACTGAACAAGTATACTCGGAAGTACTGCCAAAAACGTGATTTCAAGCACTGAAAATCACGGGGTATTTATAGGGTAAGGTTGGTATGGCCATCGATGACCATGGATGGTCATAGATGTCCATACCACGTGTCCTGCACTCATTGCCAAATATGTCAGACATATCTGCCACCTGTTGCATCACACGTGAGAGCCTACTATGAGTTCAGTAGGTCGGGATCTGACAGTACGCAAAAGTGACCAGCATTAAATGCCAAGACAGTGCTTTCGGCACAAAACAGTGCTTTCGGTACACATGTCAGAATTATGGATCGCCTCCTGATCACTTCCTCCTACGAGTTGGTCTCGTTATTGACTCGAGCTCGGTTACGGTGTAGATGTCTTAAAATACAGCCAGGACATCGTTGTCGGTGAGACAACGGACTCGTTGTTCATGTAACGACAAAAAAATTGTCAAGAGTACAATGGTTACGTTGTGCTTCAGACAACGAGCACGTTGTCAAGCCACAATGGAAGCGTTGTTCTACAAGAAAACAAAGACGTCGTAATGCGCACAACGTGAACGTTGTGCATTAGACAACGTGTGATCCCTCTATTTTAAGCACGTGACCCCAACTCGTGTCCACGTGTCAGTTTCGTGAACAAAACAACAAAAACGAGCTCGTTCTCCAACGCTAAGTTGATTTTACGAATTTTATCCGTTACAATTTGCCCCTTTATGATGCTTGGAACGTAGTTCGAAGTGTCATAAACGGACAAAAAGATCATACCTGGCACTGCTCCAAAAGATGTAACGTTGCGTGCTTTAAACGCTCGTTGAGAAGATCGACCGTTCACGCCAGCTGGTTGCGCGTGCGAGCCGTCACGTCGCTTTAATGCGGACAGGCTGTCATCATTGCCGTTTCGATTTTCAAAACGCTTTAATAACTCTGACGGTTACTCTCTTTTGGTGAAAAGACGATCTTGCCACTGCTCTTCTCCCCTTTGACACAAGTGTACGGCTCTGATGAAGGGTAGTGGTGTAGTTTCACATATCAGTGCTCCATCGAACGCACCTTCTCTTTCACCCTGTTCCTTCAAGTACTATTACTCTGCCGAATTTTTTTCTCAACCGAAAGTTCATCTTCCTCAAGCTCTCAACAGTCTCTCTCAGTCGCCTTCTGTTCGGTATGCTCTTCACCCTTCTCCTTAATATTTTTTACTGTTTCTCCCTCTCTCTCTTCTTCTCTGGTTCTTTGAGTGATTCTACTCTGGGTATTCTCTGTGTTCTGTTCACTGTTATTTGTTCCTTTTCGCTGTTTCTTCCAACTACTATGGCTGCCAACATTCCCGTAGAACTCACTAGGTTAGAGGAAGTTAGAGGCCCTACTGAAGATGAGGCCAGTTGCACAGGTAGCGCACCTCATGGTGCCTACATCGAACAATCCTCAGCTCTGCGCCAACATCAGTTGGCACATCTGAACCACTACAGGGAACGTTTCGACTTCCCTTCCCACGTCAATCTCCACTTCAAGCGAGATGACGCTCTCATTGATAAGCGTTCTGCTTGTACCGTCGTCTACCTCTCCCAGCTCGAGGCTGGCCTCCACTTCCCTCTCCATCCCGTCCTGGATGACATTCTGTCCACCCTGCAACTCGCACCGGGACAAATGCATCCGAGCTTCTACAAATATATGTTCATGATGATCAAATTCATCAAGGACGGTTACCCAATAGAAGCTAGGCATCTATTCCACTTCAGCCATGCTGTCAGATGCCGAGGCACTGACGATGGTTTGTTCTGCTACTACTCGTGGAACAAGAAACCTCTACATCCAGAGCTCGTCTCTGGCATTCTCGATAGAGAAAGAGGGTGGAAAGCCACTCCTTTCGTTGTGTCTGGCGGTTGGAAAGCAGAGAATTCCACGGTCCCCAATGTCTTCCAAGCGAAACCAGGTATACTACTACGGTCGTCCGTTGTCCGTTGTGCACCACTGTTCTGAGTCTGTTTTCGTTGTACGTTGTATACTTTCGTCCTGCTGACTCTCGTTGTACTCATTCTGCTTTTTTCTGTGTGCAGTTGACGGAAAGAAGATCCCATATAAGAAGTTGGCCCCAGAAGAAGAAGGCCTCCTTACCAACATCAAACGTGTTCGAGGTGGGGAATACGTCCGGTGGCAACCACTGGAGCCTGACACGTGGGTCGCCTTCAGCACTCCTATTGCAACTGCTCAACGACGACAACAACAACCACAACAACAGCAACAACAACAGCATCCAGGTGCTTCTACTTCTGCACCTTCACCAGCATTTAATTTAGACGAAGAAGAAGAAGAAGACATGGCTGGCATAGATCCACCTCCGCTGAGCAGGAAGCCAAGGTCTGCTCGCCCTGCAGTTCTGCTGCCACCACCGCCACCACCGTTGAAGAAGAAGAACCCTCCTTCCAAGGGTACAGCGACTGCTGACCCGAAAAGAAAGCTGCCGACCCAGGCCGAGTACGAGGCCAGAAAGAAAGCGAAGGCGGACATACGCCTGGAGAAAGAGAACGCAGCCATTGCTTCTCCCCCCTCCACCTCTGCCGTTCCTGCAACAATTCCAGGAGCAGAAGTGACAACGGCGGTGCCCGAAGCCAGCTCGGCACCTACCCCCTCTCGAGTTGTAACTGCTCCAGCCAGCTCGAGTTCCGCTATGGTTGCCCTGGCCGCAACGGAAGCTGGCACAACGAGTCTTACAGCTCGTATGCTACCGGCGAGCGCTCTGGACTGGTCGCCCGACTTCACTCGGTACGGGAGACCGACTGTAAACGACTCGGTGCAAAGATCCGACAAGGCCGCCCGAGTTCTGACTCATGCTATGAGGTTGCCCCGAGACATTGCTGACGTCGGCAATCTCAATCTGGCCGAGCTGTCCTACGCCGCCTGCCAGTCTGTGGCGTCAGTAAGTTTCTCACTTCCTCTTCTTCTTACTCTACTGCTGAAATTTTACTCCTCGTTGTGCTAATGCCCGGATACTTCCTTGCAGATGAACGTGCTCGTGCACGAACTCTGTGATCGTACCCATTATAGCTCAAGTACTGGCAAGACAGGACTGAGACGTTGGAGAAGACACTCGCCGAAGAGAGACTCAAGGCAGACTTTGATCTGTCTCAAACCAAAGCTGGCGCTGTTCGCGTCGAGGAGAAGTTCAAAGCTGCCACCAAGGCACAAGAAAAAGCTGAGGCTGAGACACGATCAGCAAGGAGGCCGAGAAGAAGGCCAAACAGGAGGTAGAGAACGCTGTTCTACGCATTAGCGAACTGGAGCTCGTCTCCCAAGCTTTGGGCAGACAGCTGGAGGAAACTGAGGCAGCCAGGAAAGCATTGGCGGAGGAGCTCGAGGAGGCTAAGAAAGCTGAAGAGACCATCGAGAGGACCGTGACCCTGAGACTGCAACAACACTATCAGTCTCAGCTGGACACACTCTTGGAGGAGGATCGGGCAGAGACCGAGAAAGAGATACTCGAATCGCTCCGCCAACAAGGCCGTCTGAAAGAAGACAATGAAGAGGACGCCATCACGTTTTCCGAGCTTCAGAGCAAAGACGTGATCGAGCTAGACAACGAGACCGAGGTCCAAGGCGTCGAGCAACCTCACTCTCTCGAAGGTCCTGCACCTCTCCCAGCTGAGCCGTACTTCGAGCTAGCTGCTCCCGAAGCTCCTGCTGCTGCCGATGAAGCTACTCCAGAAAAAACCCCAACTGCTGAAGCCTCTACTTCTGCCCTTGCTGCAACGACGACAGACGCTGATCTTGAGCTCGCCTGATCTGCTGCTCCCCTTCATGTTTCTGTTTCTCTTTTGATGATGTAAACTCTTCTCTTTCCTTCTGCATGAATGGATCACTCACTTTCTTATGTACGTGTTTCTTTCCACCTCATAACGTAGCACAACGTATGCACAAACAATACAACGCAAGTAGTTGAATTAATTTTCACGGTTCACAGCATTGATGTGAATATGACACTTTACTATGTTAATGTATGTATGAGGGTGAAAATTATAACTGATGCACATACTTAAACAAATTATTTTGATCAAAGCACTACGATCAGAACACTACGAGTAGAGCACTACGAACAAGTACTACGAACAAGTACTACGAACAAATACTACGATCAAAGCACTACGAACAAGTACTACTCCAGATACATCATTTGCGTAGTTCAATGTGAATGCAATCTGACAAATAAAATTCATATGATGAACACAATGTAACTCAGTTTCGAAGCACATGCTCAGAGGATGTCATTAGGATAAGCCACTGGATTTGCTCAGATGACACCCTTATATAAGCCACTCGTGTTCGTTATGAGTAGGTTGTTCAGTCAAAATTTTATTTGAATTACTTGCAAAACATTCACAATATTACACTGATGAACCAGACAGAGAATAGTATAGACAACGAGCAGGCGCATAATATTGCAAGTCATATGTTGAAATATGAGCACTATGATTATGTAAAATCACTGAAAACTTATAAGCACAACGATGCATGTAGTAGCATAACATAGATTCTATTGAAAGAATTGCCTCAAATTCATAATGTTCCAGGATTTTGAGATGAGGTTACCTTGTAAGTCTTTCAAGTAACAGATTCCAGGACTTCCCAATCGTTCTACGATATAAGGCCCTTCCCAGTTAGGTCCCAACTTGCCACTGTTAAGCTCTCTCGTGTTCTGGAACACTCTTCGGAGAATGAGATCACCGACCTGCAGCACTCTCCGTTGTACTTTCTTGTTGTAGGCTTTCCTCAATCGTTGCTGATACCTCCTCATCTGAATGCTGACATCTTCTTGCTTCTCTTCTAGCAGATCGAGATGAATAGCCATAAGCTCTGTGTTCTGATCTTTCTCTCCATCCTTCTTCTTGCTGTGCCAAGAACCCACTATAGGCAAACTGATCTCACTAGGAAAAACAGCTTCCATACCATACGCTAGAGAGAAAGGACTTTCATTGGTAGGACTCCTCGGAGTTGTTCTGTACCCCCACAAAACGTTGTGCAGCTCGGCGGTCCACTTCCCCTTCGAATCTTCCAGTCTTCTCTTCAAGGCATTGAGAATATTCTTATTGGCTGCCTCGGCCAATCCATTCCCCTGAGGATAATATGGGGAAGAGAAAACATGCCTGATCTTCAGCTCGCTGCAAAAGTCGGCAATCAAACGTCTTGAAAACTGCTTCCCGTTGTCAGTAATGATGGACTGCGGTATGCCAAATCTGCAGATGATATGTTCCCACAAGAACTTCTTCACATCTTGCTCTCTGATACGAGCAAGAGGAACAGCTTCAATCCAACGAGAGAAGTAATCAGTTGCCACTAGAAGAAAGATTAGATTCCCTGGAGCCTTAGGGAAAGGTCCTACAATATCAAGTCCCCAACGCGCAAATGGCCAAGGCTGAGATACAGTGTTGAGCTCTTGAGCCGGAGCATGAATCAAACGAGCAAACCGCTGGCACTGGCTGCACTTCTTCACATACTTCTGAGCATCAGCCTGCATGTAAGGCCAGAAGTAACCTTGCCCCAGAGCTCGATGGGCAATGGTTCTCCCGCCTGAATGTATACCACATATACCTTCATGCAACTCAGCAAGTATTCTCTCCACATCTGCAGGATGAACACACTTCAACAAAGGCCCACCAAAAGATTTCCTGAACAACTCTCCTTGCACCAAGGCATAACGAGGTGCCTTGAACAGAATGCGCTTCGACTCCTTCACACTGATAGGAAGAATTTCATCATTCAGATAAGCCACCAGCCTTGTCATCCAGCTCGGAACTGGATTGACAAAAAACACTTCTCGCTGTGCCTGAAGAGCTATTGAAGGATACTCTTGAAACTCCATCAGAATAGCCTTAGGCTCGTCAGCCTGCACCATGGAAGCTAGATATGCCAAAGCGTCAGCATGCCTGTTCTCATCTCTCCGGGTGTGCCTGATCTCCACAATGGTGAATGCTTCACACTGCGAACGAATGAGAGTAGCATACTGCTTCATCCGGTCGTCCTTGCAGTCATAAACACCATTCACCTGATTCACCACGAGCTATGAATCACAAAACACTCTCAACATGGAGATCTACAGCTCTCGAGCACTCTGCAACCCAAGCAGTAAGGCTTCGTACTCAGCTTCATTGTTGGAGGCAGTGAACCCAAGACGCGACATCTTCTGCACTTTGATGTTCTCCAGACTTATAAGCACAACACCCAGTCCTGAACCACTAAAATTAGAAGATCCGTCCACGTACAATAACCAATCATCCCACTCTGATGACTCGGCTCCATCCACAACGACATCTCCATTGTCAACTTCAATAGGAAGTTCCCGAAGATCAACAACCACCTCCTCTGCTTCCTCCTCCACAGGGAAATCAGAAAGAAAACCTGCCATTGCTTGCCCCTTTTCTGAACTCCTAGCCCGATACTGAATTTCGAACTCACTCAGAGCCACAGCCCACTTCGACATCCTCCCCGCCAGCTCGGGTCGTCCCAGCACGACTTTCAATGGATACGTTGTGATGACAACGATAGAATGAGCATGAAAGTAAGGACGAAGCTTTTCCGCAGAAAAGACAAGAGCTAGACATACCTTCTCGAGCTTGCTATAATTGCACTCCGCCTTGAGAAAGGTTTTGCTGATGAAATAAACAGGTTTCTCCACGCCATCACAACTCCTGACCAGGACGGAACCAAGGGCTTGCTCTGAAACAGATAGATAAAGATATAAGATTTCATCTGGCTCAGGTACCGAAAGGATAGGAGCTAAGCCTAAATATTCATTCAAGGCAAGGAAAGCTCGAGAACACTCTGGAGTCCATGCAAAAATGGAGTCCTTTCTCAGCAACTCGAAAAGAGGTTTGCAACGATCGGATGACTTGGAGATAAACCGATTGAGTGCAGCAATCTGGCCTGTCAGCTTCTGGATCTCCTTCTTCGACTTAGGCTCTGACATGTCCAGCAAAGCACGGATCTGAGCTGGATTAGCCTCAATCCCCCGCTGACTCACAAGATAACCCAAAAATTTTCCTGACGTAACCCCGAAGGTGCACTTCTCTGGGTTGATCTTTAGATTGAAAGATCGCAGAACAGAGAAAGGCTCAGCAAGGTCTGTCACCAGAGTACCTCGTACTCGACTCTTCACAACGATATCATCGATATAAACTTCAACCGTCTTGCCAAGAAGTGACCCAAACATGAGATTCATAAGACGTTGATAGGTGGCACCTGCATTCTTCAAGCCAAAAGGCATCACTCGATAACAGAACAAGCCCCGCTCCGTTATGAAAGTGGTCTTCTCTCGGTCTGCTTCCGCCAGGAGGATCTGGTTATAGCCTGAATAACCATCCATGAAGGATAACATCTCGTGGCCAGCAGTGGCGTTGATGAGCCTGTCTATCCTTGGCATGAGAAAAAAGTCCTTGGGGCAGGCCTTATTGATACCAGTGAAGTCAATACAAACTCTCACATTCCCGTTCTTCTTAGGCACAGCCACAACATTGGCTATCCAATCAGGGTACTGCACCTCCTGAATGAACCCGAACTGAATCAACTTGTCAATCTCCTCGTTCACTGCATCATGATAAGCTGGAGCAAGCCTCCGAGGTTTCTGCTTCACTGGAGGGATAGCAGGATCAACATTGAGGTGATGACAGATAACACTCGGATCGATGCCAGTCATGTCTTTGTGAGACCATGCAAAGACATCAAGGTTCTGCCGAAGGAAATTCAGCAACTCGAGCTCTTCCTCCGCTGTCAAGCTCGTCCCGACCTGCAACACCTTTGGCTCTTCTTCCGTTACCAAATTGACAGCTCTCGTGGGCTCAACGGAAGGTCTGCACAACGAGGTTTCCGAGCTCTCTTCCACAACGGGAACGACCTGTAACTGCTATGGAGGCACAACGGAAGCAGGAAAATCGTACTTCTGCGATGCCAACTGATCACCCTTGATCTCCTGAGGCCCGTCCTGCGTTGGATATTTCAACACCTGATAGTACGAGGACGGAACAGCCTTCATCTCATGGGTCCACCAACGACCCAAGATGGCATTGTAAGGCGATGGCGCATCCAGAACGGAGAACCTGGTCTGAAGGACAACAGGTCCAACCACAACGGGTAAGACAACGTCGCCTACAGGCTTCATCGAGCTGCCATCAAATCCGAACAGTGGAGTCTGAGCAGGGATGAGAACGGAAGGATCCAGCTTCATCTGAGTGAAAGCATGGAGGTACAAGATGTCTGCTCCACTCCCGGAATCCACGAGCACTCTCTTGATGTCGAAATCTCCTATTCTCATGGTGAGAACAAGAGCATCATAGTGAGGTCGGATTACTGCTGCCAGATCACGATCAGTGAAAGTAAGTGTCTGCTCAACGCTTCTGGTAGGCACTTGCACCTGACACACTGCAGCATCGTGAGACAGCTTCCTGGCCTTCGCCCTGAAGTTCCTCTCCACATCTGCTTCCGGCGCTCGCACGCGGCAAATGACATTGATCGTGCCCAAGGAAGCTCCTCCACTGGTACTTGGATTACTGGCAGGTTCTCCTCCACGAGACTGGGATACCGGCTCCCTGGCATGCTCCATGCCGCCGTTGCCAGAAGCAAGATACTCTCCCAAGTACCCTTCCTAAACCAGTCTTTCCAAGTACTCCCTCAGAATACGACATCGATTGGTGAGATGACCACGACACTTGTGATAATGACAATACTCATGCACCCGGGGTCCCGATGTAACATCCTGCACAGCCCTAGCCGGCCACTCGAAGTACGCCTGATCTTCCATTGACCTCATGATGGTCGGCGGGCTAACTGTGAAATTGATGGGTGGTGCTCGATCTGCAAAAGGTCGCCGCTCACTAGGCTGCACGCCTCTCTCTTGCTGTACTTGGGGCTGCACCTGGCGTGGCTGATACTGCTGCCTCGCCAGCTGCTGATCATTAGGACGTCTCTCTGTCCTACTTTGCTGCTGATTAAAGTTTCCTTCAAGCGGACGCCGAACCGGCTGATCCCGCTGAGTCACATAGACTACTCTCTCCTTCTGCTTCCTTGGTGGTGAGTCCTCAGATGATGAAGACTCGTACTTCTGCTTCTCCTTCCTCTTCGAAGATCGGTGTGTCCTCTCTACGACATCCACCACTCTCGATTTGGGCTTCGGCACAACGGATACGTCCTCCTCATACCTTCCGTACTTGGTGGCACAAACCATCATCTCGTCCATCTTGACAGGATAGTCAAGAGCCAAGGACTTATAGAGCTCGGAATGCCTAGGGATAGCATTCTTGAAAGCAGCGATACAGTTCCCTTCGTCGACTTTATCGATGTTGTGGACTTCATCAGTGAAACGCGAAATAAAGTCCGTCAAGGATTCAGCCGGCTTCATCCTCAAAGAGAAGAGAGTATCTGCACCTGCTTTCTTCTTTTTATTGATAATGAAACGATCAATAAAAGCTGACCTGAGCTCTGAGAAATTACTGATGGAACCAGGAGGCAAGTTCCGAAACCACTTCGACGCTGCCCCAGACAGGCTGTTGGGGAAAGCTTTGCAATACAAGTCATCATCTGGATTGCAAATAGCCATCGCATGTTTGAAATCAAACAAATGCTCTTCTGGATCCGTCCTTCCAGTGTACATGGGGAAGATCGGAGTCATAAACTTGAAAGAAGTATATGACTGATTGATGGCGTCTGTGAAAGGAGAGTTCTCAACGTTGTCCTTTGCTGACTGAGCAAAGTGGTCAGGAATCCCTGACTTCATGCTCTTAACACGAGCACCGATCAAAGCCTCCACCTCATTGGCAGTCACCCAAGTCTTTTGGGCGTCTGCACCTCCGGTACCCCCTCTCAAGTCTTCTCGCCCTGCCCCTTCTCGCAAATCCACACGATCTGAAGGAATACTATGCTCCGCCCGAACCTGAGGCTGCCTTACATCCCCTTCAGTAGGAAGAAGCACAAACCTGGTTTCACGGTTCTCCGGTGCAGAAGGAGAAGAAGAGAAGTCAAGTTGACGTCTCACGGAAGACCTCTGCAGTGGCACCTCATCCACCTCGAGCCTGCTATGCTCGAACGCCTCCAGCCTCTCCTGCATCAACTGCTGCTGCCTAGTGATCTGATCCAGAGCAGACTGCTGCCTTTGCAACATCGCCAAAATGCGATCAGAAACAGAAAGCTCAACAGGAGGAGGCACGATCTCTGGTTGCCCAGACGAAGGACTGACCCCAGGGATGTGCACGACAGAAGGTGCAAAAGGAGTGGCCTGAGGGGTTTGATCCTCACGCCCGAACACCAATGACTGATCAGCCATGATCACAAAGAGCAAAGGGGGGTTCGTTTACAGATTGTTCCCATAGACGGCGCCAATTTTGAAGGGGAAAAACACTGTCACGAACACGCGTCAGCTACAGCTCCACACACGCTCTGGTTTACCGGTAGAAGGTTGGAGTGGAGGGTGTGACACCCTGACCTGTACTCCGATGGTAAAGTAAGTAGATGTAGAAGATGATGAATAGTAAACTCTGAAAGTTATGCAAGATTCTGGGAAGCACTGAACAAGTATACTCTGAAGTACTGCCAAAAACGTGATTTCAAGCACTGAAAATCACGGGGTATTTATAGGGTAAGGTTGGTATGGCCATCGATGACCATGGATGGCCATAGATGTCCATACCACGTGTCCTGCACTCATTGCCAAATATGTCAGACATATCTGCCACCTGTTGCATCACACGTGAGAGCCTACTATGAGTTTAGTCGGTCGGGATCTGACAGTACGCAGAAGTGACCAGCATTAAATGCCAAGACAGTGCTTTCGGCACAAAACAGTGCTTTCGGTACACATGTCAGAATTATGGATCACCTCCTGATCACTTCCTCCTACGAGTCGGTCTCGTTATTGACTCGAGCTCGGTTACGGTGTAGATGTCTTAAAATACAACCAGGACATCGTTGTCGGTGAGACAACGGACTCGTTGTTCATGTAACGACAAAAACGTTGTCAAGAGTACAACGGTTACGTTGTGCTTCAGACAATGAGCACGTTGTCAAGCCACAACGGAAGCGTTGTTCTACAAGAAAACAAAGACGTCATAATGCGCACAACATGAACGTTGTGCATCAGACAACGTGTGATCTCTCTATTTTAAGCACGTGACCCCAACTCGTGTCCACGTATCAGTTTCGTGAACAAAACAGCAAAAACGAGCTCGTTCTCCAACGCTAAGTTGATTTTACGAATTTTATCCGTTACACAAACTATAGTTGGTGCAAATTGATAGCCCTAACTTTGTTTTTTGGTGCATCTTAACTGGCCTTTAACTAAAGTAAACATGCCTTGTTAAATCTAGGACATTTGATTCAACTTCCTCGTTGGGAGGGCTAAAGTCCAGATATTATTGTAAAATGTTACCATAGAAATGAAAATTAAGGCGTGGCACATGTAGTGGCTCCTGGGTATTACATAGGAGATTTTCTAGATGAAACAACCCAATTGTATCCATTGTACCATCTTTCTCAAAGAGAGTTTGGTGAACTATTGTCCTGAGAAAAAGGTTTATAGCTCAGATAATGGTGTGAATCCACGTATGTCGCTCTTTGATTGTCGGTAGAGTCATGAATTCTGCTCCGATCCCCTTGCATCTGGCATTACTTGCAAGATATCTCAGAAATAGTTTTCCTACATACCATCTAAAATACTCATTTTATCGACTTTCTTTTTTATCCCAGCTATTATCTCTCTTGAGGAAAGCTACCCCCAGTCTTAAAATTCGCATCCTGGTACTTCCACGTGTTGTAGCATTAACCAGTTGCTAGTTAAAGCAACAGTTTCCCTTTTCATTTTATTAATAGTCCCTGCCCATCTACCACACGTGGGAGTATTTGGCTGCAAATTTGGAAAAAATTCAAGATGTTGAGACTGTGGGTAGCATTCCTCATCTCTCTTTCTCATGTTTTGGCAGTACAATTGATGAGTTTCCATCATGAATTATCAAATAATTTGTTCATGGCTAAAGATTTCCAACTATTTCTTGTTCAGTATTGATATAATGTAGTATCTGTTATGCATCTATTGTTATTTTTTGGGGAACCATAATAAATAGGTACCATCAGATGTCAGAGGAGGCAATTGCAGAGGCTTGCCCAGTTTGTTGGGGAAATTGCAATTGCAAAGCATGTTTGCGCATAAATGGAACTCTTAAGGTAGGTTTTGGCAGTGCCTGGTGTTACATGCTTTATTGGTGTCACCTCTAGACCTTCTTACCTCATACATGATATTGGATGTCATCTTAATGAATCACTATAGGTGTCGATGGAATCAGAAATGAAGATAAATGATGATGAAAGTGTTCAGTAGAATAAGTATTTGGTATATGTACTTCTTCCATTTCTTAAACAATTTCGTCAAGAACAAACGATGGAAAAGGAGACAGAGGCTTTGATTCAAGGTATGCATATCTTTGGGATGATCATTGCTTTCGTTGACAAGAGTCTATGGTATCCATTTCAAATGATACTCATGTCCTGTAACCCATTAAATTAGGATCTCTATGCCGTACAAAAGATCACTGAGAAGAGCTAAAAATTAACTTGAACGGATAGAGGTGACTTACAACAGAATGATGCTCAGGGGTCAAATGACTGGGATTGCCCTACTATTGTAGGATGTCCGAAAGGCAATCCGAGAAGAATTAAAACTTTGACAGCTAGAGAAAATTTAGAGTCAGAAAGAAATTTTCAGGTACAGTGATAGTGATTGCCCAATCAAATGTAAGCTTCTGGGCTTACTAATCCAAGAGATAGCCTACCAACTAAGCAATACAAATAAATTGGTTCATGGGCAGTTCAGAAAGTGAGACAACAAAACCGTATTGTTTAAATTTTTTGGCTCACTAGATGTTCCATGTGGACAGGTTTATCATTATCAGAGATTAAGGTACAGCAGACTGTTTGTTCTATTGATGAATGTGTGTACTGGTAAACCTTTTCTCCGAATCTTTATTACCTTGTCATAATTCCTTAATTTTGTCGAGGACCTGATGTCATCACATGTTCTTTTGGGCAGCAACAACTGCAGAACTTCTATTTTTGACTTTCACAGAAGTTGTCCTAACTTCTTGTTGCCGGGAGCTTCGGGATGGCTACCTCCAGGGTGGTAGGGAGGAAGTAGTCATGGAATATTTGGACAGAGGGAAAGAATACTTACATGGTGGAGTCCCTCATCCTGTGCCTTCATGGTAGAATGAATCTTTGGACATACGCTTTAAGACGAGCTCTAAAGATCATGTCAGGCCAATATCTGGGTGGAAAAAATGGTAGCATCCCTTGCCCCCCAAGGAAAATGGGTGGTTGCGGTCATGGAATTCTGGAGTTGAAGTCTATGTTCCCTGAAAATTGGGTTGCAGAATTGGAAAAGAAAGCAGAAGAAATAGCCAAAACTCACATACATACAAATGTTCCTGGAAGTTCTAAGAAGTGGTGCCCCTGTTTCAACTTGGTTGGCGAGATTGACTTTGATAACAAGAAATTACGGAAAGCCGCTTCTCGAGAAGATTCCAATGACAACTATTTGTACTGTCCTACAGCTTTAGATATCCAACATGGAGATCTGGAGCACTTCCAGAGGCACTGGATCAAAGGCGAGCCAGTGATCGTCAGTAATGTGCTTGAATGTACTTCTGGCTTGAGCTGGGAACCGATGGTTATGTGGCATGCATTCCGTCAGATTACAAATTCTAAGCATTCCTCTCATATGGCTTGATATGAGGTTAGCTCTATAACTTTACTCCTTTTGGCTTGATATATGTTTGTGGGAATTGTTGGACTGTATGGAGCCTGGTCTTATTTCGAGGGTGTATGCCCACATTGAAAGATCACTTATGCTGAAAGTTGACTGCATAAAGTTAAATGTAGTGAAGTGATGTAGCTCTTCGATCTATCATTCGTTTTGATGGTCAGAAAAAAAGGGTGAATGGTCCAAAAAAAAAAAGATGGTATGTTCATCTTAATGGTGAACTTTTGGCTATGAGATCTTATATGTTGTACCATTCAATGGTGGCTTACCGTTGTAGCTGTTCTTGTGAGTTGTGGCCTACCCAATAGGTGCCATATATTTTTTTTTTGTTTTAAACACATTTGATTACTTGGACTCTTGGACATATAATTAGAAACACAGGAAGTTGGAGTACATCTTCCAATCCTACAATCCAAAAACAATTTCTTGAAAGAATTATGTGTTGTGTTCTCTTCTCCTTACCTTTCCATTGTTTAGGCTGCACTTATGTTAAGACATTTGTGATCGTCACATCTGACTTGAAATATATATTTTTCTTTTTTGTCTAAATTCATTTGATTACTTGGACAAGTCAGTAGAAAAGAAGATAGTTTGAAACTTAAAATTTTCCGTTAATCGTAAGTGAAATGACAGTCGCATGAAGAATTATTTATTGTGTTTTTCTCTGCTTCTTACCTTTCCTATGATTAGGCTGCACTTGTATCAAGCTGAGACAATATATGATATACCTCTGCATCATTCTGCTTGACCTAGAATACAATTTTTTTTCTTCTTTTGTCTGAAATGCATTTATTACTTGGACTTGTAAATAGTAACCCTGATGGTTTATAGCATAACTGCAGTAATAAAAATTGCTTGAAGGATATGCTTTGTGCTATCCTTTTTTCCTTACCTTTGATCGTGTGTCACTCTTTATCAAGCTGAAGCTTGAGACATGGGATGATATGCTTCTTTGATCATTGTGCCTGACTTAGAATACACTGTGCTTTGAACCTTTTTTTTTAATTTCTTAAATACATTTGATTACTTGGACATTTAAAGAGAAACTCCAATGATTTGGAACTTACAATACATATTCTAAGCCTGCCTTCAAATAACAATTGCTTGAAGAATTGTGCAGTGTATTTTAGTCTTCTTGCTTTCCGTCGATTAGGCTGCACTCTTACTGCGTTGATACATGCATGATATGCTTCTGTATCATTGACTCATTGTGCTTGCACTTCTTATGGCATCTGCCTCTTCATCCTAAACTAGTTGAAAAGGAGCAGTTTGGTCAACTGGTCTACTCAAATTTTGGGATGTCAAGGGCTGGGTCTAGTTAGGCACTTTTCTAATCAGGCCTCTAATATTTAGGCCCAAGCGGCCAAGCCTAGCCTATATTTACTTGGGCTAGCATCGGGCTGGGCTTGGGCCAGCCCATGTCTTCCCAATTATTCATTATACCTCATTTTTTGGTTGTTATAATAAAGTAATAAACCATTGCAAGACCATTATTTACACTTTTGCCATATTGGAAAAGGAGGAAATGTTTCCAACGAATTGTTCATCAGGCGACGCCTTAGGCTATCGCCTCAGATGCTCAAGGGGTTTGTTGCCTCAAGTCACCTGGTCGCCTTCACAACCATGCTTGTAATATGTTTTTCAGTTTAAGAAGGTATTTCGGTGTAATAAGGGCAAATATGTACTTCAATTATAAGGTATATTATATAATATACATTATATGTTATATATATAATATACATCAAAAAAAATATACATTATATGTTATATATATAATTATATATCCACATTACTATGGGCCTTGAAAATTTTGATCATGGCCCTAGCCCTAGGGCTTAAATTATGGGTTCTGGGCCGCCAGCCGGATTGACACTCCTACGTCAAGTCGTCAAGTATTAAAGACTTAGTATGACCCTAAAGGGCCTAAACTAATGATCTGAGTGTGGGGCCTACCCCACAGCTGGTGAAGCGTAGCAAGACTAATGTTTGTGTCCTATTTTTTTCGTAGACCCAATTCTTTTTTTGATTTAGACCTACGGAGGATAATGCTTATCTACTTAGAAAATTTTCTTGCTTTCTGACTATTTTTGAAGGTTTTAAAAATTTTGGTGAAAAATGCAAAAGTTTTGCTGAAACTTTGCAGGTTACTGAAATATCTCAAAGAACTATCTTTCTCAAATTTGTGCCTTTTGTTTTGTCAATCTATTGCCATTTTCACCTTTTTATCGCAGCATTTCATAAATATTGCTAAGTGTCACTTAAAATCACAATTTTCCACATAAATATACAATATTTCGATAAGCATATAGATTTATCGATCAAAAGCTAGGAATTTGCAGAATTATGCTCATCTTTGATTATGTTTGATGAATTTATTTTTTCAAAATTTTTATCACATCTTTTAAGCTAAATCAACCCAATGGAGCTCACATTAAGGGGTAGTGCCACATGGGCCCAGGGAGAGCTGAAGCCTCCCTCAACTTTGAGAATTGTTTTGGGTAATATCAATAGGGCTGACGTAGCTTTGGGAGCAGGGGTAGAGCCGGGGGATGGGGGGCTCTAGCCTCCCCTGAACTTATGAAAAAAAAAGGAAAATGTTTAGCCGAATGGTTGTCCTCATTGGTCCACGGCCCCTTTTAGTGGAATTCCTTAGGGATAGGTTTTAGGGATTGAAAGAGGAAGAAGAAGAAGAAAATGAGAAAAAGAGTAGAGAACTTGACTTTCTCTCTCTATCATATTCTATTAATAAGGGTTACAAGTAGGGTTTCACCTAATTACAAGAATACCCCTAAATACAAGAAAACTTAATATTTACACTCCTCTTCAAGCTGGTATGTAGATATTACAAATGTCGAGCTTGCCAATAATCTTAGTAAACTGAGTATTACCAAGACCTTTAGTCAAAATATCAGCTAGTTGGTCATCAATCTTCACAAATGGAGTGCAGATGAGACCTGTCTTCAACTGTTCCTTGATGAAGTGTCTATCCACCTCAATGTGTTTGGTTCTATCGTGTTGAACCGGATTGTAAGCAATACTGATTGTCGCCTTGTTGTCACAATACAACTTCATAGGACCTTGAATGGGAAGCTTCAGGTCCGGTCAAGAGAATGCGAAGCTATAAAATCTCACATAATCCATGAGCCATCGACTGGAATTCTGCCTCTGCACTAGATCTGGCTACTACAGATTGTTTCTTACTTCTCCATGTGACTAGATTACCTCCAACAAATGTACAGTAACCAGAAGTGGAACGCCTATCTGAAACAGATCCAGCCCAATCTGCGTTAGTGAAAACCTCAATCTGGAGATTATCGGAACGGGCATACAACAGTCCTTGTCCTGAAGCAAACTTGAGAAACCTCAGAATCCTGTACACCGCTTCCAAGTGGGTTGAGGTAGGAGCATGCATGAACTGGCTCACCACACTGATGGCATAAACAATATCAGGACGAGTAAGTGAGAGATATATCAATCTCCCTACAAGTCTGATATTTCCCGACATCAATAATCTTCTCATTAGTGGCTTCACCAAGCTTATGGTTTGGGTCAATGGAAGTGTCACAGAGCTTATAGCCCATCATACCAGTCTCATGTAGGAGGTCAAGGACATATTTGCATTGCGATATAAAGATACCTTCTATGGACCTGGCAACCTCAATGCCCAAGAAATATCTCAACTGACCTAGATCCTTGATTTCAAATTCCTTGGCAAGTAAACCCTTCAACTTCTGCATTTCCCCTGATCATCTTCAGTTAGCACAATGCCATCTACATAAACAATGAGAGTAATCACCTTCTTGCTGTTGTGTTTGATAAACAAAGTATGGTCAGCTTGGCTTTGTTTGTAGCCATATCAAATCATGGCTAGGCAAAACCTTTCGAATCAAGCCCTAGGGGATTGCTTAAGCCTATACAAGACCTTCTTCAGTCTACACACCTTCCTTTCAGCTACAGGACACTTGAGCCCAGGAGGAGGTTTCATGTACACTTCTTCTTCCAAGTCACCATGGAGAAATGCATTCTTCACATTGAATTGCATAAGAGGTCAATCCAGGTTAGATGCAATAGATAAGAGAACTTTTATTGAGTTCATCTTTAATACAGGAGCAAACGTCTTCTGATAGTCTATGCCATGTGTCTGTGTATACCCTCTTGCAACAAGTCTGGCTTTGTATCTTTCCACTGACCCATCAGTCTTATGCTTCACAGTGAACACCCATTTGCATCCCACTGGAACTTTGCCTCTTAGTAAATCAACCTTCTCCCATGTCTTATTTTTTTCCAGAGTATGCATCTCTACTTCCATTGCTTCTTTCCATTCTGACTTAGAAAGAGCATTTGCAACACTGCAAGGAATAGACACAGAAGACAAAGTCATGGTAAAGGTACGATACGAGGCAGATAGAGAATCATACGACACAAAGTTAGAAATAGGGTGTTGTGTGTAAGAGCAAACACCTTTCCTATGAGCAATAGGAAGGTTAGAATCAACAAGAGAGGTATGGATATTACCTGGATCTGAGGAGGATTCATGGCAAGGCAACTATCTTCCACCATCTATGTTTACATAATTTTTTTCATGACCAGTCACCGGAAAATCCCCTGGATCAATAGAAATAGGTAAAGGAGAAGGATACATATCTTCAACACCAATGGTCTCCCCCTAAAGAGAAGTCTCATTCACATAATAAAAGGGGGTGAATTGAAAAAAAAATGACATCCATGGAAACAAAGCACCGGTCAAAAGGGGGATGGAAACACTTATACCCTTTCTGGTTCGGAGTATACCCTAAAAATAAACACTTGAGAGCCTTAGGATCCAATTTGGTACACGCCGATCTGTCAATATGCACAAAACACGAACACCCAAAGATTTTGGATGGAAGAGGAAGCAAGGAGGGAGATGGAGACAGAACATCAATAAGACTTTTGAAACCCAAAATTCTAGTGGGCATGCGATTCATAAGATAGGAAGCAGTCTGAAGGGCATCGGACCAAAAACGTTTAGGAACGTTCATGCCAAACAAAAGAGCACGAGTGATTTCCAACAGGTGACAATTCTTCCTCTTAGCAACACTATTTTGCTGGGGAGTACCAACACAAGTAGTCTGGTGGATAATCCCGTGATCTCGAAAGTAGGATACGAGAGTAGTAGACAGATATTCTTCACCATTATCAGAACGAAGGATCTTTAACTTAGCATCAAACTGAGTTTCAAGCATTTTATGAAAAGATTGAAAAACAGAGCAAACATCACTCTTCTGTTTCAACAAGTAAAGCCCACGTTATTCTAGAGAAATCATTAACAAATGTAACAAAGTAACGAAACCCACGAGATGAAGTAATAGGAGCAGGACCCCACACATCAGAATAAACAATGGAAAAAAGTGAAGTACTTCTATTACCATGAGCAGGATACGAAGATCGACATTTTTTGGCAAATTCACAAGTTTCACATTGAAGTTCAAACATAGAAACAGAAACAAAATATTGGGGAAACAATTTCTTTAACATAAAAAAGGATGGGTGGCCTAAACGGCTATGCCACTGCAACTGATATTCGCTTAAAAGTGTTTGTTTTTCACGATTATCCTTTGAGAATTATTGAATTCTTCTACGTAAAACTTTTATTTTTACAAACTTTTCTACGTAAGAATTTTATCAATTGCATAGAACACACTTTTCTAGTTAAAATGGTGTATTTGCATAGTTTAAACACATTTATGAAAGTCTAGATACTGAGTCATTTCGATGAACCCTCATTACATGTTTTAACTATCTCAGGAACCCTAACTGGACGATTTTCAAGAACCGGAGGCCGTAGTTAAGCATCAAAGCCCATTACCAAAGACTAAAGAGCCAACAGGCTATACCAAGTAGATGCAGGCCAAGTGTGGGCTAAGCCAAGAGATCACAATTACATAATGAGGCCTAGGGAGCTGAAGAGTCGATTTCCAAGAAAGATGACTTGAGTAATAAAGATCACTATACACAAAGGAGAAAAGCTTGCTTAGTTGGTGAAATCTATGGGAGTCTGTGTTAGAGACCAGGGTTCAAAATCCTCTGCCATCATTTTCTCTTCTTTTTCTCTTTTATTTCTCAAAACCCTAATCTCTCTCTCCTAATCCTATTCGTCTAACCTTAATCATCTTAGTCATCCATCCTTACTTTTCAAAACCCTAGTTAGTTCAAAAACCCTAATTCCATCTCTTTTTCCTAAACCTAGCCACCACCTTCTAGTAAATCTTAGCCACCCATATCACCAAACTCTAATCCTAGCCACCCATCTCATTTTCTTTCAAAACCCTAATCCCCTTCCATTTCTTACTTTCTTTCCTAATTTCTCTCTCATCCTAACAACTCACTTTTCAAAAGTGAAACCCTAATTTCTCTTTTTCTCTACGAAATCCTAGCCGTCCATCTCATCACACCCTCTTTCTCTCCAAACCCTAACTATGATCCTATATAACCTACACCATCTCTTCCTCTAAAAAATGGTTCCTTCCCCCCTAACTTCTCTTCTCATCTCTCTCTCATTTCTCAACCCATTTTCTCTCTCTCTCTCACTCTCTCTCACCCCACTCTCTATCATCTAACCTCTTCTCTCTCACCTACGGATCTTTGGTTCTCTCTCTATCTCTCGGTATATCTCCATCTTTGGTGACTCTTGCAAAGGAAGGAGAAAAAGAAAGAAAGTGAAGAAGAAAGCTCTCCATCTCACCATTTTTACAGCTTTACTTTCGAATGTTCTTGCAATTTCTTTGTCTTCAAGTGTTGAAAGTACTTTTTAATTTAATGAATCATTCTAAATAAATGTTAGTTTTTTTTTTCTCTTTTTTAATTATGTTTTATGCTTGTTTTATGGATAGTGGTAGACCTTAATAATTTCTCAAACAAAAGTATTTTTAAAAAATCTCATTATTCCATCATTCTCACCACTCCACCATTTTAATCTTTTTTTTATTTTTTTATTTTTATTTTCTTTATTGCACTAACTAACTAACCCCGAGAGAGGATTCGACATCCGACACAAGCCCTATACCATTCTCATATGCATGCAGGATTCGGATTAAATTAAAGTATTGAAATAGGGTGATTCGTTTCAACGACCGAAAAACCGTGTTTCAGCAACAACTGTAAAATGTCGCAGTCACGGCTACTACTACTGCTAGGCCCATCACGAACTTGTTGAACAAGAGAAGCCACTGATGAGGAACTATCCAACAAGTACAATCCCCCCTCCTTATAGCCTCTACCAATCGTCCGCCTCGTCTCCAAGTCCTGAAAGACACAGTGAGAGGGAAAAAAGATGACACTACAATTCAAGGACTTGGTTAGGTGACTCATAGACTAAAGGTTTAAAGCAACATTAGGAACATAAAGAACAAATGATAAAGGCATAGATGGGGTAGCAGAGATGTTACCCTTACCAGCAATAGAAGAGTAAGACCCATCAACAATTCTAACTTTGTCCCTACCAGAGCAAATATGATAAGAGGCAATCAAAGATGACATACCAGTTATGTGATCCGAGACCCTTGAATCATTAATCTAGGGGCGAGTGGATGTGGAGACAGATGCATTGAAAGTCGAAGCTAATGTACCTGAGTGAGCAAACAAGGATGTGGAAGATGTACCATGTTGCTCTAACTGGCCCATAAAACGCCAGAATGGCTCTATCTCAGCACGAGAAAGGTTAAGGGTGTTAGAAGATGACGATACACCCGATGTAAGAACGGGAGCTAGCTTAGAGGCAACTGAGTGAGTGCTAGAGCCTCCACCACGACCACTGCAGCCACGTCCCAACAAGTCTCACGGGTGTGTTGAGTGCGACCACAGTGATCACACTTCAGCCGGTCTCTCTCATCACCGGCGTTTCCTGATCTACCAGCTTCCCTGCTTCCATAAAAGCTATCACGGCCACTGCGTTGTGACTATGAAGAAAGAGCAGACCACTCTAGAGAAGAAGGTTGCATGTTATTCCTGCGACCCTCCTCCATGTGGAGAATCGAATATGCCTCATTGATGGACAGAAGGAGGTCCTTCCCCAAAATCTGAACACGGATTTACTCATACTCGGGATTAAGGCCAGCCAACAACTCATAGACCCTGTGTTCATCAACATACTTCTTATACCCTACGACATCTTCAGTGCACTGTGTCGTATACACATGAAACATGTCAAATTCTTCCCACAGACGGCGAAGAGTAGAGTAGTAACTGGCCAGAGAAGTATCCCCCTATCTCAGTTGCCCTATACATTGGCACAACTCATAAGCTCTAGCATGTGTGCCCCCCTCAGAGTAAGTCTGCTTCACAACCTCCCATATCTCCTGGGCTGTGGAGAAAATGATATATCCATTGCTAAGATCCAAAATAATGGAGTGGAGAAGCTATGACATGACTGTGGCGTTCTCAACTTGCCATTTCTTGAAAGTAGGATCAGTAGCTGGAGGCATCTTACTCTTGCCAATTTGGTATTTCGTCTTACCCTTTCCTGTTATGAATAACATGGCCGACTGAGACCATGCAAGATAATTGTTGTCATTCAACTTTACAGTAATGATTTGAAGGCTAAGGGAGTCACCATGTCCCAAATGTAAGTAACTAACATCAGAAGGTGGAGCCCATGAAGATTGACTATGGTTTAAAATATCGATACGTATCGACCGATATGGGCTGATACGTATCTTATTTTGAGCTACTCGATACACTGGTATGATGGAAAAAAAAACTCCACTATATCAGGCCCGATACACTCGATACGGAGATTTTTCAGTTATTTTTTTTTATTCTTCTATTTACACTAGGATCCACAATAGATACATGCAACTTATTTACATAATATATTATTAAGTGAATGATTTTACTTTCATTTACTTTAGATATAAATATGTAAATAAGGTTATCCCCCTGGTTATGATGCCCCAGCCCAGCCCTACTTATCAGGATCCACTGGATATGGTGCCCCAGCCCAACCCTACTTATTAGGAGCCACTGGTTATGATGCTCAGTTCCAGTCTTCGACTGACAGTTATGGATAGATCACAACTCAGTAGCAGGCATATGTACAAATGTACCTGAAAATTTATCGCACGATGATGACTTGGATACAGTGGTGTCATCATATTTGGACCACTTATAATGTATCACTCTACTCAATTCCTGATCCCACAATGATAGAGTATAAGCCAACACGAAGCTCAATGTGGTTTTGAGCTTCTATCATGTATGTAAATTGATTTATGAATGCAAGTGAGCTTCTATCACTTGGTTAAGTAACTATGGTTTGTATTTTCATACACATTTATCAATGCGCACGCCTTTTTTAACTTATAAATTTGTTAACTTTCATATGTATGATTATAAATGTAGTTGGAGGCCTTCATTTAATTTGTTTTTAGTTTATATTTGTATTAAAAGAGGTTTTATACAAGATATCCAAGTTTTTCCTTGCGTATCCAAGCTTTTTTTTAGTGTATCCTGAGTTTTTTTCGCCGTATCCAACTGATACGATACTGATACGCCGATACGTATCCTATTTTGGACTTACCGATACGTCGACCGATACCGATATTTTAAACCATGAGATTGACTAACCTCGGAATCGTCCATCTTTTATCACTTAAGGACTGATTTACACAAATCTAGCCCCTGAACACACTTCTAGCAAGTACCACAGGGTTCTACAACCCAAAAACACAAACACCAATGGTCCAACGACCCAAAAATAGCTCCAAAGTAAACGAACACTGCCTCAAACACCTTGAGGGCACCCAAACTTTATCATATAGCATTCATAATCCATTAAACATCATCCGTAAAGGTTAGAATATAAAAAAGGAGAGAAAAAACACACGAAAAATGATCTGTCGGAAAAAGTATAGGAGAAAAATGCTCGCCGGAGCTCTGGCGAGATTCTGATCGCCGGGAAAAAGGTACCACAAGGTTCGGAATTTTGAGGGGGATCTTTCCCTACCAATATCTCCAAGCTTCATCCTCCCTACAAGGAGTTTATGCGACTGGTATGGAATGGTAATTTTTGGAATTGTTTTCACAAAATTCTTAAAAACTCACTTAAAATCTCTAATAAATCTCGAAAGAATCACCATAATTCTTCTAAATAGTAGATCTACTAGATCTAAAGAAAAAAAATCCACAAAAAAATTACCTAGATGATGTCAGCAGCCTCCGACAGGTTTGTTCTTCTTCTTTCTCTTCCTTTGTTCTTTAAAATGCTTTGATACCAAGTGGAATTCCTTAGGGATAGGTTTTAGGGATTGAAGGAGGAAGAAGAATAAGAAAAGGAGAAAAAGAGTAGAGAACTTGACTTTCTCTCTCTATCATATTCTATTCATAAGGGTTACAAGTAGGGTTTCCCCTGATTACAAGAATACCCCTAAATACAAGAAAGCTTAATATTCTACACTTTTTAACACCAAGTAAGTGTGGTTAAGATTCACTCACCCCTAAGGTTCATCCATTTAAACTTAGTTTTACAAAAAAAATGAGCTTTAAGTTGGTTAAGATTAACCGTAGTTAATGTGGGACAAATTGAGAAGGTAAATAAACTTATGGTTAATAAAGTTATGTAACTTGCCAAACTGCCCTCACAAATGAACTAGAGGATGATGGCTTTCACGATTTTGTGAGGGGAGTTTGGCAATCCACGGGTGTTTGGGGGACTGCTAGTACTTGTTTTGGTCTTAAACTTAGGGTCCTTAAATCCAAGTTGAAGGAATGGAAAAAGGCAGTTTTCGGGAATGTCCAAGATACATTAACATCCCTTCTCAAGGAAATTGGTGACTTGGATATTCTTGAGGAGTCGATAGTTCTGTCATTGAATGATTTTCAAAAGGAGGAAAAGAAACTGGAGTATTTGCGGGCCTTGAGGCTGAGAAGGGAGACTGAAATACAAAATTATTCCAAAGAATGGCCAATTCGCATAGGAAGAGAAATTTTATCTCGAAACTACGGATGGATGGAACATGGAAGGAGGGGCCTCGAAAGATTGATGAGAGTGTTGTCTCATATTATAAGACCTGTACCGAGAAAAGGAATCATGGCAGCCAAAAGTGGACGGTCTCCCTTTTGCGACTCTATCACTAGAACAATGAGAGAATTTAGATGCTCCTTTTGAGATGAAAGAGGTAGAGCGGGTGATGAGGGGGATGGTTGGAGACAAGGCTTCTGAGCCAGATGGATTCACCTTTGAATTCTACAAAACATCTTGGGACATTGTGGGAAGAGATTTCCTAGAGGTCATGCAGTAGCTGTTCTCGTTTGGCACTTTTGATAGGGTGCTTGATAACATTTTCATAGTCCTAATCCGAAAAAAAATGATGCTTCTGAATTAAAAGATTTTAGGTCCATCTGCTTGGTAGTGTGTATAAAATCATCTCAAAAGTTTTGGCAATCAAGCTCAAATAGGTGAAGGGATTTATCATATCCCTGGAATAAGGCGCATTTGTAGAAGGGAGGCAAATTCTGGATGACATTCTCATTGCCAATGAATGTATTGAGGATCGCCTCCGATCAAAGGAGTCGAGTCTATTGGGTAAAGTTGATCTAGAGAAGGCCTATGACCACGTGAATTGGTTATTTTTGGACTACATAATGGGTTGAATGAGATACGGGGACAGGTAGAGGCAATGGATGAGGCTGTGTATTTCCTCGGTGTCATTTTCCATCCTTTTAAATGGTAGCCCCGTGGGCTATTTCTGGAGTTCTAGGGGTTTGAGACTAGGAGATCCACTCTCTCCATTCCTTTTTAATATTGTGTCAAAAACCTTGAGTAGGATGTTATCAAGAGCAAATGGTCCGTTGTTTGATGGTTTTTTGATAGGCAGGGACCACTTCCCCATCTCTCACCTCCAGTTCGTAGATGATACCTAGATATTCTGTGGAGTCTCGTATCAAAATCTGATTCATCTTATATGTTTACTACGTTGCTTCGAAGTTGTAGCCGGATTGAGGGTGAACCTGGCCAAATCAAAAATTATGCGAGTGGAGGAGGTGTTAGATATGGAAGGTTTATCAATTTGCCTTGGGTGTCGGGTTGGTACTCTACCATCTATGTGCCTTGGTATGCCCATTGGGGTTGGATTTAAATCCACATTGGTTTGGGTGCCAATCTAGGAACGTTTTGCCACTAGATTGTTAGGGTGGAAATCCTCATTCCTCTCGAAAGAAAGAAAGTTGACCCTTATTAAACATGCCCTTAGAAATCTACCGTCGTATTTTATGTCTCTATTCACCATTTTGCAATCAGTGGTTGTTTCCCTTGAGAAGCTTCAGAGAGATTTTCTATGGCATGGGCAGGACGATAACTTTAGATATCATTTAGTACTCTGGGATCAAATTTTTCATCCCAAAAGGTCTGGGGGCCTCAACTTATGCCCCCTGTCACAAATGAACAAAGCTCTTCTAAGAAAGTGGGTTTGGAGGTTAGGGAGGAGAGAGAGAGCCTGTGGCGATCGGTCATTATAACAAAGTATGGTGCGATATCTTGTTGGGTTCCTTAAGGCAGTAGACGGTCTCATGGGTAGGCCTGTGGAAGGGAATTATGAGGGTGGGACACCTAGTTGTGCCAAATTTTAGATTCAAGGTGGGAAGAGGGTCTGAGGTGAGATTCTGGAGACATTTGGTGGGGTTATCAGCCTTTATAGGACTCCTTTCCAAATACTTTTCTCCTCGCTCTAGAACAAGATGCTTTGGTGGGGAGTGCTTTGAGATGAGGGCGGGGAGGGTCGTGTGGTGACCAAAGCTACGAAGGGATCTAAATGATTGTGAAATTGAGGAGTTGAGTCTCTTATTGTCCTGTCTTGGTTTTGCTCCTGTGTGTCCTGATGATCGAGGATTGTAGACTATGGTTCGGAAGCAGCAATGGTCGATTTTCAGTCAGATCACTACTACTCTCAGTTGAGTTACCATTTGTTGCACCATTTCCCCATCAGCAAGTGTGGAATCCAAGCATTCCATCCAAGGTCTCCTTCCTCTGGAATCCATCTTTGAACAAAATTCTTACATGTGATCACTTAAAACATAGATGGTGGAGTTTAGTAAATCGATGTTTCCTATGCCTCCAAGTGGAAGAGACGGTGGACTATTTGTTGTTGCATTGTCCAGTTGTGGGTGTCATCTAGGGGTACTTTCTATCTTGGTTAGGGATGGATTGAGTCTTCCTTTTTCATTTCAAAACTTCTTATCCTGCTGGTTTCTAGCTAGTGCGGACGATGATATGAGAGCAATCTAGTTGATGCTCCCTAGAGCCATCTCATGTGTCATTTGGAAGGAGAGAAGAGGAGTCTTTGAAAACTCCCAGTCCTCTATTTCACATATTTAGGCTCGTCTCTGCCTAATTCCTTTGGATTGGATCTCCACCCGGAATGGTGGAGTCCTCTATTTCACATATTTAGGCTCGTCTCTGCCTAATTCCTTTGGATTGGATCTCCACCCGGAATGGTGGAGTGAATTTGGACTCCGTGTTGGGTTGACACAGACCATATTTTAGGATATCACATGCTACCATGCTGTCTTTTTTTATAGTTTACGTTGTTGTAAACTCTACTTTTTACTTCTTGTATCCGCTCATCTTGATTAATATATCTTTTTGAATACCGATCAAAAAAAAATTAGCCATAATTTTTTATTTTTCAAATAAATTTATAAAATAGTATATTGATTGGAAAATAAAAAATGTACGTATAGTTATTATTATTACATTCATTTTAATTATGTATTAGGCTTAATTATTAAATACAAAATAATTTTGGTTTTGAAAAAACAATAACTAGAAAAAAAAATGCATATTAGCTTGTATTCTTAGGAATATTAGCATGTCATTGAGGGGTGGGCCATTAGTAGGAGCAGACGATTGCCAAGAAATTTGGATTGATGGATATGGGCTGACTGAGAGGATCTAGTTTTTCATTCTCACAAGTATACATGATGACAACTTCGAGTTTCAGCACAATTCCATGTGGATCTTATGTAGCTCTTGTTGCAAAATGGAGTCATGTACTTTTTTTTTTATCTCCGTTTAAATTTGTATATCTACTTATGAGTATTTGATGTTTTGTATTTATATCACTAGTGGGCGGCACGTGAGAGAGGGGGGAAGGGAAGAGAGATTAGGAAGAGAGACCCTAGTGAGGGTATTTTGGGAAAAAAATAAGGATAATTTTGGGTATAAAAACTTGAGGGACATATTGGATAAAAAATTTGTGAGGGCCACGTTGGTTATTGAAATATGACGTTGAGACATTTTGAGAACCAAAAACCTTTAGGAGCATTTTGGGTATAGCAAAGAAAGGGGCGAATGGGGCCATGGTGAAACGTTCTTATTTTAGAGCATTTTGACAAGAGAGCGAGGAGTCCTGTTATGCCACTGAGGTTGCCATGTGTCCCTTTTAACACCTTAACTGTGGTTAAGATTCACCCACCCCTAAAGTTCACCCTCTTATACTTGGTTTTTAGAAAAAAAAAATTAAAAAAATTTACCCTGATTTATTCGTTTTAATCAAGGTTTAAAAAATTAATATTTTTTTCTAAAAACCAAAGATAAGTGGGTGAACCCTACGGGTGGGTGAATCTTAATCATAGTTAAGGGGAGTCAATTGTCAAAAGAGACATGTGGCAATCTCAAGGGCGTGTGAATCTTAATCATAGTTAAGGGGAGTCAATTGTCAAAAGAGACATGTGGCAATCTCAAGGGCGTAAACAGACTCCAACTGTGATTAAGATTCACCCACCCCTAGGGTTCACCCACCTATATCTGTAAAATGACATTTAGAAACTTTCTACTTCAACTTGTCAGAGCACTGAAGTTATGAGATTATTTGTTGTTAAATCATGTAAAGCAAACATCTTGTGTTATGTGATGCCATTAGTTCTTATGGACCTTTTTTTTTCTTTAGTTCTTATGGACCTGCTGACAGCCAGAAACTGAATAAGTTGATACAACTGCATGGTTTATTTGATAAAAATAGAAGGTCTTACCATTTAAAACACTTGTGTAAAAAAGACTCATATAAGTATTTGTTTTATAGGTATTGACATGAGAGTGAACATTATATAAATGATAGATAAATTATGGCTGAAAATATCAAAGATTCCCTATTATATCTCACAGTGTCGTGCAGGATCCTTCTAGACTGTAGAATTGAGGGGTGTGTTTATATGCTTGCTACTTTTCATTTGACATTCCTAATTTTTCCGATTGATGGATGATATTGGACATTGAAATTAGAGCTTATGATAACATGCAGGTTGAGATTAATATTCACCAATTTTTCAAAGGGTATTCAGAGGGTCGAACACACAGCAATTTGTGACCTCAAATGCTGAAACCGAAAGATTGGCCTCCATTAAATTTCTTTGAAGAGCGCTTACCACGTCATGGGGCCGAGTTTGTCTGTGCCTTACCATTTAAGGAATACACTCATCCCTTCTCTGGACATCTTAATCTTGCTGTAAAGTTGCCATATGATTCCCTGAAGCCGGACTTGGGGCCAAAGACATATTGCTTATGGAATTGCTGAGGAATTGGGCCGTGGAGACTCTGTAACCAAACTTCATTGTGACATGTCTGATTCGGTATGCTTAGCTCTTTGAATTTCTGACAGATTACTTATCTATCACTAGCTGAAAACTTGTGTTAAGATGGGATGACAGGAAGAGACTATCTTCCTTGCCTCTTGCACAGAGTGCCCCAATGTAGGGCGTAGGAGCTACATTGGATGGATCCACCATCGGGATCTCTTGAGATAGAAATTAACCCACTTTCATGATCTTTGATAATCTGATCCATTCTGTTAGATGATCAGAAAGGAATATAGTGAATGGTGTGGAAAAAGTCTGTTGATTAAATATTTTGGATAACCCGATCATCCATCAGGTCTACATTTGGCGTAAGGATCCTTGTGGTGGGACCTGCATAATAGTGGGTCCAACACTCTTATTCCTTTTGCATGTGCGTCAAGGACTGTTTTGTAGCTTTCCTCCTTCCATGGTCGATGCATTCTTCTTTACACTATTTGTTCCGCCGGTCTACTAGTTAGTGAATCTATGTGTGTAAATATTTTCTCTTGTTAACATAGTTTCTCTTTGTTTTGGCTACTTAGGTGAATATTTTGACACATACTGGAGAAGTTATCCTTAGTCCTCAGCAGCTTGCTGACATAGAAAAATTCAAGGAGTGCCATATCGCCCAAGACCAAAGAGAATTTTTTGGTACTGTTCAGACGGAGTACCAAATGGTTGTGGAGCAGCATTTGTCACCATCCGGTGGGAAGTCCATGCCAGAGCAATATGGTATGGAGTCACTTGTTACTCAAACTAGTGAAGCACATGATGTTGTAATCAATGAACTGGATGCAGAAAATGTGGTTTCTGGTCTACCATTGGAAGAGAAAATTGACCATGATGTGGCAGATGAAACTATGTGGAAAAGAGGAGCTCAAGGTAAAAAGAGGAAGGCGGAGAAATTGCGAACAAGTTTGGGCCGCAAGTCAAGGAAAGCCACAACTGAGATTGCTATTACAGAATTTCAGATTGAGGAGGAAACTAGAAATAGTGAAAAACACAACAGGGGTATGAAAGGAGAAGAGGGTAATACTGGTTTGTTTAATACCAAACCTTTGACTAATGAAGCACTTTTAACTCACCATCCAAGGGGCGAATTTTCTGGTTTTCCCCTGGAAGTGGTAATTAAGGATAATGTGAATATGGGAACTAGTGGGTCTGTATATACGCCCGAAACTTGCAAAAATAGTGAAGATACAGAGATGGTTCAAGACAGAATTATGTCCAGTGGTGGAATTCCTGCAATTACGAGAAACAAAATGGAGGAGTCCGAATCAGCAGATGGGGGGGCTCTTTGGGACATTTTCCGGAGACAAGATGTGCCTAAACTACAAGAATATCTTGGAAAGCACTCCAGGGAATTTAGGCACATCTATTGTTCTCCCGTGGAGCAGGTGATAACTGATCAAATATATCTGTATATAAACCTCTTGTTTGAATTATAGATAGTAATCATTAATGCCCGTGAAATCTTTGGTTCTAGTTTTATAGATGGTAATTGATGTCTATGAATAAGATGTTTCTTTCTGATCTTTGGAGACGTCTATGGTCGGAAGTCAATTTCCTCAGTGATCTTAATGGTTCGTCGATCAACCACATGATCAACTGTCAAAAGGAAATTGGCAAACAGTCTTGAAATAAGAGATCTGTGAGATTAGATGCATAGATTGCTGCCAGTTCCATGTGTCATAATATCCATTTAAGTATGGTATGTAGGTCAATTGTATACTGTGTATAACACTTATCTTAGATTTTCCCCGGTCATGCATACACATGGCTAATTATCACAGTTTATCATGTAAATATATTGTAACTTTTCTTTCAATTATTCAGGTTGTTCACCCCATTCATGACCATACTTTCTACTTGACTTTGGAGCATAAAAAGAAGCTCAAGGAGGAATTTGGTTAGTATGAAATCACTGTAGCTTAGTTGGTTTTGATGTGGTTATCCTTCTTCATATTTTTCCCTGTTTTTTCAAATAATAAAAATGAAAAGAGAAGTGCTAAGCCCAGTCGCAGTTACTTCCACAGACGCAAGATTAGGTTGAACATGTGGGATGTTTGATATTTTAAGGGATTAAAAAAGTCAAAAGTCAGGAGATGTTTGCCAAATGTAGCTGCCACCTTGTGTTTATGGAAGAATGAGACGGGCTAGCAAAATTCAAATGAAAAATCAGTGATGCAGTTTTCCTTCTTGCACATGGTTTATATTTGGATCGTATGTGTAGGAATTGAACCATGGACATTTGTGCAAAAACTTGGGGACACGGTCATTATTCCTGCTGGGTGTCCTCATCAAGTTAGAAATCTCAAGGTAAGTAAATCTCTGCGGTTTCCTTTTAGCTCTAGTCCATTAGAACTTGGTTATGCTTGTGGAAGTTCAAGGTTTTAATTTTTAAACTTTGTTCCCCACGAAGTGGAAACGTTTGGAGGAAGTGAAAGGGAACATCAAAATTACAGAAACTACAAAAACATGGTGGAAAGTGGAACTAGGTTATGCTTGTGGAAGTTCAAGGTTTTAATTTTAAACTTCGTTCCCCACGAAGTGGAAACGTTTGAAGGAAGTGAAAGGGAACATCAAAATTACAGAAACTACAAAAACATGTTGGAAAGTGGAAATGGTGGAAATATAGGATTGAGTTTTACAAAATGATAAAACAAGCATCAGTACGTGGTCATAACTTAGTTATATCAAAAAAATAGCTGTTTAGGATGGGCAAAGATATGAATAACAAGTGGTATAATCTGTTTGCATGTCCAAAGCTCAATAAATCGAACTTGCCAATAATTAATGATCGATACACCAGGTCTTGAAGGAATGCATTTACTAAAAAGAAAAACAATACATAATGTATAGATTTGCACGGCTGGCTGACCAGTCTGAGTCTTGCTCGAGTCAATGGTGGGTTAGGCTAGTGCTTTAATGGGTTGGGCTCAAATTTTAGCTCAAAGTTGAGTTTTCTAGTTCGAGGGCCCAGCCCCAATTCATGAAATACTTCTTTGTTAAAATAGAAAATAAAATGAAGACATCATGCACATTTAATGGACATCATGGGCATTTAGAAAAAAAATAAAAAAGTATTAACCTTATGTTGATTTTGGTTAACAACAGTTAAAGGGGGGCTATACAAGCCGCAACATGTCCCTTGTAAGTTGTAACACACTAACTGTAGTTAAGATTCACTCACTCCTAGGGTTTATCCATCTAACCTTGGTTTTTAGAATAATAAATAAAAAATACATTAACCTTATGTTTATTATGCTTAATCATAGTTAAAAGGGGTCTACAAGCCACCACGTGTCCCTTTTAACACCCACTAACTGTGGTTGAGATTCACTCACTCTTAGGTATCATCCATCTAACTTTGGTTTTTAGAAAAAAAAAAATTGGTTTTTAGAAAAAGAAAATAAAAAAAATATTAACCTTAGGTTGATTATGTTTAAGCATAGTTAAAGGGGCTCTACAATACACCACATGTCCCGTTTAACACCCATTAATTGTGGTTAAGATTCAATCACCCCTAGGGTTTATCCATCTAACCTTGAATTTTAGAAAAAAAATAAAAAGAATATTAACCTTAAGTTGATTGCTTAACCACAGTTAAAGGGAATTCTACAAGCCTCCATGTGTCCCTTTTATACTCACTAACTACAGTTAAGATTTACTCACCCGTGGAGTTCATCCATCTAACCTTGGTTTTTAGAAAAAAATAAAAATTTCAAGTTGATTAAGCTTAATTGTAGTTAAAAAAAGAACGAATGTGACACGTGGTGGCCTCTAGAGGTAGCAAAACCCATGTGGGAAAAAATGAGGATCCTTTAAATTAATGATAACAAAATTATTATTCTAAGTTATATTAATATTAATAAAATATTTAAAGGAGAGGAATAGGCGAGTTTTTGATAACTCTGTCTCGGAGATTCCCTGCATTCAGACTAAGGTGCGTCATTTAGTGTTTGCTTGGGATGCAGTGGGGGGAGAGATGGAGGATCCATGGGGGAATGTTTTTTCACCCTGATTGTCTCATCCGTGTTGTTTTTGTTTTGTCTGTTTTGGTTTGTATGTCACCTTGTATCTTTCTAGGTTCACTATTGGTGATCCCAGGTTGTATCTTCCCTATTTTCAACATATATTATATCTTCTTTACCAATAAAAAATAATAATAAAATATTTAAAGGAGAAGGGTTAACGTTGGAACTTAACGGGAAGTATGTTAGCGTAAATGGAATGTTAATTTCTAAACGAACTCAAAGTGATTTCTGTTTTTATTCTCTACCAAATGTCGGTATTTGAAAGGTCCACGACATAACTGGATTCAATGTGTCTGCTTATAACGGGAGAGAATCCAGAGTCTCCATTTACAGACCTTACATACCTTGCAATTGTTGATCTTTGGTTTCCTCGAGATTGTTGCGGGTATTGAGCTGAAAAAATTCCTATGTATATTCTTGCACGCTCCTTTCTCCTTGTCGTAAATTTTATAGCTATTGAAACAAACTACGACTGTAGTCTATGGTTAAGAACTTGCCTTTAGCTTCATCTTGGCTATCTTCTCTTTTCCACGTGCAACTCTTGCTGGATTTGCTTCCACCACAGGAGAGCATATCTTTTGAGTTTACGCCAACAAACTTGACTTTTGAGTCTTCTGAAATATGACACTTTTTTTTTTTTTTGGGTAACTCGGGGATTCCCCCTTATGGGTCAAGACTAAGTCACCGGGGGTGTGACGAGAGCCCGCAACCTGCCCCACCAGGAAAGTCTGGAAAACCGGGCGGGATTGGCCCCAAAGGGGGAGTGGGAAATGCAACCCAAGACCTCCGGCTTAGTGAAAGGGCCCAGGAACCACTGGGCCACCCCTTTGGGGTTTTCTCAAAGACGACACTTCCATTCAAAGAATTATTCCACACTTTCCAACCAATCTAGAAAGTCATTTGTTAAGAGTCATCACCAAACTCTAACTTATCCATAAGATAAGTAGAGCCTTGAGTGGATATGGTTAAAATAGTTTATCTTAGTAGGAGTCTTTTATAGTTATCTTTTAGATAAGGTTAAAATAGTGTTTATCTTGATAAGAGTCTTTTATAGTTATCTTTTAGGAGTCTTTATCTTTACCTTATTTTTAAATGTTTTGATTTCTATATATAGAAAGAGGTGAAAACGTGAGAGTGGTAGTGTGGCTGTTTTTGTTTATTCACTTTATCAATAAAGCTTTTTTGTTTTCTTCTCTCTTCTCTATTGTGAAACTTTGTTGCTTGATATTTATGCTTTGTACTTTAGAGAAAGTGCATAGTATTTTGGCGGATACATATTCAACAAGTGGTATCAGAGCTTGGTTCAGGGAACGGGCGTGAAGACCTCAAAACAGTGAGTCTGAAGATCTCATCAAATACCTTGTATTCGCCAACTCAGATCAATGGAGCATGCAAATTCTGTAAGCGGTATAGAGAAGTTGAACAATACTAACTATGAGTATTGGAGATCCTGTTTGGAATCGTATTTACAAGGCCAAGATCTTTGGGAGGTGATGAATGGCGAAGATATTATCGCACCACCCAAAACTGAAGAGAATGCTGAGAAATTAAGGAAGTAGAAGATAAGGGCAGGCAAAGCTTTGTTCGTGTTGAAAGCTACAATTCAGAAAGAATTGCTCGAACATATTCGAGAGGCCAATTCTCCGAATGAAGCGTGGGATGCGATATCCACACTTTTCACCAGATCTAATGATGCAAGGTTGCAATTGCTAGAGAACGAGATCAGTTCGGTATCTCAAGGAAGCATGTCGATTTCTCAATACTTTATGAAAGTAAAAGGAATCTATCTTGAGATATCGCAACTTGATGAGGAGTCGAAAATTACAGATGCTCGTATGAGAAGGATTATCATTCGAGGTCTAAAGCCTGAGTACCATGGGTTTATGACAGCAATTCATGGATGGCCGACTCAACCAACACTCTTGGAGCTTGAAAGCCTTCTAGCAAACCAGGAGAGTCTAGCAAAGCAGATGGCTGGTCTTTCTACGAATGAGAAAGAAGAAGCCTTGTACACTGGTAAAAGTAAAAGGTCTTTTAATGACAGGAGAAAACAAAAGAATTCGAAGTATCAATCGAACTCGAATTCAAGGAAGAGCGAGGATAGTTTCAAGGAATGTGATTCTCAGGATCCTAGAACCAGAACGTGCTATAATTGCGGCAAGCCAGGTCACTTTGCCAGAAATTATCGAGCACCCAAGAAGAAGAAAGATGAAGGGAATGCAGCAACTTCAGAAGACCTACCACAGAAAATTGATAGTGAGGAAGAGGAGTGGAGTGCTTATTTGTCTATCACTAAAGAACAATCCGACGCACTCGGATTGACTACTACAGTTACCATGCCTACGAGCAATAATAATCGAATAGACTATTCTACTGATTGGATAGTTGATTCAGGTTGCTCAAATCACATGACTGGAGATTATCAAAACTTTCTTTCAAAGAAACAATATAATGGCCAACGAGTAGTAGTGACAGCAAATAATGCGAGACTGCCAATCACTCATGTAGGCAGTGCTGTATGTGTACCAAAAGGAAGTGATGATTCAACAATGCTTCAAGGTGTATTCCATGTCCCAATGATGAAGAAGAACCTAGTGTCTGTTTCTCAATTGGCGACATCTGGAAACACTGTAGTGTTCGGACCCGATGATGTGAAGATCTACAAAGAGATGCAGATCGAAGGTACTCCCATCATGCAAGGCAAAAGAATTGAATCTGTCTATGTTATGTCAGCTGAGGCTGTTTATGTAGACAAGACTCGAAAGAGTGAAACAGCTGATTTGTGGCATGCTCGGCTTGCTCATGTTGGATTTGTCAAGTTAAAGGCTATGATGAAGAAGAACATGTTGAGAGGGCTTCCTGATCTGGAGATCCGAGATGATTCAGTATGTGCAGGATGTCAGTATGGCAAGGCACATCAGCTTCCCTATACTGAGTCGAAGTTTCAAGCCAAGAAACCTCTTGAATTGGTGCATTCAGATGTGTTCGGTCCAGTGAAAGATGTTTCACTTGGAGGTATGAAATACATGCTCACATTCATCGACGATTACTCTCGATATACTTGGATTTACTTCCTAAAGGAGAAAGGGGAAGTACTCAACAAATTCAAGGATCTTAAGAGTAAGGTGGAAAAAGAGCTTGGACATAAGATAACATGTCCAAGATCGGACAACGGGGGAGAGTATACTTCAGAAGAGTTCAACAAGTATCTACAAGAGCATGGTATCCGAAGACAACTGACTTGTCCCTATACGCCACAACAGAATGGGGTCTCAAAGAGGAAGAATAGGCATCTAGCCGAGACATGCAGGAGCCTGTTACATTCGAAAAATGTGTCAGCTCATTTTTGGGCTGAATGCATGATGACTGCAAATCATGTTATTAATCGCCTACCACAACCAAAGCTCGAGTACCTTTCACCATTCCAGAAGCTGTACGAGATGAAGGCTACAGTAAGTCACTTTCGAGTATTTGGTTGTATATGTTATGTATTTGTGCCTAACCATCTTTGTAGCAAGTTTAATAAGAAGGCGATCCGATGTATCTTTATGGGATACGATTCGGAAAGGAAAGGTTGGAGGTGTATTGATCCAACTTCAGATCGAGTACATGTGTCGAGAAACGTTGTGTTCAATGAGTCATCATCATGGTGGTCAGTCGATCATGTCGATCTTCCAGTTGATCAAAAGTTTGAAGAGGAACTAGAAGAGGAAACTTCCAATCAGAAGACACTTGAACCAATTGTACAGGTTGATAAGGATGTGTCACAGATGACATCTAGTGCAAGCCCTTGGAAAACTGGAACTTATCAACAAACTGTTATAGAAGAAAATCGGCCCTCACAGCTTGAAGAGCCTGAACAAGAAGATGAGCATGTCTTAAGGAGGTCACAACGAGTACCAAAGCCAAATCCAAAGTATGCAACTGAAAAGGCGAAACTGAAGAATGTGAATGCAGATCTAGCGCAAGTAATGATTGGCAAAGATTTGGTGATTGAAGAACCAAAGTCATTTAAAGAAGCTCGAGGAGATCCTGAATAGGAGGAAGCTATGGCAGATGAGATTCAAGCCTTAAAGCAGAATGAGACTTGGAATCTAATGCCAAAACCAGATGATGTAAAACCTATTTCTTGCAAATGGGTATATAAGATCAAGACCCGAGCAGATGGTTCAGTAGAGCGATTCAAGGCTCGATTAGTTGCCCGGGGTTTTTCACAACAGTATGAAATAGATTATGATGAGACTTTCAGTCCTGTGGCTAAGATAACAACAGTACGGGTTCTGATTGCTATCGCTCCTAGCAAGGATTGGAGGTTGTGGCAAATGGATGTGAAGAATGCATTTCTTCATGGTGAAATAGATCGAGAAATCTATATGGAGCAACCCAAGGGATTTGAAAATCCTCATTATCCTCAATATGTTTGCAAATTGAGAAAGGCTCTATATGGGTTGAAGCAGGCTCCGAGAGCATGGTATGGAAAGATTGCTGAGTTTCTCACAATCAGTGGTTATATTCTAGCCCCAACTGATTCAAGTTTGTTTGTAAAATTTGTAGCAGACAAAGTTGCAGTTGTGTTAGTCTATGTTGATGATTTGATTATTACTGGAGATGATCTAGAAGAAATTAAAAGAATCCGCATGAATCTTGGAATTCGATTTCACATGAAGGAACTTGGAGAGCTGAAACACTTTCTCGGACTTGAGATAGATCGAAACAAATATGGAATATTTTTATGTCAACAAAAATACTCCAGTGACCTGTTGAAGCGGTTTGGAATGTTTGATTGCAAACCGATGGCTACACCGATGGATGTCAACACTAAAGTTCGTATAGATGAAGTTGAAGAACTTGAAAATTCTTGCATGTACAGGCAGTTAGTGGGAAGTTTGATCTACTTAACTCTAACTCGTCCTGATATCTCTCAAGCAGTAGGGGTCGTGAGCAGATTTATGCATAGTCCAAGAAAGCCACATCTTGAGATTGTTCGAAGAATTCTAAAATATGTAAAAGGAACAATGGATCATGGTGTTTGATATGGAAGAGCTGTCGAATGCAAAATTGTAGGATACTGTGATGCAGACTACGCAGGTGATCTCTCGACTCGAAGATCAACTACAAGCTATATGTTTAGTCTTGGTTCGGGTGCTATTTCTTGGTGCAGCAAAAGACAACCAACTGTGTCTTTGTCAACAACGGAAGCAGAATATCGGGCTGCAGCTATGGCAACACAAGAAAGTGCGTGGTTAATGCAGTTAATGTTTGATTTGCATCAAACCACAAATTATGAGATCAGATTATATTGCGACAATGAAAGCGCAATTCGACTAGCAGAAAATCCAGTATTTCACGCTAGAACGAAGCATGTTGAAGTTCATCATCATTTTATTAGAGAAAAAGTGCTTCGAGGAGAAATTGATCTTATGCCAGTTAATACAAATGAGCAATTGGCGGACATATTCACGAAAGGGCTTTGTTCATCAAAATTCACAAAGTTCAGAGATGCACTTGGCGTCATTAGTAGAGATTTGGCGTTGAGGGGGAGTGTTAAGAGTCATCACCAAACTCTAACTTATCCATAAGATAAGTAGAGCCTTGAGTGGATATGGTTAAAATAGTTTATCTTAGTAGGAGTCTTTTATAGTTATCTTTTAGATAAGGTTAAAATAGTGTTTATCTTGATAAGAGTCTTTTATAGTTATCTTTTAGGAGTCTTTATCTTTACCTTACTTTATCTTATCTTTAAGGGTTTTGATTTCTATATATAGAGAGAGGTGAAAACGTGAGAGTGGTAGTGTGGCTGTTTTTGTTTATTCACTTTATCAATAAAGCTTTTTTGTCTTCTTCTCTCTTCTCTATTGTGAAACTTTGTTGCTTGATATTTATGCTTTGTACTTTAGAGAAAGTGCATAGTATTTTGGCGGATACATATTCAACATCATTGGGCTGCAACCTACCATCAAAATCAGAAATTTCAACCCGAATGCCATGGTCTCGGCTCTTCTCCAATGCCCTAACGAAACGTTCTTCTCATCTTTGGTCGTATCCATCATAGGATGTGGCATACCCATCATCTTCACTCCCCAAGAATTCTTCCTTGTTCAAGCTTTTAGCTCTCTCATTAGTCGAAATCCTCAGGCTTTGTTCACCTCTAGGAGGATTTGGGTTTGACGATGTCTAAAACTTTGGGGTGTTGAGATTCTCGACGCATCACCAGATGCGTAAGTTGATCTAGTTGCCCTTGAATTTGCTAAACATCTTGCCATCCACCATTTTGTCTTCCTCTTGCCCTACCACGCAACATTTTTAACTTTTTTCCAAAGAAATTGTGTTGGAGGTCAACTAGGAGTGGGGGTTCTACGAATCAATCTGCTCTGATACCAACTAATGTGAATCAACCCCAAGAAAACCTAGCGAAACACAGAAATCTAACAACACAGGTGGGATATCCAGCATTATAAGTAAAATCGAGATTAATGGAGAGAATCAAGAAGCACTTTCATTCAACACATATCAACGATCGCATAAACTAGAGAGAACACAATCAATTTGAGAAAATGGGGAGAACAGTCCTCAACTCTACAACACGTCTGCTTACTGCAAAAAGAAAAAAGAAAAGTCTTCTAAAACTCCTTCAAAAGTATACTTAAAGTTGCCACCGACGCTTGACCTCGGGTCAAGCCAAGCATCAGCTGACTTTAGTAGATTTTTGCCCAACGAACCTAACCATTGGTTCACTTTAGAGAAGAGACGACAGTATACCACGTCCACATTCAACCGGGCACCCCGAAGCCCTATAGGTAAGGGGGCTGGGTGAGTGCGGATTGCATCGTAGCCCTAAGCCAAATCTCTAAATAACCCCATTTAACATATACAAAATTAAATAAAATATTGTAGAAAAATGTAATTATGCGTGGACTGAACTCCTACATACCAAAAAAACCCTACTTTTTATAAAAGGACAAAGAAATAATCCACAGAATTTTAGCAGAATTACCAAACTGCCATTACGTTTCCATCATTTCAGTTATGAATATTGGTTAACCTAGGCTTGCCGTGCATTATGCTCCATCTCTACACCATCTAAAACTGCGTAGGACTTTAAAAAGATCCGAAAACATAGAAAACCCCAAAAATATAAAAAAAGAAAAAAAATCCAAAAAGCCAAATTAGCATGCTTTTGGAACTGTGTGGTTTGATCTCATGCAAATGGGTACGTAGGTAACTCCATGTAGGTTCAACTACACTAGGTTAGAAATTAGGATAACTTCTATTCTTGTTCTTCTTGCTATTTTTGTGATTCTAGATATTTTAGATAATTCTTATTTCTGAATTTAGCATTGTTAACATTCTTAAGTCAATATTGCTTAGCATGAATCTATTCTTGATTTGTTACTATTTTGCATATTTTCATGTTCAACATGATATTCTTAATAGTATGTCATTAAATTAGAAATTTCATTAATGTTTCCATTTTAGTATGATTTTGGTTTAGGAAGTAGTAATTGATATTTTAGTAGGTGTCTAAGGTGCCTAACAAGTAACACCTTCCCTTAGCATACTTGAATATCTTGCCTAGACATTTTAATCTTACACTTTCTATTTATTCATTGATAGTTCAGGATTTCTATTTTCCCTAATTAGAATAGGTGGCACCAAGGTTCTAAATGGCGATATTGCTCGACATGTTGAGCCGCGATAAAAAGATATATCGCAAGATATATCATTTATCGGTATTTTTAGAAAAAATGGCAAAAAGCAAAACTTAGAATTTTGTAGTGCAACTTCAGGAAATGTTAAAATAGATATTAATATACCTTTGAGAATAAAAACATTAAAAAAAAACAACAAAGCACATAAGAGATACAATGAGAATGGGCAAAGATGTGTGTTGATGACATAATGTATGATTGATCTATATTCTTAAATCATAATTAACTTACATAAAATGTTTTATTTATTTCTCAATCAATCATAAATTTATAATTCATAAGATTTATAACAATACAAGCATTCATAATAATAATCCAATCCACCCCAAGAACTCAATCAAAAGTGAAACGAGTTACGCAAAGGCTCGATTGCCACCTGCAAATGAGGCTGTACACCTTTATACCCAGATGGATGTGACTCATACACAAACATATCCATATGGATATTGGCCCTCTAGCTGTGCACATAGTCACAAAGTACCCGTTTAAAACTTTTAGAGGGGGTCGCCATTTTAAACTCTATTTTAAACTTTAAAATATGTTTTAAACGCGTACTTCATTTTATACACATTTAAAACTTTTTTTAACCAAAAAAAGAAGATTAAAACGTGTTTTAAGAGTTACGAGACGATGTATTAAGCAAAAACGTCAATACCTAGTCTCTCACTCTGGTCTCAAGTCTCAGCTCTCTCATCTCTCACTCGGCTACTCACTGGTGGAACCTCTCTCCGGCAATGATAAGTTTCTCTCTTTCTCTCTCTTTCTCTCTTGGGTTATTCCCCTTCAATGTCTGGTTTATCTCGTTAGCTAGGACTAGGAGAGACTAGCTTCAATTCTACCAAAGAGTCACCCATTTTTCATACACAGAATTCTTTTAACGCATAAACCATCTTGTGATGCTTTTGGGAGCTTCATGTCTAGGGTCATATGAGTTAATCAGTTTATGTATATATTGGAGAGGGGTATTCCTCCTTATCCTTTGCATCTGTGTGATTTAAATCTTGTGTGGTTGCCTTCGTTTTGTAACTATGTAAGCTTAAATTATGAGTTAAATGATTAGTAGTTAGTATTATGTTATATATATATATATATATATATATATATATATATATATTTTTATTTTTATTTTTTAAATTATTTATTATTATTTTTAACTCCCCGTACTTTTCCCGTGTTTTACCGTTTAATACCCGTACCCGTACTTGGTGACTATGGCTGTGCATAGCTATGTTCTTGAAAGCACAAATGTCATTGATACTGCCAGAGAAGACTGTACCCCCATACTTATATTCATACGGCTCATACCCAAATAATATATCCATATGATTTTTTTTAGAATTTAAATTTGGGAGTATTTTAAATGGAGGGTACCTATAATATGCTTAATTTTTTTTCTAAAGCTTGAATCTAAAGTCTTTTTTTGTTGAACTGTTAGTTGACTTTTTGTCCCTATAGATGAAAATATTTTGGAAGACTAAAATATAAGACTTTTTTCATCGGGCTTTTAGGTTTTAGTAATGTTTTGATATGGTAGAATATGAAAATTTAAGATTTGAGAAATACCTTAGCATTTGAAAGTTGAAATTCTCAAAAAGGCGCTAAAAAAGATTTTGTTCTTAAATTGAAAAGTTAACTTTTTCTTTTTTAAGAATTTGGACCTAGGATAATTTTTATTGAATTCAAATGGGGGGTATAACCTTATTTACATATAAATATCTTAAGTAAACACCATTTACTAAAATAATATTTTATGCAAATAAGATAGAGTGGAGCAATGAGCTTCACTCTCATATCCAAAGGCCAAAGCCTTTTATAAAAATAAAAATATGTTAGTTGATGTAACGGATAAAATTCGTAAAATCAACTTAGCATTGGAGAACGAGCTCGTTTTTGTTGTTTTGTTCACAAAAGTGACACGTGGACACGAGTTGGGGTCACGTGCTTAAAATAGAGGGGTCACACGTTGTCTGATGCACAACGATCCCGTTGTGCGCATTACGACGTCTTTGTTCTCTTGCAGAACAACGTTTCCGTTGTGGCTTTGACAACGTGCTCGTTGTCTGAAGCACAACGTCACCGTTGTACTCTTGACAACGTCTTTGTCGTTACGCGAACAACGAGTCCGTTGTCTCACCGACAACGATGTCGTGCTGTGTTTTAAGACATCTACACCGAAATCGAGCTCAAGTCAACAACGAGACCAACTCGTAGGAGGAAGTGATCAGGAGGCGATCCATAATTCCGACAGGCGTGCCGAATGCGCCGTTTCGTGCTGAAAGCACTGTCTTGGCATTTAATGCTGGTCACTTCTGCGTACTGTCCGATCCCGTCCGATTGGACTTATAGGAGGCTCTCACGTGTGATGCAACCGGGCGGCAGATATGTCTGATATATTTGGCAATGAGTGCAAAAACACGTGGTATGGACACCTATGGCCATCCATGGTCATCGATGGCCATACCAACCTTACCCTATAAATACCCCGTGATTTTTAATGCTAAAGGACACGTTGAATCACGTTTTTACACACGTTTTGGCCATACTTGAGAGCATACTTGTTCAGTGCTTCCCAGTGCCTTGCGTAACTTCCAGTGCCTATTTCTGAGTTTACTGTTCATCATCTTTTTCATCTACTTACTTTACCATCGGAGTACAGGTCAGGGTGCCACACCCTCCACTCCAACCTTCTACCGGTAAACCAGAACGTGGGAGGAGCTGTTGCTGACGCGTGTCCTTTCCGGTATTTTCCCCTCACAAAATTGGCGCCGTCTGTGGGAAGTAATAAACGAACCCCCCTTTGCTCTTTGTAATCATGGCTGACCAGTCATCAGTGTTCGGGCGTGAGGATCAAACCCCTCAGGCCACTTCTTTTGTACCCTCTGTCATGCACATCCCTGGGGTCAGTCCTTCGTCTGGGCAACCAGAGAGGACCGTGCCTCCTCCTGTTGAGCTTTCCGTTTCGGATCGCATTTTGGCGATGTTACAAATGCAGCAGTCTGCTCTGGATCAGATCACCAGGCAACAACAGTTGATGCAGGCGAGGCTGGAAGCGTTCGAGCATAGCAGGCTCGAGGTGGACGAGGTGCCACTGCAGAGGCCTTCCTTGAGACGTTAGTTTGACTTCTCTTCTTCTCCTTCTGCCCCGGAGAACCGTGAAACCAGGTTTGTGCTTCATCCTACTGAAGGGGATGTAAGGCAGCCTCAGGTTCGGGCAGAGCAGAGTATTCCTTCAGATCGCGTGGATTTACGAGAAAGGGCAGGGCGAGAAGACTTGAGAGGGGGTAACGGAGGTGCAGACGCCCAGAAGACTTGGGTGACTGCCAAGGAGGTGGAAGCTTTGATCGGTGCTCGTGTTAAGAGCATGAAGGGAGGGATTCCTGACCACTTTGCTCAGTCAGCAAAGGAAAACGTTGAGAACTCTCCTTTCACGGACGCCATCATTCAGTCATATACTTCTTCCAAGTTCATAACTCCGATCTTCCCCATGTACACTGGAAAGACGGATCCGGATGAGCATTTGTTTGATTTCAAACATGCGATGGCTATTCGCAATCCAGATGATGACCTGTATTGCAAAGCTTTCCCCAACAGCCTGTCTGGGGCAGCATCGAAGTGGTTTCGGAACTTGCCTCCTGGTTCCATCAGTAATTTCTCGGAGTTCAGGTCAGCTTTTATTGATCGTTTCATCATCAATAAGAAGAAGAAAACAGGTCCAGATACTCTCTTCTCTTTGAGGATGAAGCCGGCTGAATCCTTAAAGGACTTTATTTCGCGTTTCACGGATGAAGTCCACAACATTGACAAGGTTGACGAAGCGAGCTGTATCGCTGCTTTCAAGAATGCTATCCCCAAGCATTCCGAGCTCTATAAGTCCTTGGCTCTTGACTATCCTGTCAAGATGGACGAGTTGATGGTTCGTGCCACCAAGTACGGGAAGTATGAGGAGGACGTATCCGTTGTGCCAGTGCCGAAGCCCAGGACGAGGGTGGTGGATGTCGTGGAGAGGACACACCGATCTTCGAAGAGGAAGGAGAAGAAGCAGAGGTACGAGTCTTCATCATCTGAGGACTCGCCACCAAGGAAGCAGACGGAGAGAGTTGTTTATGTGACTCAGCGGGATCAGCCGGATCGGCGTCCGCTGGAGAGAAATTTTAATCAGCAACAGAGTAGGACGGAGAGACGTCCTAATGATCAACATCAGGCGAGGCAGCAGTATCAGCCACGCCAAGTGCAGCCTCAAGTACAGCATGAGAGAGGTGTGCAGCCTAATGAGAGGCGATCTTTTACAGATCGAGCCCCGCCCATCAATTTCACGGTTAGCCCAGCGACCATCATGAGATCAATGGAGGATCAGCCATACTTCGAGTGGCCGGCGAGGGCTGTGCAGGATATTACATCGGGACAACGGGTGCATGAGTATTGTCATTATCACAAGTGTCGTGGTCATCTCACCAACCGATGCCGTATTCTGAGGGAGTACTTGGAGAGGCTGGTTCAGGAGGGGTACTTGGGAGAGTATCTTGCTTCTGACAACTGCGGCATGGAGCGTGCCAGGGAGCCGGTGTCCCAGTCTCGTGGAGGGGAACCTGCCAATAATCCCAGTACCAGTGGAGGAGCTTCCTTGGGCACGATCAATGTCATTTGCCGCGTTCAAGCTCCAGAAGCTGATGTGGAGAGGAACTTCAGGGCGAAGTCCATGAAGCTGTCTCACGATGCTGCAATGTGTCAGGTGCAAGTGCCTAGCAGAAGCGTTGAGCAGGCACTTACCTTCACCGATCGTGATCTGGCAGCAGTGATCCGACCTCACTATGATGCTCTTGTTCTCACCATGAGAATAGGAGATTTCGACATCAAGAGAGTGCTCGTGGATTCCGGGAGTGGAGCAGACATCTTGTACCTCCATGCTTTCACTCAGATGAAGCTGGATACTTCCGTTCTCATCCCTGCTCAGACTCCACTGTTCAGATTTGATGGCAGCTCGATGAAGTCTGTAGGCGACGTTGTCTTACCCGTTGTGGCTGGACCCGTTGTCCTTCAGACCAGGTTCTCCGTCCTGGACGTGCCATCACCGTACAATGCCATCTTGGGTCGTTGGTGGACCCATGAGATGAAGGCTGTACCGTCCTCGTACTATCAGGTGTTGAAATATCCAACACAGGACGGGCCTCAGAAGATCAGAGGTGATCAGTTGGCATCGCAGAAGTGTGATTTTCCTGCTTCCGTTGTGCCTTCATAGCAGTTACAGGTCGCTCCCGTTGTGGAAGAGAGCTCGGAAACATCGTTGTGCAGACCTTCCGTTGAGCCCACGAAAGCTGTCAATTTAGGAACGGAAGAAGAGCCAAAGGTGTTGCAGGTCGGGACGAGCTTGACAGCGGAGGAAGAGCTCGAGTTGCTGAGTTTCCTTAGGCAGAAACTTGATGTCTTTGCATGGTCTCACAAAGACATGACTGGCATCGATCCGAGTGTTATCTGTCATCACCTCAATGTTGATCCTGCTATCCCTCCAGTGAAGCAGAAACCTCAGAGGCTTGCTCCAGCTTATCATGATGCAGTGAATGAGGAGATTGACAAGCTGATTCAGTTCGGGTTCATTCAGGAGGTGCAGTACCCTGATTGGATAGCCAATGTTGTGGTTGTGCCTAAGAAGAACGGGAAGGTGAGAGTTTGTATTGACTTCACTGGTGTCAATAAGGCTTGCCCCAAGGACTTTTTTCCCATGCCAAGGATAGACAGGCTCATCAACGCCACTGCTGGCCACGAGATGTTATCCTTCATGGATGGTTATTCAGGCTACAATCAGATCCTCCTGGCGGAAGCAGATCGAGAGAAGACCACCTTCATAACGGAGCGGGGCTTGTTCTGTTATCGAGTGATGCCTTTTGGCTTGAAGAATGCAGGTGCCACCTATCAACGTCTTATGAATCTCATGTTTGGGTCACTTCTTGGCAAGACGGTTGAAGTTTACATCGATGATATCGTTGTGAAGAGTCGAGTACGAGGTACTCTGGTGGCGGACCTTGCTGAGCCTTTCTCTGTGCTGCGATCTTTCAATCTGAAGATCAACCCAGAGAAGTGCACCTTCGGAGTTACCTCAGGAAAATTTTTGGGTTATCTTGTGAGTCAGCGGGGGATTGAGGCTAATCCGGCTCAGATCCGTGCTTTACTGGACATGCCAGAGCCTAAGTCGAAGAAGGAGATTCAGAAGCTGACAGGCTGGATTGCTGCACTCAATCGGTTTATCTCCAAGTCATCCGATCGTTGCAAACCTCTTTTTGAGTTGCTGAGAAATGACTCCATTTTTGCGTGGACTCCAGACTGTTCTCAAGCTTTCCTTGCCTTAAATGAGTATTTAGGCTCAGCTCCTATCCTTTCGGTACCCGAGCCAGCAAAACCTTTCTCAAGGCAGAGTGCAATTATAGCAAGCTCGAGAAGGTTTGTCTGGCTCTTGTCTTTTCTGCGGAAAAGCTTCGTCCCTACTTTCATGCTTATTCTATCGTTGTCATCACAACGTATCCTTTGAAAGTCGTGCTGGGACGACCCAAGCTGGCGAGGAGGATGTCAAAGTGGGCTGTGGCTCTGAGTGAATTCGATATTCAGTATCGGGCCAAGAGTTCAGAAAAGGGGCAAGCAATGGCAGGTTTTCTTTCTGATTTCCCAGTGGAGGAGGAAGCAGAGGAGGTGGTTGTTGATCTTCAGGAGCTTCCTATTGAAGTTGACAATGGAGATATCGTTGTGGATGGAGCCGAGTCATCAGAGTGGAGCGGTTGGCTATTGTACGTGGACGGATCTTCTAATTTCAGTGGTTCAGGATTGGGTGTTGTGCTTATAAGTCCGGAGAACATCAAAGTGCAGAAGATGTCGCGTCTTGGGTTCGCTGCCTCCAACAACGAAGCTGAGTACGAAGCCCTACTGCTTGGACTGAAGAGTGCTCGAGAGCTGCAGATCCCCATGTTGAGAGTGTTTTGTGATTCACAGCTCGTGGTGAATCAGGTGAATGGTGTTTATGATTGCAAGGATGACCAGATGAAGCAGTATGCTACTCTCGTTCGTTCGCTGTGTGAAGCATTCACCGTTATGGAGATCAGGCACACCCGGAGAGATGAGAACAGGCATGCTGACGCTTTGGCGTATCTAGCTTCCATGGTGCAGGCTGACGAGCCTAAGGCTATTCTGATGGAGTTCCAAGACTATCCTTCAGTAACTCTTCAGGCACAACGAGAAGTATTTTTTGTCAATCCTGTTCCGAGCTGGATGACAAGGCTGGTGGCTTATCTGAAGGACGGAGTTCTTCCTATCAGTGTGAAGGAGTTGAGGCGCATTCAGTTCAAGGCATCTCGTTATACCTTGGTGCAAGGAGAGTTGTTCAGTAAATCTTTTGGTGGGCCTTTGTTGAAGTGTGTTCATCCTGCCGATGTGGAGAGAATACTTGCTGAGCTGCATGAAGGTATATGTGGTATTCATTCAGGCGGGAGAACCATTGCCCATCGAGCTCTGGGGCAAGGTTACTTCTGGCCTTACATGCAGGCTGATGCTCAGAAGTATGTGAAGAGGTGCAGCCAGTGCCAGCGTTTTGCTCGTTTGATTCATGCTCCGGCTCAAGAGCTCAGCACTGTATCTCATCCTTGGCCATTTGCACGCTGGGGACTTGATATTGTGGGACCTTTCCCTAGGGCTCCAGGGAATCTGATCTTCCTTCTAGTGGCGACTGACTACTTCTCTCGTTGGATTGAAGGTGTTCCCCTTGCACGTATCAGAGAACAAGAGGTGAAGAAGTTCTTGTGGGAGCATATCATCTGCAGATTTGGCATAACGCAGTCCATCATTACTGACAACGGGAAGCAGTTCTCAGGACGTTTGATTGTCGACTTTTGCAGCGAGCTGAAGATCAAGCATGTTTTCTCTTCCCCATATTATCCTTAGGAGAATGGATTGGCCGAGGCAGCCAACAAGAATATTCTCAATGCCTTGAAGAGAAGACTGGAAGATTCGAAGGGGAAGTGGACCGCCGAGCTGCACAACGTTTTGTGGGGGTACAGAACAACTCCGAGGAGTCCTACTAATGAAACTCCTTTCTCTCTAGCGTATGGTATGGAAGCTGTCATTCCTACTGAGATCAGTTTGCCTACAGTGCGTTCTTGGCACAACAAGAAGAAGGATGGAGAGAAAGATCAGAACACAGAGCTCATGGCTATTCATCTCGATCTGCTAGAAGAGAAGCAAGAAGATGCCAGCATTCAGATGAGGAGGTATCAGCAACGATTGAGGAAAGCCTACAACAAGAAAGTACAACGAAGAGTGCTGCAGGTCGGTGATCTCGTTCTTCGAAGAGTGTTCCAGAACACGAGAGAGCTTAACAGTGGCAAGTTGGGACCTAATTGGGAAGGGCCTTATATCGTAGAGCGATTGGGAAGTCCTGGAGTCTGTTACTTGAAAGACTTACAAGGTAACCTCATCTCAAAATCCTGGAACATTATGAATCCGAGGTAATTCTTTCAATAGAATCTGTGATATGCTACTACATGCATCGTTGTGCTTACAAGATTTCAGTGATTTTACATTATCATAGTGCTCATATTTCAACATATGACTTGCAATATTATGCGCCTGCTCATTGTCTACACTATGCTTTGTCTGGTTCATCAGTGTAATATTGTGAATGTTTTGCAAGTAATTCAAATAAAATTTCGACTGAACAACGTACTCATAACGAACACGAGTGGCTTATATAAGGATGTCATCTGAGCAAATCCTGTGGCTTATCCTAATGACATCCTCTGAGCATGTGCTTCGAAACTGAGTTACATTGTGTTCATCATATGAATTTTATTTGTCAGATTGCATTCACAGTGAACTACGCGAATGATGTATCTGGATTAGTGCTTTGCTTGTAGTGTCTTGCTCGTAGTGTTTGCTCGTGGTGTTTGCTCGTAGTGTTTTGCTCGTAGTGTTTTGCTCGTAGTGCTTCGCTCGTAGTGCTTTGCTCGTAGTGTTTTACTCGTAGTGTTTTGCTCGTAGTGCTTGCTCGTAGTGTTTGCTCGTGGTGCTTGCTCGTAGTGCTCTACTCGTAGTGCTCTATTCGTAGTGCTTGTTCGCAGTGCTTTGATCGTAGTGCTCTACTCGCAGTGTTCTGTTCGTAGTGCTTTGATCAAAATAATTTGTTTAAGTATGTGCATCAATTATGTTTTTCACCCTCATATATACATTCACATAGTAAAGTACCATATTCACATCAGTGCTGTGAACTGTGAAAATTAATTCAACTACTTGTGTTGTGTTGTTTGTGCCTACGTTGTGCTACGTTACGAGGAGGAAAGAAACACGTACATAAGGAAGGAGTGATTCATTCATACCAAAGGCCCATTTCTGGGCAATCACAGTGACGAACTACCATAAGAGGGAAAGAAAAGAGTTTACATCATTCAAAAAGAGAAGCAGAAACATGAAGAGGAGCAGCAGATCAGACGAGCTCAAGATCAGCATCTGTCGTCGTTGCAGCAGGAGCAGAAGTAGAGGCTTCAGCAGTTGGGGTTTCCACTGGAGTAGCTTCATCGGCAGCAGCAGGAACTTTGGGAGCAGCTGGCTCGGAGTATGGCTCAGCAGGGAGGGGTACAGGACCTTCGAGAGAGTGAGGTTGCTCGGCGCCTTGGACCTCGGGCTCGTTGTCTAGCTCGATCAAGTCTTTGCTCTGAAGCTCGGAGAACGTGGTGACGTCCTCTTTGTTGTCTTCTTTTAGACGGCCTTGTTGGCGGAGCGATTCAAGAACCTCTTTCTCGGTCTCAGCCCGATCCTCATCCAAGAGCGTGTCCAGCTGAGACTGATAGTGTTGTTGCAATCTCAGGGTCACGGACCTCTCGATGGTCTCTTGAGTTTTCTTGGCCTCCTCGAGCTCCTCTGCCAGTGTTGTCCTGGCTGCCTCAGTTTCCTCCAACTGTCTGCCCAAAGCTTGGGAGACGTGCTGCAGTTCACTGATGCGTAGAACACCGTTCTCTACCTCCTGTTTGGCCTTCTTCTCGGCCTCCTTTGCTGATCGTGTCTCAGCCTCAGCTTTTTCTTGTGCCTTGGTGGTAGCTTGCAACTTCACCTCAGCGCGAACAGCGTCAGCTTTGGCTTGAGACAGATCAAAGTCTGCCTTGAGTCTCTCTTCGACGAGAGTCTTCTCCAGCGTCTCAGTCCTGCCTTTCCAGTAGTTGATCCCGTCTCGGAGGTGATTGTAGCTATATTGGCTACGATCACAGAGTTCTTGCACGAGCACGTTCATCTGCAAGGAAGTGTCCGGGCGTTAGCACAACGAGGAGTAAAATTTCAGCAGTAGAGTAAGAAGAAGAAGTGAGAAACTTACTGTCGCCACAGACTGGCAGGCGGCGTAGGACAGATCGGACAAATGGAGTTTGCCGACCTCAGCGATGTCCCGGGGCAACCTCATCGCATGAGTCAGAGCTCGGGCGGTCTTCTCCGAACTCTGCACCGAGTCGTTCACAGTCGGTATCCCGAACCGAGAGAAGTCGGGCGACCAGTCCGGAACGAACGTCGGTAGCATACGAGCTGGAAGACTCGTTGTGCCAGCTTCCGTTGCGGCCAGGGCAACGACAGTGGAACTCGTGCTGGCTGGGGAAGTTGCAGCTCGAGAGGGGCCAGGCGCCGAGCTGGCTTCGGGCACCGCCGTTGTCACCTCTGCTCCTGGACTTGTTGCAGGAACGGCAGAGGTGGAAGGGGGAGCAGCAATGGCTGCGTTCTCTTTCTCCAGGCATTTGTCCGCCTTCGCTTTCTTTCTGGCCTCATACTCGGCCTGGGTTGGCATCTTTCTCTTCGGGTCAGCAGTCGCTGTACCCTTGGAAGGAGGGTTCTTCTTCTTCTTCAGCTGTGGTGGCGGTGGTGGTAGCTGAACCGCAGGGCGAGCAGACCTTGGCTTCCTGCTTAGCGGAGGTGGATCTGTGCCGGCCATGTCTTCTTCCTCTTCTTCAGCTGGGTTAATTGATGGTGAAGGTGCAGAAGTAGAAGCATCTGGGTGCTGTTGCTGTTGTTGTGGTTGTTGTTGAGCAGTTGCAGTAGGAGTGCCGAAGGCGACCCGCGTGTCAGGCTCCAGTGGTTTCCAGCGGATGTATTCCCCACCTCGAGCACGTTGGATATCGGTAAGAAGGCCTTCTTCTTCTGGGGCCAACTTCTTGTATGCGATCTTCTTTCCGTCAACTGCACACAGAAAAGCAGAATGAGTACAACGAGAGATACAGGACGAAAGCATACAACGTACAATGAGAGCAGAGTCAGGACAATGGTGCACAACGGACAACGGACGACTATAGTGGTATACCTGCTTCCGCTCGGAAGACGTTGGGGACCCTGGAATTCTCTGCCTTCCAGCCGCCAGAGACAACAAAAGGAATGGCTTTCCACCTTCTTTCTCTATCGAGAATGCCTGAGACGAGCTCTGGATATCGAGGTTTCTTGTTCCACGAGTAGTAGGAGAACAAACCATCGTCATTGCCTCGGCATCTGACAGCATGGCAGAAGTGGAATAGATGCCTAGCCTCTATTGGGTAACCGTCCTTGATGAATTTGATCATCATGGACATGTATTTGTGGAAGCTCGGATGCATTTGTCCCGATGCGAGTTGCAGGGTGGACAGAACGTCATCCAGGACGGGATGGAGAGGGAAGCGGAGGCCAGCCTCGAGCTGGGAGAGGTAGACAACGGTGCAAGCAAAACGCCTATCAATGATAGCGTCATCTCGCTTGAAGTGGAGATTGACGTTGGAAGGGAAGTCGAAACGTTCCCTGTAATGGTTCAGATGTGCCAACTGGTGCTGGCGCAGAGCTGAGGATTTTTCGATGTAGGCACCATGAGGTGCGCTACCTGTGCAACTGGCCTCATCATCAGTAGGGCCTCTAACTTCCTCTAACCTAGCGGGTTCTAGGGAATGTTGGCAGCCATAGTGATTGGAAGAAACAGCGAAAGGGACAAAAACAGTGAACAGAGCACGGAGAGTATACCGAGCAGAATCACTCCAAGAACCAGAGAAGAAGAGAGAAAGGGAGAAACAGTAAGAAATAATAAGAAAAAGGGGGAAGAGCGTACCAAACAGAAGACGACTGAGAGACTGTTGAGAGCTTGAGGAAGATGAACTTTCGGTTGAGGAAGAAATTTGGCAGAGTAACAGTGCTTGAAGGAACAGGGTGAAAGAGAAGGAGCATTCGATGGGGATTTTATAAGCATCTCAAATTTGTGAAAATACACCACTACCCTTCATCAGAGCCGTACACCTGTGTCAAAGGGGAGAAGAGCAGTGGCAAGATCGTCTTTTCGCCAAAAGAGAGTAACCGTCAGAGTTATTAAAGCGTTTTAAAATTCAAATCGGCGATGATGACAGCCTGTCCACATTAAAGAGACATAACGGTTCGCACGCGTAACCAGCTGGCGTGAACGGTCGACCTTCTCAGCGAAGCGTTTAAAGCACGCAACATTTCTTCTTCCGGAGCAGTGCCAGGTATGATCTTTTTGTCCGTTTATGACGCTTCGAATTACGTTCCAAGCATCATAAAGGGGCAAATTGTAACGGATAAAATTCTTAAAATCAACTCAGCGTTCGAGAACGAGCTCGTTTTTGTTGTTTTGTTCACGAAAATGACACGTGGACACGAGTTGGGGTCACGTGCTTAAAATAGAGGGGTCACACGTTGTCTGATGCACAACGATCCCGTGTGCGCATTACGACGTCTTTGTTCTCTTGCAGAACAACGTTTCCGTTGTGGCTTTGACAACGTGCTCGTTGTCTGAAGCACAACGTCACCGTTGTACTCTTGACAACGTCTTTGTCATTACGCGAACAACGAGTCCGTTGTCTCACCGACAACGATGTCGTGCTGTGTTTTAAGACATCTACACCGAAACCGAGCTCAAGTCAACAACGAGACCGACTCGTAGGAGGAAGTGATTAGGAGGCGATCCATAATTCCGACAGGCGTGCCGAATGCGCCGTTTCGTGCCGAAAGCACTGTCTTGGCATTTAATGCTGGTCACTTCTGCGTACTGTCCGATCCCGTCCGATTGGACTTATAGGAGGCTCTCACGTGTGATGCAACCGGCGGCAGATATGTCTGATATATTTGGCAATGAGTGCAAAAACACGTGGTATGGACACCTATGGCCATCCATGGTCATCGATGGCCATACCAACCTTACCCTATAAATACCCCGTGATTTTTAGTGCTAAAGGACACGTTGAATCACGTTTTTACATACGTTTTGGCCATACTTGAGAGCATACTTGTTCAGTGCTTCCCAGTGCCTTGCGTAACTTCCAGTGCCTATTTCTGAGTTTACTGTTCATCATCTTCTTCATCTACTTACTTTACCATCGGAGTACAGGTCAGGGTGCCACACCCTCCACTCCAACCTTCTACCGGTAAACTAGAACGTGGGAGGAGCTATTGCTGACGCATGTCCTTTCCGGTATTTTCCCCTCACAGTTGATATTGCACGTTATCGGCCATATATCCTCGATATCGACTGATATGGTGTGAAAAATATTAAACAACATGTAGATGCGTCGCCGACCAGTGATATCGATAAATATAGGCGATATATCGTTCCTTTTGTCGATTTTTGAACCTTGGGTGGCACTCTAAAATCCTTTGTGATTTAGGATGTTATTCCAAAACAGGACACATTTATATTTGGGACAACTATGGAAATCCATCGCTCATAAATACAAATTTTTTTATTTATGAATTCATTTAATTGTGGATTACATCTTCTAATGGTCTTTGTTTATGTTCCACAGCCATGCATAAAGGTTGCACATGATTTTGTCTCTCCTGAAAATGTCCATGAATGCATTCTCTTGACTGAGGAATTTCGTGTTCTTCCCCAGAATCACAGGGCTATAGAAGACAAACTAGAGGTGCACCATTTTATTACTTCTTATAATTTGTGCACCATTCTACTTGTTAAATAGTAGTTTATATTGTGAACTGGAGAACAATGGAATACAATGAACGCATTTTTTTTTAATGATCTCATGGGATCTCATTGGTACATGTGGTGATATGACCAGCCATTTGATGTTCACCCAAATTTTGACTTGACCAAGTGATCTTAATTATAGTTTTTAAAATGGTTTGATTTACGATTTGAAATGAAAATTTAAATTAAATCTTAAACCACACGATCTGAATCTTGAATACAAGTTTCACTATTTCAAGTGAAACTATGAAATCTAATTACTTGGAAAATTTTGTTTTTACCTTTTTAAATTAACATAAAAATGGTGGAAGAAGTGTTAATTATACGAAAGCTTTGTGTCTAAGCACATATGAATTATAAAGCTTATCTACAAAGTTAGGGTTGGATTTCTACATTACTTATGTTTTTGCCATGAGCAATGTTTCGTTAGAAAATTCAAAATATAGAAAAAAAAAAGATGTTCACAGGGGAAATAGACTCAAAATAAGAAAATGTTCACATATGCAAAGGAAGATAGAAATGAAAGAGATTTGAATGTGATAAAATGGTGAAAGGGGTGACTTTATAAAATCAATATCATTGATTGACTTCATTTTGTCATTGACCTGATTGACTTCTTGATAAAGACGAAATTTTTATGATCCTTTGTTAGAACATTATAAAATATTTTAAATGTGGATGTTTTGTTCTGTCAATCAATTTCGTTTTCCATTTTGTAGTAATTGGGGTTTGAATTTGCTCTCCATGAAACAGGTAAAAAAAATGACTCTTTATGCAATAAGCCAAGCTGTGCAAGTTTTGGAGCAACTTACCAGGTGAGTTAGTAATTTCAAATCGTATGCATATGAAAGTCCTAGAATAAGCTTGCTCTTAACTTCTTTATTTTTTGTTGTTTGCACTGCTTTCTATCCAGTTCTCGCATGGAAATAAAAATCGCCGAAACCGATACAAAACGGTGATACGTATAGGTATCGGTAGTCCTCTGTACAATATTTATACTGATACGAAACGGGCGATACATATCGTTTATTAGCTATGTATATTTTAATTCATTGTAGATTGTAATTGTGTTTGCTGCTTTGTCTTTGATCACTTCCTATGACTTTATATTTGATAAATTTGATTCCTGTAACTCATTTGATTTAAAAAAAATTTTGAATTAAAAAAAAATTTAAGAAAAAGGAAAAAATTACATGTATCGTCTCAAACCGATATGTATAGGTTTTGGTTGGGACCAATACATCCCCCGAAACCGTATTTTTAATCCTTGGGTTCTCGTGCCTGCAACTACCAGTTTTCAAATTAAAGCCCCCCGGAAAATCGAGCTAGTGATGACAATCGAACCCAGAGGTCAAACATGCATTTCAACTCTTATTAACTACGATTAAGATTCACTAATTCTTGGAGTTTAAAAATATAATTTTGGTTTTTTTTAAAATATATTAAAATATTATTTATATATATCGGCGCTTCAGAGGCGCTCTCGACCCTATCTTAAATTGAATTTTGACGCTCTCGTGATCTTATTCCCGCTCCCCTCTCCCGCTTTGGTTATTTCGGATCAAATGTTTTAAATCTCGGAAACTCTACATGACTTGGAACCTTGCCGAGTGAAAATTTGGGCAAAACTCATCCGAGTAATGACACTTAAAACTCGAAAAAATATTATATTTATTTACTATTTGTTGTATGTGTGTATATAAATATATGGTATAATAAAAAAGTTAATGATTAAATTTACCTAAATTGATATATATAGGGAATGTTAGTATTCATGTCGTACGTGAACATCAACACCCTTCACACAGTTAAAAGCTGATGGAGTTATTGTAATTATAGAAGGAAAGATATGTTTCAAAATTCAGTTTTTTGTTAATTATAAGCATGTCACTCATAACATCTAAAATTACAAAAGTGCCACCAAAAAATGAATTGCGTGAACGTTAGTTATGTTCACGTACGGCGTGAAGGTTATCATAACCATAACCCATATATATATATATATATATATGACAATCGAGCTACTTTCAGCTATACATTAATTTTGTTTTCATTGAACAGATTGTCGAAATCAGCTCTTTTTCAACATAGAACCCCCCCCCCCCCCCCCCCCCCCCCATCACAAGACAAAGCATGTCTTTTTCAGGCATTATTGCATAGAGAATTTCAGTAATGTAACAAAAGTTACTAAAGGGATATAAAGAAGAAATGAGAGAGAGAGAGAGAGACTTGCATGTCGCCGAATAGGAGCTTCACTAGAGAGACAAGTGAAAGTGACGTGAGATGAGAAGCAGAGTTAGTTTGCCCCAACACTTCTTTTCTCACCCTTTTGTACTTCTTGAGAGAAAAAAATGTGACTTGGCTGAGTCAACCGGGTTAGGTCAACCCGGTTGACTTGGCCGAGTAACTCAGGATTGCTAGTAAAATCGAGTTTATGGCCGAGTCGACTCAGTTGAGTTTCAAGTCGACTCAGTTTGTTTTAAAACACTGGTTTGAACACAATAAGTTGAAGGAGAAGATAACTCTTTGAGCTACCTGAGCTGGTATGCTCATTTTCTGCATCAGGATTGGGTGTTTTCTCTTATTTTCTATTTTTTTTGAGGGTCAGAGCAGCTTGGGAGGATTTTGTTCATAAAGCTCCTTGGCGTTCTCTTTGTGGTCCTGTTGCAAGATCTGAAGCTAGATCCATCTCTTTTGAATCCACCAATTTTCATCTTGATTAACATCTTAATTTGGAATATCAAGGGTGTTGGGAATGCTAGTTCCAGACATCATGTTGAAAAGATAGTTCAAGACTTTAGGTAGCTTTCTGGCTGTTCTAGAGTTCATAAATAACTCTGATAGAATGCCTGTGTTTGGTATATATGTTGGTTTACACAACTTCTAAGATGCCAATTAACTAGACCCCTATATGTAATATGTGGAACGCTGATATTTCTGTTAGTATGGTTCATTCAGTGCTCAATGCGTTTTTTTGACACTTGTTGGAGGGGCTTGATCTGGATAGAGTATCTTTGGCTTATGGAAAATTTAATTATCCGGAGAGGTCTTCTCTTCAGTCTGAGCTTAGTGATCTATTTGATCTACCCTCATCCTTAAATGGAGTTTGGTTCACTGATGGTGATTTTGATGTTTTTTAACCAAAGCTTATGAAAGATTATGGGTGGGAGATTTTTGAAGTATAATAAATGATTCTGGTCTTATCGACAGTGGGTTCATTTGTAAAAAGTTCACTGGTCCAATAATTAATTGGGTGGCAATCATTTTTATGCCCAGACTGACAGAGTTCTGTTTAATCTTCAGTGTAATTCTAGGATCTCAAATACCAAAGTGGAACACCTTCCCTTTAAGCCATTGAATTACTCCGCTCTTCTCATCTCTATTGAGGATGGTCTGGATGAAAATCCGGCACCTTTTCTTGTGGATATCACATGATTCTTTCCAAAGTATTGTTGTTGATCCGCGGAAAATTCCTCGCTTTGCTACTTTTGTCCTGGCATTCTTCCTCAAGCTTAAAAGCCTCAGAGTTTATCTTTGCAATTGAATAGAAATACTCCTGGCAACATCATTCAGAATATTAGATATTGGGAGGATAGGTTTTTGGTTTGCCAAACTGAACTGAGATGGAACTGGAATACTGGAAAATTTAACTCTTGAATTTCATGAACAGTTCCTTAATAAGGCGCTTGTCCATGAAGAGACATTTTGGAAACAAAAATATAGGATTCAGTGGTTGTGAAAAGGTGATTGTAATACAATGTTCTTTCATGATGTTATGATGACTAGGTTCAAAAAGAACTCAGTCTAGAATTCACAATGGCAATTGTCTGATTTTCTGGAAGACATTGTCTTTGAAGCGATCTCTCATTTTTAATGTATGTACTTTTCTGAGGATCAGGTACTATGACATAAGGGATGCCATCACTAACTTGCTTCAATTGAATTAGCAAGATGGTCACCAGTTTGGAATATGGTGTTTTTCATCTACAGATGATGCTCAGGTCCTGATGGTTTTTCTGGTAGATTTTATCAGATCTGTGGGATATAATTATAGAAGACCACCTTGCTGCTACTCTTATCATTTTCTCAATGAGCATCTTTCCTATATCGGTTAATGCTACCACCCTAAGTCTCATTTCATAGTGTACCTCTTCTGCACCTTTACAGATCTTAGGCCAATTAGTCTCTGTAATTTCTTATTTAAAGTCTTCACTGAAATTATATATAGTCTTGCGGTTCCATGTTCATATAACTATGAACATGGGATTTTTGTCAAAGGATGCAACAATATTGGTAACATTACCATTGCTCAGGTGCTTTTGATGAGATTGACACAAAGGCATATTATAGAGGTTATATAGTTAGTGTGATATGGCCAAAGCTTAAAACTGTTTGCAGTGGAATTTTATCCTTTGTGCTTGAGAAATTTGCAATTCTTTAGCTGATTTCTGGTTCTCTATCTAGTCATTAGTTCTGGATCTCTCTGAATGGATGTCCCCATTTTTTTTCAAAGGTCTAGAAAATCGGGACAGTGTATTGTTTTGTGGTTGCATTCTTGAACTTCTATGGCCTGTGTTCAATTTTGGAAGCCGAAGTTCATGCATTAAACGATGGGATCCATTATTCAGTTGAATATTCGTCACCTTATTGTCAAATGTGATTCCAGAATAATGGTACAACCATAGTTCAAAAACTCAAAAACTCGACTCGACTCGAAAGTTAGCCGGGTTGAGTAACTCGGAAAAAACTCGACTCGGTCCAACTCGGAATATATATGTAATAACTTGAAAAACCTAGGTTAAAAGAATTCAAAGTATGCTAGTTTTACTGTCTCAAACCTATAAATTAGGTTTAATATAACTCATAGTAGGCTGTCTTTGTAGACCTAAAAAAATATGATGCAAAAATAGTGTAACATTCGAGTTTAGATTTAAAAAAATTATAAAAATACCCTTCTGTGATTCGACCTAATCCTGCGAGTCGAAAAACTTGGCTCGACTCGACCGAGTCACTCGAGTAACTCGGCAAATAGTGCCTCTTTCGAGTTTTGAGGCGACTCGACTAGAAATTCAGGCGAGTCGAGTAACTCGGCCGAGTTACTCGGGCGACTCGCCGAGTTTTCGATCTATAGGTACAATCACTAAATGAGTTCAAATCTTTACCTTTGCAATTTTTGGTGCTGGTTGAGACGTATTGAAGAACATAGAAGTTTGTTTTAACTTGTCAGTTTCACATTTACATGTGAGGAAATGCTGTACATTTACTAACGAGACCTTAAAACTGAGTAGCATGGTTTTAGTCATAGTTCTAAAACTCTGAGTGTCAACTCAAAACTTGACTGAGTCGCCTCAAAAATCTATAGACACTATTCGGCGAGTTACTCGGGTGGCTCAAGTAAGTCGAGTTTTTTCGACTTGCTAGACTCTATTGAGTCATAGAAAGATACTATTGTCCTTTTTTATTTTATTTTTAAATCCTAAACTCAAACCTCACAGTGTTTTTGCATCCGATTTTTTTGGACTGCAAAACGAACCTACTATGAGTTTTGTTAATTGTTAAAGCTGATTTTTAGGTTGTTCGAAGTTGCAAAACTAGTCTACTTTGAGTTCTTTTAACCTAGGTTTTTTAAATTATTTGTGATTCAATCTTGGATAAAATGCCAAGAAATTGGTAATTGACTAATTGGTATCTATATTATAGTTACCAGATCGAGAAGCGAAAAAAGAGAAGTGAAAGCGAGATATGAAAACAAGAAGTGAAAGTGAGATTCAAAATATCCTTGGGAATCCTAAGCGAGAAATGAGATCTGGACGCCTCATTCCCACTATATTCTTGTGGGTAGCCATACCTTAGACTTTGCTTTACATAAGATATTTGTGAAGAACTAGGTCCTTTAGGTTCTAATTCAACGATACTTACTCAAAGTCTACACCTTAGGCTTTAGACTTGGGTATATTTCATAATGCCCCCACATTTTTTTTCCTATGGGCTACACAATGAGGGATTGACCTCCCACTCCCATAAACCCCCAAACCTTGATGTAGGTGGGATTTGATCCCAGGTCTCACGTCCGATGCCAGGAGACTTTACCAACTATACTAGCTGGCACCTACAATAATGCCCTCCACATACATTGTTCTCTTTGACCAGTAATTGGGACATGATGATGAGCTTCCTGGGAAGCGAGCTTGGGAAATGATCTTTCTGAGAAGTGAGTGTCTCGCCTTGTACATAGCTTCCGCGCAATCATGATATATATATAAATATGTATATATATTCCGAGTTGCACCGAGTTAAATTTTTTCCGAGTTTTCCAAGTTACTCGACCTGGCTAACTTTCAAGTCGAGTTTTCTTGTTTTTAAACCTTGGTTTTAGTGATTGGATCATGGTTCCTAAAGAGATCAAAGCCTTAGTTTTCTTTGATTCCATTGATTTGTGTTCTCCGAGTTAAAGAAGATACTTTTTTTAGCTTGAGAAATCCATTTATATTTTTTCTTAGGGTATGCTCACGTTAGATGTACTTCCTATTCTTTTGAATAAATTGGTTGTAAGCACCCAATTAGCTATACATAGTAACAAAGTCGGGAAAACTTCGGGGGAAAAACGGAAACATTAAAAGAATAAATTTAATTATAATAAAGAGAAAGTTGCATGATACCAACTATAATTACCAAAGTCGAAGTTCGTGAATTATTTGTTTAGGAAAATTTTCAAAATGAAATGGCAAAATTCTAAAAGTCCGAAAACATAGTTCATATATTAGTTTTTTTTTTGAAACTTTTTCAAAAAGTCGTGTTTAATTCGTAAAATTTGTGGCTTTTTGAAAAAGTCTTGATTTTTTCAAGTCGTGAATAGTTTGGGAATTAATAGGTCGATGAAAAGTCTCGTATTATATTCGAGACTTTTTGAAAAAATCGGAGAACTTTGTTACTATGTTAACTATATAGTGCATTATACACTGATATCTCTTGTGAATTGTATCCAATGGAGAGTTTATAGAGAGTTTCTATAGGATGAAGTATAACATTTTGTCATGGTTGATGAAATTTTATAGTTTGAGTAAGGAAATAGAAGACTAGTGCCCTGCTAGGAATTTAACCCGTCCCTGACACCGGTTCTCCACCTGTTTCGAAGAGTCCTTGCAACATAGATGATTGGGGTACCTTGTTATTCAGAATCTGCAATAGTATTTTATTATTTTGTATCTTCAGGTGTGAGACAGTTGAAGAAGTCCAGATGCCAGCGTCAGAAACCTCACAGCTGTGTCCAGATACATCTCAAACATCTGAAAATCTGCCCCCATCGCCTCAGGCATCATCAGATTCACCACCATCAATTGGAACATGTGCACCTACTTCAGAACAACTCGAAGGCACAGCTGAGCTGAATGAGGTGAAACTTGAATCGGTCTCAGAACTTAACTGAATAACATATTATGTATTCAGAAATTGGTGAGTTCTCCTGTTTGGAATTTTGTTATATGGCCAGACGAGACGTGAAGATTGACACAAAAAGCTCATCTTCTGTTTTGTTTTGGATGTTAACCTATCCAGGTTTTTGCAGAAAGTCCCCCACATCCCGTGTTGCTGTTTTTGTCTGTTTAGGTAGACACTGGGGAGGTTGAGCTTTTGTGTATTACCAGAAATATAAACAGAGAAGTGTAATGTGTATATCTATACCTTCACTTATATACTTTTTTTGAATGTCTTGTGTTACTGCTGAAATGAAAATGCATAGGGGAATTTACCAATTTTTATTATCTGTGTGATCTACGAAGGGAGGTTTTGGTTAAACTCTCTTTTTCTCAGGTTATTTCTATGAATCCACCGATGGTTAGACCAAAAGATAGGTAGTTAGAAATCTTAACAATCATATACTAATCTTGTTATTGTTCTTTGTTCAGAAAAAGAAGAAAAAAGAAGTGAAGTCTAGTTTGTGGGATAAGAGGCTAGTTTTGCTGTAAGCCCGTCCTCAACTAAAACTGGTAATCATGATTTCAATCCAATGAGGAACTCAATCCCAACTTGCTTGCCTAACCCCTCCAAAATAAATATAATAAAACTATTTTCTATTGACTTTCAATTAATACTTATGTATATTATTAACAAATTGACGAGGTGTAATGATCCCTTGGTCCCGACCCCAACCGAAAATAATTGTACTAGATTGAAAAGTTCATTTCCTACCTGACCCATGGAAACACGGACGTCTGAGTTAGACATTAGGCACGGGATTGTCTCTTGCAGGTGCCAGAATGGTCTCTGGCTTCTCACACATCATCCGACATGTGGCGATAAAAATCCGGATGTGTGGGAAGCCAGAGACCATTTTCTGGCATCTGCCAGAGACACCTCGATACTGTCAATTCTACAAGGATCAGGTTAGAAATTGCCACTTCTAGTAGAACCAACAATCCTAAGTGCCTTTTGTTGGATTTTAGTCAGTATTTGATTATAATAATTCTGTACTCAATCTTTAAAAAATAAAGTTTCATTCACAGCAGCAATTAAATTAAACTGTAAAATTATAAAATATTCTTTTACAGTGTACAGAATATTAATTTGAAGTTGATTACCTAAATATTCTGTTAAGGAAACAATAAATTAAAAGTACAGAATAAATGAACTCACTGGTTTAGGAATTGAAAAGGAGCAATAGATCAAGTCGAGTAGTAACTCTCTCCTTAAGACAGATTTCGTCCCTCACATTGGTGCTTTTGATCCACAGACGTCTGTCTCCCAGGATGAAGTGATCTGTTCACAAGCAGAAGAAGCACAACAATCTGCTTGTCCAGCGAACCAAAAACTTATGTAATGTACCTCTCTTGAACAACACAGACTTTTGATATGCAGAAGAGATTAGAGGGTAGGGAGTAGAAGAATTAAATTTCGTACTCCAGAATATGCACTATAAAAGACTTAAATATCAGGCAAGGAGACTGTCCAGAATGGTCATGTCTCTTAGATTTCAAATTTAAATCCAACAGACATGACTGTTGGAATTAAGTTGAACAGGCTCTGGCTCAGCCCAGCAAAAAATAAATATAGGGGCCAGGCCTTAAGGCCCACTAGAACCAAAGTAAGCCAAGCCAAGCCAAGCCAGCCGGCCGGACCAGACTCGGACACGGGTCGGGGCGGCGGCGCGCGCGTGTTGATTCCACCTTGGAGCAAGTGCTCACTCCTTCGCAAAATTTGGGTGCCCCAAGGGCCCACCCTTTACTCTAAGGTAATGGTATTTAAACCACACTATAGTTTCAATAGTTTTCCAATGTGGGACTATTAAACTACATCATTCTTCAACTTATAACATATGTTCAAGTGGCCCACTTTGAGATGAATTTCTCATTCACCACTTCACTGTTTTGGACAAGTGAATATACTATGTTAATCTCCTCATGGAGGAGAACACGAATCAACTTGGACCCGCCTTAAAACCCTTGTGGGTCCCACTGATATTTTGGGTCAAAGTTTGTAAAAAACTGTTTTTCCCAGATTTTTCCAAAACAGTATTTTTTCAACAATCCCCCACATGAATGAAAATTCTTGGACTGAATATAGAAAAAATGCAGACACTAAAGAGAGAGTACATAATAGTAGACATCTTGCATAGGATAGGTAGCTTTTGGCCTTGAACCTTCCCTTGTGTAGAACTATCGGATTTACTGGCTAATCAGTGAACATGATGTCTTGAACTGTTCAGCCATTATTGTAAATCAAGACAATAGAATACACACATGATGTCCCCAAACATAGTTTAGTTCTCATTGTTGTGTTCATTTTGGCCCTGAACACATCCTGGTTTCATGAGTGCTCTAGAGAATTTTAGTCTATTAATTCTCATAGAACCGGCCCAGTTCACACTCACATAGGTGATTCTTATTAAAAGTATTCTGCTATACTCCACTTGGAATTCCAAGATATAAGAAGCATTAATAACTTAGTTAATCCTAACACGATGCAGTCATCACTTGCTCATAACAGGAATGGGTAAGAGATATTTTCTCTTACGTGATCAGGTCGAGTCATACACAACTTAGTTGTCCCTTTGAACCTAGATCTTGGGATCTCCAGTCAACTAGGTTGGGTTGCCATTGTGAATACTCTTAAGTTATAGACTTTAACCCCATTCCCCTCGATGAGTTACTCACTTGCTCTCTTGATAATCCTTTAGTTAAAGGATCGGCAATATTATCCTTTAACCTTATGTATTCTAAAGAAATTATCTCATTTGAAAGCAAGTGTCTAACGGTGTTATGTCTACGACGAATGTGTCGAGACTTTCCGTTATACATGTGATTTTGCGCTCTCCCAATCGCAGATTGACTGTCACAATGTATGCAGATTGCTGACATAGGTTTTTGCCACATCGGAATATCTTCTAAGAATTGTCGAAGTCATTCTGCTTCTTCTCCAGCTTTGTCTAATGCAATGAATTCAGATTCCATTGTAGACCGTGCTATACATGTTTGCTTAGAAGATTTCCATGAAATTGCTGCACCCCCCAATGTAAAGACATATCCACTTGTGGATTTTGAGTCTTTAGTATCTGATATCCATTTTGCATCGCAGTATCCTTCAAGGACTGCTGGATATCTAGTGTAGCATAATGCATAGTGTTGGGTATACTTTAAATATCGAAGTACCCGCACTATGACTTTCCAGTGGTCTTCCCCTGGATTACTGGTATATCGACTCAGTTTACTTATGGAGTATGCTATATCAGGACGTGTACAGTTCATCACGTACATCAAGCTTCCTATTATTCTAGAATACTCCAATTGAGATATGCTTTCACCATTATTCTTAGCTAAATGTATATTTCCATCTATTGGAGTCTTTGCTAGATGGTCATCGTACTTGTTAAATTTTTCAAGTACTTTCTCAATATAATGTGATTGAGATAAAGCATATCCATCAGATGTTTTGGTAATTTTCATTCCCAAAATTACATCTGCCACTCCCATGTCTTTCATATCAAATTGTTTATTTAATAATTTCTTAGTAGTTTTGATCATTTGATCATTACTCCCTATGATGAGCATGTCATCCACATAAAGACATATTATGACATATCCTGTATCTATGTTTTTCACATAAATACATTTGTCACACTCATTGATTTTGAATCCATTTGACAACATTGCATTGTCAAATTTTTCGTGTCATTGCTTCGGTGCTTGTTTCAATCCATAAAGTGATTTAACAAGCTTGCAGACTTTCTTTTCTTATCCTGGAACACAAAACCCTTCTGGTTGTTCCATGTATATTTCTTCATTCAGATCCTCATTTAAGAAAGCCGTCTTGACATCCATTTGATGAATGTCAAGATTTTTTAATGCAACAATTGCAATCATCATTCGAATTGATGTTATTCTCGTCACTGGAGAATATGTGTCAAAGTAATCTAGTCCTTCCTTTTGACTATATCCTTTGACCACAAGTCTTGCCTTGTATTTGTCAATTGAACCATCTGCTTTCATTTTCCTTTTGAATATCCATTTATATCCAAGAGGTTTACTTCCTGATGGGAGATCAACTAACTCCCATGTATGATTATGTAGAATAGATTCAATTTCACTCTTTATAGCCTCTTTCTATAAAGGAGCTCCTGGACTTGACATAGCTTCTTTAAAAGTTTGAGGCTCATTTTCTAACAAAAATGTTAGAAAATCAGGACCAAAAGACTTTGACTTTTTAGCATGTTTGCTAAGTCTAGGTTCTTCACTATTACTTTCAAAGTCTTTATTACTACTCATGGTAGTATCCCTAGTTCTTTTAATTGAACTAGTCTCTTGTCCAAATTTACAAGGAAATACATTTTCAAAGAAATATGCATTCCTTGATTCAATAATATTATTTACATGCATATCAGGATTTTCAAATTTTTGAATCAGAAATCTATATGCACTACTATTATTTGCATAACCAATGAATATGCAATCAACAGTTTTAGGTCCGATCTTAGTCGTTTTAGGACTAGGAACAACCACTTTAGCTAAACACCCCCACACTTTCAAGTATTTGAAAGAAGGTGATCTTCCATTCCATATTTCATAGGGTGTTTTATTGATTTCCTTTCGGGGTATTTTATTTAAAATATAATTTGCAAAAAGAATTGCTTCCCCCCACAAATTTTGAGGTAATCCCGAACTAATCAACATAGCATTCATCATTTCTTTTAAGGTTCTATTTTTCCTTTCAGCAATACCATTTTGCTGAGGTGAGTAAGGTGCTGTAGTTTGGTGTATGATACCATGTTCTGAACAAAAAGCACCAAAAGGTGCTTCATATTCACCACCTCTATCACTTCTTACAACCTTAATTTTCCTGCTAAGTTGATTCTCAACTTCGGCTTTGTACTGTTTAAACATATCCAAAGATTCATCCTTGCTTCTCAAAAGATATATTTTACAATATCTAGAGCAATCATCAATAAAAGTAATAAAGTATTTCTTTCCCCCTCTAGTTTGTACAAATTTTAAATCACATATATCTGTGTGAATTAAATCTAAAGGTTCTCCTTTCAATAGATTGGAATGAAGTTCTAGTTAATTTTGCTTCCACACAAACTTCACACTTATGATTTTTATCAAAATTATATTTAGGCAAACATCCTAAGTGTATAAGTTTACGTAAAGACTCATTATTTACATGTCCTAATCTACCATGCCATAAATTAGAAGACTCAAGCAAATAAGTAGAAGATGAAGCATTCTTATTCATAATTTTAGTAGGTACAACAGTCATTACATTAAGTTTAAAGAGCCCATCGCTCATATAACCCTTCCCTACATACATACCACTTTTAGTCAAGACAAACTTGTCCGACTCAAATGCTAATCTAAACCCATTCTTACATAACAAAGATCCTGAAACCAAATTCTTCCGGATGTCCGACATATGGAGCACATTGTTGAGGGTAAGTTCCTTGCCTGAAATCATTTTCAGCTCCACTTTTCCTTGTCCTTCAATTCTGGAAGTTGAGGAATTACCCATAAAAAGTTGCTCTCCATTTTCTACCACTTGATAAGAAGAAAACATATTCTTGTCAATACAAATGTGGCAAGTTGCTCCGGTGTCCACCCACCATTCTTTAGAATTGCCAATGAGGTTCACCTCGGACACTACAGCGGACAAATTCATATCATGGACTCCATTTGAAACCATGTCCATTTCTGTGAAGTTGGCTTGAGCAGGTTTCTTGTTTTGGCTTATTCGCTTGCTCTTGCAATCCTTAGCTCGATGCCCAGGTTTATCACAAATGTAGCATTTTCCGGTGAATTTGAATCTTTTGTTCTCTCCACCTTTAAATCCTTTTGAGGAGCCTTCATTGAATTGTCTCCTCTTTTCATTCAACCTTTTCCCCTGCTCCACAATGTTTGCCTTGGACTCCATTGGAAGTTTTCCGGTCTTCTTTTCAGAAATCCTGTTATCCTCTTCGATCCTCAACCTCACAATCAGTTCCTCCATTTTCATCTCCTTTCTTTTATGCTTCAGATAGTTCTTGAAATCTTTCCAGCCCGGGGGTAATTTTTCAATCATGGCTGCCACCTGAAAAGATTCACTAAAAACCATGTTTTCTGCATGAATGTCATGCAAAATTAATTGGAGATCCTGGACTTGACTGATAACAGTCTTGGAGTCTGACATCACATATTCCAGAAATTTTCCGACCACGAACTTCTTCGCACCGGCATCTTCTGTCTTATATTTAATGTCCAAGGAATCTCAGAGTCCCTTTGCAGTTTTGATTGGGCTATACACATTATACAGTGTATTATCCAATCCATTGAGGATGTAGTTTCGGCATAGGAAATCAGAATTTTTCCATGCCTCTACAGCAGCAACCACTTGCTTGTCAGTTTCTCCTTCCTTCAATGCAGGAGCATCTTCTCTGAGAAATTTAGCCAGATTCAGAGTTGTAAAATAGAACAGCATTTTCTTCTGCCATCTTTTAGACTCTGTTCCATTAAACTTTTCTGGCTTTTCACCATGGTTCACAGGAACAGTAGGATGCAAAGAAGTATGCATAGCAGTAGATGCAATGACTGATTGACTTGAAGAAGACATTATTTCTGATATACAGTATCCATAAATTAAATATTAATACAGTATTACAGAATGCAGAGTTTTATTGAATTATACAGAATTCTGAAATCAGAAATAGTAAATAGAATTCTAAAATTAAAACAGTATACAGAATTCTGGAGATTATAAGTTGTACAGAATTCTGAATTGTAAATAGTATACAGAATTCTGGAAATTATAATGTGTACAGAATTCTGAATTGAAAACAGTATATAGAATCAAAAGTACAAAAACCAGTATATTTAGTAAACTAAAGATTGAATACAGGAAAAAATCTGTCTTAAGATTGTTGGATTTTAGTCAGTATTTGATTATAATAATTCTGTACTCAATCTTTAAAAAATAAAGTTTCATTCACAGCAGCAATTAAATTAAACTGTAAAATTATAAAATATTCTTTTACAGTGTACAGAATATTAATTTGAAGTTGATTACCTAAATATTCTGTTAAGGAAACAATAAATTAAAAGTACAGAATAAATGAACTCACTGGTTTAGGAATTGAAAAGGAGCAATAGATCAAGTCGAGTAGTAACTCTCTCCTTAAGATAGATTTCGTCCCTCACACTGGTGCTTTTGATCCACTGACGTCTGTCTCCCAGGATGAAGTGATCTGTTCACAAGCAGAAGAAGCACAACAATCTACTTGTCCAGCGAACCAAAAACTTATATAATGTACCTCTCTTGAACAACACAGACTTTTGATATGCAGAAGAGATTAGAGGGTAGGGAGTAGAAGAATTAAATTTCGTACTCCAGAATATGCATTATAAAAGACTTAAATACCAAGCAAGGAGACTGTCCAGAATGGTCATGTCTCTTGGGTTTCAAATTTAAATCCAACAGACATGACTGTTGGAATTAAATAGCTGTTGAAATAATTGTATAAGTTGAACAGGCTCTGGCCCAGTTCAGCAAGAAATAAATATAGGGGCCAGGCCTTAAGGCCCACTAGAACCAAAGTAAGCCAAGCCAAGCCAACCGGCCGGACCGGACTCGGACACGGGGCGGCGGCGGCGCGCGCGTGTGTTGATTCCACCTTGGAGCAAGTGCTCACTCCTTCACAAAATTTGGGTGCCCCAAGGGCCCACCCTTTACTCCAAGGTAATGGTATTTAAACCACACTATAGTTTCAATAGTTTTCCAATGTGGGACTATTAAACTACACCATTCTTCAACTTATAACATATGTTCAAGTGGCCCACTTTGAAATGAATTTCTCATTCACCACTTCACTGTTTTGGACAAGTGAATATACTATGTTAATCTCCTCATGGAGGAGAACACGAATCAACTTGGACCCGCCTTAAAACCCTTGTGGGTCCCACTTATATTTTGGGTCAAAGTTTGTAAAAAACTGTTTTTCCCAGATTTTTCCAAAACAGTATTTTTCCAACACCTTTCAGGTATTTGCTATAGAATAAAGCTTCTAGGACTGCATTTCTAGCATTGAGGTTATCCCAACATTCCCATACGCCTTTTTAGGTAGTTGCTGTTGAATAGAACTTCTAGGACCCCACTTCTAAGCATTGAGTACCCGCCTTAAAGCAAGCCACCATAGTGAATCATTAAATCTTAGAAGCTGTTATTTATATGAGCATGCTGCATGCATAAGATATAATACGGCTTGCTATTTGAAAAAAACATGGATTATTTGAAAGTGTGCTTAACCCTAAGACAACAAGGGTGCGCTCGTTTGGCAAGAATGTGGGTGAAAGAAAAGAAAATTTTAAATTTTCTCTAAAAATAACCATCAAAAGATGGATGAAGTTTTTGAGAGAAAATTTGTCACTATTGAGAAAGTGTAATAAAATGAAGGTGTGTTTCTTGCATACCACACGTAAGAAAAGTGCAAGAAAACTCAATTTTCTTTTACTTTCCCTCACTTTCTCGCCAAACAAGCACACCAAGTGGTGATCGAATCACAGCCAATCACTATTGAATTTGGGGAGAGTTCACTCACACCCACAATTCAACATGTGTCCCTACCTTATTAATTATTGTTAAGATTCACTAACCCTTAGGTTCAATAATCTAATTATGGCAGGTATCGCGGATGTTCCCACAATAGTCCAATTTTGCCAAATTTTAGGATCTCGCTCGAGCCAATATAACTCGCTTGAGCAAAATTTAAATTGTATCTCGCTTGAGCGAGATGGGATTTCGCTCGACTTGAGTTGGCCATTGTTTCTTCTGTGCATTTCATCTGGTTTCCCGGAAGGTCCTCACTCAAGCAAGCCCAATATGGCTCAAGCGAGCTCGCCGAACTTGTCGTTCCCATTGGTGTGAGTTCTTTTTTGGCCACCAAATCACCCCATTTCTCTCACCAACCCCTCTCCTATTCACCAAACTACCCTAACTCTTCATTTAATTTTGCCTATTTTGATTCATTCGATTTTGCCTCCAAAAACCTATTCCAAAATCTGAGAATAATTCCTCTTTCCCTCAACAAACCTCTTGTGACTTGAGAGAAACCAATCCCTTGAACCTCAGAGAGCTAAGTTAGTTTTGGGTGGAAGCTTTCAGCTATACTCCACTAGAACTAGCTCTCTTTGGCCTAAGCACCCCAACCCTTGGAGCATTGAAGGAGTTCCCCTTCCCTTTTCTTATTATCCATTCTTTTTCTTGGTTCTAATTCTTTTCTAGAACCACTCAGAGGGCTCACCTTCTTCCTTTTAGTAGGTCCCTCTACATAATTTCCAGTGGTGTAGTGGGACCCCATTGAAAGGAAGAGGCTGAGCTTTTCATATGTAAGCACAGTGAGACCTAGATCCCAGGGGAAGCTGCTGTCCAAAAGAGAACACCATTTTGGAATCAGCTATATATTACATAGTATACTCGCTCGAGCTAAGTGTAGTTCGCTCGACTTGAGCCATGATAGGCTTGCTCCAGTGAGGATATGTTGTAATTTATCCTTTCCCCATTTTATCAAGTTTTAGCTCAATATTGCAAGCACCTCATTTTTGCACTCCCGTAAGCCTAGAGGATTCCCTTTTCAAGTTTGAGAGAGATCCCTAAAATCAACTCTCTTTTGAAAAATAATCAAAATATCCTTTTTAAAATTACTAAAATATTTTTTAAATGACCAACATGCCCTAAAAGACATTTTTTAATTGACTAAAATGTATTTTTTTTTTAAATGGCCAAAATAACCCACAACCCTTATTCTCATAAATAACTCATTACCCCTTTTTTTTGTTGACAGACAGCTCAAAACATCAACCCCTGGCAAAAAGCCTAAGAGCTTCACAACGCTTTGCCAAAATGTGCCTACAATCCCAAGGCTGAAGAAAAAAGACAGAAAAAGAGTCTATAGAACGGAAGAGAAGTCCCGAAAGAAGCTAAACTATGAGCATAGGCATTATCTCCCCTCGGAAGATGCTTCACTTGGAAATCACCAACCCTCCCCAAGCTCGAGCGGATATCTTCAACCATAGCACATACCTCCCAGTGTAAGTCTGAGGCAGGGCCGTTAATCATCTCCACTAAAACTAGAGCATCAGACAAAATCATAAATTGGCTCCACCTCCGCTCCAAGGCCAAATTGATTGCTCACCGAACCGCTTCCACCTCGGCCACAAGCGGAGACCCACCCCGAAGTGCCTGAGCAAAACCACCAAGGATGCGACCGAGATGATCTCTAGCAAGACCCATCTACTTGAGCGAATGGGATCTATAATAGTCCCTTGGATGAGGCTAGAGTTCCTAGCCTTCCAAATGCTCCAAGTTGTGGATGCGAGTGAGCTAAGCATCCACTTTTTAGTCTCTCTCGATAGAGAACAAAGGACCCAGGAACACCACCACGTCTTAAAAAAACCATAACCCTCCCCTCCAGGCCAAATTCCAGCCTGCGATGCTAGCCAGGTACACCGAGCATGCTCACACTCAACAAGCATATGCATAACTGTTTCCGGCCCTTTACCACATAGCGAATAGGTGCTTCCAATATCTGATGCTTGAATAATGCTTGATTTTTACTCCGAGAGCTTGGTGCATACATCGCCAAATAAACCAAGCAATTTTACTTGGCAACCCATAGTCCCAGATGGCCTTCGAGATGGCGGAAGAGGGGACCTCTGAAGTGGAAGCCCTCGCCATTCTCCCCGACAGATGAAGCTCTCTTAGCCGATGATGTCTAGATCTAACCGAGTAGGTACCATTCTTCTCATAATGCCAGATTCTTCGATCGGGCCAGCAAGGGATGTGAGAGATGTGACTCACCGTATCCTGAGGAAAAACCTGAGACAACTTTGCAATATCCCATCCCATAAAATCAGGAAGCAAAAATTCCCCCACCTTGTGCCACGAACAATTCTACTACCTCGGAATGTGGGGCCGAAACCCCACCAAAGAAGGAATCCACGCGTCAAGCCAAACTCCAATGAACTCCCCATTACCCACTTGCCAACGAAGATAGGAAGCAAGAGTTGATCGACCCGCTAGTATGCTCCTGCAAACCCATGAAGGTCAATACCTAACTTTAGCTTCCATGAAATTCCTCCTAGGAAAATAAATACTTTTAACAAGCCGACTTCATAAGGAGGTTGGGTTCTAAATAATCAACCACCCTTGCTTCGCCAATAAAGCAAGATTAAACATGGAGAGCTCTCTGAACCCCCCGCCCCCGCCTCTGCCTCCTTGCTTTGGCAGAGAGTATCTCGGCTAACCCAGTGAGCCTTCTTACCCACTTTAGAGTATCTCTACCAAAAATCAACCATGAGAGAAGAGATTTCACGATACACATAATTGGGGAGCTTGAAGCATACGAAGGGATAGCTTGAATAACCACTTTCAATATTATTTCTCGACCCGCTTTATTTAAAAACTTCCCACGCCATGAAAAAAGCTTGGCCTTTACTCTATCAATAATATAAGAAAATAAATGCTGCTTAGATCGACCAAAGGTCATAGACAGCCCCAAATAAACTCCAACTTGATCCAAAATTTTCATGTGCAATATATGAGAGAGCATACGACGAAATTTATTCGGGGTATTAGGACTAAACATCACACCGGATTTCTAGAAATTAATCTTTTGCCCGGAGGCACAACAAAAATCTTCAAGTACCTTCCTAATCCAAAACGTATTCTCCCAAGTAGCCTTAGCAAAAAGAATGCAGTCATTGGTGAACATCATATGGGAGATGATGGGGCTAGTCCGCCTGATGCGAATACCATGCAACAACCCTTCCTCTGCCGCTCGATCTAAGTGATGCGATAAAGCGTTAGAGGCAAAAATAAAAAAGATGTGGAGATAATGGATCTCCCTGCAGGAGACCTCGAGCCGGTATAATGAGCCCCTTCTGTAGAGCCCCAGATTTCACGTGCATTGTTCATGTGAATAGTGCGGTGAATAGTTTTGCGATTAGGTTGTGAAGGCCAAAAGCCTTCTTGTATTGTTATAGTCGTATGATGAATGATAAAGAGGGTTTTCACCTTCAGTTTAGTCGGGTAGAAATATGTGTGGTGTATGTCGGTGTGTTGAAACCAAGAGTATGAAATACTAAGTCCTTGAGAATTTAAACAAAGAGTATGCATTACTCGAGGTATGTGGGTGATGAAGCAAAAAATAAAGTACTCTAAGCAATTGGGTTGTGTTAGTGTGCAAAGGAAGGGTATAGGAAATACTCCAAGTGTTTAGAATCGTAAGAACAAAAGGTGGAAAAGGGGTTTTAAGTGTCAAAATGAGGGATATCTAAACATACCCTCAACTTTAAGGAGCTCTAGTCTCGTCACCGCACATCAGAATCATGTTTATCACTTTTCCATATTTTTAGTAGAAGTTAAGTCAAAGGTGGGTTTTCTGAAGTTTTATCTGCTACAATTCCTGACCAGTCACCTTTAAGTCCACTTTGGACCATGAATAAAGCATAATTAGGAGTTCTACATCGAATAAAAGTTGTTCTCCTTTGAATGACGAGTCAAACGCAAGTTGAATCGTCAAAATACGATGAGCGATTCAAAATTTATGGTCAAAATACGAAAACGGGAAAAACGGGAGAAGAGGTGACCAAACCGGTCGATCGCTTTTCTGACCGGTCATCTGGATTTTTGTGTGTGGCCGACTTCCTGGGCTATTTTAAGGGTGGTTTGGGATTTTGACAAACCCCAAACCCTTAACCCTTATATAAGCCCACATTTCGTGGGCTAAGATTTTTAGCACTTGGAGAAACATATTTTGAGAGGAAAAGAGAGAGAGAGAGAGCTAGGGTTTCCAAAAGGGGGTTTTCAATTGGGATCAAGGTGGAGCTTAAGTCTTGCTTCCAAAGCTTTCTCAAGATCGGATCTCACTACCACACACCATTGGAGCTTGGATCTTCTTCCTTGAAGCTTAGATTCACTTCCACAAGGGTTCTCAAGTCTTCTCAAGCTTTTCCCTAAAATTATCAAGGTAAATACATTCTACTAACTTGTCATGTTATGAATCATCAATATGTAGTTAGGTTTAATGAATAGTGGTGATTAAATTAGGGATGATTTGACCATTTTGTAATCTCTCCCTTTTTAAGTAAGATGTAAAGCATGATAAATGGTAGATACATTCTACTAACTTGCATGCTATATCTCATTATTGTGTTCTAGGGTATTTAATAAATGTTGAGATGAAACTTGAGTTGATTTAGCTATTCTTATAAATCCTCTATTACTAGTAAGATGTAAAGTAAAAGTTTGATAAATTAGCTTTATTATGAACCATTGCTTGATAGTGGGATGAAATGCTTGGTCTTTTGAGTAAATGAGGGTTATTACCTTGAATGTGCATACTAGCAAAAACGGTCTTTCAATGAAATTGAGTTTTATTGATTATGTGATACATGCTATTGCTATGGATGAATTAAAATCAAGGTATAGGATCTCGTTCTTGATATTGTAAGCTTTGATGTATGTTTTTAAAGACAAGTAAGGATATAGCCTAAGGCATATAACATGGTATGTGTATACAATTGAAAAGCATGAAATAAAATTGAGGTTTTGGCCTCGTATGTGTTGCTACTCGCTACTAGCTATCCATGTTAGGATTCATCTATGAAAAGACAAAAATTTTAAGTATGTGTTGTGATGTAAAGAGTGTAGATACACTCTATCATCTACCATGATACGATTTCAAGTATTGAGGCATGGTTTTTAATTAGAAGGGTAGATACCCTTCACTTGTTAACAAGGTCATCATTCATTAATGAAAAGGAGAGCAAAGAGGGATGAGTTTTGATAAATAGATTGTAACTACCTCCTACTTATGAACTTTTTTGTAATGTGAAGTTAAATCCAACTTGCTACCTACTCTTATTATGATACAAATGTTGGAAAAGGGTTTTAATATAGGGTTTTCTCAATGTTAAGGGTAAATACCATTTACTATCTATCTTGGGTGTAAATTCTTTAAAGGAAACTATGATTGTGAAAGAATGATCTTGATGAAATGGGCCAAGAGCCATGTTCTTGTTATTCCATCTCTATGATTGTGATGTAATGTTTAACGGTGTCTTATTATTACTGTGATGCTCATAAGAGCCATGTTCTATGTGTGATGGGTTTTCAAGTCTATTATTATGTCTTTAAGTTTATCTCAACACGTATTGAATGTTTTAAAGTTCCAAGTATATCATGATGCTTATATGTTTATGTTCAAAGATTTTCAAAGTACCATGATGTTCACAAGCACTCTATGCACGCTACAATTCGCACGATCGATGTTTTCTCCTAAGCATGATGTTTAAATACCATACGAAATATTTTTAGGAAAATCTCTTAAGAAAGACTAATAAGCTCATAAGATTTGACAAGGCCAAACTTTGGGTTGGCAAAAGTCTAAGATCGGTTACAAATGCTCTCTAAGGATCATGTCTAAGATCGGTTACGGATGCTCACAAGTCTCTACAGATCATAAGTCTCGCAAGGCTTTCATAAGAACTCATATGAATTCACAAGTTTAAGATCGGTTACAAATGCTCTCTAAGGATCGTGTCTAAGATCGGTTACGGATGCTCACAAGTCTCTACGGATCATAAGTACCCATCTACCCATCCATCGATACACCTAAACACACCCCTCATAAATCCAAACACCCTATAACTCATAACCTATCCATAAGCCACCCAAGTACATATACCCATTATCCTAATAAACTTTTGAGAAAACTCTATCTCAAAGTGAGTATAGAGGTATTCAATTCATGAATATTATATAGATACATTGTGGTAAGATTTCCTTGAGTAATGGATAACCTTCCATGACCGTGTGTGGTAAGGTTTCCTAATGGATAACCTTCCATGAGCAGATTTAAATCAAAAAGACTACACTTTGTGTCTACAGCTTGTGTTTCCGTATATACCATAACAAATCCCTTCAATTAAGGGATTTGTGAGACGTTGGGATTCTTTAGTTGATCTTTAGTTGATTGGCTAGGAGTCCTCCTGGGCTTTCCATCTTTAACCTCATGCATGGGCTCTTTATCACTCCCCCTCAAACTGGGCCGGGGATCACAACAAAGGCCCAGTTTGACTCGTAACTTGAAAAACTGAGATTTAGGCAGGGGCTTGGTTAAGATGTCCGCAACTTGGTGCCCTGAAGGTACGAATCGAGTGACAAGGGTGCCGAGGGCTACTTTCTCGCGGACATAGTGAAAATCCAATTCGATGTGCTTGGTTCGGCCATGAAAAACTGGATTGACTGTCATATAAAGAGCACTAATATTGTCACAATGCAAAGTTGGTGGCTTCGAGAGATAGACACCTATGTCTCGCAGAAGATAAGATATCCATGTTAATTCGGCAGCTGTGGAGGCCTTGGACCTGTATTCCGCTTCTGCACTGGACCGAGCCACGGTGGTTTGCTTCTTGGCACTCCATGAGATACAGTTGCCACCGAGAAAAGTGCAAAAGCCAGTGGTGGACCGTCGTGTGAGAGGACACCCAGCCCATTCAGCATCAGAAAACGCATATAGATCAAGAGTGCTCCGAGCGAGAATACGCATTCCATGATTCACGGTGCCATTTACGTACCGTAAGATACGTTTGACAGCCTTACAATGTCCCATAGTTGGTGCTTGCATGAATTGACATACAAAGTTGACACTGTATGAAAAATCTGGTCTGGTAAAGGTCAAATATTGTAATGCACCAACTAAACTGCGATAATGAGTTGGATCAGGAAAAGGATCTTGATCGGAGGGTGGCAGACGTCCTTTGATCGCCATAGGTGTGGAGAAAGCCTTGCAATCTGTCATCTGAGCATGACCGAGGAGATCACGAGCATACTTTGACTGACAGAGAAAGAGACCCTCTGCGAACGGATGGACCTCCACACCTAGAAAATAGTGAAGATCCCCAAGGTCCTTAATGGCAAACTCGCGACCCAACTCACGAACGAACCAGTCCATAAACATCGGAGTGTCCCCGGTGAGAACCATATCATCAACATATAACAAAAGAAGGATGGTCCCACGGGTGGAGTGGTGAACAAAGAGAGAGGGATCTGCTGTGCTACAAAAGAATCCCAGATTGAGGAGAAAGAGGCTCAAACGATCGAACCAGGCCCGAGGTGCTTGTTTGAGCCAGTAGAGGGCCCATTTCAGACGACACACATGAGTGGCATGGTTCGGGTCTATGAAACCAGGCGGCTGCTCCATGTAAACCGGTTCCTATAAAAAGCCATGAAGGAACACATTTTTGACCTCAAGCTATCGAATCTTCCATCGTCGAATCACAGCTACTGTCAAAACCGTTCGAATGCTTCCGGGCTTGATTACGGGAGAAAAGGTCTCTGAGAAATCAACACCATCCACTTGATTATATCCCTTTACAACTAATCGGGCCTTCAATTGCTCAAGCCTACCGTCAGGCTATAATTTTGTTTTGAATACCCACTTGCATCCAACAACATTCATGGACTTAGATCGAGGAACAAGATCCCAAGTTTCATTTGCATCAAGGGCGCTGATTTCTTCATTCATGGCAGCCGTCCAACCTTCATGTTTTAAGGATGATTTGATTGATTTCAGTTCAATGGGAATGCACTCGGATGGAAAAGCAAGATGAAGATCAACATACTTGGGGTTGGGTTTGAAGACCCCATGTTGTGACCGTGTCTCCATTTTATGTAGATGAGATGATGGGTCTGATGCATGTGCTGGGGAATGAGTCATATCAGCACCTTGATCGTGATTGGCAACATGAGCATAAGCCTGATCCAATGGAGCAGCGATTTGAGTGAATGGTGGAGCAACAAGGTTCCTAGGAATGTTGTCACATGATGAATCTTGAGCATGTGCATTTGAAATAAGCTGATCATGAGCTTCTGATGGAGTGGACTGTGTAGCAACTTGTGCTGGTGCGTCAACCTGTGCATTGGAATGAGTCAAATCAGCACTTTGATCAATATTAGAAGCATGAGCATACTTCTGATCTAATGGAGCAGCTACTAGAGTAGATGGTGGAGCAGCAAGGTTTGTATGTTGAAGCAACTCATCACTTGGTTCAATAGGAGGTTGGTTAGTATGCTGAAAAAATTCATCACTTGGTCCAATAGTGGTTGTTTGTTGAAGCAAAGTAGAAGGGTCATCATGAGCATCCATTCATTCATTAAAGATGGACAACTCTCCCTCAAGGTGATCATGACCATAGAGTGAGTTTGGATCCTTGAACGGTAAGCTGGTCTCATCAAAAACTACATGACGCGAAGTGTAAATTCTTCCAGTGGGAGGATAAAGACATTTATACCCCTTATGTTTAACACTATAACCAATGAAGACGCACGGCAATGACTTCGGGTCCAACTTAGAGCTGCGATAATCACCCAAATACGGGAAGCATTTGCACCCTAGTATGCGCAAAGAAGAATAAGCTGGATGTTTTCCATACAACCGAAAAAATGGAGAATCCATATCAAGCTTTGGTGAGGGGAGACGGTTTATCAAAAACACCGCAGTTGAGAAGCAATCAAGCCAAAAGCGTGACGGGAGTTTGGCATGAAACATCATGGTCAATCCCAACTCCGTGAGATTTCGATGTTTGCGCTCGGCAACCCCATTTTGTTCCGGGGTTTTGGGGCATGAAGATTGATGGTGGATGCCTAATCCAGCCATATACTGTTTTAAACGATTGTCAGTAAACTCGCCCCCTTCATCTGATTGAAACACTCCTATCTTGGCATCAAATTGGCATGCAATATACTTAGTAAAATTCACAAAGCAATCATAAAAATCTGATTTCCTTCGCATAGGATATAGCCATGTGAATCTAGTATGATGATCAATGAATATAGCATAGTACTTGTAATTTTCTCGGGAGAGAGTAGGGGCTGGTCCCCATAAGTCGCAATGAACCTTCATAAAGGGCTTATTAAATTCACTATCAGTTTGAATAAATGGAAGTGTGCAAGATTTTCCAAGTTGACAACTTTCACAAACTTAATCAAATTTATTTTCAGATTTAAAGGAAATAAACTTTCTACGACTTAAGAAATCAACTACTCTCTGTTGTGGATGCCCAAGACGCTGATGCCATCCATCTTTATTAATTTGCCTAAAACGATTTGAGAAGAGTGCACATTGTCCTCCATCCAAAGCATAGAGACCGCTTCTCCTACGACCAGTTGCTATTATTCTGCCAGTGACCCTGTTCTTGACAACAAATCCATCTCCATTAAACTCAAAATTATAAGGAAAGTCTCCGGTGAGTTGACTAACAGAGATCAAATCCTTTTAATTTCAGGAATGCAAATTAACATTGGAGTTAATCTTAGCATCTCCAATGTGGGTAATGGGTAATATTTGACCATTTCCCACCATCACTCCATCGTTTCCAAGGTAAGGTTTCAGGTTATGTAATTTACCTGAATTTCCAATCATGTGTGTTGTTGCCCTGTGTCAGGAAACCAATTAGAATCTTGACCATCGGCAATGGTCATTGCAGCAAGGGCCTGTGGTACATCATCTGGTTGGAACGAATGATTGAATCTATTAAAACACTTTAAAGCTGTATGGTTCTTCTTCCCACAAATCTAGCATTTGGGTGAGTCATCCTTGGAGTCGATTTGGTTTACATTTCAAATCTGACCATTAACACCATGTGGCTGGCTGCTTCCTGACTCTTGAATATTTCCTGCATTGAACTGACTTGTTCCTCGATTTTTATCAGTATAGTTATTACCCTGAACAAATCCCTTGCCTTTGGAATCAAAATGAGTCGACCCATCCCTTTTTTATTATTCTTCCTGCCATTCTTTTGACCAAAAAAGGCCATCTGATTAGCCGATCCTCCAATGCCATGAAGTTGATTTCGTGCTTCATGACTTTGGAGGAGAGGTATGATATCCATATATGAAGGGATGGGAGGCTTAAGCATAGTAGTGACAAATGTTTCAAACCCTTGGCCTAGACCATTAACTAACCAAAATACCTTGTTCCTATCAGGGACAGGTTTTCCTATAGCAGAGAGGTCATCACAAATGGCCTTAAACTTTCCCATATATTCGGGTAGAGAATCAGTACCTTTGCGAATCAAGGTCATTTGCTGAAGGAGATGAAGCTCCCTTTCTTGGGAGTTTTGTGTGAAGGCATTCTCAAGGGTATTCCAGACTTTAGCAGCAGTGTTGAGTCCAACCACAAGGCCTAGAACGTCTTCCGAAAGTGTGCTCGTGATCCAGCCTTTTAGACGGCGATCAGTGCGTTTCCACTTTACAAATTGAGGGTTTTGAACTCTCTTATCTCCATTGGCAGTAGTGTCATCAGGAAGCAAATAGAGTTCTGGTGCAAGCATGTCGCCATCAATAAAGCCGCATAGATCCTCGCTTTCAATGAGGGACAATATTTGTGTATGCCATAGGAGAAAGTTTGTGGCAGTAAGTTTCAGAGTAACAAAGTTTCCTACATTTTGTGTAGGTGGGTAAGGGTATGAGATTGTGGAAGAGGAAGATGACATTGTGGAAGGAACTGAGGATGAATAGATGAATCGAATTTCCCTAAACCCACTTAAGGCTCTGATACCATAATAAACTTTTGAGAAAACTCTATCTCAAAGTGAGTATAGAGGTATTCGATTCATGTATATTATATAGATACATTGTGGTAAGATTTCCTTGAGTAATGGATAACCTTCCATGACCGAGTGTGGTAAGGTTTCCTAATGGATAACCTTCCATGAGCAGATTTAAATTCAAAAAGACTACACTTTGTGTCTACAGCTTGTGTTTCCGTATATACCATAACAAATCCCTTCAATTAAGGGATTTGTGAGACGTTGGGATTCTTTAGTTGATCTTTAGTTGATCGGCTAGGAGTCCTCCTGGGCTTTCCATCTTTAACCTCATGCATGGGCTCTTTATCATATCCATGACTCACCTATTAGTAACAATCCATGTATCCATTACCCAATACCCGACTAACCCTTGCATAAACCCACCGCCCACGCTTTCTCCTTAATAGGAGGAGGAAGGTTGAGGAAATTTTGGAGTGTTGGGCTAACCTCAAAAGTGGGAAGACTCTTTCCCTTATATACAGTCAACCCTCAACCCCTTAACCTCATCCCTCTTGCACATTTCACACCACGTCTATTTCGGGATGGGATTTGATCTGGCTCTCGCCGGATCAAAATCATCTGGCCTCCCTTTTGCGTGTGACATGTGGTGATAATAAGGGGAGAAGATATCAAATGGAGAGAATTCAAAAAACAGGGGGAAAATGAAATGAATTCTCCCCCTTTTTATCGCCACATGTCGGACAAAGGCCTTAGGCCAAATGATTTGATCCGGCAAGAGCCAGATCAAATCCCATCCCATCTATTTCTCACGGTTACACACACTCCTATGACACCACGTACCTTGACTGGATCTTTATGTCTCTCTCAGGTCCTCAAAAGGGGATCGCTCCAGGACTCTCGGAAATGATCGCTCTCTACGGTTAGAAGATCTTTGGCTCTCAGCAGATGTTACACCTAGCCCCGTTACACCCAAATGCAGATTTGGTTTCACACACATGTATTTAAAAGAAATTCACTCAGGACTCAAACCAACGAAGGATCACCTAGCTCTTTGAATCTTAGCCAATGTCTCATGCGTAGGGGTGTTATTGAGCCGAGCCGAGCCGAGCCGAGCTAAGTAGTGGGATGTTCAAGCTTATTTATTAAGTAAATCGGCTCGAAAATAAAGCTTGAGCTTGGCCTGTTTATTAAATTATACATGAGCTCGAGCTTTAACACACAAGCTCGAGCCAAGTAGTTTGCGAGGAGCTTGATTCATTAGATATAACTATTTATTAGGTTTAACTTTTACTTCATAGGTAAAAACATTATAGTGTTACTTAAAATGTTAGAAATTTTTTTTATAATTATATAAATGATAATTATATTTTGTAAAATACATTGTATCTCTACTAGTATATAATAAATATATTTAATTTTAAAATTTAAATGAATTAAATATATTTAGATATTTTAATACATTAATTATATATATAATCGAGCCCAGCTTTTAACGAGTTGTGTTTAGGCTTAGCTCGTTAACTAAACGAGATCGAAAATCAAGCTTGGGCTTGGCTTGCTTGCTTAAATAAAACTCGAGCTTTTAAAGAGTCGAGGTCGAGCTCTTCATGGGCACCTTTGTTTGAAACACCCCTATTCACGCAGTGGGTTTGTAGCAGATTTGAAGGGGTTAGTAAAATACTCGGTATCCTCTGCAGTGGTGGCAATCCCTAATGGGAAATTCTCGTTTCTCCTCTGTTCTTCTATAACGAGATAAAGAGGGAGATAGAGAGAAAAGGATGGGATCTCTGAGACAAGGCTTTCTCCCGAGGCTTGCTGTTTCCGAGAAGCGTTACAAATTGTTAGAGCAAATACTTTCAAGTCTTTTTTCAGTCTACATCCATCCTTGCCCTTTCAACCAAGCAAATACGTGCTGTCATGACACATTAATCTTTGTTGAATCTATCTTAACTTATCTAATAGAATTAAATCATCTTCAAACAGTCTCAATGGACTCTTTTATATATATATATATATAGTGTAACATTCTAATGAGCCATGCTCAATGAAGCTTGTAATGAGCAGTCCTTAATAATGTGACACATGGCAAATTGTTTTGGAATCTGACCATTTCATGTCAAGACAGGTTGCCCGAGAGACACGTTGTAAAAAATTAGCTTGATTGGACATTTATAGACCGTCCGATTGAATAAGGAAATATCAGTCATTTCCATATCCCAGGTAGGGTCTAGTGAACCCTAAGGGGTTAATGCTGAAAACTAGGGTCAATCGGACGGTCTAAACAAGTCTGATCAAACTGAATTTTTGACACATGTCTCCAATGGACCCAATTTGACATACAACGGTCAGATTCAAAAAAGTATGTCACGTGTCATCATTCCAGAGGGACCACTCATGTAGCAACCTAAAACTTTTGCATATGGTTGTGAATAGTGCTTTGGCCAAAAGGCATTGCATGCAGTGTGAGAAAAATGGTGAATAACAACCTAGCTGTGATGTTTGAAGGGGTTATTGCTCTAAAAAGTATGTGAATTAGGTTAGAAACACCCCAAGGCGGTCTGCAGGTGAAAGTCTCAGAATATGGGATGTGCGATCGATCACAGGCAAGGTGCGATTGATCGCATGTAGACAAAAACGAAGAAAAATTTCTGGTTCACTTGCGATCGATTGCAAGTGGTGTGCGATCAATCACATAAAGGGAAAAACTTGGCAAAACTTTTGGAATTGAATGCGCAAAATCGTCCCCAGGTGCGATCGATCGCACTAGATCTACGATCGATCGTACACGGGTGCTGAATCCGGATTTGAGGGTTTTAAACCCTTTGCCTATAAATAGGGATGGCATTTGGGGGTTTAGGGATTCTTCCAAAACCTAAGAAAGAGAGAAAGGAGAGGGGAGATTGGGAGAAATCCAAGGAAGAGGGTTGCATCCAAGATCAAGAGGAGCTCAAGTCTAGGTAGATCTTCCCATCAAGCAAGGGTTCCTCCATCTTTCAAGTTGGTGTCTTCCTCAAGCTTGGGGTTTTCCAATCAAAGGAGTTTTCTTCAAAATCAAGAGTTAATCCTTAAGGTTAGTACACCCTCCTAGTTTAACTTAGTAGTAACCTAAGTTTTCTTTTAACATGATTATGATTTGAACATGTGTACCCCTATTCTTACCTTAATCCAATGATTTCCTAAATTATACAAGATAAACTAAATGTGGAAGAATGTGTGGGATGAATGGATGATAATGGAGGCGATTAGATGTCATTTGGTTGTGATGAATGAGTGTGATAGAAAATGGTGGATGGGCAATGTACGCATAATACACGCCCTCTTGATGCTTAATGAAATGTTTGAGAAAGAAATTATGAGTTTAAAAGACTAAAGAGAATGTTGAATGGCACTTGTTTGATAAAATGCATGAATGAGAATACAAGGAATAAAATGAAGATTTTGAAAGCATGATTTATGCAGTTTTCCCTAAATGACGATTTTGATCAAATGCTCTATATATTGTTTAAATTCTCACGTGATTACAATAAGAATTGAAGTGCCGCATGCTATCCCTTGAGTTGCACATGACATTATGATTTCCACAATTATTACACACAAGCATGTATGAAACGAATGATCAAGCCAGACATCAGGCCAGTCAAGGGTAGGGCATATCCCCTGGATATGTCATACCTGGCTCACAAGAAAACATGACAAGTTGATAATGCCAGACAGAGGGTCGGTCAAGGATGTTGGTACACTTTTTCTATTTCGCTGAAGGATACTTACGTATCCGGTTTACAAGTTGCTTTTCTATGTTTCGCTGAAGGATACTTACGTATCCAGCTCATAAGTCGCTACAAGGGCACTAACATCTGACTCACAAGTTAAGCATGACAAGGCAAGTCAAGACATGACAAAACAAACATGATAAGTGATTCTAAACAAGAACGAGACAAGACATGTGTGATTCCTACGAGACAAAAACAAGACAGAATCAAGTTTTAAACATGATAAGCAAGTTTGAAAAACACGAAAAGCTATTTTCAAGAACAAGTCATGATTTCTAAGTATGGGTTTTAAATTGGATGTTATGAATTGTGTTGATTTATTACTATTGTAGTTCGTTATTACTATTGTTAGCTAGTAGCTTGTACTTGCTGAGTATTTCATACTCAGCCGTACATTTCATATTGGCAAGTCCGGTGGATACCTTCAACCCTGAGCCTTGGGTTGAGGAAGAGTACATCGAAGAGGCACCGCTTATTCCACTTCAACCTCAGGAGGATAGAGATCTAGATGTGTGGCCATATCTAGACTACTATGAGTAGGGTGTTATGGAGATAGAGAGAGAGACTTTTATCTTTTTGTATTTTAATGGTGGGCATGCCCACCTCTACTATTCATGTTTTGTAATTAACTTGGAATACATTATATGTATAGAAAAAGAAAAAAAATTGGTTTACGCTTCCGCACTGTTTTAGCTTCCGTACTCTGTATCATGTCTTCATTATTCTATGTTTGTTCCTTGTTCAGTACAGGATGGTTTGACAGGTTATGTATAGTCACACCTAAAGTCCTACCTAACTCCTAGGAGGGATTTTGGGGCGTGACAGCTCATTACAAGCTTCAATGAGCATGGCTCATTAGTATCCTTCCCTATATATATATAGGAAAGTAGTTAATGTGCCTGGGATCTCCATTTAAAAACCTACCTAAGGCTGGTCCTCATTGGTCAATACCCCACTTTGAATATATATATATATATATATATATATATATATATATATGGGGAACGCTATCCTTCACTCAATGGGTGAAAATTGTTAACCTTCACTAGAATTTTTTACCCCTATGTATTAAATACCATTCTATTAAATGCAAGAGTATTTTGGTATTTTCATAGAGGACAGTTCATTAAATAGGAGAGAGAATAAGTGCAAGAAAAGTCTTATTATTTTCTCCTGCATTTAATGACTGATATCCTATGAAAAAACTAAAGCACCCTTACCTTTAATGGATTTTGATAATTAATGCAGGGGTAAAAATGTCTTGGTGGTCGTTACCAAGTTCATCCACTGAGTAGTCATTAGCAAAACCGGTTCTCGTTGGCTTAGCTTACTAGAGATTCTAGTAAGCTAGGCAATCATGGCCGTTAGATCAATAATACTTTCAAATTCAAGAGATGAAATTAAAATCACTTATTTTGTGAAAAACCATTTAACATTAACCAACCTCCCCCTTAAATAGGAGTTTCTCCTTTTTCCTTATTCTCTCTCCTAATCACTCTCTCTCTCTCATGTTACTTTTTTTAATCATATTTGATTGAATCATAACTCAACACGTGTCCTTTTAACTGTGGTTAAGAAGATATTAACCCAAAGTTTCGTCTTTTCTCTAGGGTTCAACCTCTTCTCCCTAAGTTTTTAGAAGAAGAAAAATTATAGTGAGAACGAGAGGAGTGTTTTTTTCTAAATCATATTTGGTTGAATCCCAACCCAACATGTGTCCTTTTAACTATGGTTAAGAAGATATTAATCCAAAGTTTTGTCTTTTATCTAGGATTCAACCTCTTCTCCTGGGTTTTTAGAAAAAAACTTAAAGTGAGAGAGAGAGAGAGAGAGACAACACCTCTCATGTGGTTTCCTAGAATTAAAGGGGTAGTTGTACAAAAACCATCTATCTTAAATGTAGGGTGGAATTTAAATGGGTTTGTGGTTTCTCAGAATTAAGGAAGGTAGTTTTACAAAAATCACCTATCTTGGATGTAGGCCTATTTTCTTGTTTTGAGGAGAGAGTTTTTTTGTGTTAAAAGAAGGGCTTAAACTCACATGGGGTAAAATAGTAAAACTACATTTACCATTAACGGTGTTAACTTGATTAACTTGACAGGGGAGGGCAGTGCTATTTTAGAAACTAGAGGGGAGGTCTCTGCAATTTGACCAAACCTCAGGGGAGGTGAGTGCAATTTACCCTAAAATTTGTTATAGATATCTTCATCACGGGCTTTGAATTGGCTTTATACAGGATATTACCTTTTGCTTTGCATGTAACAATTAGTTCCATTTTCTATGTATGATTATGTGTTCTATGCAGAGAGGCTTTGCAAAATTTTGTTCTAGATTTTGATAGGTTGTTTAGAATTTCTGGCCTTGTTTTTGATGGTTTGATTATATAGTATACATTTCAGTTATACAATGCCTGTTTTGAGTAACCCTAAGGTTTAGTCCGATAGACTAAGGATTTGGGTCCGGTAGGCCAAGGTTTAGCCCGGTAGGATATGGTTGGGCCGATAGGCCAAGAGGTAAGCCCGGTAGGCTATGGTTGGGCCCCGTAGGCCAAGATTGGGCCTGGAAGCCAAAAGGAGTTTAATCGGAATTAAACGAGTGGTCTAACCATGGTTAGGGCTGCTACCCATGATTGGGCAAGGTTCAAAGTTTGATTTATGGTCCTTAAATGTTACTTGACATTTTTAGGTATTTTCTCCAAGGTTAAATGAGATTAATTATGGTTAAGAAATGGGTTTAACCATGGTTAGTCTGGTTAACCGTGGTGAGGCACACAAAAGGGTGTGATTTTGGTCCCTTACTATCATTTCTGATTTCTCTGGAATTTTGGGGAATTTTTAGGGTTTAAGTGGACTTAACCATGGTTAAGACAAGTGTTAACCATGGTTAAGCTCAATAATCGTGGTTAGAAAGGTTTGTACAGGCTGATGTTAATCATTTTTGTAATTTCAGATTATGTGGGGATTTTATGAGATTTTTTGGGATTTTAACCTTGTGGTTAGATCAGCTAACCATGGTTAAATCCTAACTAGGGTTGGGTTAACCAATTATTAAGGCCGAGAGTGGTCTGAGATGAGCCCAGGGGGTTAGGTAAGGTCTATAGGGGCCTCCTACCAGGCCTGACCCCCTGCAAAGCCCAAAAACATACAAAACCATAATTGGCGGTAAAGTATTTACCGCCAATTTTTACTCATTTGTTACCCAGGTTTAGGGCACTGTAACTCGAGTTAGGAGTGGACCCACAGGGTCCTAGATCCACAGGGATGAAGAAAGCACTTCAGAGAAGACCCTGGGCCTATTGTAGGCCCTAGGCAAGGCTTGAGATGGGCCCGGTATGGGCCCAAACATGCTGTACATAAAATCATAGAATGGCGGTAGATGTTCTACCGTCATTCTGCATAGTTTTCCTTTGAGTGCATTTTAACCATGGTTAATGTAATAGAGGGCACCTGGAAGGACTAGGGTGGACTCAAGAAGGTCTTGGGGAGTTAACCCATGCCCTAGAATGGACCAGGGCTGCACCAGGTAGGGGCCACAGGGGCTCAAACTGAGACCACCAGAAATGGCGATATTAAGTTTACCGCCATTCCTAGAAATTTTCAAAAACAAGCTCAGTGCCCATGGGGCTGTGCTAGGGTGGATCTAAGGGGTTTTCGCATACGTTGAGGGACCCCAGATGCCCTGAGGTCGGCCTGAAGTGGTGTTATACCATTGAGGGGTTCCCCACACCTATGGAGAAGTTGGGGGAGACCCCTATGAGGGGTTTTTCAGCAAAACATGAAATAAAAGTCCTTTAGAAGGTCCAAGGGCTCACATAAGCATAGAAAATAAAGGAAAGTGAGGGGAGGGGCAAGACCCTACCCAGTTGCTACTGCTGCCTTAGCCAGAGTGGTGGTAGACAGTAGTGGTGGCTCATGGTGGAGGTGCTGTATGATGAGGAGATGAGCTGGGAGGTCCCTGGAAACTTCTGGAGCTGTTGAGAGTGCCTACAGAGGTTCTGGAATAGGGCTTGGGCTTGGATTCGAATAGGGGTTCAGGTATGGGATTTACAGATGAAGAAAAAGGCTATGGGGGCTTCCAATTTATAGACCAGGGGAGATGGGGCTACCAAAAGGCGTGCTTGTGCTCTGAGGGGGCGATTGTGCTGTTGAATACGAAACTGGGTAATGGCGGCAAAATAACTACCGCAATTACCCTGTTAGGCCAAAGCAATAATGCCGGTAAATATATTACCGCCAAAAATGGATTTTGCCCAACAGGCCCTTGGCCTATGCAGGCACACGGTACGGGGGAGAAAATTTAAATTTTTGGGCCTGGGCTTGGGCCCAGGCTGAGGGATTTGGACTCTAGGGGTCTTTGGACTTTGGAGTTTAAGCCCTAAAGGTTTTAGGGCTAGGCTTTAGACTAGGGTTTACCTAGGTTTTGACTAGGGTTAGGTCCTAGGATTAGGTCCTAGGGTTTAACTAGGGTTTGTCCTAGGATTAGGTCCTAATGTTTAATTAAGGTTTGTCCTAGGTTTAGTTAGGGTTTGTCCTAGGGTTAGGTCCTAGGATTAGACTAGGGTTTGTCCTAAGTTTCAACTAGGGTTTTAGCTATGGTTAGGGGACTCGGCTGGAGATAACCATGCTTAAGATACTTAACCATGGTTAGGACAGGGGTGTGAAAATTGGGTGCTTACAGTTGCCCCTCTTTATCAGATAGTACCGAGATTGGCAATTGAACGACAAAGACTGGAATCATGCAATTTTTGCATCAGGATTGGATTTTGGGAAATACAATATGATGCGAGATGGGTGCGATGCTGGGGAATAACAGGCAGATTGGTCTACTCATGCTGGGGATGAATGCATGATGTGCAAGATGGCATGTCCCAAAGGCGCTAGCCAGGTATCGCATGACGGCAATAACCAGATAGATTATTAGGGCGTTTAGCTGAATCGATCTAAGGACACATGGAGTGTCAAAACACATAAGGTGTTGGGAGACACACGGGGGGTGTCACAAGAGAGACATGTATGAGGTAATGTTGTTTTGTGACGAGGCTATCACGGAGCGCACAGGATGTCGAGGACACACGGGGGTGTCACAAAGGGGACATGTAGGAGATAATGATGTTTTGTGACGAGGCTGTCACGGAACACAAAGGATGTCGGGGTCACATGAGGGTGTCACAAGGGGGACATACGGGAGCTAATGTTGTTTTGTGACGAGGTTGTCATAGAGCACACAGGATGTCGGGGACACACGGAGGTGTCACAAGGGAGACATGCAGGAGGTAATGTTGTTTTGTGACGAGGCTGTCATAGAGCACATAGGATGTCGGGGACACACGGGGGTGTCGCAAAAGGGGACATACAGAAGGTAATGTTGTTTTGTAACGATGTTGTCATGGAGTACACATGATGTCGAGGACACACGGGGGTGTCGGAAAAGGGGACATACAGGAGGTAATGCTATTTTGTGACGAGACTGTCACGGAACACACAGGATGTCGATGACACACGGGGGTGTCGCAAAAGGGGACATGCAGGAGATAATGTTGTTTTGTGATGAGGTTATCACGGAGCACACAAAATGTCGGGGACACACGGGGGTGTCACAAGGGGGACATGTAGGAGGTAATGTTGTTGTAAGCACCCAATTTTACACCCCTCTTAACCATGATTAAGGGTTTTTAACCATGGTTAAGCCCCCAGTCGAGTCCCTTAACCCTTGGACAAACCCTTGTAGACCCTAGTTAAACCCTAAGTAAAACCCTAGCTAACCCTAGGTAGACCCTAGCATAGCCCTAGCTAACCCTAGGTAAACCTTAGCATAGCCCTAACCCTAGCTAAACCTTAGCCTAGCCCAAGCCCTAAAACCAAGCCCTACCTAAGCCCTAAGCCCTTAGGGCTTAAACCCTAGGTCCATAAGCCCTAGAAAACCCAAGACTCGGTTTGGGCCCAAGCAAGGGCTCAAAAATTCAAAACCTTAGCCCCGTACCGCGTACCTGCCTGGGCCATGAGCCCTTTGGTCAAAAACCAACAACGGGGGTAATGTCTTCACCGACATTACCAAAATGCAAAGGTTTGGTAATGACGGTAAAGACATTACTGCCATTAGCCAGTTTGTGTTTTGCAGACCTGCAACATCCCCCTGTATACTCCACCGCCTTCCCCTGCGCCACCCACTCCCTCAGGCCATCATACATCCTCCAGAGCCCACTTCCCTCCACAATGACCACCCTTAATCCCCATCGAGTCCTCAGGTCCTCCCCTATAAGAAGGCAGCACCCTCATGGCCAAAACCACTGCAAACTCCCCACTCCGAACCCCTAGTCGATTCTGAAGCCCCTAGTCGATTTTGAAGCCCCAAGCCTTCTTCTCAGACCTCTAGATCCCTCCAATATCTCCCCAACAAACTCCAGTAGCCTCCCAAGCTCTCTCCTGCATTTGTGCAACACCACGTACCACCCACCACCGCCACAGTCCTATCTCAGCAAGGAGAAGCAGCAACAGGGTAGGGCTTCCCCCTACCCCTTCTTTTATTTGTTTTAATACTATTGTGAGCCCCTGGTCCATTCCAAGAGACTTTCTCATTTTGGTTTTGCAACAAAACCCACTGTGGGGGGTCTCTCCCACCTTCATGGTGTGGGGAACTCCCCTACGGGTATAACATCTTCCAAGTATCATCAGAGACCCCTGGAGGTCCCTCAAGTCATGAGGGAACCCCTAGGTCAACCCTGGCAGCAGCCCTTAAAGCAGTTTTAATTTTCTAAAAATTTTGCACAGTGTCAGTAAACACAGTATCGACACCCATTGAGCTTTCTATTTGAGCCCCTGTGGGCCCCACCTAAACATGCCCTGGTCCATTCCAAGGCCCAAAATGGGTCCCCAAGCCTTCCCTTAACCTACCCTAAGCTTCATAGGTCACCCCCTGTTACCTAACAATGGTTAGTTTACTGTAAACTGGAAATTGTCAAAGTATTGGTAATCCTATTACCGACATTTCATCATTTTATGTGCAGTGACCTTTGGGCCCACATAAGGCCTCCCCTGGGGCCCACAACAGACTCAGGGCCTTTCCCTCACTGAGAGCTTCAAAACCATGGGTTATGGGTCCCAGGAATCCTCCCCTAACCATAGTTAAGGCCCCTTAAACTCTTGTTAAAAATATGTCAAAACTGTCGGCAATCTATCTGCCGACAGTGTGGATTTTCAAATGTTTTGGGCTTTACAATAGCCCACAGCCCATGAGGGCCCTCCACTAGACCTGACATAGCCCTTGGGGCCCATCCCGAGCTTGGCCAGGCCATCCCTTGCCTTAACTATGGTTAACTCAACCATGATTAAAAGTTAACCATGGTTAGTTGGCCTAACCAACTTGAAAAAATCTGAAAAAATCCCTGGAAATCTCAAATATCCTGATCTTCCTAAAAATATCAATTTCAGACCTTACAATCTTGTTTAACCATGGTTAAATGAGTTTAATCATGGTTAACGGTTAACACTTGGGTTGGTGTCTTGCTCAACTGCTGTGTAATGTTGAACTCTTCTGCTTTCTCTAAGATTTTTAGCAGAACTACAGAGTTCACTGCTTCTTTCTCAGGGTCTAATACCCCTACTGTTTCTTTCTCTTTCTCTTTCTCTTTCCCTTTTCCTTTTGTCAGTTCAGCTGCCGGCGGTTGGTACACTCAGCCAGATCGGGTGAGGTTAGCTATGCTTTCAATCTCAATGATGAGAGAAAGAAGAGCAGGTGTATGGTTGAGGCTAAAAGGTCAGGAGGGGATATAAGGGATCCTAACAGGGCCGGTAGATATGGAGGCTTGAGCGGGTGTTGTGGGCCAATTAGTAGGACAGAGGATTGTGTAGACAATATACACTTCGTCTTATTCAAGAGCGGGAATTTGGACTGTGACCTGGATGGCCTGGATGTTTGAGAGAGGGAGGGGGATAATGAATGGAGGTCTATAAGAGGGCCTAATGATGCCATCATCTACTGCCGGTGCGCTGGGTCTAGGCTGTCCTGCCCTGGGCTCTTCACACCATATGAAATTGACTTGATTGTTATATGGGGACAGTGGTGCCTGGTTGATGCTGGTGTTGTTTGGTGCCATCTTAACTTTTTCCTCATCCAAGAGATCCTGGATGACGCACTTTAGGTTGATGCAATAGTCGATAGCATGGCCTGGGTCTTGATGAAAGGCATAGTGATGATCAGTGTTGTAATTTTTGTTCTGTTTGTCAGGAGGTATGGTAGGGGTAGGGCCTCTCAGGGTGAGAAGACTCTGCTTGGTCAAAAGGTCCAGAAGCAAATTGAGGGTATAGGGAAGAGGGGTAAAGTTTCTGGGGGCCCTGTCCTGTTGACTAGTTTTCCCCTGGTTAGGTCGGGATGGTCGAGTGTTTCTGGTAGCTAGCTGAGCTGGAGCTGCAAGAGCTAGAAGTCTGATGGGTGCTGTAGAAGCCACCATATGTGCATCTTCTTTTTTCTCTGGTCCGGGAGACCGCTATTCCTGCTGGTTGAGGCTATTGCTTTCGAGGGAGCAAGCCCTAGATTGGAGTGGATGGCCCCACTCTTGATGGTAGTCTCGATACAGGCACCAGTCTTGACGATGGTACCGAAATCTACTACGGGTAAAGTGACCATCAGAGTAGAGTATGGCTGCTTCAGTGTGTCCATGAACATGCTTGCCAGTTTCTCCTTTAGGATAGGAGTAGAGATCTTAGCTGTCATCTCCCTCCATCGGGTGGCATATTCCAAAAACGATTCATTGTTACGCTGGCTCATTTGTTCGAACTGGCTCCTCTGAGGCCAAAGCTCCTGATTGAAGAAATACTGTTCTCCAAAGTAATCCATGGTGTCCTGCCAAGTTTTGATCTTCTGTTTGTCCATAGACATCCACCATGTAAGGGCTGCCCCCTTCAGACTTTTCTGAAAGTACTGGATGAGCAAGGCTGGTCCTTGTTGTGTTGGAGCATGTCCTCCAGTATAATTGTAGATGTTGTTTCAAGCAGCCTGTACCATCATACTTATCAAAGTCTGGCACTTTAAAGCTTGCAGGAATAACCTCCCCTGATGAGAAAGTCAAGTCCTCTTAGACAGACTGGTGCTAGTAATTGTACCCTGCATTCGTCTCATCTCCTCTTTCATCTGCTTAATCTCTTTGTGCTGGTCTCGAAGAGATGGTGTAGGATCTAAAGATGATGGTCTAAACTGATTAATATGGGAGGCCTTGGGCTGTTCCGCCCCCTCAAAATGTTCGTACTCCATGTTACCTCCACTTGTAGTGGGTCCAGCGTTAGGAATGATGAGTGGAATAGGGTGAGACTTAGGGATAGGTTGCTCGGATGATTCGCCAGTCGAGATCTGGGAAGAGGGTTCATCGGATCGAGTTCCAATCAGAATCTTCAGAGATTCTAGAACACTGTCAAGTTTTGCTTGCATGGCCGCTATGTCTTTGTCATGAGTCGGCTCATGCAACTGAAAAGAATGTAACATCTAATCACGATTATGTATGATTTGCAAGACAATGAAAGATTTTTCCATTAATGCATGATTGAGTGAGTACAAGATAGTGACTCAAGAAAAGAAAAAGACTCAACCCTAGGCAAGTCCATCAGGGATGGTAAAGTCAAGCAGTCGGGGCACGCCTTCAAGGTCCATGATCTATTGTTGGAGGGATGTGATTTCAACCTCCATGTGTTCAATTGTTTCCATGATATTGAATATCCGGAACTCGAATTATCGGATTCGATTGGTCATCTCAACCTCTGCACTGTCAAGCTGCTCTTGATGAAAGTGCAACTGGGCCCTGATGATAGCGGTCTCTTCAGCATCACCCCTGCATCTCTTCTGAAGAGAATGGACTGCATGCTCGAGCTACTCAACCTATTTATGCATAGCCTGGAGTTCGCAGTTCTGCTTCGCTTCCTACTGTCTGAAAGCTCGTTGGGCCTTCTGTAGCCTCTTTTCTTTCTCATATATCTATAACTGCCTCTCCAGGAAGATGTCTCTCCAGGGAACCATCATTTTAGTGATGGGTATGGTTCCTCGTGATGAAGCCGATATTGGTGTAGGTAGTTCCCTAGGTGCCGGCATACTGGATAGAATGTCAAGGTTTTCCACCCATAGTCGGTATGCAAAATCAGTTGGTCGTCCTGTTGTAACCACAAAGTCTGGTCATTGATCTCTCTAGGAGCTTCGTTAATCTGCTTGGAATCGGCAGGTGAGGCGTTCAGACTGCATTGTGAAGTTGGTGAAATAATTTTCCAGATTATCTATCACCGGAATGCGTTGAGGGAGTCCAAACTGGTGGAGGACTCAGAGTGGTACATAGGCTGCTGAGCCGGTGAGACCTGCTAGGACCATGCATCGCCTTCCTACTATGACAACGCGTGGTAGCTATTTGCGGGCCAACCACACACATTCTCATGTAATCTGTTCCTCCGTTAGGTTCTGGAGAATCCGGTAGAGAATTTTGACGTTTGTAGTCGCTATCTGACCCTGATTCTGAGAAATCTTCCTTCGCAGACTGTATGCATCTCGGGGGACGTCAGACATCGGTATGATGGTAGGCAAGTGTGATATCAGCCACAAGTGTAATAGCTGTGCAATGGCCTGGAAGATGCCATTTCTGTGGTCTACTGCCTAGTTGAGAGCCCTAAGAAGCTTTGCAAGGATGACATGAACGACCATCTTGGAGTCACGCATGTCTTCAATGATCCCCACCAATCTTAAGTCCACGAGGGTGTGGCACTTGGGAAATATCAGCTGGGTCATGATGATTAGTGTAAAGGCATTGAGACAGGGAAGTTCAGCTGTCAGGGAGTCAGGGTTTCACCTGGGCTAGTACCGTTTTTCAAGAAATTTTATACACACCCGATTGTAAGTGCCGCTAGGATCGTGCTGCAAGGAGGCAAGCTTGATTTGTAAAAACCTTGAGAGGTCTGTCTAGAATGTTGCCTTGTAGTGCAGTACTATGGCATCGCCTTCCGTGGTTAAGCCGAGAATGCGTTGTATTTCTTCCAGTGTTGGACACAGCTCATTCTTACCAAAATGGAACACCATATAGAATGAGTTTCAATACTAGATGACTGAATTTAATAGACGTCAGTCTGGCTTAACCATGGACAGATCTAGGGTGTTACCCATTCAATAGTACTGAGCCCAAGCGAGACACTGACTCTGAGTGAGGACCTCAATTGTATCTTGGAGGGTTCTATCACATACCCCCTGAGAGAGGAGGTGCACGAGCCGTGATGACTGACCATTTGACGGAACAATCCTTGATAGACCTGCCATCTACTTGGAGAAATATACACTCTATGTTAGTGTACTGTGTATGCAAAATGCAAGATGCAAAGATGATGCAGATGATTATTCGTTTTTTGATTTTTTGATCGGGTATGACAAGGCACATGCGATCTAATAGGGTAGTCGGACAGAAATCCGGTATGCTTTACCCGGTTTGTTGGGAACCGAGGGCCTAGCAGGTCAAAACTGGGGGTAGGTCTTGTGAAGACCTGTCTACCTGGGATTTGAACCCTCTATGCTATGTCAGGATGCGGTGTAGAATGTGTTTTATTACAAGCACAAGTTTGGCTTATCACATGTCCTTAGGTGGATGGTTATCCAGGTAGAATGTACCCGGGTAGTCAACCTTGAGTGGGGACAAGTATAGGGTGCAAGCAGGTTAAGGTTTAGAGTATTCCTCCAAGTGGGCCGCTTGTATACTACACCTCAGCTTAGGCTATATATATGAATGCTGGATAATGCAAGTGAGTTCCTAATAGGATGGGTGGATCACTTAACACCGTATATGCGACTCCCTTGAAAATAGACGATTGTGTAAGCGAGAGCGTTCAGAATCCTTTCCTGAGGGTAATCACCCGACAGAAGTAATTTCACAGACCTCCAAGACTTTTAAGCATCTGTCACTGAGGATAATCATCCAGCAGCCGTAAGCGTAATAAGCTTGTCTAATAGATTTCAAGGGTTGTTACACTACTATGCTATGCACAGTATAAAATATACCAAAAAGATATAAAGCATTAGTATTTGACTAAATTCTAAGGCATTTGAGTAATGTTGATGTTAATTTGGCTTAGACCTAGGTTCCGGGTTGAACCTTGAGGTTAAAACTCGTCCCCAGTGGAGTTGCAGAGCTGTGAGCACTGATTTCGATCCCCGCCGACAGTTGGTGGTTTGTTCATAATTAGGAGTTGTCACTTATTAATTCAGTAGGGATAAGTCCTTGGGTAATGGATAAGGTCTTGGTCTTCTTAACGGTCTAGGTAAGAGATTCGGTTAAGCCCGGGGAATGTGTTAGGCACCCCGACACTTCTATTTTGCAATGATTCCCTCCTTACTAGGTTTAAACCATATTAATGTTAAGTTGTTAATCAAATGCCTTAGATTTAGTTTATACTAATCCAAAAATGAAAAAGCTAAACTATGGTCGAACCCGTGTTGGGTTACCTACGTACTCACATTGGGGTGAGATCAGACCGAACGTAATTCTGGTACTTGAACCTGTGCCGAGGCTAGGGGAGGGTGTACGTGTGCACCAAGGATGGCTAATGGCCTAGTCCGGTAGACTAGGGTTTGGTTGACCGAGGTTGGTCAAAGTGCATGGTTAAGTTGGATTGGGCCCGGTAGGCCAAGGTTGATGCTCGGAGGCTAGGGTTTAGTCCGATAAACTAAGGATTTGGGCCCGGTAGGCTAGGGTTTAGCCCGATAGGCTATGGTTGAGCCTGGTAAGCCAAGAGGTAAGCCCGATAGGCTATGGTTGAGCCCGGTAGGCTAATGTTGGGCCCAAAGGCCGAAAGGGGTTTAATCGAAGTTAAATAGGTGGTCTAACCATGGTTAGGCTGCTACCCATGATTGGGCAAAGTTCAAAGTCTGATTTATGGTCCTTAAATGTTACTTCACATTTTTAGGTATTTTCTCCAATTTTCTCCAAGGTTAAATGGGATTAACCATGGTTAAGGAATGTATTTAACAATGGTTAGTCTGGTTAACTGTTGTGAGGCAGACAAAAGGATGTGATTTTGGTCACTTACTTCCATTTCTAATTTTTCTGGAATTTTGGGGAATTTTCAGAGTTAAGTGGACTTAAGCATGGTTAAGCCAAGTGTTAACCATGGTTAAGCTCATTTAACCATAGTTAGAAAGGTTTAATCATTTCTGTAATTTCAGATTATGTGGGGATTTTTTGAGATTTTTCCCTTGTGGTTAAATCAGCTAACCATGGTTAAATCTTAACCAGGATTGAGTTAACCCATGGTTAAGGCCGAGAGTGCTCTGAGATGAGCCCAAGGGGTTAGGTAAGGTTTAGAGGGGCCTCCTACCAGGCCTAAGCTCCTGCAAAGCCCAAAAACATACAAAACCAGAATTGACGGTAACTCGAGTTAGGAGTGGATCCACGAGGTCTTAGACCCACAGGGATGAAGAGGGCACTTCAGGGAAGACTCTAGGCCTGTTGTGGACCCTGGACAAGGCTTAAGATGGGCCTAGTGTTAGCCCAAATATGCTGTACATAAAATCATAGAATGACAGTAGATGTTCTACCACAATTCTGCATAGTTTTCCTTTGAGTGCATTTTAACCATGGTTAATGTGATGAGGGGAACCTGGTAGGACCAAGGTGGACTCAGGAAGGTCTTGGGAAGTTAACTCATGCCCTGGAATGGACCAGGGTTAAACCAGGTGGGGGTTACAGGGGCTCAAACAGAGACCACCAGGAATAGCGGTACTGAGTTTACCGCCATTCCTGGAAATTTCTAGAAACAAGCTCAGTGCCCATGGGGTTGTGTTAGGGTGGATCCAAGGGGTTTTCTCATAGGCCGATGGACCTCAGATGCCCTATGGCTAGCCTGAAGTGGTGTTATACCCTTGAGGGGCTCCCCACACCTATGGAGAAGGTGGGGGAGACCCCTATGAGGGGTTTTTCAGCAAGACAAGAAATAAAAATCCCGTGGAAGGACCAAGGGCTCACATGAGTGTAGAAAATAAAGGAAAGTGAGGGGAGAGGCAAGACCCTACCCAACTACTACTGCTGCCTTCGCCGGAGTGGTGGTTGACAATGGTGGTGGCTTAGGATGGAGGTGTTGTACGATGAGGGGACGAGTTGGGAGGTCCCTGGAAACTCCTGGAACTGATGAGAGTGCCTACAGAGGTTCTGGAATAGGGCTTGGGCTTAGATTCAAATAGGAGTTCAGGTATGGGATTTGCAGATGAGGAAGAAGGCTGTGGGGGCTTCCAATTTATAGACCAGGGGTTGGGGACACCCCTGATATTAAGACAGTGGTAGGCGGAGGCTCAGAGGGGAGATGGGGTTGCTAGAAGGCGTGCCTGTGCTCTAAGGGGGGGCGGTTGTGCTCTTGAATACGAAACTGGGTAATGGCGATAGAATAACTACCGCCATTACCCTGTTAGGCCAAAACAACAGTGTCGGTAAATATATTACCGCCAAAAATGGATTTTGCCCAACAGGCCCCTGGCCCATGTAGGCATGCGGTACGGGGGAGAAAATTCAAAATTTTGGGCCTAGGCTTGGGCCCAGGCCGAGGGATTTGGACTCTAGGGGTCTTTGGACTTTGGGGTTTAAGCCCTAAGGGCTTTAGGGGTAGGCTAGGGCTAGGCTTTGGACTAGGGTTTACCTAGGTTTTGACTATGGTTAGGGTTCGTCCTAGGTTTAGCTAGGGTTTGTCCTAGGGTTAAGGTTTAACTAGCGTTAGGTCTTAGGGTTAGACTAGGGTTTGTCCTAGGTTTCAACTAGGGTTTTACCTATGGTTAGGGGACTCGGCTGAGGGTAATCATGGTTAAGAGACTTAACCCTAGTTAGGACAGGGGTGTGAAAATTGGGAACTTATAGGTATCTTGTGGAATGGGTTAATCTAGACAAACTTGATCTTGTACCCAAACAGAACCTGGAACATGATAAATTAGATCAACTAAAGTCTTGTGACCAAACAGACTCTGATTAAGTTAAATATGGATTAACTTAAAACTGTGACTAAATAGGATTTAGGACGGAATTGATTCTGGAATAGGTTAAACCAGGATTAGACCAAACCAGAGTGGACCTAACCCTATAACCAAATAGACCCTTAAACCCTAAGGGGTAAAATGGTAATTTCATAAATTGTCTAATAAATTAGATAATCTCCTACTGTAAATCCGATGAGACTTTAGGATACTTTGATATATTTAATTTTAAATAGCATCCTAAAGGAAGATCAGTACCCCGTCTTCTACTGAGTAGTGTAAACTCGTTGGGAAGACCGGAGAGAGTCTGAGCTGAGTTGTATCCCAGAGATAGAGCTACCATATCTCTTGCACATGGGAGGCTTCGACTATCTTCAAGAAAGGCTTTCTTGTAACGGCCTCTTAGCGAAGCGATTCTCAATTATAATTAATTAAATAATAATTGCTTATTTAACTGCATTATTATTTGCCTGTTTTTGCTAAGTGGCTATGTGTGCAGGGATTTAGCCTAATTACACCAACACACTCTTGAGCTCCAGTACCATGAGCCTAATCTACTTGCTTAGCTCGAGCACGAGGAATCATGAAGTATAAGATAAATCAACATCAAAAATTTGATATCTTTTATTTTTGGTTTAATTTTTTTCCTGGGTTCCTATGAAATGTTCATTCTGGGATTGAACAACCCCATGGGCCATGGGACTTGGTATTTGACATTTGACAACACCCTAATGCTCACTCCTTAAACATATATAACAGTATATCTCTTGCCAAATGATTCCTTTCTTTAATTTTTATAGATTTCTTGTTTTCCCATGTAGCTGCCTAGAACTTATCATGTATGATTGACACAATTCTACTGTGAATTCCGTGACTTTATGTTTTGTTATTCTGTTTTTCTTCCTTCACTAATTAATTGTAGGTAACCAGAAGATGATTCTTGTTGTTTTCAGAGTTCACTGGTATTCATTATTTCAGTTAAATCTGAAAGCATCTTGGTTACTATGTTGACAACATTTATAGCTCCTTTACGAATTTACTTGCTATTTTGTGCAATGATAATTTGTATGTCATCTTTTTGTGCAACTTGCAGCTGGGATTCTTTCAAAGAAAAAGGAGCCGTTCGCCGCAAAGAATTTGAATACAGGTTACATATTGGCACGTGAAGAGACCCAGGACATTTTCTTGGGACATGAGACAAATGAGGCTTACTGCAAGCTTGACAAAGGTCCATTGACAAAGGTCCAACCAGAGATCTTCCAAGACCTCTCCGACGTTCAGGTTAGCTCTTTATTCGAGACAACATAGCTTTTATTGTTTATAATTTCTGAGAATTTCTAAGATTCATCTACCATTAGAGTTCATCCACCTATCCTTGGTTTTAAGAAAAAAATATTCATTTTTTAAAACTCTAGTTAAAATTCACTAATTCATAGGGTTATTTTTTCATATATTTTTATAAAATCCAATGATAAGTGGGTAAACCTTAAGGGTGGATGAATCTTAACCACATTTAAAGAGTGTTAAAAGAGACACCTTAGTGGCGTAACCATACACTTAGTGGCGTAACCAGACTCCAAGCCTAATAAATAGAATTAAGTGTTAGTCTTATATAATGATTATGATGAGAATGGTTTGATAATTTTGCTAAATTCATCTACATTCGTTTTAAATGGCTCATTATGTAAAGATAAGAAGGAGAAGAAGATGAGATAAGAGTAAAAGGTAATTTGAAATTATAAAAGATTCAATCAACGTTTTGAACACATGGGCATCTTCTTTTTATATTAATAAAGAAAGATAGATGTACTTTTGAATATCCAAAAAAGTTGTCTTTCAAGTGTTGCTCTCTCATCTTCTTTTCATTGTTACCACATTCCTTAGATTCTCACCATGGGCGTAACAACTAAAGAAGCTTGAACAATTCTCTGTTAACCGATTAATCTTCAAGAATATTATTTTCTTTGAATAGGTACCTTATAGTATGGTATAAAGGACCTTCCATGCCGTCTACCATCATATGGTAATACCACCATACAGAATCCAATCCAATAAGGAAACACTCAACCTTAACCTGCCCTCATAATCTGTTATATTTACAACTTAACCCAATTTGAATAATCCAAAACAACCGTGTGATGAAAATCTCGACCCTTCCCCATTAAAAAAAATATATATGATGCGGGATTAGGCCAGTTGATGGGTTGGGTCGGAAATTGCCTCCAGCTTTTTTTTTTTTTTTTTTTGGTCAAAATGATATCATGTAACTAACACGCATACAGCCAGACCTCAAGTAGCAGCTAAGGTGTCATAAGAGTAAATCCAAGCAACCACTCCACAAGGGCGTGTCTTAAAGAGGGTTGATGGCCCCTTTTACACTCCACTAGTGACCTTTTTTTTTTTTGGGCAGTTATAATGATATATATTTCAAAGAAATATTATATTTTAGTCAATACCATGAAGAGATTGCTATGCAGCCGAAATATTTGGAGGGAGAAGCAATTTCAAAGAGTGGTGAGATGATAACATTCTCTCAGAATCACTACAATGTGGTGATTCCGGATGAGCAAGGAAGTCCTATGTTAAGATGGCTATTCCCCCTCATTATATTAGGGGTGTCCTTGGATAGTCTCGTGAGAGAAATTCCCTCGGTGATGTAGCTAGCAAAGGCTACTCACTATTTGCTAACCCTAACTATTATCAGTAGACAAATAAATAATCCAGCCTAGCAATAAGAAGCTTTGATCAAAGGTTTCATTGAGAGGGACCCGGCCAGGTTTCTAAAGATTCAGAACCCTATCTCCATCCTAGCGGCGTTGAAAACTTAATGATCTTGTCCATGGCTGGTGTTGAAACCTAAGTAATCAAAGCGGGAGCAGGAGCGAGAGCGTCAAATTTCAAATTTCAGTTCAGGATAGAGTCGAGAGTGCTTCCGGAGCACGAATATATATATATGTATAGAAAGAAATAAATACTACCTAACCCCGTCTCTTTGCTTTTCAATCTTCAATCCCAGGAATCCTATGAGTTCTACTTTAAGGATGCCACGTGGCACCCTTCTTTAATCTCAATCATTAATTCTCTCACACACGTTAATTTCTCTCTCAATTCAAAAACCATTTCAGTGATTTTAAGGGATTGTGATCCTCTATTTTCTCACATGGATAAGGACCCCCCCCCCCCCCCACTTTTCTCTCTTTATCCCTACCTATTAAGTCTCCTTATTTTCTTCTCACATCTATATTATAATTCCCACCTGACTTTCTTCTTTAATTCCCACTGTTTGATCCCAAAAAAACCTCCAATGATCTCCTCCTATATATGTATATATATACTAGCAAAGCCTCCGTGCAATGCACGGGAATACAAAGAAAAATGTAAAAAAAAAAAAACTATAAAAACAGTTTGAGATAAACATGAGAGGCCCATCATCTTCAATAAACCTGACCAAGTAGAATGATCCTAACTAACTATCACAAATAAAACATAGTTTATTTGTTACAGAAGGGTAAAGAATTGCGCACAGCACCACCACACCACACAGACAGAATGCAGTATCTTGATACAGACTGTGTGACCAACATGCCATAAATGAGATTCTCCCCATGGACTTTAACTTGGACACTTACTATGGACTAATCGGACAGTTTTTATCATAGCCTGGACACATACGCCAAAAATAAGAAGAATGGTAGGGTCTACATGGCAAGTAGGGCAGAACATATTACATGGTGGTGCATCACAATTCTGTACAAGAATGCGCCAGGTGGAAGCAAATAATCACCCGGGAGAATGGAGTCTGAAATCTTTTTCCTAGAACAGGATGACAATGATAATTTTCATGAAGCCATCACTGCTCAGCACTTAATACGCCCCATCCCCTCTCTCACGGGATTTTAGTTGAGATAAAAAGCAACAAAGAAGGGTTATTCATACCAAAAACTGGGAGTTTAATCAAGACGAGAAAGAAAATGAAGCACAGGAATGCAATTGAACATTGTGTATTACAAGTTTAATAATCACAACATACCTTTATGAAATGGCAGAGCAATGTATGGCTCATATCTTGGTCTTTAGACTCATCCTTTTGATTTCTTTTTTGCAGTAGCTTTCTTTTTAGACCTGCTAAATCCTGTTCCGCGCTCCTGTCAAGTGTCAGCAAACAAATGCATTATTCTATGTCATGTGTTTGTAATAGTTGTACGGAAGAGTAAGTTCCATCTTTCAGTTGACAGGTAAATTAGGGTTTAATTAGTTTCAATCCAACAACATTGACCTCACAATTATATGATTATATCACAAGTTACAGTACACTGTCCAGTAGACAAAAACTATACCTTACCAATGTTTGACCATATAATTACAATTTGTAAATGCACATATAAAAGTTGTTAGAGAAACATTTTAAAGACATGCTTTGTGATATTAGGTTAGCACTCTGCAGTGATATATCATTCATTTTCTATTTTTTTGCAAGTAGTTCTACTATTTACCCCAAGCAAGAGTTGCATTAAGAATAGTTTATTTGACCAGAAAATTGATTAGTGAATAATGAAGGCGAGTGACATCTAAACTTGACCCATATTATGTTTCTCTCACTTTCTTCCTTGCTCCACCGAATGTAGCTAGTTCGACTTGATACTAGAGCATACTTTAAGATGACCCTCACTACTTGAAGTCCATTGCAGTCTTGCAGAGCTTTCAATGCAATTCCACTGGAACCTATTCAGTAGCAAGATAGGAACATTTACTTTCTGTCCATTTGATTGCACGAAAATCTCTTCAGGATCACCGTTTAGAAATATATGATCCCATGTCTAACATTGCTCAAAGGCATGGACGCATTTGGAGGTCATAACAATCACAAGTTCACTACTTTCTTGTCAAATTGATAATGACACAAACCTATAATGCCTTTCCAAAAGTTCCTTCAACATTAAGCAATATCTCACAACCGCTTCAGCTACAGCATCTTGTTTCCTATATTGCCCAAAGAATATCAAATTCAGGTCAGGAAAATAAGGCCAGGTCAATAGCATTGGAATATGCATGAATTTTGGCAAAAGATATGGGAGCCCAGTAGAACTAAAAGCTCTACTAATCAAGCCACTCAATAACGAATCAAACTCCATCAATCATCATGTGTGAAGGCAGCAACAACTAAACTTGCCTAAATGTTACACCCTATCCCCGTGGCTTTTGTTTCCACAATCGCTCAACAGTTGGATTTACAACTTTTCGGACCAAGTCATGATCCTTCACAAAAAGATGTGTTTCCATATCCACTTTTCCTTTTATCATTGGTTAATGCTAATCCAAAGGGGAGTCATTTGCATAATATATAGTATGACCGCATGTAACTATGATTGCTAGTATAGAAGCACAAACAAGGAGTTTTGCCAACATTGTGCATGTTGTGAAAGTACTTTTTCATTACTGAAGAACTGATTCAGTGCTATGCATGAGTAATTGAGTTTTGTCCTAGAATGTAGCAATTCACTAAAGCATCTCAACCTCAGGTAAATCAGATATAAATTATGCAACAAATATCTGCTGAGACTACAGGTAACTAAATAAGAGGCACTAGACTTAGTGGATGCTGATATCGTCGCGAACAAGAAAGCATCATATATAAAAGCAGATATGCAAAACATCAGCATAACATTTTGTGTAGAAGTACCTTCCTGGAATGTCTATAAGCAATTTGATCTGTCAACTCCTGCCCATTTTTAGTGACATAAACCTGAAGAAGATTAAGAGGCATGTTAGCATAAATCATGAAGCGTCAACAAAAGGGGAGACATGCAGGAAAATGCACAAAAGAACAAAAGATAAAGGACGAAAACATTAGGTAAAAAGTAAACATGGAAACGAGGCATGCCTGAGAGCGATGATCATGGTTCACTTTACCGAATTTCATTCATATTAGACCAAAAGAGAGTTTACTGTTAGCATTTTAAATGGGGTGCATGGTGTTCATTTCTCGTAATTCGTAAATAATAGGTGAAAATAACATGATCAGATCAAAAGATCCTGGAAATTTCAAAATCAACCTGATCCTTTTCCAGAGAGGCAGAGACCCCAAATTACTCACCGTTTTGTTCCTGGAAGTATCTATAACACCTTATGGGGTGTTAATACTTAATATTCATAAAATGTTATTTTCACTATTTCAGACTTTTCAGTAGTAATTATAAAGGTAATAACTCAATATAAAAGAAATTAACATATCACCTTTATATTGGCGATACATACTGGACAAATATCAAGCAAAATCCACCATAAACATAACACAGTTCTTAATGAACGAAAATCAACTATGCATAGCATTTCTAGTTACCTTCTTTCCCTCTGGGCCTGTATACCAGTGACTAGTAGAGTGGCTATCTGCATGAACTCTTCTTTTGCCAGCATCCTTTGGAATGCTAGGACAGCATTTGGGAGTCACCCAGTTCCCAGAAACTTGTGGAACCTCTTTAACATTTAATTTTTTTTGAATTCTTTCTACCCCTTTTCAAGCATATCCTTCAAGACCATTCTTCCCAGTTCGATGCTGCATAAGACCTTCTCTTTGGCCAAATTGACCCGAGGTAACAATAGTACACAGTGTTACAAATATATCACAAAATTATTTTAGTATCACTACTTGCAGCAGATGTAATATGATATGCATTACATGTAATCAATAACTGATACATCAGACTGTTTGTTTCCTCTGTTGTTCACAGAACCAAGGGGGGAAAAGTTAGGTAAGTGACTGCGGACTAATAATTGGATCCTTGGGTCATCATGGAAAAAATAACGATGAGCAGGGGGAGAGGATTGGCCATGTCCCAATCGGGCTCCAGATTTTTGGTGATGTTGCTCCTCTGATGATAATCTTTTGAGTTACTTACACATACACCATCATCCTGTCTCTGAGCTACATTCTTACCCTTCACAGATTTGAAACTCTTCACAGAACTCATCCAGAGCAGGTGTTGGGATATTTACAGTCTTCTTTGGACTGAAATCTCTCCATAAATCCTCAATTCTTCATGCTCGAAGCAAGCATATTGAATTCGACTACCACTTGATTCGTGAGAGAGTTATCAAGGCAATTTTGAAGTTTTGTTTCTCTCTACTCAGCATTATACTGCTGATCTTTTCACCAAGGGTATTTTAAAGACCAAATTTCGATTAGTCAAAAGTCAACAAAACTTATGGTAATCCACCATAATTTTGTGGGGGCGAGTTAGAATCCCATCTTAGTAGGGTTCTTGTTAGATAGTACTCCTCTCTAACAATGGGTTCTGTTAGCTAGGACTCTCCTCTCATGATAACACCTCTCAACAGATCAACAAGGGTTATCGTTATCCTATTGTAATCTCCTTATACTTCACGTTTGTATCCTGTAATACAGAGTGAGATTGGATCACAGATTGTGATTGAACTCTCCCTGAGTTCAATCGTACCCACTGGTCAACATGTGTCCCTTTTAAACCCTATGAATTGTGGTTAAGATTTACCAACCCTTGGGATTCAACAATATAACCTTGGTTTTAAAAAATATTAACTCTTAGAGTAATATTTCTAAGAGTTATTGCATAAAAAAAATGTGCAAATCAAAGATTTCAAACTTACCAACGCATTGAAATTCAGAATGTTAATTGTATTATTTATAAGTTTATTTCTTGTTTTCATTCTTGCATACAAGGCTAAAGATAGTGCATGGTGTGAACTCTTGGCTATGGCCATGCAAAAGGTGGTAGACCCCTTAAATGGTTTGGACCAGTTCAAAGATTCCATCAGTACTGTATGGTAAAAAGGATATCCCTTGTAAGCTCTATGATAAGGTGTCAGTAGAAACACAAATCCATTTTGTGGAGTGCCTATCCAATTAGTCAGGAATCAGGAAAAAAAAGAGCATCTAAAATGATAGTCTTAAAAACTATCATTAGAATAATGTGTTTTTACATTTCTCAAACCTACAAACTGGCGAAGCCCTAGTGAAGGGTACATCTCAGAATGAGATGTTCCAGTCTAATGTTTTCAGAAACTTTAAACAAAACACAACTTGAAACCAAGTTTCAATTCTTCAACTCTCTTTATGATATTACTACTAAATGATTCAATTAGAACGATACAGATGTTTCAAGAAACAACTAGAGACAGAACAGCAGCAGTGACTTAGGGAAGAATATTCGAACTAGAGATATCTGAAAAGCCTATAATACAGTCAGTGATTCCCTATTGACATGATTATTCATTATGTATTCAAGAAATCTTCCAACCAAACCCTCGAAATCCTCCTTCATTTGAGGTCAAGAGAATCCAATCAAATCCTCATATTTTGCAACCTGTGACTGTGTGATGCATCATCATGACATGGCTGTTAATTGTGCGGAGAAAATAAACAGGTATCAGTCAAATAAAAATAAAAATACAAAATACTATAACTTTTGTTTTATCCATGACCTGAAATCCTCGAGCAACAATAATCAGGAATAGTAAGAAAAGGTATCAATGTAAATCAATTGATCCACCTCAAAAGGTCGAGTACGTTAGTACATGGAAAAACCAAATGACAAATAATTGATGAATCATAGCAAGATTTGGTCCAAGATGAACCTTTCATTCAAATAGCTACCTCACTCATTCGACAAAAGAAAAACTCATATAAATCTTTATAACTATTCCCAGTGAACCTTTCATTCAAATAGCTACCTTGCACATCCAAACAAGAACAGCTCTTATAAAGTACATATGCTAGGATTTCATTTCATCTCTATCAGTGAACCTAACCTGAACAACACAAAACAGTTTCAACAGATGATCAAGGTATCGTTCAGACAGGTCCAAGAACAAAGGAAAACAATTGAGCAAAGAAAAGGTGAGAACTTGGTAGCTACTCGGGGTGAACATTTTGGTCATGTCTGTGAATGTTGGGTAAAAAAAAAGTTTAACTTAATGGAGGGTTAGAAAACAAAAGCTTTTGAAATTGGGGAAAACAAGAAAGGTATCCTCGGTGGTCATGATGAGCTACCCCATGTTTTTTGGACAAAATGACTGGACAAAAGGTATCCTCAGTGGAGAAACTCATCTCTACCATCTCAGAGGATCCGAGAAAAAGTTAAATATAATTACAAATCACCAAAGAAATCAGAAGTTGAAAGTGATGAAGTTGTAAACAAGCACAAGAAGGTACTTACCAACACCAGTGATCCAATCTTTCTCAAACCATTGCAAGAAGATAAAAGAAAAGTTGTTGTTGAGAACAAGGAATGTAAACTAGCGGCTACTATGACATTTTCAAGATATTATAATGGATCTTCCTTATTTTCCTCTGAAAAGATCTCAACTAGTTGGGGTAAAATGAGGACGAAATGTTTATAGGAAAAAATTAGCTTTTCAAATCTTATGTTTACCTCTGAAGGCATCGTCTTTCTACAAAAGCATCAGGAACTCCTGCTGGTAATGGTTCTCAATTAGTGTCAAGGTCAACGGTTAATATGAACAATATAAATCATGTAAACCATGCTTCGTCCATGCCTCCAACGGCTAATGATATCTCAAAAGTACCTGAAGTTCACATGGTTGAATCAAATGAAAGAAGAAAATTGTGTGATGCGCAAAAGAGCCTTCATCACTTGTTGAAGCCAGAGATATCAAAACTCTGGTTGGATTGCTTAACCCTAGTGGTGAGTGAATCTTAACCATAGTTGGTTAAGCTTAACTAAATTAAAGTTAAGATTTTTGTTTTTCTAAAAACCAAGGTTGGATTGCTTAACCCTAGGGGTGAGTGAATCTTAACCACAGTTGGTGAGTGCTAAGAAAGTAAAAAGTGGGGCGTGGACCAATGAGAACCAGCCATTTCGTTACATAATGGAAACCACCAGTAAGTTAAGCATTTTCTTTAATGATAACATTATTGAGAAAGGTATGTCTTGTAACTTTTAATAGTGTAATTTTGAGGGGGAGCTTTGATGGCGGAAAAGTGGAGCTCCCCTCTTTTAGTGTAAAGCGGTGGCACTTTTGTAATTATGGAGAGAGATAGTGGCAATTATGCAAAATACTCTATCCCATAATTACAAAATTACCACCGCATAAGCAAAAAAAAACTCGAAATTCTCTCAAGTTGTGACCGAACTCCAAGGAGTCCAACTACGTCCCACAGGTCAACACGTGCCCCTTTTAATCCCCCTTAACTATGGTTAAGATTCACTAACCTTCAAGTTCATCTATCTAACCTAATTTTTTTTTAAAAAAAAACATTAAAAAATATTAACTCTAAAGGTTAAATTTGTTAATCAAAGTTTTTAAGAAAGTAATTAAAAGAGGATTTTAAAATGTAGAAAATCACGAGTCAATAAAAAACGGAGATCCGTTGTTCTGCCATGAAGCTGGTTCCACTTTCTATTAAACTGAACTTTTAAACAAGGAGTCGTTTTTTCTTTTTCGTAAAAGAATATATTCCTCTCAAAATAAAAGCACTGTGTTTTTCTTCGGGTTTTTAGTTTTTTTTTTTTGGACACCTTTCATCCATTTTTTTTGGACACCTTTTCATCCTCTCTCATGTGGGACTCTACCTCTAATAAGGGAGTCCTACAAGCATCTCCTTCTCCATCTACTAAGTCTATAAAAAGAGGGTTTCTTTGGTTTTGGTAGAGGATTTTCGGAGAGGAGTTTTTTTTTCCAGATCCAGAGCAGTTTCTTTATCTCATGATTTGCAGACTTTCACAGCTCCCTCCACTCCTCTCAGGCTTATTAGAAGGTCAGTACCTCTCAAAGCTCTCACGTCTCTGTCTCTCTCTCTCTCTTTAACATATCCCCAAGAGGAGTGGAGGGATGTGTTAGAAGAGAGGGAGAGACGTGAGAGCTTTGAGAGATACTGACATGCTAAAAAACCCGAGAGGAGTGGAGGCTGTGAAAGCCTGCAAATTGCGAGAAAAATAAATTGCTCTAGACCTGGAAAAAAAACTCCTCTCCGAGAATCCTTTCCAAAACCAGAGAAACCCTCTTTTTATAGACTTGGTAGATGGAGAAGGAGATACTTGTAGGACTCTCCCTTATTAGAGGAAGAGTCCAACATGAGAGAGGATAAAAGGTGTCCAAAAAAAAAACTAAAAACCCAAAGAAAAACGCGGTGCTGTTATTTTGAGAGAAATATTTTCTTTTACGAAAAAGAAAAAACGACTCCTTGTTTAAAAATTCTGTTTAAATAGAAAGAGCTAGCTTCATAGTTGACAAGTGGATCCCCATTTTTTATTTTGACTTGTATTTTCTACATCTTAAAAGCCTCTTTTAACCGTTTTTTTTATAATAAAAATTTGATTAACAACTTTAACTTTTAAAGTTAATATTTTTTAATGTTTTTCCCTAAAAACTAAGATTAGATAGTTGAACCCTAAAGGTTAGTGAATTAACAACAGTTAAAGGGGGATTAAAAGGGACACATGTTGACCTGTGGGACGTAACTGGACTCCTTGGAGTTTTGTTATAAGTTATAACTTGAAAGAATTTTGAGTTTGTTTACTTATTGGTGGCAATTTTGAAATTATGGGAGAGAAAGTGTTTTGCATAATTGCCACTGTCTCTCTGCATAATTACAAAAATGCCACCACTTTACACAAAAAGAGGGGATCTCCACTATTCTACCGTCAGAGCTCCCCCTCAAAATTACTCTCTTAAAAGTTACAAAACATACCCTTCTCAATAATGTTTTCATTAAGGAAAATGCTCAACTTACTAGCGGTTTCCATTTTGTAATGAAATGGTCAACCTCATTGGTCCACGCCCCACTTTTTAGTACTCACCAATTGTGATTAAGATTCACTCACCACTAGGGGTTTTTAGAAAAACAAAAACAAAAATCTTTAACTTCTATTTAGTTAATCTTAACCAACAGTGGTTAAGATTCACTCACCCTAAGGTTAAGCAATCTAACTAGAGTTTTGATGTCTCTGGCTTCAACAAGAGATGAAGGCTCTTTTGCGCATCACGCAATTTTCTACTTTCATCATATTCAACTATGTGAACTTCAGGTACTTCTGAGATATCATTAGCCACAAGAGACATGGATGAAGCATGGTTTACAAAATTTATATTTTTCATATTAACAGTTGACCTTGGAACTAATTGAGAACCATTACCAGCAAAAGTTCCAGATGCTCATGTAGAAAGACGAGATAACTTCAAAAGTAAACATAAGATCTGAAAAGCTAATTTTTTCCTATAAACATTTCGTTTTCATTTTGCCCCATTTAGATGAAATCTTTTCAGAGGAAAATAAGAAGATCCATTATAACAGCTTCAAAATGTCACAGTAGCGACCAGTTTACCTTCCTTGTTTCCAAAAACTGCTTTTCTTTTAACTTCTTGCAACGGTTTGAGAAAGATTGGATCACTGGTGTTGTTAAGTACCTTCTTGTGTTTGTTTATAACTTTATCACTTTCAACTTCTGATTCCTTTGATGACTCGCCATTATATTTAACTTTTTCTCAAATCCTCTGAGATGGCACAGATGAGTATCTCCACTGAGGACACCCTTCCTCCAGTAGTTTTGTCCAAAAAACATGGGATAGCTCGTCATGACCACTGAGGATACCTTTCTTGTTTCCCCTAGTTTCAAAAGCTATAGTTTTCTAACCCTCCATTAAATTGAACTTTTTTTACCCAACAATCACATACATGACCAAAATGTTCGCCCAAAATAGCTACAAAGTTTTCACATTTTCTTCACCAAAATATTTTTCCTTTGTAGACTTGGACCTATCGAAACAATACCTTGATCATCTGTTGAAATTGTATTGTGTTGTCTAGGCTCAATGATAGAGGTGGAATGAAATCCTAAGTGGAAGATTTATGAGTTTTTCTTTTGTTCGAGTGAGTGAGGTAGCTATTTAAATGAAAGGTTCATCTTGGAACAAATCTTGCTATTGTTAGCCTATAGGTTTTAATCTAAGGTAACATCATTGATTTTGATGATAACATAATAATGTAATAATATTTGTGTTACTAATGTCTCCATGAGTTTTATGTAAAATTCGGTGTATAAGAGCATTAGCAAAGTCATTCAATGAAAAACATGAAAATGACACCATCTATAAAGAGAAATCATCTTCAAGTCAAAGCAAGTCAAATTGGATCAATTCAAAGATATTAAATTCCAAGTCATGAAGATGAAGAATAAAGAAGAATAGGAAGATGGATCATAAAATCAAAGAAGACAAATCAAGTCAAGATCAAGTTGAAGATTGAAGACTCTCAAGAAAGGTTTAATTGTTTTACATTTTAGTGAGAGTGTCTTAGGATTTTTGTAAAAAGTCTTCAAAGTTTGGTTGTTTGAAAGCTCAATGCCTAAATTGACCATAAGCACCTTAGACCATATTTAAATATCATTCTAAGGCTCTAGGACATCATAAAGAATGATTAAAATCTTGATAAAGTTAAGCCAAGTGACCTAGCAAATCAATCACATCATTAAGGTCAAGAAAAATGGATTTTATGCTGAAAATCAACCATCCAGTCGACTAAATGAATCAATCAGTCGACTATATGAATCAAACAGTTGACTAGATGAAGGCCATGATTTTGATCTGGCCACTCGGCTCATCCAGTCAACTAAATCATCCATCCAGCCCACTCGATGCCTCAGGAGAGGTATTAAAAACCCTATAATGGCTAGTTTTTAACGACTAGTTTTGCACTCAATGCTACTTCAACAACCATAAAACTTCTTGGGCTATAAAATGAAATGATTTATGAACTAAAAGAAGAACTCCTATCATTCCAATCATTCTATTTTCACTCTATCATTCATTGATCAATCATTTGAGTAAAAACCTAGAAACCCAAAAAGAATCCAAATTGAGCTATTCAACTTCATACTTTGAGAGACTCTTAGAGAGTGTTCAAGTGATCATTTAGCTCGTGTAAGAACCAAAATCAGATTGTAAGCATCACTCTACAAAGTGTATGTGAAATCAAGAATTGTGGATTCTTATCCTTGAAGTGGGGAGCTTTGTAAAAGTCAAGAGAGGGTGTTCTCTTTCAAATAAGCTTGATCTTCGCCCATAAGAAGATTGTAAAGGTTTGATCGTCACCCGTAAGAAGATTGTAAAGGTTTAATCTTCACCCGGAAGAAGATTGACGATTGAGTAAAATCGTGGTGAATCCTCTAGCAGATATAACTTGAGGTGGGGACGTAGGCGAGATTGTCAAACCTCGAGAACAATATCTTTGTGTTTGCATTCTCTTTCCCTACTCTTTACTTTATTGTTTTGATTGATTGTGTAGAATTGCATAATTTTTTTCCTTTTTAATTAGTATAATTGAAATTCCGCTTAAGGGATTAGGAAGAAATTTTAATTTGTCATAGACCCTATTCACCCCACCTCTAGGATCAAATCCTTGGGCAACAACTATGATTTATCAATTGTTTGTCATTTGGTTTTTCCATGTACTAACATACTTGACCTTTTAAGGTGGATCAATTGATGTTCATTGATACCTTTTCTTACTATTCCTGATTATCGTTGCTCCAAGATTTTCTAGTCATTGATAAAACAAAAGCTATAGTATTTGCCTCTTTTTTTTTTGACCGATATTTGTTGATTTTCCCTGCACAATTAAAAGTCATGTCCTACATCATAGTCACAAGTTGCAAAATATGAGTATTTGATTGGATTCTCTTGACCTCAAATGCAGGAGGATATCGAGGGTTTGGTTGGAAGGTTTCTTGAATATATAATGAATAATCATCATGTCAATAGGGAATCAGTGACTATACTACAGGCTTTTCAGATATCTCTAGTAAGTTTATTCTTCTCTAACTCACAGTTGAATTTATAATGAATATTCTTCTCTATTTGGGTTTACTCAGGTATTTCCCTGGGATTGAAGCTACCCACTCAAGTAATGACATCTTCATATCTCAGGGGAAATTTATAATTGATCTATTGGAAAACAATGACAAAGCTTGGCTCAAAACCAATGACAACTCCTATGAAAGCTAATGTTAAGCTTGACCATGAGGCGGCGAGTTGCTTAAAGATGTGGGTATGTTCCAGAGGGCAAAGATTTGTTGGTAGATTAAATTATTTATCATTGACCCGTCCCGATATTGCTTATGCAGTGAGTGTAATCAGTCTACTCGTGCACAGTCCCAGGACTGTACACATTGAGGCTAAAGAACAAATTTTAGATACTTGAAGTCCTCACCAGGTCGAGGGTTATTATTCAAACGGAATGGGCACCTAAAGGTAAAGGCAAACACATATGCGGATTGGATAGGATCAATCACAAATCGTCGATCTTACAGAAGCGATTGCTTTATCACAACATCATGGCTTTTGGAATATTATGAATGATTCCAACTTGTTGAATCCAACCTTGCAATGGGCAAAAAAAAGTTCAATGAAAAAACTCTACATGAGTGCTAGATACCATCTGGACAAAAGATGCACTTTTATGTAAGAGACCTAGTTACACCCACATGCCCACTTGCCCCCTAATAGGCTAATACTACTCCCCCATTGGATATTTTTAAAATGAATCTTCAATCCAACAACCGATCTCTCTAAAAATATCTCAATTTTGTCCTAGAAGCAACCTAGTGCCAAAGCCATTAACGTTCTTCAATATCCACTCTTTTATTTCGTATGTAGACATACAATTGTTAAAAAAAGTGCATGCACATATATGGCCAAGTAAGGGAGACAATAACACATGAACGATGAAACCACTCTTGGACATTGGACTTCCTTGTGACCACATAATAAGCAAGATACTTGATGCCTTATAAACCACGAACTCATGGAATGACAGACTTGTATAAGGCATCATTGATGGAACTTGTACACTGGACATCCTGAGTCAGCCTATAAATATATTGTTGATTATGATTCAAAATTGGTTTTAAATTAATAAAAACCAAATCATTAGGATCCGGGGTTTTGATTTGAATCATGGACTAAAACCCCCCATTAATTTAATCTTTGTTTAGGTTGGGTGTTTAATCTCTTAAAAAAGAGAAAACCCATTTTTAGTGTATTTCCCCTAGTTCTTTAGTCCCACATCGGAAAAGAAGAGAAAATCTAAAGAGTTTAATTACCTCCTTGCTTGCTTAGTTGTCAACAACCAAGCATGAGGTGTAGACTTTGACCCACCAATTCCTTTAGACGATAACTAGGGTGCGCGAGCTGTGCTCGCAACGAGCGCGAGCACACATGCATGGGCTCGGGTGCGGTGCGCTCTAGCCAGAAATGGTTCTAGGTTAGCAAGTTCAGGAGATTCCATTGCATGATCGGAACCAACTTCCATATTGACGTATTCCATCCTGGTCTCATTTTCTAAACCAATGATTGGATTACTATCCCCATAATCTCATACACTACGCTATCCATATGATCTAGATCATTGACATGGTTTGATGTACCAATGTCATGTGGTACTGCAGGAACAGATTGAGATTGTGACACTTGTGGTAAATCAATTGAAGGAGGTGAACCAATGAATAGTGGTGATGGAGTCTGGGTTCGATCATCCGTACTTGAAAACAATTCAAAAATGTAGTGATTTCTTCATTAGTATGAGTAGGAGTAAACAAGGCATTGGGATCCTTAAAAGGAAATAAGTTTTCATCAAAGACGACATGTCGTGATATAAAGACACGTCCAGTAGGAGGATAGAGACAACGATAGCCCTTGTGTTGGTCACTATATCCCAAGAACACGCATAGTAGAGAATGAGGATCAAGTTTTGTTGTTGAGTAGTCCCATAGGTATGGGAAGCACCGACAAGCAAATACCCTTAGAGATCCATAATCAGGTTGTCTATCAAATAACAGTTCAAATGAAGATTTCATTTCTAATACTCGAGAAGGAAGATGGTTGATGAGCCACACTATAGTCCCAAAGGCTTCAACCCAGAATCACTTGGGCATTTTACTATGAAACATCATGGTCAGCCCAAGCTCGGTAATGTTTTTGTGCTTCCTTTCAGCCAGACCATTTTGTTCTGGTGTCTTAGGACATGCTTTCTGATGCTTGATCCCATTATCTCTCAAATAAGCAAGAAATTCAATAGCATTGAACTCTCCTCCATCATCAGATTGAAAAATCTGTATCCGTTTATCAAACTGGGTTTGTATATACTTATGAAAAGCAATGAAGCATGGAAGGAAGTCGGATTTGCGTCGTAAAGGAAAATACCCTTTGAATCTAGTGTACTCATCAATAAATATCACATAATATTTAAATCGTTGAACAGATAAAATTAGAGCTGGTCCCCATAAGTCACAATCAATCTTAGCAAATGGTTTAGCACAAAATTCATCATTCAAAATAAATGGGAGACGACAAAACTTAGCCATTTGACAACTACTGTAAACAGTCTCAACTTTATTGGTTGTAGTACTGGAAATCAATTTATTATGGCTCAAAAAATCAACAACTTGGTTATGTGGATGTCCAAGTCGTTGATGCCAAACGACACTGCTTACTACTCGAAATCTGGTGGAGAAGGCCTTCTTGTCTTCAAGTTGCAAGGCATACAAATCTCCATGTCTATGGCCTGACGCTATCACTGACTTCGTTCCCCTATCCTTAATCACAAACCCAGTTGATGAGAACTCAAATAGATAAGGGTAATCAGAAGTAAGTTGACTGACTGAAATGAGATTCTTTTTAGTTGCTGGAACAACAAGCACATCATTCAACCTTAATTGGTCATTTCCAACATTAATCAATGTTGAACCAACATGGGTAATATCTAATTTATCACAATTGCCAACCATAATTTTTTCCGGTCCATGATATTCAATGAGAGTTTGAAGCTTACCAGCATCAGCAGTCATGTGAGATGAGGCACCTGTATCTGGAAACCATGCATTATCTTGACTGTCGGAAAGAGACATGGCATCAAGAGCTTGAGGAATATCCTCGGACTGGTATGTTTGGTTGAATCTTTGCTAGCACCGTAATGCTGTATGATTGGGTTTCATGGAGATTTGACAAACTTCACCCTTTTCTTTTGCAGGTTGATGGGATTGGTTGGCTTGATTTGGTTGATCAATGGAACCAGATTGATTAGCTTGATTCGGTTGATCAATGGAACCAGATTGATTTTGTGCAGGCTGGAAGAATTTATCCCTCTGTACACGACTTGGAACATGTCCAGTGTGAGGAAAACCACGTCCTCTAGAATTGAAGGACACTGGATTAGATCTTCCTCTTCTATAAAAAGTTCTATTATCTCTTTGTCCTTGAGGCCTTTGACCAAGAAAGGCAACATTGTGATTGGTTGTCCCATATCCTTCAGAATGATGTAAATTTCTCATAGTTTCATGACTTTGAAGGAGAAGGACAATTTCACAATATGTTGGTGTAGGTGGCTTTAACATTGTGGTGACAAAGGGTTCATAGCCCGATCCTAAGCCATTAAGAAGATAAAAAAACCTTAGTGCGATCACTTACAGGTTTACCAATGGCTGCAAGATCATCACATATACTCTTAAATGTCTAGATGTATTCTGAAATTGTAGAAGTACCCTTTCGGTGCAATTGCAATTGTTGCAATAAGAAGAATTCCCTGTCTTGGGATTCTTAAGCAAATGAATTCAATAAAATATTCCATACCTCAGAAGCGGTCTCAAGTCTGATAACCATACCTAGGACTTCCTCTGATAATGTTCCTGTGATCCACCCACGGAGAAGACAATTTGACCTTCGCCATAAATTGTAAGCTGGGTTGACAGTCACATTTTTCCCATCCACAACTTCAGTGTCTGGGATAGTGATCTGGCGATCTGGTATGAGGTATTCTCCATCGATAAACCCCATCATCTCTTGACTTTCTATGAGTCCCAACACTTGTGTCTTCCACAAGAGAAAATTGGATTGAGTTAAGTTGATTGTCACAAAGTTCCCAACATTCAATGTTGATGGATAAGGATACTTCGCAACAGCAGCCATTTTTTTAAAAAAAAACAATGCAGAGGAAAAAAAAGAATAAACAAACGAATTAACTAGCTCTCTTCTCTCACCTTGGTAATCAGCTCTGACACCATAAAGAGAATGAGAGTTTTGTGTGAATTTCCTTTCTCTCAAGGTGAGAGAACAGAGAGCAAGTCTTGCTATTTAATATTCTTGTGTCACAAGGTTACAACGGTATGGGGTTGGATTTCCTATTCAATTATGGACATCACCCAAACAAGGAAAGAGAATGAAATGTCTACAAGAAAGTTTACAACAAGAATATCTACAGAATCTCCATAGTTGGAGAGCTTTCCTTGTCTGTGTAGATTTCTCCATATGTGAGGAATCCATGCCCTGTGGTGAATCTTTGCCTTCATGATACTTGGACACATGTTGTGTCTTAGTTGGGTCTTCTACAAGTGTTACATCTATTAACTCATGAACCCGGAAGTTTTACCAACTCCATATTGAGTGTTCATGGACTCCTTAAATTCAAATAGTAGATTTAAGCATTTATATAAAAAAGAGTAGTCTTTCATGCTTGGTTGGTTCTATGGGGTTTTGTTGTTTGATGCTTTTGTGGGGGATCACTATTGAAATAGTTTTTTCTTCGGATGAACCAACATCTCTGTGTGAATAGAATTCTTCGGGTCATTTGGGTGTATAAACGAGAGATGGTTCAACATGATGGCTAACCATTTCATTCATCCATCAGCTGGCTGCAGGTTCATTACTACAGCGCAACTGAGGTGTAGAGCTGGTAACTCAATGAATCTCGACATGGGCTCCTTGCTGGCTCAAGGTGAAGCAGTTAGAACTTAGAAATCAAATGATCAGAGACGCCACAGAATTTCGGTCCTCTTTTCTGAATATTGAGCAAGTTTAGAACAACATGACCCGGATAGAAAGAGTTCAACGTGAATTGGTTACCAAGGTGGCTGAGCAAGCACAGATGATCCAGAATGTGAACACTCAGTTGAATAACATCGATATGGTGCTGGCAAGCATAGTCAACACACGGGATCTTATTATCCACAAGGGAGATGAATAGATAATGCCAAGTGAGAGGCAGACTGATTCTAAGGTTGTCTAATGCCTAATCTAGATATGTCCCATCTGTGAGTTTCTGGAGAAAGAAGAAATTCTCTCTTTTCATGGTCTGATGTCATGTTCTTCTTGGTTGAACTTTCTCTGCTTTTCTTCTTAGTGTGTTGTTTTTGTTCTTATTACTGTGTTTTTTTAAGAATGAAACGGCAGTTTTATGTTCGAAAGCCAAGATGTTTTCAGAAAACATCTAGATATATCTTTTTTTTTTCCCACATGTCCCTTTTTAACTATGGTTAAGATTCATTAACTCTTTGGGTTCAAGCATCTACCCATGTTTTTAGAAAAATAAAATAAAATAAATTTAAACTTCTTAACCAGAGTTCAAAGCACAGAGCATAGGGGCATTGTGAGAGTGAGGAGCAGACTACTGCTCCTTGCCCAAGGAGCATACTATTGCTCTTAAATGTTTATGACATTGAGGATGCTACCTAGGATTGTACCCGAACCAGGCTAGCTCAACATTCGGCTCGGCTCGGCCCGATCAAGCCCAGCTTGAGCTCAAAAAATAGGCTCGATCGAGCCAAGCTATATTTACAATCATTTTATACCGAAACAGCAATAGTTAGTGTGTCTCTATGTGTTTAAAAGATGGATGTGGACCAATGAAGCTCCCCTCTCATTTTTGAAATTACACTGCCCTTCCCTATCAAGCTCATCATATTAACTCCGTTAACTAATGATACTCTTTTCCAATTTTACCCTTATTACTTGAGAAAACACGTATTTACGGCTTAGTTTGAAAGCTCAACAAAAAAAAACATAAGTGTCCCAAGCCGCCATGTGTCCCATTTAACACCCACTAACTATGATTAAGATTCACTCACTCTTAGGGTTTATCCATCTAACCTTAGTTTTTAGAGAAAAATAACCGTATGTTGATTATGTTTAACCACAATTAAAGGAGGCTCTACAAGCTGCCATGTGTCCCTTTTAACACCCACCGTTCTTGCCAAGGTTGTATGTCTTTTTTCAGCCCACTCAGGAATTTAGTTCGAATCAATATTGATAGGGAACATAGAGTTGCATGACTACAAGAAGTGAAGGCGGAATGATCGTAGGAAGACCTAATTATTGAGGAAGTTAGGCTCGAGCGGTCGAGGACGCTGATGCCTTGTGATGGACCTGGAAGAGGAGGGACATATCGTGGTTAAGATTCACTCACTCCCTAGGATTTATCCATCTAACCTTGGTTTAAAAAAATATACATATTAACCTTAGATTAATAATGTTTAACCATAGTTAAATGGTCTCTATAAACCGTCACGTGTCCCTTTTAATACCCACTAACTATGGTTAAGATTCACTCACCCCTAGAAGTCATCTATCTAAAATTGATTTTTAGAAATATATATATATATATATATATATATACCCTAAGTTGATACTATTAACCTTGATTTTGGAAATATCTATTAACATTAAGTTGATACTATTAATCTTGGTTACCAAACCCAATTATCATTTATTTTAGAATTTTGCTAACCCCAGTTGCAAATCTTCCAAAGACGCAACTGGGGCATTACAAATGTCAAACATTGTCTGACTTTTACTTTTTAAACGGTTAAAATAACGAAACAACTCCACGTGTTAGCTCCATCTTGTGTCTACGGAAAATTTTGGAGTAAACGCGATTGGGCTATCTCCTCTTTATTTTGTTTGTATTAGTTGACTTTGTCATTAAAAAGGGTAATTTAGACATTTTAAAATATTTAAATGATGACATCATCAAAGTCCATCTATGTAAATAACTGCAAACTAATAGAAAGGGGTATCTGTTACTGACAACCAAAGTTGAGGGGAGGGTTGTTTAATTTTATAAACAAGAGGGAAGGTTTATGAAATTTCACCAAATCTCAAGGCAGGTGAGTATAATTTACCCAATAAAGTATAAACATCCGCACAAACTTGGGCCGGATAAGGATGAAGTTAAGAGACCAAATCCTCTACGGTGATAACTGGTTTTCGAAAGTCCGGTTATGACCCCTGAGATTGCCATGTGTCCCTCAAGACACCCTTTAACTGTGGTTAAGATTCACTCACTCCTAGGATTTATCCACTCATCCTTGGTTTTTAGAAAAAAAATAGTTCTTTTTTTATATTAAAACTTAAATATTAAAAAAGAAATTAATATTTTTTTCTAAAAACCAAGGATGGGTGGGTGAACCCTAGGGGTGAGTGAATCTTAACAATTAAGAGGTGTCCAAAGGAACACGTGGCAATCTTAGGGGTGATAATCGGATAGAGGCTATGGTTTCGGAATTCGGAGTGTGCATTGGGTATGGGCCCAGAATAACAAACCTCTTCAAAGTTGAAACAAAGAAGGGAAGGAATGGATCAATTCAAAGCCTATTTATCAGGCTATATATTGGCTAGGGTAGAAATTGACGCCGTCTGTAACCGTTTTCCACCAAAGATGCCAACCTCTTCCTCGTCTTAATTTGGTCACGAATGTAACTTTTTTTTTTGCATGCTTTGACGGGCCTTTGTCGATAGAGGTTTTCTACTCCCTCAAGACCTCCAATTCCAATTTTTTTTTTTTAATTTCAATTGATATGCTTTTCCAAGTTTTAGAAACAATTCCAATATTTTATGCAACCTCTGATCAATTTCCTTGTTTTTTGAGCTGTATATGTTCTCTGTTCTGCAATTTTATTGAGTTTTTTTCTCCTTGAAAGTTATCTTTCTGTTTGATTCTGCTGGGCACGGCAGTTTGTGGAGCCAGATATCTATCTCTTGATTGTTTACACTAATGATGTTACTCGCATTCCCTTCTGCTTTGTTAATTTTAGTTTTTTTTCCTCTGTTTCTGCAAATCAAGGACTTGCTTGTTTATTTTGATTGTGAATACAATAATGCTTTATGCAATCTCTGCCTATTGTGCTGTTTTTATGATGTTCTCTTGCGGAATATAGAGTAGTCTGTTACAATGGTGATTTCATGTATGTTTTGCTGAAAATTTATGCTATCTAATTTGAAACGGGGACTTTTAGTTTTGTAAGTAGTGGTCGAGAAGATTAAGGATTGTAGTTTGGGAGGAACAGCTTTTTGCGTGAAGGGAGGATTTTGAATGCCGCTTCTGACTCTGTTTGGCTAATACTCCTTAGATTTTCAAATAATTCTACAAATTGAAGATAGAAGAACAAGCAAAGAAGATTCAGAGTTTAGAAGCTTGAGTCTCCAATAGTAAATACTTAGCAATCGATCAAAGCTTTAGCTGAAATAAGAGCTTAAGATTGAAGAAGTGAGGGGACAGAGGGTTATCTATACCATGGTTCAAAATGTCGACGAAATATCGTCAATATCGACAATATTTCTCGGTTTCGCACGGTCCCGACATATCAATATAGGGTATTATAATTTTTCGAAATTTCAACCAAAATTTCCAAAATATCGGTTGACATTTTCAAAACACTGTAATTTATTGATTTATTATTATTATTTCTTTTACAGTTTTCGATATCGACTCCTTCTCAAGAATCCATGGGATTCTGCTGCCTCCTCTAGTAGGTGAGGAGCACCATAGAACTGCCAAACCCTGGAAATTCTCCTTCATTGCAATGGTGGATATGGAAATTCTAGCAAGGTGAACGGGCACCAAGTTTAAAATTTGCAAAGGAGAATAGGGATAAAGAGAACTGGAGAGAATTACAAAAAATATTTGATTAATAAGTAAAATAAAAAAAAATGAATTTTAAGAAGGATTCGGCAGAGGAGGAATAGTAAGGACTAGGGTAGAGCCTGGAGGACATCCGTTGCTATTGCCATTCCCGTCGCGTCGCCGTTGCCAGCCATCACTATCGTCGTCGCCATCCATCGCCAAGCGCCCTAGCCCTAGGTTGGTGTCCTCTTCCCTTTTCCTTTATTTCATCGAATCAGAAATTTGATTTGTGACTTAAGTTTTAAGCAGTGTTTTAAAATGCAAAAAATCGGATCGACTCGAGATCTTGTTGAGTTGAGTCAACTCGAAAACTTAGCATAAACTCAAAATCCAAAACTCGAAAAATATGATGTGTTTTTATATTTCTTATATATATTTATATTTATGAATTAAAAATAAATTCTTAATATAATATAAAATTAGGGGAATTGACAGAATGGTTTGGAGGAGAAAAATATGCGGTTTAGAGGATGCTTCCGGCGGTGATTTGTTGGGGTTTGTGGAGAGAAAGGAATAGCAGGATTTTTGAAGATAAGGAAGAGGCGATGCCCAAAGTCATTCTTAAGATTGGGTGGTTGTTATATTCTTGGGCTTTCATTCTAGATGAGTTTAAGAAGGTCCTTTGGTCTGATTTTCTGTATAACTGGTCAAATGTCTTAGCTTGACCTGTTTGAGCTTATTTGGGCGCTGTCTCTTGCGTCGTTTGTATATTCTTTTCTCTTTAATATATTTGTCTCGTTATTTATCAAAAAAAATTACATTATGTTGCTGGCTAGAGCTGGGATCATATTCAATCACGAAAGAGTTCAATCGCATCCACAGGTCAACAAGTGTCCCTTTTAACCCATTAATTGTGGTTAAGATTCACTAATAAGGTAAACAATCTAACATTGATTTTAAAAAAAATATTAAGCCTAAATGTTAAAACTTCTTAACCAGTGTATAAGGCAATTAAAGGGAAGCTTTGCACCTCCCTGTCGTGACGCCACCTGTAGACCAGCTCAAATGCTAGGCCCCGATCAATAGTCGACACATACCAATACGGTATGGCAATACCACTAACAGTACTCAAAAAATAAAAAATAAACCAAAAAAAAGTAGTTAACGCCCATTATTTTGAAATGAAACAAGACATCCTATTGCCTTTTGGATAATGAACCAGACCGGTACAATCTTGGGTTCATTTCTAATCTCTCCAAGTCTCAACCTTACTTGCTCTCATTCTATCGTCTTCCCGAAATCAACAGGCGGAGATGAATCGTTACTACCGTAGTGAAAGATGAAAATCGAGCCAAACCCACCCATAAAAAGGTATGCTAGCTCATGTTCATCTTCTTCTGTTTCTTCATCTCCTTCCATTTTTAAGCTACGGTCAAAGCCTTAAAAAAGGTTTGTTTGAGATGAAAAAGATGAAAAATGGGCTTTTCTCTTTCTCCATTTTTCAACTAAGTTGGAAAATCCAAAGTGGAGGATTGCTGGATTAGAAGAGGAATAAGGGCTTCAAGGATTGGTCTGATCTAGTCGACTCGGTCGAGTTGACTCATTTGAGTCAGGTGAGTTTTGCACTGATTTTTTAATTTCCGAGTTTCCAGCCGAGTTGGCTCCAAATCCGGTCAATCTGAGTCAACTCGACCTTTTAAGCACTAGTTTTAATTAAGGGGTTTTGCAAATCAGCGGCTAAGTTTATCTAATTTTGCAAATACACTATTATGAATAACAATTTTGCAAATTAACTCTCGGTTTACCAACAGTTAGACAAATAACCTTCTGTTAGACTTTCGTTTGTAATTTTTATTAAAATGACTGTTATGCCTTAACAGATTTCATAATTTCACAAAGCCTCTTTAACTGCTCTTGAATTATGGTTAATAAGTTTTAACCCCAATGGTTAATTTTTTAAGAAAGAAAACTAAGATTAGGTGCTTTAACCCTAAGGGTTATTGAATCTTATCCACATTTAAAAAGAGTTAAAAGGGGATATATTTTTTTTTTTTTTTTTTTCTAAAAACCAAGGTTATATATTTTAACTATTAGCGAATCTTAACCACAATTAAAGGGAGTTAAAAGGGGACACGCTATTTTTTTTATATAAAAAATCTAAAAACCAAGGTTAGATGCTTTAACCCTAAGGGTTAGTGAATCTTAATCACAGTTAAAAGAAGTTAAAGGGGTACATTAATTAAATTTTTTTTCCTAAAAACCATGGTTAGATGCTTTAACCCTAAGGGCTAAGAGTTAGTGAATCTTGACAACAATTAAAGGGAACTAAAAGGGGACATGCTAGATGTTATATTATACATTGTTGTCAGCGTCAACACACATCTTTGGCCCCCTTCTCATTACATTCTTATATACACTAGTTTTTTAATTTTTTAGATTCTTAGATGTGTATTAACATCTATTTTAATATTTCCTGAAGTTTCATTGAAAAATTCCATATTTTTCACTATTTTTTTTCGATTTTTCCCTCCACGTGCAATATTGTTCACGCGATATCGATATATCCCCGATATATCTTTTTTCCACGGCTCAACATATCATGAGATATCGACATTTAGAACATTGATCTATACAACGCCTTTATACAGGTATATGAAAATAATATACCTCAATAAAACCAAGGGGAGTGCTAGCCATAGACGCCCCCTCTTTTTAGCACAAGCACAAATACTTTGCAGTGGGGCCCACTACCTAGGTGTTTGTCGAACTGATAGGAGTGGAACGTCCATGGCCCTACGAGTCGACATGCAGCTAAATCCTAAAAGTAATTTTTATTCTATAAGAAAACTAAACAATCAAAATATTAGATTATCAACTCTATAACGACAAGATTAATTTCAATAAAGTAGCACTGGATATACTTATTATGTAAAATTATTTAAGTCATAAAATATCAAATTAGCAAGAATGAAATTTCGATGAAAAATCTAGGTACCCAATCAAAATGGTGAGACTTACCGTGAGTGAAGCCGAAAGCAAAATGAAACATGGAATTACTTGTCCTTTTTAGAAGTTGTTGATTCTGCATCGGAGTTTTCGTATAGTTTTAATGATGTAATTAACTACTTTAGCGAAGAACTATAATTTAAAAATTAGAAAAAAAATCATATTATTAATAAAACAAGATAAGAAATTAAACAAAATGATAAAACTTACCGGTAATGAAGCCGAGAGCGAAGGGCATTCATCGACAGTAACACAAGCAAAAGTAGAAGGGCAGCCGAGAGCAAGGTGAGGCCTAAGGTAAGTGGCCCCCTTTTGCAAAAGTCATAGTTCACGCCCTGTTCCATATAGCTCATATGGTATAGTTGTACAAGAAAAAAAATCTATCAAAAAATCAGTTTCTACCTCCAAATTTTTGAAGAAATAAAGAAAATAAAAATATAATACCTAAAAATACAAGAACTAAGAAGAGGATTGTGTTTGGATCGAGTCACTAGAAGAGAATTTCCCTTAAACAAAACATCTAGTCACCATTTATTAACTCGCAAAGCTAAATACTAACAGTAGATAAATAATGAAAATAATATACCTCAATAAAACTAAGGGGAGTGCTAGCCATAGACACCCCCTCTTTTTAGCACAAATACTTTGCGGTGGGGCCCACTACCTAAGTGTTTGTCGAACTGGTAAAAGTAGAACGTCTACGGCCCTGCGAGTCTACATGCAGCTAAATCCTAAAAGTAATTTTTATTCTATAAGAAAACTAAACAATAAAAATATTAGATTATCAACTCTATAACGATAAGATTAATTTCAATAAAGTAGCACGGGATATTCTTATTGTGTAAGATTAGTTAAGTCATAAAAAATCAAATTAGCAAGAATAAAATTTCAATGAAAAATCTGAGTACCCAAACAAAATGGTGAGACTTATCGCGTGTAAAGCTAATAGCAAGGTGAAACATTAAATTAATTGTCCTTTTTAAAAGTTGTTAATTCTGCGTCGTAATTTCCATATAATTTTAATGGTATAATTAACTACTTTAGCGATGAAATCGACTTTAGAAATCAGAAAAAATTCATATTATTAACAAAGCAAAATAAGAAATTAAACAAAATGATAATACTTACCATTAATGAAGCCGAGAGCAAAGGGCATCCATCGACAGCAACACAGACAAAAGCAGAAGGGCAGTCGAGAGCAAGGTGAGGCGTAGGGTAAGTGGCCCTTTTGCAGAAGTCATCGTTCACGCCTTGTTTCATATAACTTACATGGTATAGTTGTACATGAAAAAAAAATCAAAAAATCAGTTTCTACATCAAAATTTTTGAAGACATAAAGAATATTAAAATATAATACCTTAAAGTATAAGAACTCAGAAGAGGATTGTATTTGGATCTAGTCACTAGAAGGGAATTTCCCTCAAACGAGACATCTAGTCACCATTGATTAACTCGCTAAGTTAAATACTAACACTAGATATATAATAAAAGTAATATACCTCAACGAAACTAAGGAGAGTGCTAGCCATAGACTTCCCCTCTTTTTAGCACAAGCACAAATACTTTGCGGTGGGGCACACAACCTAGGTGTTCATCGAACTAGTAAGAGTGGGACATCCATGACCATACGAGTCTACATACAGCTAAATTCTAAAAGTAAGTTTTTTTCTATAATAATACTAAATTATAAAAAATATTAGATTATCAACTCTATAACGATAAGATTAACTTACATAAAGTAGCAATGAATATTCTTATTACGTAAGATTATTTAAGTCATAAAAAATGAAATTAGCAAGAATAAAATTTCAATGAAAAATCTGAGTACCCAATCAAAATGGTGAGACTTACCACGATTGAAGCCGAAAGGAAGGTAAAACATGGAATTAATTGTCCGTTTTAGAAGTTATTTATTTTGCATTGTTGTTTCCATATAGTTTTAATGGTGTAATTAACTACTTTAGTGAAGAAATATACTTTAGAAATCAGGAAAAAATCATATTATTAACAAAACAAGATAAGAAATTAAACAAAATGATAAAACTTACCATTAATGAAGCCGAGAGCAAAGGGCATTCATCGACAGTAACACAGGCAAAAGTAGAAGGGCAACCGAGAGCAAGGTAAAGCCTAGGGAAGTGGCCCTTTTGCAGAAGTCGTCGTTCACGCCCTGTTCTATATAGCTTAGATTGTGTAGTTGTACATGAAAAAAAATATATCAAAAAATCAATTTCTACATCCAAAGTTTTGAAGAAATAAAGAATATAAAAATATAATACCTAAAAGTACAAGAACTAAGAAGAGGATTGTATTTGGATCGAGTCACTAGAAGGGAATTTCCCTCAAGCAAAACATCTAGTCACCATTTATTAACTCGCAAAGCTAAATACTAACACTAGATAAATAATGAAAATAATATACCTAAATAAAACTAAGGGGAGTGCTAGCCATAGGTGCCCCCTCTTTTTAGGACAAACACAAATACTCTGCGGTGGGGCTCACAACCTAGGTGTTTGTCGAACTGGTAAGATTAGGACGTCCACGACCTACTCATATGACCATTCAATAGAAAAATTTATATAAACACCCACTCATGATAGATAGGAAAAGTAAAAAAATATCAGTCATCAAAACTGAACACTGAAAACACAGTATAAATTGCAAGCTTGTATTCAAATCTGAGCAATGTAAACTGCAACCAATGATTCAGGGAAATGGCCAAATTTGTTTAGCTCGATAATGTCAGCAAGCAAGTATTTCTCCACATACCTATCCTAAGATTATAGTTCTTTCAATTCAGGATGATAAAAGATTCATTTTGTGCTTCAAAATGGTATGTCATCCAACTCAATCAAAATGAAGCTTATAGGTTTATATCAAGTAATCATTAGTCGGAGCAAGACCTAAGTACAACTCAATCAAAATGAAGTAAAGATTTCATGTAGGAAAAATAAAAAAATCATTACCTTAAGCATTTGTTTGGAAACTCATAACTGATAAAGTATTTTGTATCCTAATCCTGCATGTATTCAATCTTGAGAATAAATAACAGTATAAAAGATAGAATAATATAATACAAAGTTAGAACAAAGGGAAAAATACTATTACAATTGAAGGACTTTGCATCTTCTTGTGGTTCCATTCATAATCCTTCAATAACAAAAATTCATAAAAAATAAAATAAAACAATTTGTAAGATCTCTATTTATAGATAATCACACTGAACAAATAGACTTATATAGGAGAAAAATTACACTCAGAACATTCGCAATGGTTTTTCTCCATGTTTTACCGATTAGGTAAAGAAATAGAAAATAAAGATGAATCCTAGGGTGAGTTTTTCTTTATATAATAAAAAATAATGGTAAATCTTCACGGGCAACCTTTGTATGGTGAAAACTTTTGGGTAGTCTTCCGTGTTTGTTATGGAATGTATAATAGGCGCTATCAAACAAGGTGGACAATTAAGTTAAAATTCACCCGTCAATCATTCACATATGAAGCCAAAAAGGTGAAAAGAGTAATCTCTCTGTTTGTAATGTCCAGCAAGAAACTCAACTCCAAAACTCAATGAGCTAGAAGCAAATAAGCACTTGACAGTAGCAACCCTGTTGTCTTGAATAGGGATGTTTCCAAAGCAAGTAATGTATTGCATTCAACTTAAGAAAGCCGAACTTAATTAAAAAGTAGATGAAAACCTTTTGGCACCCTGGCTGATGAATAAATTGTCAAATGATAGGTTCCTGTAGTCTCTATTTCTTGCTATGAATCTTATTCGGTATAGCATGAAAAACATACTGCTAAACACACTGAAATCATCCATAGGACTTGTTTTTGGAGGACTCGTCTCCTTTTGTGCTTATTCACATTTAAGTTGATGACATCACCTGAATAAATAGGCACATACAAACAGATAATGCATGGTTGCAACATATATGATGAGAAAAATTATATTATCTCCTACACCATTGTGAGCATCGTTCTCTTAAATTAAGTGAACCATTTAGTGCTAAATATTGTTGATTCATGAAGGGGGGATTGAAACAGTCTCTTGCACGTTAAGCCATGGCTTGCATGAAACTGAGACCATTCAATCTGGCTGCATATGTAGTGAGGGGACTCCTGTATGCATCCATAAACAGGGTGTTGCCTCACGAGGGCTGTGAGGTCCTGCAGCTAGTTGCTTTGGCCTCAAGCTTCCTGATATGGCCATGTAATCGCAAACAGGTCATGTACAATGCATTGTGAGCATAATGGCCTAATGGCACTAAGCATGGAATCAAATCTTTTGGGAAGAGGGTAGCCCTATTAGAGAGGAATGATTGAATTAATTGTCCTTTTCAGAAGTTGTTGATTCTACATCGGAGTTCCATATAGTTTTAATAGTGTAATTAACTACTTTAGTGAAAAATATATTTTAGAAATCAGAAAAAAAATCATATTATTAACAAAACAAGATAAAAAATTAAACAAAATGATAAAACTTACCATTTATGAAGCGCCAAGAGCAAACGGCATTCATCGACAGTAACACAAGCAAAAGCAGAAGGGCAGCCGAGAGCAAGGTGAGGCCTAGGGTAAGTGGCCATTTTGCAGAAGTCGCCGTTCACGCCCCGTTCCATATAGCTCACATGATGTAGTTGTACATGAAAAAAATATATCAAAAAATCAGTTTCTACATCCAAAATTTTGAAAATATAAAGAATATAAAAATATAATACCTAAAAGTACAAGAACTTAGAAGAGGATTGTATTTGGATCGAGTCACTAGAAGGGAATTTCCCTCAAACAAAACATCTAGTCACCATTTATTAACTCGCAAGGCCATAATGTGATGTGAAGGTTCTGAAATCAACCCCAATCATGTTAAAATCGAAAGCAAAATAGATGTGGCCAAATGCGCAAAGGTTTTGAAAACTCGAGATTTGGATGAGGAGGGGTATAACCGCGTAGAACAAGAAAGCAAGAGCATCTACCCCATTGAGCAATCAGAATCCAACATAATCCAAATGAAAGTAGAACTAAAACACGATCAAGCTCCTAACAACGGCATCAGCCCTAATTTTCCCAAAAAAAACAACCAAAATGCATCATATTCAACCACAATTTCACATAACAAAACAATCTCATGAGAAATCAGTAAGAAACCTAAGTGAACATAAACTAAACAAAGTCCATTCAAAACTAATAAATATCAGTAAACAATGACTGATGATGGAGAAAAATAGACTGAAAGCTTACCCCTCTGAAAGTCATGGCTACTGTGAATTGTAAGGCGCAAAATATGAGTTATAAAAAAGGCACTGCCTCCAACCCTAATGCTCTTCCGAAAATATCTCCTATTAGCTTTCGTCATTTTTAATGGGCTAGCATTCCATTCCGAGGCTAATCTGCAGATGCTAAAAACTAAGTGAAATTGTGATTTATCCCTTTTAATAGACAAAGATAGAGAGAGAACAAAAGGTACAAAGATAACTTACATGGGGAAAGCAAAGGATCTTGTAATGGTTGTGGTGCTATCAGATCCGAGAGAGATGCTACCAGAATATGGTATTGTCCCCGATAGAGGACCCACTGCAGAGAAACATGACTCCCCATGACCATGTTGTATAGAAAAGCTTCTGCTTGAAGCTGTTAGATTGTCTGAAGTCTCATCTTCAAGTCCAGACATGTTTAGAGTCTCAGGAGGTGGTTTAAAGTCTACCTTTTGTGAACTCTTCTCTCTGCTGCTTATTGCGAGTGTAGAAGAGTCAAAATCAAAAGTGATGCTTCCACTCTCCACCTTATTATTAAAAGGGACCTCATTGGTATCACTACTACTGCTGTTCAAATCGTTAGCTGCAGAAGCCACTGCAGTATTTTCCGAGATTGCCTCCTTACTTGAATCCTGTGTATATGTCATTATCAATAACATTCTAAGATGCCAGAAATCTTCCCCCACTATTTCATACATATAAACATCAAATATAGCAGTAATCTGGGTATTCAGGTTTGACTTCTAGCTAGAAGGTGGAAGTGTAGGGGTTCCATCCATCCCCTGGCTTATGGTCTCTGTCTAAAACAGGAGAATGGTTAGGATCCACTACTCACTTTCTCTTGGATGGTCAATAAAAATGTGTTATTGTCCACAGAAAGATTCATCAACAGAATGGTTAGGATTTCCCAACTGGTGTGGCTCTTTTGTTATGGCCCATCAATTGGATGACTGCAACTACAACGTTTGAGAGGATATCCCTAACAATCATTATGGCATGTTATATTTCCTCAAGTTACAAATAACACGTCAGGAATGCTTGGCCCCTGATACAGATCAAAGGACCTTAGATTTTCAGTTTCCTTTCCTTGCTTCTGGCGAGGTATGGTGCCTGAATTTCAGACAATGGAAAATTCCCTTGAAAGAAAGTTATATTACCACCTTCCTAAAACGACAAAAATGGCCAAGACACCTTCATTCGATTAATATTCGTACCAGTGACAGCACCACAACACAGTTTAATAGAGCAAGTCAAAATGTAAATATTAAAAATCCAGAGCCTAAAAATCACATTCAAAATAAGAAAGAAGCTGAATTCTTAACCTTTATGCGTTGGATCAAGGAAGCGATTTCTAGCTCACCAACAAGATCAGTCTAAGGGAAATGCATGGAAATCCATTAGTTACATTTTAGATCAACAGATTTCACATATCTAATGAAAACTTTATCATACAACCTAATATGCTACTAATAACTCATCAATGATTCTAAGAGACAACAGTCAAACATAAATAAAGAGAAATCTTTATGATTGAGATGACCAGTCCTCATCCAGGAAGTGTATTGGTGAACTTGATAGCACGTATGGTTTCAAGAGCTCAATGAGCCTCGTAAAGCTCTCTATACTCCTCTTGATCTCAAGATCCTACCTAACTCTTTCAGAGTGCTAGGATAAGTCAACATGCATAGCGGCACATCTAATGAAGCACATGATCCATGTCTTTTACTTATTCAGCCACAATAACACGCCAGTTCTATACTCTCTATCCTTCCAGGAAGTTAATTTATCATGCTGGGACATTATTCTTTTCTCAGTGTTGCTTTTCATTTATATCCTGTTGATAACCTTGAGTAATAATCGTGGAAAACATGCCCGAGCAAATAAAATCATGAGAAATTTGACAACAGTAAATACTCAATAAATAACTCCACTGTTTCTCTTTATAAATATGAGCAATTTTGTGTAGTCTCTTCAATACTTGCTTGTTTTACAGAAATGTTCAGAAGCTCTAACAAAGTAAAAGCAATGTCAGATGTTGCAAGCCATGAAACCACTCTCAATATCTCAATAGAGGCTATGCGCCTATGCCATCTTTGAGAATACACGGAGTCTATTAACTACCCAAGGAAACCACACTTCAGAAACTTAAGCACAGTCTCTTTGAGATTTTCTTCCAAGGTGATCTCTCCACAGATTCAAAAACTGCTAGCCCCTCTTGTTAGCATCAAATTCCAAACTACTTTAATTTTTACACCGTACAACTGTTATTATTTATGTACAAATTGCAACAAAGAATCTATATAAATCATTTTTTTCCTAAATGCACCAAAATGTTTGGACAACCAAACAAAACATTACAACTATTTCAATTCAAATCATCTAATGTCCTAAAAGCATGGGATTTACCTCAATTGTTATGGGCATGAAGACGAACAAATTGGTGAGAATGAAAGCAAATGCAAAGAGCAAAAACCCAAGTTGATACCTCTCTACAGCGGATGCCGATTTCCATGGATGGAAATAACCAAACGAGGCCACCGATGTTGCACAACAGACGCAGACCATCGAGAAAAAGGCAAGAAACATTTTGCTTTGCAAATTCCCGAACTGATGCCTCATAAGATTCTTGATTTTTTAAAATTTTAAATTAAAAAGGGAAAAGAAAATGATGGAATCTTTGAGAGGATAAATACTTACTTGAACATGATAATACCGCCAATGAATGTTACCCAGAGAGCGGCACCCCAAGCGGTGGAGAAACTCAAGAGATGAAGGAGTTTCAGAGAAATAGGGAGCTTCGATGAATATCTGTTGTCTGATTTAGATCCGAAGGTTTTTGGAGAGAATAGGATTCAAAAGGCCAGGAAAGATTCTGGCACCAGAAATTGAGTAATCCAAGCCATCATTCTCTTCTGCGATAATGGAGATGTAGAAGCGAGGGAATTCTATAAAAGGGGGAAAATCCAGAAGGTGCCGAGAACAAAAGTCGTGGTAAAAGAGGAAAAGGAAAAAGCAACTAAATGCATTATACACAAAAATAAGGAGAGAGAAAAAGTTAGTTAGAGTATAAAATGCCATATAAGCACAGAATTTCTATTTAACCATACGTCCCACAGATGTCTACATAGGGAAAAGTTGAAGGTCGAGAACCCAAACAGGAACTATGAGAGAAGAATATACAAGAAGTTCACTTTCAAGCCATCATGAAAGTGAATATACAAGAAGTTCACAATAAGTGAACCAAGGAAAGCAAAAAAAAACAGAACAAAAACAACATGAAAAGGATATACAAAGAAACAATAGACAAAGGCCCGCTAACTAGGGGTGAGGCGCTTCATAACAAAATAGCCCCCACTTCCTCTCCCAAAGCAGTAACAGACGACCAATCCACAATCAAGCGTAGGATATGGGCTAGAATGAGGGAGTTGGACGAGGATGAATTGTCAAACGCACGATAATCCCGTTCCTTCCACACTCCCCAAGATATGAGAGAAGAATATTACCAACACTCAATCCATGTCATGATTCTTGCGGCTTCTTTGCCTCTGGCCTGATTCTTGCGGCTCTTTTTTTCTTCTCGGAATTATTGGACCAGGAGCGACTATTCCGACAGCTCGCGAGGATTCTGTCTCGTCTAAAGCGGCTAAAATAATGGCGGCTGAACTCTGAGAATCCTGCCTCGCAGATAAATTCTGCTCAGGCATTGCCCCAGTTCCCTGGAACACCGGGGTTGTATACTCTTCCGGAGTTGGGTTGAATCTAGTGTCGATCACATTCACGGACACTCTTTCATAACTAGCATATGATGCTCCGGTGTTCGATCTCTCCCAAGTAGGGTGAACAGGCGCAGAAAGATCAGTCTTCCGTCTCTGGTGAACCAAACGGATCTTGTCTAAAACACCAGTCGATCTTTTTGCCTTCTGATCTCTGGATTTTCTTGGCCTTGACCGATAATTATACACCTTCTTTGGCGGAGCCGAAGTGTACTTCCGGTTTCTAAGTTGAAGGATTTCTTCAAGAGTTTTCTTCCTGGGCATCTCAAAAGCAGAAGTGTTTCTATTCAGCACCGTAACCCTAGGGTCATATGGTGTTCTGGTTCTTCTTTCTAATTCAGCACTTGATCCGCCCCAAAATGGGCTTACATCTCTGGAAGGAGGCCGCTGATGTTGATGACGGACTGATGCTATAATTGATGTGAAAGTTGCAAGGTTGGTGCCTCGGAAAGCATTCGGACCCAGTCTATACAGCAAGTTCCTGTCTGCCTGTTCTAGATTCGAGGTGTTCCTTGCATTAATAGCTGGATGATCCTGATCACGACTGTTAATGCCCCTTGTGTCGCCATCAGATGATGAATCCGACTCCAAGAATACCCTTTTTTTGTTGGCTGTATAATGTCAACTCTTCTCTTTCTTGGAAAGGGAACTATCCTTGGATGGCAGAATACCTATTCGGGGATTTCCCTCTCTTGTGAGGGACCTCTGTCCGTGGATCATGTCCACGGATTGGCTTGGACGTGTACCTGTGGAGGGAGAAGAGTTGGCATTATACAGCCAACAAAACTGAGAGCCAGCAAGATAACACGTCCCGGAAGGACGAGGAAACACCCAAAGCAACCCCAATCTGGGCTAGGAAATACATCCAAAGTCTCCTCACAAACGGGCAATGAAGAAGCAAATGATCCACCGATTCCTCCTACACCATGCACAAAAAGCAGCGATTAAGAAAACTCCAACCTCTCCTTCTCAAATTGTCCAAAGTCAGAATCTTATCTAAAAAGGCAGACCAAAGGAAAACAGAAACCTTTGAGGGCACCCCATTGAACCAAACCAACTAGCGGGGGAATACCGAAATGGGGTCCGAGTGAGCAACCTGCAAATACACTTTCACAGAGAACTGCCCATTAGAGTTGAGGCCCCAAACCCGGCAATCCCTAGCAGATTCATCAATACTCACCGATTCTAGCAAGGATAAAAAATTAGCAAAGTTTTGGACTTCCCAATCATTCAGCGGACGATTGAAAGAGGGGCTCCAAACCATTAGACTCGCTCTCCTCACATACATATGCGCAACTGCCACCCATTTATCTGAGGAGATCAAAAAGTATGACCTGAACACTTGCTATAAAGGAGAAGGCCCGCACCATGAGTCTGACCAAAACTAAATATCCGCCCCATCCCCAATCACGAGGCGGGTATGCTTAACGTACTCTACTCATCCCACCACAATGCATTTCCAAAGGCCTACCCCGTGGGGACCCCTAGGCTGCCTTGGCTCCCAACAATCTCTATACCCATGACGAGCCACAATAACCCTTCCCCAAAAACTATCTCCTTCAACCCCGAAACACCAAAGCCCCTTCCTCAATAAAGCCTCATTGACTGCCTTCATAGGCCAAATGTTGAGACCCCCACTCTCTTTAGGCCGACAGACCCACTTCCATTTCACCAAATGAAGCTTCTTAATTACTACCTTCTCGTTCTACAAGAAATCCCTTTGCAGCCTTTCCAACTTAGCAGCAATAGAGGCGGGTATTCTAAAAAATGAGAGGAAAAACGTCGGAAGGCTACAAAGAGTACTCTTCAATAAGGTGTCTGCCTCATTTAGATAGCAATGAAGATTTCTACCTCGACAGCCTTCTTTGAAAATGCTCTATAATCGGCTCCCAAACTGACTTCGCTTTGAATGGTGCCCCCAAAGGAAGAGCTAAATACTTAGTAGGAAGCAAGCCGGGCTTACAACCTAGACACTTAGCCAATATTTCCAGGTTAGGCACCTCCCCCACTACAAAAATCCTACACTTCTGAAAGTTGATTTTCAACCCGAAGACGGCTTCAAAACAACGAAAAAGATAGCCAATATGAATAAGATGTCTATCTGAAGCACCACAAAAGAGCAATATATCATCTGCAAATTGAAGATAAGAAATTTGAACTAATGGATTGCCCACCACGAATCCACCCCACACCGCCGCTGATGCCTTCCTAATCATCCTGCTAAGGGCTTCAGTTACAATAATAAATAGAAGGGGAGATAGAGGATCGCCCTGACATAAACCTCTTGAACTTTTAAAAAATCCATAAGGAGAACCATTGATAAGCACTGAAAATGATGGAGATGAATAGCAACTCCTCATCCAAGCACATCACTTAGGCCCAAAGCCCATCCGACTAAGGGTATAATCCAAGAAGCCCCAATTCACATGATCATAGGCCTTTTCCATATCAATCTTGCATATTACCCCTGGGTCTCCATTCTTCATACGCTCATCTACTACTTCATTAGCTGTAAGAATCTCATCCAAAATTTGCCTTCCCCACACAAAAGCGCTCAGCTCCGAAGAAATCACATGCCCAATCACCTGACTTAGCCTAACGGTCAACACGTTCAATAGAATTTTGTACACACTACCAAGAAGACTAATAGGACGAAAATCTCATATGTCAAGGGCCCCAAGCACCTTAGGAATGAGGGCAATAAAGGAACAATTAAGCACCTGGTCAAAAGAATTAAACTGAAAAAATTCATATAATACCTTCATCAAGTCCTGCCCAATAATCGGCCAACACTTCTTATAAAATTCAATAGAGAAGTCATCTGGTCCAGGGGCTTTGTCCCCTACTTTACCTGCAATAACCGACCGCACCTCCAACTCCGAAAACGACCTTTCCAACATACTACTAATCTCCTTAGAGATGCTCGCACAAGATAAACCATCAAGCAAAGGCTTATAGGCCCACTTTGCTTCATACAACGAGCCATAATACACCGCAGCAGCCCCTCCCATCTCCTTCTCATTGTCCCACAACTTGTCCCCAATTTGAAGAAACAATTTTGTTCGCTCTACAACGTATAGAAGCCATACGATGAAAGAACCTCGTATTTTTATCTCCCTCTTTTAGCCAACTGACCCGCAACTTTTTTTCTAACTAATTTCCTCGCATTTTAACAATTGCTGGAACTCCTGTCTCAAAGCATCTCTCTCTTTAGTCTCGGACTCGAACAAAATGGAAGTCTCCTCCTTCAACTCCAATGCTGAGATTCCCTCCAGAATGACTTTTTTCTTTTCTGAAATAATCCCAAACACTTGCTTATTCCAAATCTTGAGCTTATGCTTAACCGCCTTCAGTCTAAGCCCAAAGATAGTACTCCAAGAACCCCAAGCTGCAGAAGAATCCCACGCCTCTTTAACCACAGAAATAAAATCAGGATGATGGAACCACATGTTCTCAAATTTGAACGGCTTATGCCCACCTTTACCCCCTTCAAGCTCTAACGGAAGAGGGATAAAATCAGAAACCAGCCTTGGAAGAGCTAAGAGAGAGGCATCCGAGTATCTAACCTCCCAATCTAGACCAGCGAAAACATATCAATCCTGCTAAGGGAGGGAGGACTCTGAAAACTGGACCAAGTAAAAGATGCCCCCTTAAGGGGAGATTCAATCAACTTCTGTCTGAAGAGAAACTTCCCTAACCGCCTCATATTCAGGGAGATTGCCCCTTGCTAGATTTCTCATGGCTGAAACGCACGCAATTGAAATCACCCTCAATACACCACGGAACTCCCCAGCAAGCACTAATTTATCTAATTCCAACCAAAAATCCTTCTGCTCCTTTGGGCACACAATCTCGATTGCTCCGCGAATCAGCACTAAGTAAACCACCATCAGCTAACACAACCTCCTCAAGAGATGGAACTCGCCTATCCTGCTTAGCAGACAAAGATAGGGCCTCGGAACCCGCCGACTCCTCCGCAAAAAAACTCCCCTGAATTCTCACCTAAAGTGACCACACCAGGCTTGAAAAGCTGTCGGCCACCACTAGACGACGTGAAGCTAGGCGAAGCAAACAACTCTACTATAGATGAAGCTTCTACCTCACAGGAAGACGAATTGCTCCACGCCTCTCGAAAGTCAGAACTCCGAGAGGAAAGCGCACTGCCAAAACAAACCTCGTATCCCCCCAACAATTGCAGACAAGCCGGATGAGACTGGAGCAAAGTCACGACGGCAAAGTTCTCGAAACCACCGAGATGGGGCTGCACGCTAGGCTCAGAAGATAAACACGACCCAGGCGAGGAAACAGAAGATTGACTAACTACCTCCTCACCCTCGATCCCCTAAGAGACGACTACCTGAGAAACCCCCTGAGGGTACACTCCATCGGACGACAACCCACCGACTTTATCATGCTCTCGAAGATCCTCCCCCAAATAACCCACGGTTCCCAACTCAGCTACGCATGGCTGCTTCCGTCGACGAGGGCGAATGGAAGTGAAGAGCCCTAAGCTCTCAAAAACCGGGTCAAGGAGAAATGGGTCTTCATCCGTTGGGCTAACCCGGGAATGCGGATTCGGTGAATTGAGAGACCCACTAATAGAAGCAAGGCCCTCAGCCTTAACCAGCCCAAAAGAACCGACTTCAAGGCCTACGGGCCTACCCAATACTAAAGGAGCTGTCATGGGCTTAAGCACGGGCCCAACATCAAGCGCGAGGGATGAGTAAGGCCCCAAACCATTTTGGTCGTCCAAAACACCACAAACTGCTCTGCTCCCCACCGAAGGATTCCAAACCCTATTTTTAGGGGATAAAAGGCTAAACCCACCCGATGTCGCCTCACTACCATCATCCTCTGAACGCCTGCAACTCGGTGGCCTCAGAGTAGCCTCCTGACACTCATCATTGCTAGGGCAGGGATCTACCAACCTCTTCGCCTGTCTCGTTCGGCCACGTCGGCATCGCTTAGGGCAGCGAGAAGCTCTCAAGCCCTCAGGTACATTTTTCACCTTCTCCCCCCCCCCCCCCCCATCCCCCCTTCCAATCATCTCTCTAAACACCCCATAGCTAGGGTACGATCCATTTCTGTCAAAGAAATCAGCCACCTCGTCCTATGGTTGAGAGCCACGAGAGCCAAATTTGAATTTCAAATTATGAGATGCTTGCTCAAAAATTTTCCGGCCATCCAACAACTCACTGGCGAAGGAAGATTGCCCGACATCACGAATGTTAACGACCAAGAGAATATCTTTACCATTATCTGAGATTAAAACCATGCGAAGGATGTTGTTGAACTCCGATACCTTGATTCTGATACGAGCTTCCCGGAGGACTGCAAGCTGGACAGTAAGAGTATCAACCTCTATAAAACCACTGCACTCACCAATCCGTCACAAAATTGGCACCGACCACAAGTGAAATGGGAGCCAAGGGATCCCCACCCAAACCCCGCCAAGCACAGGGGTCAGAATGCTATTAATCATTTAATCTCAGGTCGCCACCAGCTGAAAGAAACAATCCTTCCAAAAGATAAGGGCCAGGGCTCCAAGACCCTCTAGAGTAGACAACATGGATACCCAAATAAGCCCTTTGTTGCCCGCCACCGAAACCAATGGGGATTGATCATCACTGGGCAAAATACGATTAACCTCCATGGTCCTCCACACCCAGCTATCTTCGGCCTGAAAAAACAAGCACACCAGCGCCTTGGACCAGCATTCAGGCCATACTGACCATGCTTTCCCGACAATATAATTGGCAGAAGACTGCAAATTGGGAAAAACACTAACCGAAGTTAAATAGCTGGGTGCCAAGGGACGAGTCTTGGAAGAAACAGGCAGGTGATTAGGACCCTTGAAAAACAACATCGCCCTCTCCACGGTTAACCAACCACTCCGATTACCACCGTCTGGAAGAGACACCCAACATCGTCGCCCGCCTAAGAGTGGGAAGACAGAGAGCCTGATGAACACCCCTTGGTCATTAGCTAAACTCTCCACCAACAAAGAAGACTGAGCACAGATAAATGTTTTAACCTGATAGCTACGCGATCCTCTCGAATGGATGGCTTCCGAGAGGAACTGTAGAAACCACCAAAATCCCACCTCTTCCATCTGAATATCCACAGAAAAACCTCTACCTCTCTCGATGCATTTGAAACCGATCCCAGAAGAAAAATTAATACAAACGAACTCATAAGATTTTGAATCTATAACGAAAATCTTACGAGTAAACTCCACTGATCTTACTAACTACTAGAGCAATTCCTCGGGATTGTTCTTAACCCCATCTGGGAGTCCATACTAGGCTATCATATCAGTCCTAACAAAAGTTAGAGAATGGTAAATAACTATGACCAGGCGATTAATGGCCAGATATGGATTCAATCGAATCCTGAGGTTTTTGATGTTTAGGTGATTAGCAGGTTCCTTTAGGCTATCCATTGTGTGGTAACTATTATACTTCGTGACACAGTTCCTTCTTTCTGTAATTAAGGGCTCCAACTCTGCTTTTGGCTGAGATGTGGGCAAAGCTTGTGAGCATGTCTAGGACTATTCAGATGCCATGGATGACTTTGCGTGATTTTAGTTCTATTGTGTCGTCTGATGAGAAGGTGAAGGGATCTCCTGTTCATCCCAAGCCCTTAATCTAATATACAAGAGTCTTTATGAGGCAGAGCTTGGCGACCTCAAGTAGAAAGGTACCCCCCCTATTCACGTGGTCCAATAGGTGGTGATTGAGGAGAGGCACATTGCACAAAAATCTTAACACTTTATCGTTTCAATTAACCTCAAACCTGCATAAGATATATTACATAATATCTACCACTAGCAAAATATCTAGAAATATAAAAGAGACAAAACAATCAAAGTATTGCATGTTTGTTAATCACCCGAAGGACTCCAATATAATAAAGTAGTTAATCACTATAAGTCCCTTCTTTCATCAAACCAATGCCTGCTTCTTAGCCAAAAGCCAAGCAACTAAAAGTTTTATACGTGATTATTGCTGAGAAGCACCCTGAAAAAATCAAGAAACAACTGGAAACATTGACTTCATTAATCAAGAGCCACCATTCAAAACCATGATGATGCATCTATCTATAACACAAAGACTATCTCTTATATTTTGGTTTCCTTATTTACAAGGATGTAAAGATTGAAGAGAATGTTTTACATAAAATTTAAATTGGGTGGCTAAAGTGTTCTTTGAGGAACTGGCATTCAAGACAAGTCACAACTTATGCCAAGAATGGATGGGTTTAACCATTCCCCATCCAACAATCTAATCCTAATGCTATAGAAACACAAGGATTCCAGAATGGATTGGAATATCAGTAATCGGCATTACTTGCCTAGACAACATGTGCAAAGACTCCTTACCCTATTAAACTCTCTTTATTGTCCTCCCTTGTAATCTAGTCCATCAAATCAAACTTCCATTAGTCTATAAAATCAAGTTTCCCAACTGAACTGATGCTCAAAGTGCTTTGGTTCATTAGGCCATCCATTTCTTTAGTCGACCATCTTAATCCAAATCAGTGGTCTACGTCTAGTCATTATTCTGTTGAGTCAAGTAATCTTTGTTAGCTATTTCCCCCCTCATGTGTCATAAAAAAATTAGGTTATGTGAAGTCTTCAATTAGGGGAGTTGTACCCCCTCATTCATTTTTTTTGAATCAGGAGCGAACATCTCACCATTTTCAAGGTCATTACAGTACTCAAGTTGTTGATGTGGGTCTTCTCTAAGCTCCCCTCTAATAGGAAGCTACTATAAGTATATAGAATTTGTTCCCTCTTTGTGAGATCTTTACTCAAGTTGCATTACACAACTATAATACTTTTGTCAAAACTACGAGTTTTTACTTTTAGAGGATTTTTCCTTTCGGTTATGTCCATGAGCTCTTTTGGGCCTACTTCTTCGATATAATTTGTAGCCCTAAGATCAGCCCCTTCTTCCCATTATCTTTAGGTAACATGACTCAGCAAATGTTTGTTGCCTTGCCTAAAGATTTTTCTCTCAAATTTCAAAATGAACTCAATGCTTATATAAAATTATATTTTAAACAAACCAAGATTATCCTTAATTTGAGAGCCAGATGGGTTTTAAACTAATTAGGGGTAATATGTCAAGGACCAAAATCTCTATTCAAGACTAATTGCCTTATTCAGTGATTTAGGGTTTCTATTCTCCTCACATTCAAATAGGTGACGACTCTTTTTTTTAGTGATTTTCTATTATTGCTACTAGATTTTCCCAATTTTGAATGTTGCTAAATTGCATATTCACATGTTGCAATTGTTTACTGAGGACAACCATCCCACTGTCATATAATCGATGCATCTCCATTCCATCATCGAATATCACCATCCAATAGGTAATTAGGGTTTCTAATTCTAAATGACGCAAATAAATTCATAAAGCAAAGTTCCAACAAGAATTACCTAAGCATGTTTCTAAGTTTTCACACAGGGTTTTTTTTTGGACGGTAAACACAAGGGTTTGGTACTAAGCATGGATAAAGAATGAAATTAAAAGCTAAATCTAGTCATGAATTTAGAAACTAAATATATCATTAAATAGAAAATTTGAGGCAATTCCAACCTAGTTTCCAGACTTATTATAACGTGATTTTTTTAAAAAAAAATAAGCCTAAGATTAAAAATTTCTAAGTTTTCACACAGGGTTTTTTTTTTGGACGGTAAACACAAGGGTTTGGTACTAAGCATGGATAAAGAATGAAATTAAAAGCTAAATCTAGTCATGAATTTAGAAACTAAATATATCATTAAATAGAAAATTTGAGGCAATTCCAACCTAGTTTCCAGACTTATTATAAAGTGATTTTTTAAAAAAAAAATAAGCCTAAGATTAAAAATTACCTAACGTCTAGATCAAAACATAACATAGGCCTAATTAAAACACTCGAATCAGAATTCACATTCATGTTCCATTCACCAGAATTCACATTCATGCTCCATTCACCGTAATCTTTCACACATCTTATGTATTTACTTCATATTCATAAAATATAATAAAGAGCATTGATTAGGGGACCCCGGGGGTCCTCTATATAGAGGACCGTCGTGTCCAGATGTCCGGTGTCCCTTTTAACACCCCTTTAACTATGGTTAAGCTTAACTAAATTATGGTTAGTATTTTTGTTTTTCTTTCTAAAAACCAAGGTTAGATAGCTTAACCCTATGAAGGACTGAATGTTAACCACAGTTATTGAGTGTTAAAAGGGGGGGATGTGGACCAATGAGGACCGTGCATTCCGCTACATAGCGGAATCAGTTAAATATTTTCCTAAAATAAAATAAAGGAGAGAGAATGACATTTATTTACATTGAGATCACGTTTATTACTCATATAGCCACTGGATGCGGAACAAAATATTATTCAATAAGTATATAAGTTCCTCTTTACAAGTTGAATTGAATTAGGTTTTTTTTATAGGTGTTCAATGGGTACCAAAGAGGGGATTTCTAAATCAATTTCAGAAGGTGCTTCAATCTCTAAATTACAGGTGGCAAGAGAATAACTACGGTCAACTGAAGATAGACTGAACTGGGTTGTGTGGCATGTTCTTATCGATAGCATCAAATATTTGAAAACCAAGCCTGGTTGTAGAATAACTATTGCCAGCTTTGGGCATGGGCTTATGCCTCACGCATCTGGTGGTCTGGTGGTCCATCGCCTCGGCCTTATGAATTCACCTTTTAAAACGCTGCTCACACAATATACAGGCTTTCAGCGCAACCAAACAGGCTTTTCATTTTTGGTATGTTCCTCACAACATGATTTCTTCATTGAAATTACGAATCTATTGTTGATTTGGATTTAAAATTGGTTTTAAATTAATAAAAACCGGATCATTAGGATCCGGGATTTTGATTTTAGTCATAGACTAAAACCCCCATTAATTTAATCTTTGTTTAGCGTACACGCCCACGCACGGGCACGAGGTCGGGCTCGGGTGCGGTGCGAGGCATAGGGCTTTGGGCACTATGAGGCGCACTTCACACGTGCGCATCTTCGCGAGTCGCTTGGGTCGCTATTTCTTTTCAGTAAATCAGGTCGGGCTCGGGTGCGGTGCGAGGCATAGGGCTTTGGGCACTATGAGGCGCACTTCACACGTGCGCATCTTCGCGAGTCGCTTGGGTCGCTATTTCTTTTCAGTAAATCAGGACCGTTGATCTAATCTCAACCGTAGATCTAGGTTGACCCTGATCGGATGATCAGTGTGGTTGATAAGGGCCGTCTGATCAAGTCTCGGGCTAGGACTGATCTGGACCGTCGAATTGTGAGTGCGATCTGAGAACCCTGATGGGTGTCAGGTGGATCAGACCATGAGTGTCTTGGGTTAGTGGGTGCAGGCCCATGATGGGCTACTCTGACCAAGGCCTGACCTTGTGTGCCATGTGGCTCTAGTGCAGGAGGGCCTAGCCAGGTGGCTGAGCCCATGCGCATGCAAGGGGACCTGGGTCCTCTATAGATAAAGCCTTGGGGAGGGTTTGAGAGTTGTTGAAACTCAGACCAGAGCCTGATCTGTGGAGAATAGCTTGATCCGTGAACCCAGACCACAGAGCCAAAAGACTAGAGCCTGATCCGTGGACCTAGACCAGTGAGCCTAGAGAGAAGACCCAGACCAGAGTAGGTGCACCCTGGTCCAGTCTAATCCAAGCTAGTCATGGCCCATAAGGACGACTTTGTACCAGTGACCTTTTAGGAGGACCCTAACCTGGAACTCTCCATTAATGGTGGTCCTTGAGCTCAATGGAGAAGATGGTGACCTTATCCCATTATCCAGGGGCCCAAAACCCATAATCCAGAACCCAGACCCAGTAGGTTGTCCGGATCAATCCAGATCCATGGATACCAGGAAATTGACAGTTTGTCCAACTCCTGATGAGGTTACAGAATGCCTTCGGGCTTCTCAACCATTTATACTGATCGGTTGCCCAATCTGGGATTCCAGATTGAGTAGAACAGTGGATCAGTCTGTCATGGACTGAACCATCTTGGTGACCATCCGATTTCGGGCGATCCTACCATATCTACATAATGGATCCTATATGGAACATTGTACCCAAACGGGGGTATCTTGTGGAATGGATTAAATCTGGACAAGCTGAACTTGTACCCAAACAGAATCTGGAACCTGATAAAATCAGATTAACTAAAGTCCTGTGACCAAACAGACTCGGATTAAGTTAAAAATTGATTAACTTAAAATCTGTAACCAAACGGGACTTAAGACCGAATTGATTCTGGCCAAACCAGAATCAGATTCTGTGTAGAATCGATTCTGGACAGAACCAGAATTTGTAACCAAACAGAATAGGAGTAAACCTAATCTCGAATAGATTAAACCAGGATTAGACGTAACCAGAGTGGACCTAACCCTATAACCAAACAGACCCTTAACCCTAAGGGGTAAAATGGTAATTTTAGAAATTTTCCAATTAGTTAGATTATCTCTTACTATAAATCCGATGGGACTTTAGGACACTTGGATTAATGAAAACCCAAATTAAATAAATATATATAAGTATATATTTAACTCAAGGACATCCTAAAGGAAGATCAATTCCCCATCTTCTACCGAGTAGTGCAAACTCGTTGGGAAGACTGGAGAGAATCCGAGCTGAGTTGTATCCCGGAGATAGAGTTGTCATATCCTTTGCACATTGGAGGCTTCGACTATCTTCAAGAAAGACTCACTTGTATCGCCTCTCAGCGAAGTGATTTTCAATCATAATTAAATAATTAATTTACTTACTTAACTGCATTATTATCTGTTTGTCTTTGCTAAGTGGCTATGTGTGCGGGGATTTAGCCTAAATACACCAACATCTATTGTCCTTGATGCTCGTCTATAGGAACCCATTAACCAGACCATTAGCATCTCTAGTCTCCACATGCTAAACAAAAAAATAACTTTTAAGCAAGGGATGCATAAACACTTACCCAGGCTTAAGGTAGCGATGAAAATATCCATGTTGGTGCATGTAAGAAAGAGCTTGAAAGCACCAGTTCCTAACGTCAACTTTTGAGAAAATTTTCCCCAATCTTTCATAAGTTGGTAGAAGATGCATTCCTAAAACAAGCAAATGGTATTTCACAATTAATACTGTGCAATCACTTGACGAACAAGACACTACGATATTGTATCTTTCTCATACCAGTATTCGACAACATATCACGTATCATGTTTTCAAACACAAAGTACATGATGTCATTTTCTCTAATGACTTCTTTTAGTTCCATGATAATGGGATGGTTCATTTTCCGCAATGACTGCCAAAAAGTGAAGTTAAAATCTTAAATAAACTTGAGGGGGTGAAGCAAATGGCAGGAGGCAGAATGACAAAGTGGTATTACCTTCAGTTCCCACAAATTTATGCACTCCTCCCGAGACTAATATCTTCACTCCATTTTTTTTGTCGCTGTGAGACAAGTGAACGAGCTGTAACACAGAAACACGGGAAACTGAACATAATCAATATAGACTATAGACTCACAACTTCACCAGTTTGCTTATTTATAGCTCGCCAAGCCAGACCAAATGTTCCATCGCCAACTTCCTTAATAATGTTATACTTGTAATAGCCAAAAGTCATAAAATAACGTCAAAACCATAAATGCTCACGTATTAAATCAGGCACTACCCACAAAGACTTAACTCACCTTTCCATTCTGGTCATAGTTCACAAAAACGAGTTTCAAAACTTGTGACAGAATCTTAATAACAACTATCTCATTCCTACATTGAACATTTTACAGTATCTTCCTTTAAATTATAGCGTGTCATGCTAACCAGCACTCAACAGGATCAATGACAAAAAATAACTAAGAAGTACCTAGTCTTCACAGGTTTGAAGCAACAGACTCAAGTAACAAAAAACTAAATAAGAATCCTAAATTTGTTTACTTGCTAACTCCAGCCCGGTGGTAAGGAAAAGTGAGACAAAGATTATTATCTCAAGAAGTAAAAATAATATTTTTGTAATGTAGATGTATCGCAATCCACAATCGATGATGTACCCCAAACGATGTACCCCAAAAGATCTCAATCAAAATTCAAAAGTTCTTTTGGTAATGCACTACTGAGAAAAAGGATGTTGGAAACAAGTTCCTAATTTCTTGTTGCATATAAATATGTGGAGAGATAGCTTACATGTAGAAGTGAAATATAGATCCAACACATATTTCAGGGAAAAATTGCAGCAGGCCTCCAGTAGAGATCATTTAAAAGGAGCTGACCACTAAGTGCAGTTGACAAAGGAAACAAGAAGGAATTCTGATAGGATGAGAAACCACAAGTTGAGAACCTCCTAAACGACAAAACATCATAATGGCACGCTATCTGACCAGAGGTTCACATGCTCCATATCTTAACAGAGGAAATTAAGCCCTTTAGATTAAAGTCGGGCGCAACCTGGCAGATCAAATGAAACAAGCATACTCACAAATTTAAATACTCATGTAGAAAGGAAAAACATTACAGCCAAATCAATAACGAATGTAAGTTCAAAATGATATCATCTACCTCTACCACCAATATCAACTCATATGCTATATGTTGAATTCTATCCACTGCTGTGGTTCATTCTAAATGAGGCCCTGCACAACCATATTTAACTTGCTGACAAAAAAAATAAGAACTCGAACAATTCACAATCTGTGCAGACAATAGAGAAGCAAGGTATTAGTCAACAACCAAATTACAGCAGAACTCAGCCCACCATGAGTTACAGATATGAACTACAGAGATCTTCGTATACTCAAAAAATTAAATAACAGATTCCTGCACATATGCTGTTGAATTTGATCCACTGCTGTGGTTCATTCTAAATGAGGCCCTGCACAACCTATATTTAACTTATTGACAATTAAAAAAAATAAGAACTACAACAATTCACAATATGTGCAGACAATAGACAAGCAATGTACTATTCAAGAACCAAAATACAGCAGAACTCAGCACACCATGAGTAACAGATATGAACTACAGAGATCTTAGTATACTCATAACATAAATAGAAGATCCCTACTCATATTTCCATCATAAATAACCAATAGGAAATAGCAGATTTGAAGAAAAAATAATTGGGATATAGTTTTTTTTCGGAAGGTATAATTGGGATATAGTTGATCATCTGCCTAAACATTAAGGCCTTTTTCTTAAATCAGGCAAAAATGAAAAGGGAAGAGATGAAATAAATGTGAGAAATTTAATTCCATTAGCGACTATCAGCAATCATTGAATGAAAAAACTCATAAGAAAAATCCCATTTGCCGGAATAAATGTATATTGGAAACAACTTCCAAAGTAATATCATTAAATACAATATACTAAATCCATGGTTCAACAAATCGGAAAAAATACAAAACATTAAATGAACGCAAATTCATATCCACATACAGATACAATGTGGTCTGAAGTCATATTACATATTCTAAATGTACACAACTAATTTGCAATAGGACTTTGTGTGACCTATAAGAGAGTTCTCCAAAAATCCCCAAAAAGTTACTAAAATACCTACTGAATTTAGCAAAAAATTACCAAAATATGAGTTGAAAAATTACTGAAAAACCCCATCATTTTCAAAACAAGTTTCTTTTATCCCATTTTCTTAAAACTATTTATTTGGATTATATAGAGCATTTTTTTAGACTTAAATATCTTTTCAAAAAGGAAACTTGGTTGTCAACTACCAGTATTTAGGAAGATTTAGAAATCCCAAGTTCTTTCCCAGGGTACAAGCATTTGCATTGGCCGTGAACTCTAGACAAGAGTCTAACTACAGATCATGTTAGTAGCGGGGGTATACAGCTTCCTAACAGGTGTTGTACGTGTAAAAGGGCTCAGGAACATGTCCATCATCTTCTTGTCCATTGTTCGGTGGCTTGGAGTGTAGCTTCTTCTATTCCTTTTTTTCACATCTCCACTATTTTATACCAGGTGAGTAATTCTTAGTTGGCTAAATAAACTTTTCAACAATAAGGGAAAATACTACTCGGAGTATGCTGCTTTACATTATCATTTAAGGCATACGGCGAGAGACATTTGATAGGATAGACTCCTCAATCTCCAACCTATATGCCACTTTTGGTTGGAACCTGAGAAATTTGGGTATCTGCCCTTAGGGACTTTGTGGACGACAATATTAATGATTTTGTGTCAAATTTTAAGAAAATATGAGGAATGCGACAATTGGAGGAAGTCAAATTCTATTGTATATAAAGAAGAAGATCATTAAACTTATAAGACAACTAGATGAGTGGAGAGAGTCCCATCAATAACCTAGGTCCTACAAGTATTAGCATCCCTCTTGGGGATGAGGTGGGTCATAGATGAGTTTTTAGGCCCCATGAGCAATTGCAACTCAACTCAAACTACTTGTCATGTGGTTGAAGGAAAATTGCTTGTTCATGGGGATAATAAGAGTTAGCAATTCTAATATAGGCTCAAGGCTTGATAGAGTTAGATGTTTCCTTCTATTATTTTTATAGAGGCTAATGATGAGTGGGGGTACTGTTTGAGACTAGTGTTCCCCATCTTGTATAATTGATCTCTTGGGTTGCTGTCCTCGGTTTTGATTCTGACTTGGATGAAAAATGGTACTTAATAAATAAGTAAATTACTATAGAAAGTAAAGGTAAAAATAGAAATGCAATTGGCATTCAACCCTTAAGAGAAGGAAAAACCATTGCAAAAGAAAATAGTTCTTTGTTTTATTAAACCTCTATCCCCCCAAAATCAATTCAAAAATGCGTAGCACATTCCTTTCTTAATGGCTCCTGAGGAAAATCACAAACGCACATGATTCAATCAAATAATCCATTTTTTATTGATTTTCAACAAGTTAAATTGCATAGAGAAGGTACAAAAATCCAAAGCCAACAAATATCCATGTAAAGTGAACTTTTTACAAACTACGAAAACCTTAAAATGAGGAGGGAAAAATCAATTCATACATCTTAATCAAAAAGATACTTGCATTCAAGGCCATAACTAAGCCCATCCTTTCGGAAGTCAATGGAAGAGCATTTTCTTAAATGACCTTATATCCAACAAACAACAGTGAAAATTTTCTTAAAATTTGAGAATTAGAATGCACAATGGATGCAGTGGAGCAAAGATATGTAAGCAAAGAACATTTAAAGAGGAAATGCAAGAGAGATGTAGCAAAAAAGATGTGAATACCATTACAGAAAAAATTAATAGAATGGTGCCACCTAGGTTGTGGGCCCCACCAGTTCGACAAACACCTAGGTCATGAGCCCCACCACAAAGTATTTGTGCTTGTGCTAAAAAGTTGGGGCGCCTATGACTAACACTCTCCTTTGTTTTATTGAGGTATAATATTTTACTTATGTATCTAGTGGTCGTATTTAGAGCACTGAATATTCTTATTATGTATGATTATTTAAGCCATAAAAAATCAGATTAGTAAGAATAAAATTGAAATGAAAATTTTAAGCACCCAATCAAAATGGTGAGACTTACTGCAAGTGAAGCCGAAAGCAAGGTGAAATATGAAATTAATTTTCTGTTTTAAAGGTTGCTGATTCTACATCTTAGTTTCCATATAGTTTTAATGATGTAATTAACTACTTTGACGAAGAAATAAACTTTAGAAATCATTAAAAAAAATCATATTATTAACAAAACAAGATAAAAAATCAAACAAAATGAAAAAACATACCGTTAATGAAGCCGAGAGCAAAGGGCATTCATTGATAGCAACACAGGCAAAAGCAGAAGGGCAACCGAAAGCAATGTGAGGCCTAGGGTAAGTGGCCCTTTTGCAGAAGTCGTCGTTCACGCCCCGAATCCATATAGCTCACAAAGTGTAGTTGTATACGAAGAAAAGATCAAAATATCAGTTTCTACATCAAAAATTTTGAAGAAATAAAAGAATACAAAATATAATACTTAAAAGTACAAGAACTAAGAAGAGGATTGTATTTGGATTGAGACTTTAGAAGGGAATTTCCCTTAAACAAGACATCTAGTCACCATTGATTGATTCGCTAAGCTAAATACTACCACTAAATAAATAATAAAAATAATATACCTCAATAAAATTAATAGTATAGTCTTATTATAGTAAAAAATATTATTTTTAGGAATTAGCTGCATGTAGACTCACATGGTCGTGGACATCTCACTCTTACCAGTTCGGCAAACACCAAGGTTGTGGACCATGCCACAAAGTATTTGTGTTTGTGCTAAAAAGAGTGAGTGTTTATGGCTAACCCTCCCCTTAGTTTTATTGAGATATAATATTTTAATCATTTATCGATTGTTAGTATTTAATGCATTGAATATTCTTATTATATAAGATTATTTAAGTCATAAAAAGTCAGATTAGCAAGATTAAAATTTTAACAAAAAATTTAAATACCCAATCAAAATGGTGAGACTAAACGAAAGTAAAGTTGTAACCAAAGTGAAACATGGAATTAATTGTCCATTTTAGAAGTTGTTGATTCTCTATCGTAATTTTCATATAGTTTTAATGGTGTAATTAACTACATTACCGAAGAAATCTACTTAAGAAAAAAAAATCACATTATTAAAAAAAAGATAAAAAAGGAATTAAACGAATTGATAAAACTTATTAATGAAGCCGAGAGCAAAGGAAATTCATCGACAGCAACACAGGCAAAAGCAGAAGGGCAGCCGAGAGCAATGTGAGGCCTAGGGTAAGTGGCCCTTTTGCAAAAGTCATCGTTCATGCCCCATTCCATATAACTCACAAGGTGTAATTGTAAATGAAAAAAAGAACAAAATATAAGTTTACATCAAAAATTTTGAAGAAATAAAGACTATAAAATATAATACCTAAAAGTACAAGAACTAAGAAGAGGATTGTATTTGGATCGAGTCATTAGAAGGAAATTTCCCTCAAGCAAGACATCTAGTCACCATTGAATTACTCGCTAAGCTAAATACTACCACTAGAGAAATAACAAAAATAATATACCTAAATAAAACTAAAGGGAGCAATATTTCTATAGTATAGTATTATTATAGAAAAAATTTACTTTTAAGAATTAGTTGCATGTATCTCACAGGGTCGTGGACGTCCCAGTCTTACTAGTTCGACAAACACATATGTTTTTGGCCCCACCACAAAGTATTTGTATTTATGCAAAAAAAAGTGGGTGTCTATGGCTAGTACTCCCCTCAGTTTTATTGAGTTATTTTATTTTTATTATTTATCTAATGTTAGTATTTAGCACACTGAATATTCTTATTATGTAAGATTATTTAAGCTATAAAAAATCAGATTAGCAAGAATAAAATTTCAATGAAAAATTTGAGTACCCAATCAAAATGGTGAGACTTACCGCAAGTGAAGCCGAAAGGAAGGTAAAACATCGAATTAATTATCCGTTTTAAAAGTTGTTGATTCTCAACCGTAGTTTCCATATAGTTTCAAAGGTGGAATTAACTACTTTACCGAAGAAATCTACTTTAGAAATTTTTAAAAAATCGTATTATTATAACAACGATAAAAAAAAAGAATTAAACGAATTGATAAAACTTACCGTTAATGAAGCCGAGAGCAAAGGGCATTCATCAACAACACAGGCAAAAGCAGAAGGGCAGCCAAGAGCAATGTGAGGCCTAGGGTAAGTGGCCCTTTTGTAGAAGTCATCGTTCACACCCAATTCCATATAGCTCACAAGGTGTAGTTGTACATGAAATATAAAATATAATACCTAAAGTACAAGAACTAAGAAGAGGATTGTAATTGGATCGAGCCTTTAGAAGAGAATTTCCCTTAAGCAAGGTATCTAGTCACCATTACTGTTAGGAATTAGCTGCATGTAGACTCACAGGATCATAGAAGTCTCACTTTTACCAGTTCGACAAACACTTAGGTTGTGGGTCCCACCACAAAGTCTTTGTGATTGTGCAATAAAGAGTAGGCCTCTATGGCTAGCACTGCCGTAGTTTTATTAAGGTATATTATTTTAATTATTTATCTAGTGTTAATATTTAGCGCACTAATATTCTTATTATGTAAGATTATTTAAGGCACAAAAAATCAGATTAGCAAGAATAAAATTTCAATGAAAATTTTGAATACCCAATGAAAACGGTGAGACTTAATGCTAGTGAAGCCGAAAGCAAGGTGAAACATGGAATTAATTATCCGTTTTGGAAGTTAATTTTACATCGTAGTTTCCATATAGTTTTAATGTTGTAATTAACTACTTTACTGAAGAAATTTACTTTAGAAAATTTTTTAAAAAATCATATTATCAAGATAAGAAAAGCATTAATCGATTTGATAAAACTTATAGTTAAAGAAGCCGAGAGCAAAGGGCAACCATCGACAACAACACAGGCAAAAGCAGGACAGTTGAGAGCAAGTTAAGGCCTAGGGTAAGTGACCCTTTTGCAGAAATCACCGTTCACGCCCATTCCATATATCTCACAAGGTGTAGTTGTACATGAAAAAAAGATCAAAATATCAGTTTTGTACATCAAAATTTTTGAAGAAATATAGAATATAAAATATAATACCTAAAAGTACAAGAACTAAGAAGAGGATTATTTTTGGATCAAGTTTTAGAAGGGAATTTCCCTCAAGCAAGACATCTAGTCACCATTGATTAACTCATGAAGCTAAATACTATCACTAGAGAAATAATAAAAATAATATACCTCAATAAGACTAAATTGAGCAATATTTCTATAGTATAGTAATATTATATAAAAAAAAATATTACTTTTAAGAATTAGCTGCATGTAGACTCGAAGGGTCGTGGACATCTCACTCTTACCAGTTCGACAAACACCTAAGTTTTGAGCTCCACCACAAAGTATATGTGTTTTTGCTAAAAAGAATGCGCGTCTATGTAAAAACCCAAAATCCTATTCACTATTCTGGTGAATACTGCTTTGGACAGTGTATGTAAAGGCCAAGGTCTTCCATGTGACCTTGGTGTTGGTTTAAATGGGAATGAGGTATTTAATTTTAAAATTAGTGTTATGGTATTGATTTGGTGTGTGAAACATAAGGTATGATGTATGTGTGTTTGGAACTCAAAACGGGAGTATAACAGTTTTCCAGATTTTGAGTCAAAGTTAGGTCATATGTGAGTTTTCCGAAGACTGGTCTGCCGTAAATCGTCCCATGAGCAGTCAAATTTAGAGCCAATTTAGATAATTAATATGTCAGAATTAGGAGTTGTACATTGAAGCAAAGTTGTTCCTCATTCAATGACAAGTCCAACGCAAGTTGAATCACTTAAATCCCGATAAGCCAATCAAAAGTTATGGCCGAAACACCAGAGGCAAGAAAAGCAGGGCATAACCGGTCAACTGGTGCTCACCACGGGTCGACCCCTCCACTACCAGTCAACCGGTCATCACCACGGGTCGACCGGTGCTTGCACTTTTTGTATGGGATTTTTTTCCAGATTCCCCTAAATCAACCGGTCGACCCCTCCTTCCATTAGGGTTTACAACACCCTTAGAGAAGATTTTGAGAGAAAAGAGAGAGAAGTTAGGGTTTTTGAAAAGGTGAAGCTATTGCGTCTAAAGGTTCGATCTTCCCATCCTAAAACTTCTCAAGCTTGGAATTGATTCAACAAGCTTCCTCAAAGCTTTCTCTCGTTTCTACAGAGTATTCCAAAGCGAGTAAACCGTAGGGAATCGGTTTTGGCAAGGTAGATATCTTCTACAAGTTCTCTTTGTTAAAAATTCCTAAGTTTCAATGATGTGTGATTTTATATGGCTATGTCTTGATGTTTAAAGTCCTCTATGCTTACTATGATGCTTACAAGAGCTATAAGATATGTTTAAAAGGTTTTTAAGTCTATGATGATGCTCACAAGTCTCACATATGCACAAGTCTCGCATGATCGGATTTCTCATAAGTTGGATATTTCAAAGTTCATAAGAAAATTTTTAATGAAACCTCATAAGAACTCATAAGTGATTATGTCAAACATAGGGTTGGTTTCTAAGATCGGTTACCAATGCTCATAAGGATCTCAATGTTTAAGATCGCTCATAAGTCTCATAAGGATCTCACATGCTCTACGGATCTCATAAGAACTCACAAGTGCTCCATGCTCATACGAACTCAAAAGAACTCATACGAACTCATAAGACAAACTCATAAGATATTGATTCTCGTAAGACCTCATAAGATTATGTTTTCGTACGAATGCTCAAAAGGAAATAGTTTTGGAAAATATGCACATTGGCTTATGTTTTACGCTCTACGATTTCGATAACTGCATGCATGTTATTGTTTTATAACATCGGCAAGTCCTTTTGACATTTGCGATCCAGTTTCGTGGGTTGAAGAGGAGTACGTTGAGGAGCCGGTAGGCGACCATCCCGAGAAAGGGAAGGATTTAGACAGGTGGCCTTACGAGGCTAACTATTGAGCAATGAGAGTGAGTGACTTGCATATACTTTTTGATGAGTGGGCATATCCACTCTTACTCCTTATTTTGTTATGTTGTATAACTGTTTGGAATATGATTTTGTTATAAGATATAAAGTTTAGCTTCGGTTGTAGTTATGCCTTAGTCATTGTACAAGATGGTTTAATATAGCACATCACGAGCTAAAGTACCTGAAACTCCTAAGTAAATATTTTGGGTCGATGACTAGCAATCCCTTATTTTATTGAGGTATATTATTTTAATTATTTATCTAATTTTAGTATTTAGCACACTAAATATTCTTATTATTTAAGTCATAAAAAATCAGATTAGTAAGAATAAAATTTCAATAAAAAAATTGAGTACCCAATTAAAATGGGGAGACGTAACGCAAGTGAAGTCGAAAACAAGGTGAAACATTGAATTAATTTTCCGTTTTAGAAGTTATTGATTCTGCATCGTAGTTTTCATATGGTTTTAATGGTGTAATTAACTACTTTAACAAAGAAATCTACTTTACCAATTAGGAAAAAATCATATTATTAACAAATTAAACAAATTGATAAAACTTATCGTTAATGAACCGAGAGCAAAGGGCATTCATCAATAGCAACACAGGCAAAAGAAGGGCGGCCGAGACCAAATAATTAGTTGCATGTAGACTAGCAGGGTCGTGGACGTTCCACTCTAACCAGTTGGACAAACACCCACAAAGCATGTCTTTATACTAAAAAAAGTGGGCGTCTATGGCTAGAACTCCCCTTAGTTTTATTGAGGTATATTAATTTAATTATTTATCTAGTGTATTGAATATTTTATTTTTTAGATTATTTAAGCCATAAAAAATCAGATTAGCAAGAATAAATTTTCAATGAAAAATTTGAGTAACCAATCAAAATGGTGAGACTTAACGCAAGTGAAGCTGAAAGCAAGGTCAAGCATGGAATTAATTATCCGTTTTAGAAGTTGTTAATTCTGCATCGTGATTTCCATATAGTTAAAAAGGTGTAATTAACTACTTTATTAAAGAAATCTACTTTAGAAAAAGAAAATCATATTATTAAAAATCTACTTTAGAAATCATATTATTAACAAAACAAGATAAGAAATTAAACAAAATGAGAAAACTTACCGTTAATGAAACTGAGAGCAAAGGGCATTCATTGAAAACAACACAGGCAAAAGTAGAAGAGTCGTCGAGAGCAATGTGAGGCCTAGGGTAAATGGCACTTTTGCAGAAGTCATCGTTCACACCCCATTTTATATAGCTCACAAAGTGTAATTGTACATGAAAAAAAATGAATCAAAATATTAGTTTCTATATCAAATTTTTTGAAGAAATAAAGAAAATAAAATATAAAACCTAAAAGTGCAAGAACTAAGACAAGGATAGTATTTGAATCGGGTCTTTAGAAGAGAATTTCCCTCAAGCAAGACATCTAGTCACCATTGTTTAACTCGCTAAACTAAATACTACCACTAGATAAATAATATAATTTAATAAAACTAAAGGGAACAATATTTTCAATACTATAGTATTATTATAGAAAAACATATTACATTTAGGAATTATTTGCATGTACACTCGCAGGGTCGTGGATGTCTCACTCATACCAGTTCGGCAAAAACCTAGGTTGTGGGCTCCACCACAAAGTATTTGTGCTTGTGCAAAAAAGAGTAGATGTCTATGACTAGCACTCCCCATAGTTTTATTGAGGTATATTATTTAAATTATTTATCTAATGTAGTATTTAGCGCACTGAATATTCTTATTATGTAAGATTATTTAAGTCATAAAAAATCAGATTAGAAAAAATAAAATTTAAATAAAAAATTTGAGTACCCAATCAAAATGATGAGACTTAACGCAAGTGAAGCCAAAAGCAAGGTGGATAATTGAATTAATTGTCCATTTTAGAAGTTGTTAATTCTGAATCGTAGTTTCCATATAGTTTTAATGGTGTAATTAACTACTTTACTGAAAAAATCTAATTTAGAAATTAAAAAAAAATCATAATATTAATAATAACAAGGTAAGAAAAGAATGAAACGATTTGATAAAACTTACCGTTAATGAAGTCAAGAGCAAAGGGCATTCATCGACTGCAACACAGACAAAAGCAGAAGGGCAACCGAAAGCAATCTGAGGCCTAGGGTAAGTGGCCCTTTTGCAGAAATCGCCGTTCACGCCTCTTTCCATATAACTCACAAGGTGTAATTGTACATGAAAAACAGATCAAAAATCAAATTTTAAAACAAAATTTTTGAAGAAATAAAGAATATAAAAATTAAAATACCTAAAAGTACAAGAACTAAGAAGACTGTATTTGGATCGAGTCTCTAGAAAGGAATTTCCCTCAAGCAAGACATCAAATCACCATTGATTAACTCGTTAAGCTAAATACTAACACTAGATAAATAATAATAATAATATACCTCAATCAAACTAAGGGGAGTACTAGTACTAGGCGCTCTCTCTTTTTAGCACATGCAAAAATACTTTGCGGTGGAGCCCACAACCTAAGTATTCGTCAAACTGGTAAGAGTGTGACGTCTGAGAGCCTATATGTAGCTATAAATCCAAAAAATAATATTTTTTCTATAATAATACTAAACTATAAAAATATTAGATTATCAAATTTATAACAACATTAAATTACATAAAGTAGCACTGAATATTCTTATTAATTAAGTCAACAAATATCATATTAACACGAATAAAATTTCAATGAAAAATTTGAGTACCCAATCAAAATGGTGAAACTTACCGCGAGAGAAGCCGATAGTTTCCAAATAGTTTCCAAATAGTTTTAATGGTGTAATTAACTACTTTAGCAAAGAAATCTACTTTAGAAATCAGAATAAAATCATTTATTAAAAAAACAAGATAAGAAAATAATTAAACAAAATTATAAAAATTAACGTTAATGAAGCCGAGAGCAAGGGGTATTCTTCAACAGCAACACAATCAAAAGCAGAAGTCAGCCGAGAGCAAGTTGAGGCCTAGGTTAAGTGGCCCTTTTGCAGAAGTCATCGTTCACACCCCATTCCATATAGCCCACAAGGTGTAGTTGTACATAAAAAAAATAAAAAAAAATATCAGTTACTACATCAAAAATTTTTGAAGAAATAAATAATATAAAACTATAATATCTAAAAGTACAAGAACTCAGAAGAGGATTGTATTTGGATCGAGCCTTTAGAAGGGAATTTTCCTCAAGCAAGACATCTAGTCACCATTGATTAAGTCGCTAAGCTAAATATTAGCACTAGATAAATAATAAAAATATACCTCAATAAAACTAAAGGGAGTGTTAGCCATAGACGTCTTCTTTTTTAAACACAAGCACAAATACATTGCGGTGGAGCCCACAACCTAAGTGTCTGTCGAACTAGTAAAAGTGGGATGCCCACAACCCAGTGAGTTTACACGTATCTAAATCGTAAAAGTAATATTTTTTCTGTAATAATACTAACCTATAAAAATATTAGATTATCAACTCTATAACAATACCATTAACTTAGATAAAATAGCACTGAATATTCTTATTATGTAACATTATTTAAGTAATAAAAAATCATATTAGCAAGAATAAAATTTCAATGAAAAATCAGAGTACCCAATCACAATGGTGAGACTTAACGCGAGCCGATAGTAAGGTGAAATATAGAATTAATTGTCCTTTTTAAAAGTTCTTAATTCTGCATTGTAATTTTCATATAGCTTTAATGGTGTAATTAACTACTTTAATGAAAGAATCAATTTTAGAAATTAGAAAAAAATCATATAATTAACAAAACAACTAAACAAAATGATAAAACTTATCGTTAATAAAGGTGAGAGAGCAAAGGGCATTCATCGACACCAACACAGACAAAAGCAGGACAGTCGAGAGCAAGTTGAGGCCAAGGGTAAGTGGCCCATTTGCAGAAGTCATAGTTCACGCCCCATTACATATAGCTCACAAGGTGTTGTTGTAAATGAAAAAAAAAATCAAAATATCAGTTTCTACATCAAAATTTTTGAAGAAATAAAGAATACAAAATATAATACCTAAAAGTACAAGAACTAAGAAGAGAATTGTATTTGGATCGAGTCTTAGAAGGGAATTTCCCTCAAGCAAGACATCTAATCATCATTGATTAACTCGCTAAGCTAAATATTACCACTAGATAAATAATAAAATTATATACCACAATAAAACTAAAGGGAGCAATATTTCTATAGTATAGTATTATTATAGAAAAATATTAGTTTTAGGAATAAGTTGCAAGTAGACTCGTAGGGTCGTGGATGTCCCACTCTTACCAGTTCAACAAACACCTAGGTTGTGAGCCCCACCACAATGTATGTGCTTATGCTAAAAAGAGTGGGCGTCTATGGCTAGCACTCTCCTTAGTTTTTATTGAGGTATATTATTTTAATTATTTATCTGGTGTTAATATCTAGCGCACTCAATATTTTTATTAGGTAAGATTATTTAAGCCATAAAAAATGAGATTAGCAAGAATAAAATTTCAATGAAAAATCTTGAGTACCCCCCAATCATAGTTTCCATATAGTTTTCATATAGTTTTAATGGTGTAATTAACTACTTTACCGAAGAAATCTACATTAGAAATCAAAAAATAATAGTATTATTAAAAAAGCAAAAATAAGAAAAGAATTAAACAAATTGATAAAACTTACTGTGAATGAAGCCAAGAGTAAAGGGCATTCATCGATAGCAACACGGGCAAAAGCAAAAGGGCAACCGAGAGCAATGTGAGGCCTAGGGTAAGTGGCCATTTTGCAGAAATCGCCGTTCACGTCCCTTTCCATATAGCTCACAAGGTGTAGACATGAAAAAAATATCAAAATATCAGATTCTACATCAATATTTTTGAAGAAATAAAGAATATAAAATATAATACGATTGAGATGGAACTTAAAACATGAAAATGGTAAGAGCATGGGGTACCTTAAAGACAGAGGTGTACTATCAGAATAAAAACTGGGTGCAATACTGCAAGCAAGAAATGAAGATTAAGTCAGAGCATTAATAAAAGAAGTGCCCAACTGTATAAGCTGCTAACTGCTATGGTTGTTCAAGATGCAAAATCTGTCAACTGGATGGTCATGAAGAGCTTGCTTCAATTCCGAAAGCCAACAAATGCATCTGGACTTAAGGGATATGGAAAAACAAAAGCAAGATACATAAAACAGTGTCTAGTATGGGAGGGCTGATGAGTTTTGTGATCACCAATCCATTCCTATAGCTCTAAAATAAATAAGACTCAATAATGTTTTAGCAAACCCACAATATGTAATGTATGTATGCATCATTCAAGTGACAACATCTGAAAAAAAATATTAGTACTGTCCATATTTTAAAATGTTCATATTACCATGAAAATGACATTACCATTTCTTTATAATGGCCCACAACTTTTAGTGTTAATTACATTACCAATAAAGGATTTTTTTTTATCCCCCAAATTCATTAATCCTAACCTTATATTGCTGATTTTGTTGCATCTTCCCACGATTCCAAATCCAACTGTCCAAAACTGCGATGTAAACCTCCTCTTTTACCGACTACAGCCAAGTATTTTGTTGCAGAAATCAGCTACATTTCCCCATCAAGCCCTTGCTCCGGATCATAAGCCTACAATCCCACTTTCTTCTCTTCAACAAAACTTACATATCTACCAAATCCCTCATGCACCTCTCCTCACCCACGACCTTGCAAACCCCGGCACAACAGCAAGAACAAATGCTACAACGATGATCTTAGAGAAAACAACTACCTAATGGACTACAAATAAATAAAGTCATTTTTTTAAAAGAAGATTTCATGGTTGATGAAGCCAAGATCTAATTGAATGGAGAAAAGCAGAAAGAGACCTGCAGAAAAATGTAATTTTAGCATCATGGGTTGGTTTAATTAGCAAGTTCAAGCTGCAACAACAGCAATAGTTGGCATGCAGATAGATTCAGAAATAAAAGACTAAGCAAAGAGAAATCAAAGAAGATGAAAGGATCCGTGAAACTAAACTAAAGATCTCTGTTATTTAATAAACAATAATAAATAAATAAAGTAAACCAATCACAATCATACCAGCTGCAATTACTGCATTTGAGTTTGATCCTAGTGTCCATCTCCCATATAAACATATTCCCATGGTTTGTTCTTAAACCTGGAATTCCCTGTGTGCATCCCCCATATAAATATCTCCCCGTGAAATTCCCTCAATGTCATTGATTTGAATAGCATGATTTTCATCTTACATGACAGTAGATTTCATATCACCCTCCTCATTGCCGCTATCACCTTCACCATTGCTATCACTTTCCTCCATCTTTTCCTTTCCATCATAAAAATCACCCAATTAAAACATCACAAAATTAATATAGTTAAACCCTAGACAACAAAGAAACAGAGAAATATATCCCTAAAGGAGAGAATACATCTTCCGTCCCAGATTTGTCCACTCACAGATATGGTATAGGCGTGGAATTTCGGAAGGTGAGCATACATATGTATTTGATTTGCATCTAATACTGAGAATGCATAAATATATTTGGCCATTAGAAGCATTGGAAGTGCCACTGGAGATATGAACTTAATCTATGTATATCCATAAAGGTTATGTGCACATCTTCCGGGCACGGTCCTGAAGATGTTCTCTGTAGAAGAGGAAGAACAATGGACCAATGTTTAGATTAACTTATCCGAAAACGAAGAAAATTAGTAAGAACAATGGATCAATGCTTAATACGTTTCTTCGTCATTAGTGTTACTTACAATTGTTTTAAGGATGTATATTTCATCCCAAAGTTGTTAACTTGGCTTCCCAGAAGTAAATATCAGTGTAGCAAAGGGAGGTGTAGAGGATCTTCAAGCAAACCCCCATTGCCTGTGGTAGCGCCACCTCTAATTCTTCCATCACAAGTGGTTTTCTTGTCTCCAATGCCACAGCAGCTATAACCCCCACATATCTGATAAAAAAATATCAATAAATCAACAAATTATAAGAAACTATAAATATCAAATCAAGATAAGTGAAAACCCATATCATATCAGAAAAATTCACATGAAGTATAAAAGAAAAAGAAATTAAGAAACCCTAGAAGAAAAATTCTTAAAAGCCCCAATAAACTGGACAAAATCTGCTTACTAGAAATGTGAAAAAATTTGTAAAAGCCCCAAAAAAAATCCAGCAAATATATAGATGAGTCAACCTTAGACCATATTCACAAAATTTATTACATTGTTTTTTCAAAAAAAAATAATATGGACTCACAGCTCAAAATCCAATTAATTACAGCAAAAGAAAACCCTCAATATTTCTTTTTATGTATTCTATCACTCTCTTTACTGAGCACAAATCTAGATTACAGTACCGAACTTCGTGTGCACAAAGAGATGACATACAACTATACAGTTGGCGGGATAACTCTGGAATACTGAATACATACAACAATACGGTTGAACAGGATCTGGAATGTCACTAGCATGTGGTAATTTGCAGCAAACATCATAGAAATCATTCGAGAGTGCATTCAAGTTATAGTTCTTGCAAAGGTAATCCTTCCTATCCCAAATTTTGTTTATTTCTCATCGAAATCGGCTGACAATTTGGGTTGGGATAAAACATATGCAACATCCAATGTCTCCAAAAAGAATAACATTTTCTGTTGCCACCTTTTGTAATTAGTCCCATTGAAAATTTCTGGTTTCTTAAGGTCTTGACTGTGGTGGTTTCTACTAGCATCCATTTTCGTAAAAACGACTCTAAAATTGTAGAACCCAGAAATAATAACAGAGATAATAACATATGGTAGAACCCAGAAACCAATCTAAAAGTTATCACAGTAGAATACCAAAACCAGATTCTGATCTCAACAAATTCGGATTAAATACTATTCCTCTTTCTACCAAATAAACTCTTTAAGATATATGCAATAGGTTACCTGACAGCAGCAAACTAGCTATGTAATCCAGTTTTGTCTTGAATATGAGATGCAATATAATCTGCAAGAGAGAAAATCGGAAATGAATTTATCGTAATGACGATTGAGGCATGGTTTGGACCACTGTCCTTAGAGTCGATTTCACCCCCCCCCCCCCCGAGTATATCTTGTGGTGCGTGTGGGTAACTGGCGCCCGACCTCCAGGATTCAACAATCGTCCGTCCAAGGTAAGCGCGCACACGTAATACCCGAACACAAATGAACTCGTCCAATAGTTGCCCAGAAAAAAATAATAAAGCAAAACCGTGAAGAACTGTTGCGTACAGAATTTCTGTCGAACACAGTAGCAGAGGAGAAGAGCAGATCTGTTCGTGTTCCCGATCCAAAAGAAGAATACGACGTCCTTCTAATAGAAACTTTACCCAAATGGTAATGTAGGTATTTAATACCCACTAGCCGTTGAGACCCAAAACGGAAATCCTATTAAACTTGCTAATTAAGATGATACCACTGATTTACATTTTAAAAACCAGAAACCACACAAGTTTTGTTTTTAAACGAAATAAACAGAACAAAGCCTCCATTCCCAACTTGAACTCCAATATGCCGAATCACTCACAAACTCGAAAGTGATGCCACCAAATAATTAAATCACTCAAAATCTTTGAAAACATAAAGATCCAGAGAAATCACCTTCAAGTAATTCGCTCGAAATCCCTGAAAACACAAAGATCCAACACAACCAAACCATTACAGAAGGAAAAAAAATTACGGTAACAGTACAAATCAGAAAATATGTTGCAAACAGAAAACCAAATATTCAATCCTATAATATCCAGAGAGATATAAACCCAGAATAATGTTTTCGTTGGTTGTGTAATCATCAAACTCCATTGAAAAGAGAACAAATTAAGCCACTGCAAGATCGTAGTATGAACTCATACATAAAGGCATGAAAATTTCTGCAAGAACAGATCATGAACTCATACCTAAACCCACCACTAAATGTGACTGACATTAATCAAGATAATAATTTACCTAGTTTTTTGAAATTCTTTAAAACATGTGAGAGGGGCATATGGAAGAGAGGACTGTGCAAGGTGTGTATGACATTGGTTATTCTTTTTCCATTCTAGGAAGATTTTAATCTAAATTCAATGTGATTTAGACTCTACTAAAACACTTTGAGATGAGGATTTAATCTATACATTGACTGCTCAGGACCGGCAAGTTTTTTGATCTGTTGGAGGTAAGCACTAAGGAGGGTGGGTCGTTGGTTGAAAATTTCGGAATCTAGCAGAAGGGGTCACAGGAGTTCTTTGTGGTTGCCGGAGGGAGCAATCCCATGGATGGCAAATTTGGTTTCAGACTGTCTGGTAAACAAGGGCTACTACTTCAAGAAGTTTGGAGCGAAAGGGAACTCAACACTAGGGGGGAGAACCGAAGTAATTTCAGGGGAGAGTACATGGTCTTTCAATGATTTCTGAGCAGTGGAAAAGGAGGGATTCTATGTGTCCCGGTGGAAAATGTGTGGGATGGAGAGCTCTTGTGGATGCTCTATCGTCATTTAGGGCTCAGGCTACAACTAGCAGGGTTGATGATTTTCAAAAGCCAACAGCTTCGAAGTATTCTGGGGGAGGCAATCAAGTAGGCTCTATCTCATCACCTAGGTGGGGCCTTCGCAGCCATGTTGAAATGGTTCATGGGTTAGCAAGATTGTCGTGGATTTAGATGCTGGGGTGTTCCATCAATGGGCAGACGCAGTGATTTGCACCTTAACCAAGTCTGGAACTAAATTGATTTGGGGTGAGGTGGCTCAACTCCTCAAACAACTGGTTCCAATGGAATCCAAGGTCACGATCCTCCCGTTTGAATCATATCGAGTAGTCTTCCATCCAAAGCAAGGGTCCTCAGTCTTTCGAATTTACAATAATCAAAGCTTTCACCTGGGAAGTGGCAATGAGGTGAGTTTCCGTAGGTGGTGATCGGCGTCGAATGCCCTGTCATATACTGGATTGACTCAAACTCGTTGGATCGATTTGAAGGGGATCCTTTTCATCTTTGGGTGCCATCGGTATTTTCACAGATTGGGCAGATCTGTGGCACTCTAGTTGTCGTGCATCCAGCTACCCAGAAGCTTGAAGATCTAGCAGTAGCTAAGATTCAAATTTGGGGTGACCTTAGATCAATCCCACAGATCATTGCTCTAAACTTTCATTCTATTTCATACCCAGTAGAGATTACTCTTTGGGAGGAGGGAGCTTGTGAAATTGGCAAGGCACCATCGGAATCCTCAGAAATTTGGCAGCATTCGGGTAAGGTGAGGGTGGAGCACTGTTCCGGCGAGCCACGTGGCGTTAATTGGGTGGAGGATGACCCAAATTCAACTCATCATAGCCCTACTCTACAAAGCATTCCCAATAGTAAAAATTCAGACCCTACTCCCCCAGATGGCAGGCTCGAGAGTTCCATTGTAGTCAAAGCTAACCCTTCCTACTTCCTTTCAACGGCTAATAGGGAAGGGGGTACAGTGTCCTGGAGAGATTTTCTTGAGAAGGGAAAAAATTTGAATTTGAATCAAAAATCAAAAGGGAGACGTACCTGGCGAAATCGACTGCGTAGCGTGAGGAAGAAGAAATGGAGATTGTAGAGGCATCCCGTTGATCTAACTGGTAGTGATAGGGCAGAGAAGGTGAAGATCCACCCTACAGGTGTCTATCATCCTCCGGCTTGCTCAGTTAGGGGTTGTTTGGACCCCATGGGCCTTAATGAAATATCTTTTGAGAGAAGTGGGCTCCATGTCGTGGGGTCTCATTTTGGGCCTAAGGCTCAAGGGGTCAGGGGCTCAAATGTATTGGGCTTAGCAGGGTCGCCTTTAAGCCCGGTAACTTCGAACCGATTAGGGCCAGAGGGCTTAGTGGATTCGGGTCCTGGTGAACACGACCCAATCTTTAAGAGGCCTGGGTTAGCTGCCCCCTTCATCTCGGTTTCAGGTGAGTTTTGCTCGTCTTTTTCAGGAGACCCTATAAGATCAGAGCTAGGGATGGGGATCTTGTTCGACGGTAAGATCATTAGCAGCCAGCAGCTCCTAGCGAAGGCAGATCAAGTTTCAGGGGGTGGATCAGAGGCTTTTAGACTCGATGACGAGCTCGAGAGGCTTCCGCAAAGCGAGGAAGCAAAGTCTCCATTCAAAGAGATGGGTCAGGATGGTGGGTGCCGGAGTTCTCAGTTACAGGAGTTTAAGAAGGGTGGGGGTAAAGCTCGAATAGGGAGAACAAGGACGGAGAAGGTTAGGTTGGGACTCTCTAAAGCTAGATATCGGCAAGTCTATCACAGAAGGGAAAGGTTTCACGGTCGGGGCTCTTGTGATGTGGGTTTTCAGAGTGATAGGTGTGGCATCTATAGTGATCAAACCCTCGCTTCCTTTTATCACTGTTGAGGCAGCTGCTCCAATCTAGTTGACCAGTTCAAGGGGGTTTCGATTGCTTAGAAGAAGGAATAGCGTGGACTCTTTGGAGTCCAGTCCAGAGTCCCTGGCGAAGTCACGGATTAGAATATCTGGTCATGAAGAGACGGGCACCGACTATAATTCGTGAGTAAAAGAAGGGTTGTCAGGGCAGGATGGAGGAAGCGAGCGTGTGGTACCGTTCAAAGAAAAAGATGGTATGTCCCAATTGGTATCAAGGGTTAGAGACTCGGTTGAGTTTGAACCGGCATCGTTGCTGGAGGAAGGGGACTTTATAGACGATCGAGACAATCGGTTTACTGAGTCAGAGAACTCCCATGAGGGTTCTAGCGAGATGAGGAAGGGATGTGGAGGATGCAAGCCGCTGAGCCAGAAGTGGAGGAGGATAGATTAGAAGAGGTGGAATCTTGTGCCACTGGTTCTAATGCTAAGGAGGTCGAGGAAGGTAGATTGGCGAGGAGGGAGGTTCTGGCAAATGTGGCTAAATCAGTGGAGGTGAGTAAAGTCTTGGGTTTACGATTTCCAGGAGGTGAGGAACAGGCAATAGATTTTTTTACAGATCTTGAAGTTAGGGAGGAGAGAGGTTTGGGAGGCCAAGGCGAAAGGGGGGCGGAGGTTTGAAGGTAGTAAGAGGAAGAGGAGGTTGTTGGTTTGGGGTTTGTGGTTTGTGGTTTTTTTATGAAGATAATTTTGTGGAATGTAGGGGGGTTGGGGAGAGGAGGTTGGATGTGGGGTTTGTTGCGGAAGATTGAGCCAGACCTTATTGCAATTCAGGAAATCAAATTGGAGGTGATGAATGATTGGGTAATATCAGAGGTGTAGGATAACAGACAGGTGGACTGGGTGATTGTGGCTTCGGTGGGGGGGCAGTTGGTGATGTGAGATCACTTAGTTTATGAGAAGATTGAGGTTTTCTCGGGGGAGTTTTCGATATCCATTCGATTCAGGGGGTGGGGGATGAGTTTGAGTGGATCTTCACCTCAGTGTATGGGCCAAATCTGAGAGTCTTAAGATCAAATTTTTGGGCTGAATTAGAAGGGATTGCCATCCTTGGTGTGTGGTGGGCGACTTTAATGTGATTAGATTCCCTGAGGAAAAGAAGGGAGGGAACTCCAGGAGAATTTCTCGTAGCATGAGAGACTTTTCAGCTTTTATTAATGGGCAGGAGCTGCTTGATCCTCCATTGAAAGGAACTAAGTTCACTTGGAATGATAAAAGGAGGCCTCCGATTTTGTGCAGATTAGATAAGGCTCTTTATTCGGTGGAGTGGGCAGAGAAGTTTCCACACATTTTTCAAGAAGCGTTAGCGTATGGTGGTTCTGATCATAGGCCGATTCTATTAAGGGAAAGCTTGGCTTAGGGGGAAGAATAGACCTTTTAAATTTGAGAACATGTGGCTTAAGGTGGAGAGATTCAAGGAGCTAGTGAAGGAATGGTGGGATGAGATGGATTTTGAGGGGCATGCGGGTTGTGTACATGAAAAAACTAAAGGTGCTAAAGGGTAAAATCAAATAGTGGAATTCCAAGTGCTTTGGTAGGGTGGATAACAGGTTGAGGGAGATTGAACTGAGACTTAATGCTTTGGATAAAAAGGAGGAAAGTCAGGGTTTGGGAAGGGAGGAAGAGGTGCAATGGCGGGAGTTATCAGGGCATCTTATTTCCTTGAGAAGACTAGAAGAGATATCTTGGAAACAAAAGGCTAGAGTGCAGTGGCTAAAGGTCGGGGATAGAAACACAAATTTTTCACACGTGTGCCAAGGCTAGAAAGCAAACAAATACCATCTTCAGTTTGAAGGTGGGGAATGAGGTCATCAAGGGTGACGAGGAGATCGGCAATGCAGTGACAAGGTATTTTCAGAACCCATTTTTGAATGATAGAAGGGAGCGGCCTCAAATTCAGGGACTAAGAGTCGAACAAGTTTCCAACGAGGAGGTGGGTGAGTTGGAGAGGTAGTTTGAGAGAGAGGAGGTGTGCAGGGCAATTAAAAAAATGGGGAAGGACAAAGCGCCAGGGTCAAATGGTTTCACTATGGGTTTTTTCAGGGGTTGTTGGGAAGTGGTGAAAGTAAATTTGATGAGGGGTTGTTGGGAAGTGGTGAAAGTAAATTTGATGAGGGTGTTTGTTGAATTCCAAGAGAGGAGTAGATGGAATAAGGAGGCAGGAGCGACGTTCATCTCTCTAATTCCAAAGGGTCATGGAGCGGAGGAGGAGCTAAAAGACTACCGATCGATTAGTTTGGTGACTAGTTTGTACAAAATTGTGGCCAAGGTTCTTGCGGAGAGATTGAAGAGGGTGGTGGGGGCGTATCAAGGGGCTTTCGTAAAGGGGAGGCAGCTGGTCGATGGGGTCTTGATTGCCAGTGAGTGTATTGATTCACGGTTCAGAGAAGGGCCAGGTGGTCTTGTTTGCCAGGTAGACATGGAAAAGGTCTATGATCACATGGATTTGAGGTTTTTGGAAAAGATGCTCAAATTTATGGGGTTAGGGGAGAGATGGATTCGGTGAATAAAGGGATGTGTTTCGTCACCATATTTTTCTATCCAAGTGGATAGGTGCCCGCATGAATTTTTTCCTAGTTCTAGAGGTTTGCGTCAGGGCTGCCCCCCTTATCCCCTTTTCTATTCATTATGGTGGCAGAAGCTTTTAGTAAACTCCTCTCAAAGGCAGAAGGGTTGGAGATGATTAAGGGGTTTCCGGGCGGGGCCGCAGGGGCTTCTTATTTCGCATCTTCAGTATGCAGATGATACCATTCTATTTTTGGAGGCAGATAGTGAATAGGTGGCCAATATGAGAGGAGTTCTTAGATGCTTTGAAGCCTTATCTAGTTTGAAGATTAATATTGCCAAGAGTAAACTGATAGGGGTAGGGGAGGTGGAGGGGGATTTTCCGGAAAGAAGTGCTAGAAGTTTGGGTTGCAGCTTGGTCTCCTTGCCAATCAGGTATCTTGGATTGCCGGTAGGAGCGAACCCGCGGTCGTCTTTTATTTGGGATCCGGTGGTGAAGAGAGTGGAGTTGAGATTAGCGGGTTAGAAGAAAAGAATTTCTGTCGTTAGGAGGGCAGATAACTTTGATCAAAAGTGTGTTGGCAAGTCTTCCCATTTTTCAAATGTCTTTGTTCAAGATACCTCAAGCGGTGGACAAGAGGTTGGAGAAGCTTCAAATGGATTTTTTTTTTGGGGGGGGGTAAGGGGGATTCCAGGAAATTGCATCTTGTGAAGTGAGATTAGGTTACGAAACCACAGGAATTTGGATGTTTGGGTTTTAGGAGAATCAAGTGTATGAATAACGCTTTATTGGAAAAGTGGATCTGGCGTTTCAGTACGGAGAAGACAGCATTGTGGAGGCGGGTTATCAAAGACAAATTCGGGGTATGTAGGGGTGATTGGGATCCGAAGCCAGTGAGGAGGTCTTATGGGGTGGGAGTTTGGAAAGGGGTAATGACGACTATGGCTTTGATTCAGGAGTTCTTGAAATTTAGGGTGGGGAATGGGAGCATGGTTTGATTCTAGGATGATGACTGGTTGGAGGTGCAGGAGTGCTATGAGGTGTAGGATGGAGAGGTTAAATGGATCCGCGATTTAGTAGGAACAACTTTGGGGAAGAGAATTAGGAGAATGGTTGGAGTTGCAAAGACTTCTCACAGCGTGCGTGATTCATCCAGATTTAGAAGATAGAAGAAGATGGGAAGGGAATGCTGAGGATGAGTTTTCAACAGCACATTGCTATTTGGCGCTGTGGACGGAGGAGGAGGAGGGGAGGCACATCATCGCTTTTCAAAAGATCTGGAAACTGCAGATTCCCTCGAAGGTTCAGGCTTTCCTTTGGGCTGCTTCTTTAAGCAAAGTGCTTACGGGTCGATCACTTAATGCATAGGGGAATGGCCATCCCCAATAGATGTATGTGCAGACAGGCTGAGGAGAATGTACAGCATCTTTTCCTTCATTGCTCGCAAGCACAGGTAGTGTGAAATCCTTATTTGGGCCTCTTCGGGATGAGTTAGGTCTCGCAAGGGGACTTGGGAGAAGTAGTGTTGGGATGGCCGAAAGGTGTGTTCAACAGGGAAGGGAATGAGGTTTGGAAGATGCTACCGGCGGCAATTTGTTAAGGTTTATGGAGGGAAAGGAATAGAAGAATTTTTGAAGAAAATGAAGAGATGTTGCCCAAGGTCATTCTCAAGATTGGGTGTTATTATATTCTTGCTCTTCCGTTCTAGCTGATTTTAAGAAGGTCCACTGGTTTGAGTTTTTGTATAGCTGGTCAAGCATCTTAACTTCACTCTCTTTGTTTTTCTCTTGGCAATGTTTCTTGCATCGTTTGTATATTCTTTCTTCGTTAATAAATATTCTTGTTATCTATCCAAAAAAAAAAAAAACAGAGTTTGTGCAGAGTTTGCAAACATAGATGTAAAATACTGTGAGAACTTCAGTGATTTCCACAGAGCGCATCAATCAAGCTAGTCGGTAATAATGATGCATTGTGACTTTGAAATGTAAAAAGAGAGTGCAGATGTTGAAAGTTTTACAACATTAAGTTTTCAAATTTTGCAATGTTGAAAGTTCTACAACCACATTAAAGATTCCCAATTATTATAATGGTTATTAACCTATTGGGAATCGATGAAGAGAGTCACGCACCTGGGTTTTTTTGTTTGAGTTTTAATGATTTGGCCGAAGGTGAATGATGTAAGCGTATCGTGCCGCAAATATATGCTATTTAAAGAACAGAATTCTTCAAAACGGAAACATGTTTCCAGGTTATTTCTAGCAAAGAAGACTCTCCCTTTAAATGTAAGAAACAAATTACTCTACAACAAAACCTGTTGCAAAAGACCTTGCAGCGGCTTCTAGATCTTTACATGACCAATTGCCACCATGTTTTCCGAGTAAAAGAAGAAAGAAACTAAACTCTTCTGGTTTTAGCCTTTAGGGGGTTAATTCTAGCTTTGGTGAAATACCCACCAGTGAAATTTTCAGAGTTGTGGGACTTGGTAGTTTTATTTCACAATTGATTCAAGCTTCCAACATTTGCAGTCTATGTGGTTGCACCGATCCAACTTCTCTATTAAGAAAGCTAAAGCTTTCCTATCGATGTCGGGTTCGGCCACCTAACGCGCTTTGTCATCATCGCTAGGATGTACCCTTTACCCGTTCCCTCCAACTTCATCCCATGTATGGTTCCAATCGCGAGAACTCCTAGAAGTGAGCATGGAAAAGCAGGGACATGAATTCCTCTACCTGTTGTTACCCACTGTTACAAATCTCCCAAGAAATACCCAATTTCTCTCGAGAAAAACCGAGTAAGTTTAAAACTCCGTTTTTATCATGATATTTGAAAAAACTCGCAAGAAATATAATTCTCTTTTTATCTCGTATATGTCTCGAGATTTAGTCGAGATTTTAAAATATCATGAGAAATACACAATGTTGTTCGTTTTATGAAATTATAACTTGGAAATATTTATTAATATTTTTTGTAATTTCAATAAATTTTGTTTTTTTAACATTGCCAAGATTTAGGCGACAAATACTCGAAAAAAATTCAGATTTGAAAATCTCCTGAGAAAAACTTCGGCCCATAAAAACCCGTGAACAAGATTTGTAGCACTATTGTTACCTACCATTGTTACTCGTTGTATCTCACTGTTAAGAAGTAAGGTGAGGTGTACTATCTTTGATGTCCAATGGCTAGAGAGCTTTGTGAAGTTATAGCATGAGGAACCCTTTTGGCTGATCATAGAGCAATCTGGCGAAGTTCTAGACGGGTTAAGATCAATATGGATGGTCGAGATTGACTGAAATGACTTTGTAAGAAAGGATGCCCAACTTAGGCAAAGGCAAAGCTCAACACACAGAACTAAATCAGGAAAAGAGATAAAACTCTTGATATCTTCCCTAATTATTTCCCAAATAAGCTTATCAATGACAATATGGATAATGGAAGTGACAGATTTTTTTGGCCACTGAGCTTTACGCTCCAAGACAGTGTAATGGATCTGTCCGAGAGTCCTAGGAATCTTACTTCTATTACGCATATAAGATCAAGGATCCATCAAATAGTGTACCCAACTCAATACGGATTACAATACAAAAACATAAAGTTCATTAGAATATGGAGTTGAAGATTAGAAAACCAAGGTAAGAGTTAGACAACCCTTTAAACAGAATCATAATGTAAATTTATTATAGAAAACAGAAACACTCATGTTATCACAATAAGGTAATTAAATTTGTTAGTTACAAACCAAGCAAAGATGAAATAATAAAATATGTTACCATCATCAACTGAAGCTAAATAACTATGCATCAACCAGTGATAAAGACCCCTAACTATTAGCAAGTTAAACTAATGATCCAACAACCATTGATATAGACCATAGAATCAAAATTCAAGTGCCAATTGTATATTCTCTTCTTTAGGATTTCCATAGAATTCTTTGTGATATCAATCAACTCACCAACCATAATGTTTGAGAGTTGAGGCGGACGATATCTATTACTCACTGATAACTTTATCTAAAAACTCTTAGTGACCATTTAAAAGGAGTATTACTCACTGATACCTTTATCTAAAAACTCTTAGTGACCATTTAAAAGGAGCTGACTCAAAACTCAACGAGTGCAAAGGAGATGGATGAACCAAAGAAACCATCCATCTACCTTTTACATACGTGTGGGGCACAAATGCCCACTATGAAGTCCAATCAAGGAGATATTCTAGAATTTTTCTTCAATTATTTCTCATATTGCATAGAAAGTTTGAGAAGGATGCATCAAATTAAACACTTGGAATCATTTTGATGGTTCCAATTAGGCCAAAGAGATCAGATCCACTAAGTAGGACCCATTTAATGGTCAGCCCAAGTCCACCTAAGATTTGCATCAGAACGAGTGCAAAGGCAGAAAAAAAGCTTTTTCTTATCCTCCTGCAATGACAGGCTGAAATTGGACATCATATGATCATTGCAAAGCCCTACATAGATGAACAAGTACTAAAGCATTCATATGCAAGCACTTAAGGTGCACCCAACCCACCAACATGGCAAGCTCAACAAGTCCACACCTTGCTCACAGGACACCCATGACATGTCTCATAAGGGCCTTCTTTTGCAGCCAACTCAGAAGAAGCTCTAAGAGCATGGTAGTATATGGTCTCAAATATGTCTGTGTTAAGCTGTTGAGCTCCCAATCCACGAACAAACAATTATTAAATGCATGTGAACCAGTTTGAAGCAATAACAAATTAAACCTTTTGAAACCTAGCTATACCTCCGGTGAATCAAATACCATGCCGAGCAAGGTAAAGGTATCAGCAAGACCTTAAAACTCCAATACCAATTGGTCTATGTCGTAAATTTGACCTTTTGCAGTTTCAACTGGGTAGTAATTAACATCAATTATTTTGTTCAGATTCGTAGTAACAATTGCAGCAACCTGCATATCAGAAAAACAAAATTACAAACTCAACCTTCTGAAATGATAATTAATCCTCTAGATACCAGAAATACCAAAACCATATATGCATACTTAGATATACAAGAAAATAAATAGGAAACAAAATTCATGCATTTGTGGAATGCACCAACACATATTGGTATAATCATAAGCACATGTGCCTACCTATATAGAGCAATCCTGTGTTTTTCTCCAATAGAAAACTAAAGTTTATTACAGAGCTGCCCTAGGAAGACTTAAGAATACAAACAAGTCTACCTTTTACATAGAAGTAATACACGTACTAGACTGTCCAATTAAAATCCCACCTATAGATCGATATGTTCACAATTTCAACGGAGAGTTGTGGGTCCTTTTTTTACTTACTGTAGAAACATGGCCAGTTCTTTTGTTCTTTTCCCTACCATAAGAATCTACTGTAACAAGCCTCACATAATGGGTTGATGTAGTTTCCGGATAAGTTGATCATAGAGGTGGTCCACGGGATGTATTGTTCATTTTTTTGATAGGTAGCAAGAGCATCACCTAGCTTTCTTATAATTATAAGTTAAAACACACACATTTTAAGTGTTTGAAGTTCCTCCATGCCAGTAATTTTTTCTTGGTGTTCTCAGATTTTGTACTTGTAGTCTTAGTATTGGTTTTTGTTCACATCTATCCATTTTAAGGTTTCAGTAGTGTACTGAAAATGCACCACTTTAAATTGTATGGTAATCACAGCCAGGCACATCAGTTAGTAGTTGTAATATCATGTTAACAGTACCAAGGGTAAAAGTAAATCTAAGAGGGAAAAGTAAAATGAGGAATATGCAAGGATGTGAGGAAACTATCCTCTCTGCCTCTGCCATACACATGGTATATATGATGGGGGTTGGATCCATCTAATGATGCGTCTGAGGAGATAACCAAGGTCATTGGAACAGATGATTATAGCCATCTAGTCTTCTTTCTTGCCAGTTTCAAATTTTCATTTCTGACCGTCTAGGAAATGCAGAAGATCAGACAGTCATGATCATCTGATTGAATAAATTTTTTGCCTAGATCTCCTACTGAGCCCTGTCCAGCCTACAAGTGTATCACAAGTACATCAGAAGCAAGCACGATGATTTTTTCTGGCCCTCCATGCATACTTACACATTCTTTCAAAAAGAAGAGAGCCTACTGGTACGCCTACTGCCTCGCCCATCTGGCGTATATGAAATTTGATCTCAAGAACAGCATCTCTGGCTCCTATTATGGAAGAACTGCTTCTCAGCATAGGCCAGTGGCTTGCTCCATCCACTGGAAAAACCAGAAGGGTTTTTCTCAATGCCAACCTCGTGAACATCATTAAGGCAAGAGGGAAACGTCCTAGCCTCACCAACTACAACGAGCCATAATACTCCGCAGCCGCCCCTCCCATCTCGTTCTCATTGTCCCACAACTTGTTCCCAATTTGAAGACTAAAAATTTTGTTCGCTCTACTATGTATAGAAGCCATACGATGAAGAACCTTGTATTTTTATCTCCCTCTTTTAGCCAACTGACCCGCAACGTTTTTTCCAACTAATTTCCTCGCATTTTAACAATTGCTAGAACTCCTGTCTCAAAGCATCTCTCTCCTTACTCTCGGACTCGGACAAAATGGAAGTCTCCTCATTCAAGTCTAACGCTGAGATTCCCTCCAGAATGACTTTTTTCTTTTCTGAAATAATCCCAAACAGTTGCTTATTCCAAATCTTGAGCTTATGCTTATTCCAAATCTTCTTCCTTTTGGTTATGTCCATGAGCTCTTTTGGGCCTACTTCTTCGATATAATTGGTAGGCCTAAGATCATCCCCTTCTTCCCATTATCTTTAGGTAACATGACTCTTAAAGTTATTTTCTCAAAAGAAGTGGAGCCTGTAATTTTGAACTACCTTAATACCTTAGTTTTCCACAAAAACAAGTCAATTCAGCAAATATTTGTTGCCTTGCCTAAAGAGTTTTCTCTCAAATTTCAAAATGAACTCAATGCTTATATTAAATTATATTTTAAACAAACCAAGATTATCCTTAATTTGAGAGCCAGATGGGTTTTAAACTAATTAGGGGTAATATGTCAAGGACCAAAATCTCTATTCAAGACTAATTGCCTTATTCAGTGATTTAGGGTTTTCTATTCTCCTCACATTCAAATAGGTGACGACTCTTTTTTTTAGTGATTTTATTTTATTGCTACTAGATTTTCCCAATTTTGAATGTGGCTAGGTGCAAGTGTTTACTGAGGGCAACCATCTCACTGTCATATAATCGATGCATCTCCATTCCATCATCGAATATCACCATCTAATAGGTAATTAGGGTTTCTAATTCTAAATGACGCAAATAAATTAATAAAGCAAAGTTCCAACAAGAATTACCTACGCATGTTTCTAAGTTTTCACACAGGGTTTTTTTTTGGACAGTAAACACAAGGGTTTGTTACTAAGCATGCATAAAGAATGAAATTAAAAGCTAAATCTAGTCATGAATTTAGAAACTAAATATATCATTAAATAGAAAATTTCAGGCAATTCCAACCTAGTTTCCCGACTTATTATAAAGTGATTTAAAATTTTAAAAATGCCTAAGATTAAAAATTAAAAATTACCTAATTAAAACACTCGAATCAGAATTCACATTCATGTTCCATTCACCAGAATTCACATTCAAGCTCCGTTCACCGTAATCTTTCAAACATCTCATGTATTTACTTCATATTCATAAAATACAATAAACAGCAGTGATTAGGGGACCCAGGGGGCCTCTATATAGAGGACCGCCGTGTCCACATGTCCGGTGTCCCTTTTAACACCCCTTTAACTATGGTTAAGCTTAACTAAATTATGGTTAGTATTTTTGTTTTTTCTTTCTAAAAACCAAGGTTAGATAGCTTAACCCTATGAAGGACTGAATGTTAACCACAGTTATTGAGTGTTAAAAGGGGGGATGTGGACCAATGAGGACCGTGCATTCCGCTACATAGAGGAATCAGTTAAATATTTTCCTAAAATAAAATAAAGGAGAGAGAATGACATTTATTTACATTGAGATCACGTTTATTACTCATATAGCCACTGGATGCGGAACAAAATATTATTCAATAAGTATATAAGTTCCTCTTTACAAGTTGAATCAGTTAAATATTTTCCTAAAATAAAATAAAGGAGAGAGAATGACATTTATTTACATTGAGATAACGTTTATTACTCATATAGCCACTGGATGCGGAACAAAATATTATTTAATAAGTATATAAGTTCCTCTTTACAAGTTGAATTGAATTAGGTTTTTTTTATAGGTGTTCAATGGGTACCAAAGAGGGGATTTCTAAATCAATTTTAGAAGGTGCTTCAATCTCTAAGTTACAGGTGGCAAGAGAATAACTACGGTCAACTGAAGATAGACTGAACTGGGTTGTGTGGCATGTTCTTATCGATAGCATCAAATATTTGAAAACCAAGTCTGGTTGTAGAATAACTATTGCCAGCTTTACGCATGGGCTTATGCCTCACGCATCTGGTGGTCTGGTGGTCCATCGCCTCGCCTTATGAATTCGCCTTTTAAAACGCTGCTCACACAATATACAGGCTTTTAGCGAAACCAAACAGGCTTTCATTTTTGGTATATTCCTCGCAACATGATTTCTTCATTGAAAGTACGAATCTATTGACCTTGATGCTCGTCTATAGGAACCCATTAACCAGACCATTAGCATCTCTAGTCTCCACATGCTAAACGAAAAAATAACTTTCCAACAAGGGATGCATAAACACTTACCTAGGCTTAAGGTAGCGATGAAAATATCCATGCTGGTGCATGTAAGAAAGAGCTTGAAACCACCAGTTCCTGACGTCAACTTCTGAGAAAATTTTCCCCAATCTTTCATAAGTTGGTAGAAGATCCATTCCTAAAACAAGCAAATGGTATTTCACAATTAATACTGTGCAATCACTTGACGAACAAGACACTACGATATTGTATCTTTCTCATACCAGTATTCGAAAACATATCACGTATCATGTATTCAAACACAAAGTACATGATGTCATTTTCTCTAATGACTTCTTTTAGTTCCATGATAATGGGATGGTTCATTTTCCGCAATAACTGCCAAAAAGTGAAGTTAAAATCTTAAATAAACTTGAGGGGGTGAAGCAAATGGCAAGAGGCAGAACGACAAAGTGGTATTACCTTCAGTTCCCACAAATTTATGCACTCCTCCCAAGACTAATATCTTCACCCCATTTTTTTGTCGCTGTAAGACAAGTGAACGAGCTGTAACATAGAAACACAGGAAACTGAACATAATCAATACAGACTATAGACTCACAACTTCACCAGTTTGCTTATTTATAGCTCGCCAAGCCAGACCAAATGTTCCATCGCCAACTTCCTTAATAATGTTATACTTGTAATAGCCAAAAGTCATAAAATAACGTCAAAGCCATAAATGCTCACGTATTAAATCAGGCACTACCCACAAAGACTTTACCCACCTTTCCATTCTGGTTATAGTTCACAAAAACAGATTTCAAAACTTGTGACAGAATCTTAATAATAACTATCTCATTCCTACCATTGAACATTTTAAAGTATCTTCCTTTAAATTATAGCGTGTCATGCTAACCAGCACTCAACAGGATCAATGACAAAAAATAACTAAGAAGTACCTAGTCTTCACAGGTTTGAAGCAACAGTCTCATGTAACGAAAAACTAAATAAGAATCCTAAATTTGTTTACTTGCTAACTCCAGCCCTGTGGTAAGGAAAAGTGAGACAAAGATTATTAACTCAAGAAGTAAAAATAATATTTTTGTAATGCAGATGTATCGCAATCCACAATCTATGATGTACCCCGAAAGATCTCAATCATTCTTTTGGTAATGCACTACTGAGAAAAAGGATGTTGGAAACAAGTTCCTAATTTCTTGTTGCATATAAATATGTGGAGAGACAGCTTACATGTAGAAGTGAAATATAGATCCAACACATATTTCAGGAAAAAATTGCACCAGGCCTCCTGTAGAGATCATTTAAAAGGAGCTGACCACTAAGTGCGGTTGACAAAGGAAACAAGAAGGAATTCTGATAGGATGAGAAACCACAAGTTGAGAACCTCTTAGCACGACAAAACATCATAATGGTAGGCTATCTGACCAGAGGTTCACTTGCTCCATATCTTAACAGAGGAAATTAAGCCCTTTAGATTAAAGTCGGGCGCAACCTCGTGTAGAAAGGAAAAATATTACAGCCAAATCAATAACGAATGTAAGTTCAAAATGATATCATCTACTTCTACCACCAATATCAACTCATATGCTATATGTTGAATTTGATCCACTGCTGTGGTTCATTCTAAATGAGGCCCTGCACAACCATATTTAACTTACTGACAAAAAAAAATAAGAACTCGAACAATTCACAATCTGTGCAGACAATAGAGAAGCAAGGTATTAGTCAAGAACTAAACTACAGCAGAACTCAGCCCACCATGAGTTACAGATATGAACTACAGAGATCTTAGTATACTCAAAACATAAATAACAGATTCCTGCACATATGCTATATGTTGAATTTGATCCACTGCTGTGGTTCATTCTACATGAGGCCCTGCACAACCTATATTTAACCTATTGACAATTAAAAAAAATAAGAACTCAAACAATTCACAATCTGTGCAGACAATAGAGAAGCAATGTACTACTCAAGAACCAAAATACAGCAGAACTCAGCCCACCATGTGTAACCGATATGAACTACAGAGATCTTAGTATACTCATAACATAAATAGAAGATCCCTACTCATATTTCCATCATAAATAACCAATAGGAAATAGCAGATTTGAAGAAAAAATAATTGGGATATAGGTTTTTTTTGGAAGATAAAATTGGGATATAGTTGATCATCTGGCTAAACATTAAGGCCTTTCCCTTAAATCAGGCAAAAACGAAAAGGGAAGAGATGAAATAAATGTGAGAAATTTAATTCCATTAGCGACTATCAGCAATCATTGAATGAAAAAACTCATAAGAAAAATCCCATTTGCCAGAATAAATGTATATTGGAAACAACTTCTAAAGTAATATCATTAAATACAATATACTAAATCCATGGTTCAACATATCGGAAAAAATACAAAACATTAAATGAACACAAATTCATATCCACATAAAGTTACAATGTGGTCTGAAGTCATACTACATATTCTAAATGTACACAACCAATTTGCAATAGGACTTTGTGTGACCTATAAGAGAGTTCTCCAAAAATCCCCAAAAATTTACTAAAATACCCCCTGATTTTAGCAAAAAATTACCAAAATATCTGAGTTGAAATATTAACGAAAAACCCCATCATTTTCAAAAAAAGTTTCTTTTATCCCATTTTCTTAAAACTATTTATTTGGATTATATAGAGCATTTTTTTAGACTTAAATGTCTTTTCAAAAAGGAAAATTGGTTTTCAACTACCAATATTTAGGAAGATTTAGAAATCCCAAGTTCTTCCCAAGGTACAAGCATTTGCATTGGCCGTGAACTCTAGACAAGAGTCTAACTACTGATCATGTTAGTAGTGCCGATACAGCTTCCTAACAGGTGTTGCACGTGTAAAAGGGCTCAGGAAGACGTCCATCATCTTCTTGTCCATTGTTCTGCGGCTTGGAGTGTAGCTTCTTCTACTCCCTTTTTTCACATCTCCACTATGGCGAGAGACATTTGATAGGATAGACTCCTCAATATCCAACCTAAGCGCCTCTTTGGGGTGGAACCTGGAAAATTTCGGTATCTGCCCTTAGGGACTTTGTGGACGACAATATTAATGATTTTGTATCAAATTTTAAGAAAATACGAGGAATGCGACAATTGATGGAGGAAGTCAAATTCTATTGTATATAGAGAAGAAGATCATTGAACTTAAAGACAATTAGATGAGTGGAGAGAGTCCCATCAATAACCTAGGGCCTACAAGTATTAGCATCCCTCTTGGGGATGAGGCGGGTCATAGATGAGTTCTTACGCCCCATGAGCAATTGCAACTCAACTCAAACTACTTGTCATGTGGTTGAAGGAAAATTGCTTGATCATGGGGATAATAAGAGTTAACAATTCTAATATAGGCTCATGGCTTGATAGAGTTAGATGTCCTTCTATAAATTTTATAGAGGCTAATGATGAGTGGGGGGTACTGTTTTGAGACTAGCGTTCCCCATCTTGTCTAATTGATCTCTTTGTTTGCTTTCCTCGGTTTTTATTCTGCCTTGGATGAAAAATGGTACTTAAAAAATTAAGTAAATTATTATAGAAAGTAAAGGTAAAAATGGAAATGCAATTGGCATTCAACCCTTAAGAGAAGGTAAAACAATTGCAAAAGAAAGTAGTTCTTTGTTTCATTAAACCTCTATCCCCCCAACATCAATTCAAAAATGCGTAGCACATTCCTTTCGTAATGGCTCCTATCAAAGGGATAATTATGATAAATAATCAGTTGTAGAAAATCACAAACGCACATGATTCAATCAAATAAACCATTTTTTATTGATTTCCAACAAGTTAAAATTGCATAGAGAAGGTACAAAAATCCAAAGCCAACAAATATCCATGTAAAGTGAACTTTTTACTAACTACAAAAACCTTAAAATGAGGAGGGAAAATATATAAGGGAGTTAGAACTTAGAAGTATGAAAATCAAATCATACATCTCAATCAAAAAGATCATTCAAGGCCATATCTAAACCCATCCTTTCGAAAGTCAATGGAAGAGCATTTTCTTAAATAACCTTATATCCAACAACCAACAGGTAAAAATTTCTTAAAATTTGAGAATTAGAATGCACAATGCATGCAGCGGAGCAAAGATATGTAAGCAAAGAACATTTAAAGAGGAAATGCAAGAGACATGTAGCAAAAAAGATATGAATACAATTACAGAAAAAATTAATAGATATGGTACATAAAAATAACAACATAACATGCAAAATATATGGCAAATATAACCAACTAAATCATATCCAATATGTCAAGGATGTCTCAAAGATTCAACATATAATTGCTTATATAGAGTAGGATACTAGGATAGAAGGGTGTTCAAATCCAAAATCATAGTTTCCTATTTCATCACACCATATCCCAAAAACTTGCCAAGTGATGTTGAATCATTCCCATTACGAGTGGAACCTGGCAGAAGAAATAGTTAGTTCTAAACATGACAAATTTCAACCAAGTTATAGCAGACGAAGATTTATATCATTAGCTAAAATAGGTAAGTACAAAAAAGAACATTTGTACAAATAGTAGGGATAAATTAGGTAATAAGTGATTTTATTATAAGCTACACTATTGTTTATAAGAAAAGTGTTGATGACTATTCATTGATCTTTAAGATAGCATATTGATTTTTAGTGTTACCAAAACATGGTGATCCACCCTCGTAGAAAAGATAGATATTTTGCATAAATTACTTGATAGAATATACTCATCAAACATATATTTTGTGCTTGAAGTTCACCCATTTGCTAGGTTATTTATATTACTAGTTGGGCCTGCACGTGCAAGTGTATTTCTCATCAACCAATTCGACATGGAAATGAAACAACTGATTCAAATATAGTTTTCGAATTATGAAATAACTTGCTTATATAATGATTAAGTATCTCTAAGCAATAAAACTACATACATATACAATATAGATAATAATTTATTTACAAGTTCAGCCTGGCCTGATGCCTAATCCCATATCAAAATGGTACCAAAAAACGAGAGAATGAAATCATAAACGTACATAAAAGCGATGCCCAGCCAAAACAACACAGTCCGTATCGCGCTCCTGCTGGCTACATCTTGACAAGGAACTCCAAGGTCCCCGTTCTACAATGTATAATGTGGTAGCCTAAAACTGAGGATAACTGTAAAGACCCAAATTTAATTCCTCGGTTTTCGTGCTATTTTACGAATTTTTAAGAAAAGTGTGACCGATTTTAATGAAAATATATTCCTATAGAAATTAATGTGGGATGTCTAGAAGTAGAAACCCAATTATTTTGCTCATTGTTATAATAAATTGCATGAAAATGAAGTTAACAAAAAAGTAGCAAAAGACTTTCTTTTTTTTTTTAATGTGTGGCGCCGATCTATCGTCGGCGCCGATCAATCGCCCAACACGGTGATTTTACGGAAAAACGTGAATTTCGACTTTTTAACTCTTTTAGGGTTCCAAACCCTATATATATTCCTTATTTCGTGAGTTTAGGGTTTCAAAAGCTTCCTAGACCTAAATGAGAGAGAGAATAGAGTATTTTGAGAGATTCAAAGAGGAAAGACTCAATTGGAGAATAAGGAAAGGGCGTGAAGATCTAGATCGAGCCCTATTCACAAGCGTAAGATCGTAGGGAAGCGATCATTCTCAATACTATAACTATTAACCTAAAGTATGGATTTAAAGATAAGATCTATGTAAAAAAACACGATTAAAAGAAGAACTAAGGAGTTTTCGTGTTGGGTCCCTAGAGAGGTCAGGGGTTCCCATGGTCTATCAGGATGTGCAAGTGAACTGGGTAGGGGAGCCTTTGATGGGCCCAAAAGAGGTTAGCCTAACCAACTCTTGTTATGAGAAGTCCAACCAGGTTGGTAGTGCTGAGCCTGATGGTCTCGTGGGGGTGGGCCTCAAATCAGGAAGGGGAGCTTGCACGGTCTAGACCTTGTTAGTCCATTATCCGAGGAGGAATTGACGGGTTCAGCCCGTGGTCCGTTGGGGGTCTCAGTGCTAAATGGGTCGGCGAATGATGAATCTGACTAGTTTAACTTATATCCATTAATCTTCCATCCGGGTAAGTCATATTCGCAAGGGTTGGCTAGGGCAAAAGAGGCGTTCACAGAGCCAGAGATCTTGAGAGCCTTCCTACTGAGGCAGAGGCGAGACAGATTCAGATCGATCCTGGAGAAGGATCGTGGGCAGAGTCTCATAAGGAATCAGGGGTATTCGTCAGTTCCCGTCTCCCAAGTCGAGTGGGGGAGTCTTCAATAGGTAAAGGGAGTCCTCTACAGGGCCGTTTTTGGGAGATCGAGTCTTCAGGCAACTTAGATTATGGCTCTTCTCCTAGGTCAGTGAACAGGGGTCCAATGCTCAGCTCGGGTGATGGTACAGCAGATTAGGCAGTTCTGAAGTCTGATAGTAGCTTCTTGGAGCAATGTCCAATGTTGACGAACCAGGAGGCAATCCTACTGGTGGAGAAGTGTAGAGGGAGCCCAGTCCTTAGCCCGCGAAGGTATCAAGAAGCAATGGCTGGAACCAATCTGAGTAGGGCAAGTCTAGCAGATGTTGCATGCAATAATCCCATCGGTGATATGGAAGAAGGGCTAGTCGACCAGAGAAGGTTGGGATTTGTCCATGGGAGGTAGAGTCAAGTTTCATGCAGAGAGGGCAAGGGGCAGATTGCTTCGGAGGAGGGAATTGGTGAGTCCTATGAATATGGTTGCATTGAAGCTAAGTAGTCCAGGCACAGTAGCCTCTTCAAATTCTCATCCCATGGATCCAAGTTTGACATGTTTTGCAGAAGTGTCGCCGGGACAGGGCACAAAGAACTAGTCTCCTCCTTCGGCGGTTGGGATAATACTCCCCCACCAACACTACCTCCGCTTAGGGGGGGAAGTCAGGGCCCAATCTAATTCAAGCTGCAACAGCAGCAATTGTTGGCATGCATATCAGATAGATTCAGAAATAAAAGACTAAACAAAGAGAAATCAAAGAAGATGAAAGGATCCATGAAACTAAACTAAAGATCTCTGTTATTTAATAAACAATAATAAATAAATAAAGTAAACAAATCACAATCATACCAGCTACAAAAACGGCATTTGAGTTTGATCCTGGTGTCCATCTCCCATATAAATATATCCCCATGGTTTATTCTTCAACCTGGAATTCCCTGTGTGCATCCCCCATATAAATATCTCCCCGTGAAATTCCCTTAACTTCCTTGATTTGAATAGCATGATTTCCATCTTAAATGTCTGAAGATTTCATATCACCCTCCTTGTTGCCGCTATCACCTTCACCATTGCTATCACTTTCCTCCATCTTTTCCTTTCCATCATAAAATCACCCAATTAAAACATCACAAAATTAATAAAGTTAAACCCTAGACAGCAAAGAAACAGAGAAAGAAACCCCTAAAGGAGAGAATACATCTTCCGCCCCAGATTTGTCCACTCACAGATATGGTATAGGCATAGAATTTCAGAAGGTGAGCATCCATATGTATTTGATTTGCATCAAATACTGAGAATGCATAAATATCTTTGGCCATTAGAGGCATTGGAAGTGCCACTAAAGATATGAACTTAATATATGTATATCCATAAAGGTTATGCGCACATCTTCCAGGCAGGGTCCTGAAGATGTTTTGTGTAGAAGACGAAGAACAATGGACCAATGTTTAAATTGAGAACTTATCCGAAAACGAAAGCAAATTAGTAAGCACAATGGACCAATGCTTAATATGTTTCTTCGTCATTAGTGTTACTTACCGTTGTTTCAAGGATGTATATTTCATCCAAAAGTTGTTACCTTGGCTTCCCTGAAGTAAATATCAGTGTAGCAAAGGGAGGTGCAAAGGATCTTCAAGCGGACCTCCATTGCCTGTGGTAGCGCCACCTCTAGTTCTTCCATCACAAGTGGTTTTCTTGTCTCCAATGCCACTGCAGCTATAACCCCCCACATATCTGATAAAAAAAATATCAATAAATCAACAAATTATAAGAAACTACAAATATCAAATCAAGATAAGTGAAAACCCATATCATATCAGAACAATTCACATGGAGTATAAAAGAAAAAGAAATTAAGAATTAAAAGCCCCAATAAACTGAACAAAATTTGCTTATTAGAAATCTGAAAAAATTTGTAAAAGCCCCAAAAAAAATCCAGCAAATATATAGATGTGTCAACCTTGGACCATATTCACAAAATTTTATTTTTTTTTTTCAAAGAAAATATAATATAGACTCACAGCTCAAAATCCAATTAATTACAGCAACAGAAAACCCTCAATATTTCTTTTCATGTATTCTATCACTCTCTTTACTGAGCACAAATCTAGATTATAGAATTGAACTTTGTGTGCACAAAGAGATGACATACAACCATAGTTGTCGGGAAGCTATGTACAAGGTGGGAAGCTCGCTTCCATCAAGTCTTATCTAGTAGTCAAAGGAAGCTGTATGTGTGAAGTGATGTGGTAGACTACAATCTATAGCCTAGAGTGTAGACTTTTAAGCAAGTATCGTCGGTTTGAAACCTAAGGCACCTACTCTTCTACAAAAAGCTCATGTAAGATAAAATCAAAGGTATAACTACCCATAAATAACATAATGGGTATGAGGAACCTATATCTCATTTCTCGTTTCCCGTTTCCTAAGGGTTTTTTGAGTCTCGCTTCCCGCTTCTCGCTTTCGCTTTACTTCTAGTTTTCGCTTCTCGCTCTAGTAACTATGCATATAACTATACAATTGGTGGGATAACTCTGGAATACATACAACAATACGGTTGAACAAAATCTGGAATGTCACTAGCATGTGGTAATATGCAGTAAACATCATAGAAATCATTCGAGAATGCATTCAAGATATAGTTCTTGCAAAGGTAATCCTTCCTATCCCAAATTTTGTTTATTTCTTATCGAAATCAGCTGACAATTTGGGTTGGGATAAAACATATGCAACATCCAATGTCTCCAAAAAGAATCACATTTTCTGTTGCCACCTTTTGTAATTAGTCCCATTGAAAATTTCTGGTTTGTTAAGGTCTTGACTGTGGTGGTTTCTACTAGCATCTATTTTTGTAAGAAAGACTCTAAGATTGTAATATGTAAAGTAAAATCTAATCCAAAATCAGCAGCATTCACAAAGATAATAACATATGGTAGAACCCAGAAACCAATCTAAAAGTTATCACAGTAAAATACCAAACCAGATTCTGATCTCAACAAATTCGGATTAAATACTATTCCTCTTTCTACCAAATAAACTCTTTAAGATATATGCAATAGGTTACCGGACAGCAGCAAAACTAACTCTGTAATCCAGTTTTGTCTAGAATATGAGATGCAATATAATCTGCAAAAGAGAAAATCGGAAATGAACTTATCGTAATGACGATTGAGGCATGGTTTGGACCACTGTCCTTAGAGTCGATTTCACCCCCTCCCCCTGACTATATATCTTGTGGTGCGTGTGGGTAACTGGTGCCCGACCTCCAAGATTCAACAATCGTCCGTCCAAGGTAAACACACACACGTAATACCCGAACACAAATGAACTCGACCAATAGTTGCTCAGAAAAAAATAATAAAGCAAAACCATGAAGAACTATTGTGGACAGAATTTCTGTTGAACACAGTAGCAGAGGAGAACAGCAGATCTGTTCGTGTTCCCGATCCAAAAGAAGAATACGACCTCCGTATAGAAACTTGCCCAAATGGTAATGTAGGTATTTAATACCCACTAGCCGTTGAGACCCAAAACAAAAATCCTATTAAACTTGCTAATTAAGATGATACCACTGATTTACATTTTAAAACACGTTTCCCATTTAATGTAATAGAAATCATTGGCTTCACCGTTTTGCCCGTGGACGTAGTCACATAACGTAACGAACCACGTCAGTTCTCGTGCCATCTGACTTCTTACTATCTGTTTGTGGTTTTTGTTTTGTTTCATTTTTTTAATATCCACATTTCGTTTCTTAACTGCACATGCCGACATTGGTATAGGACTGGTTCGTAAGCTTGTTTTATTTGAATTAGTTTATTTATATAGGAACCCAATGTAAAGTAAGTAGAGCACTCAATGGTTAGGATACTCAAAATTCGGGGGTCAAAGAGTTTCATAAAACGTTCTTGGGGGAAGAAATTGCAAGTGAAAGATCCCACTGAATCTAATTTGGTCCATGAATCTAAGAAACCAGAAACCACACAAGTTTTGTTTTAAAATGTAATAAACACAACAAAGCCGTCCCCAACTTGAACTCCAATATGCCGAATCACTCACAAACTCGAAAGTGATGCCACCAAATAATTAAATCACTCAAAATCCTTGAAAAAATAAAGATCCAAAGAAATCACCTTCAAGTACTTCGCTCGAAATCCCTGAAAACACAAAGATCCAACACAGCCAAACCATTACAGAAGGAAAAAAATTTACAGTAACAGTACAAATCAGAAAATATGTTACAAAGAGAAAAAAAATATTCAATCCTATAATATCCAGAGAGATATAAACCCAGAATATTGTTTTCATTGGTTGTGTAATCACCAAACTCCATTGAAAAGAGAACAAATTAAGTCACTGCAAGATCGTAGTATGAACTCATACATAAAAGCATGAGAATGTCTGCAAGAACAGATCATGAACTCAACTCATACCTAAACCCACCGCTAAATGCGACGGACATTGATCAAGATAATAATTTCCAAGTTTTTTGAAATTCTTTAAAACATGTGAGAGGGGCGTATGGAAGAGAGGACTGTGCAAGGTGCGTATGACATTGGTTATTCTTTTTCCATTCTAGGAAGATTTCAATCTAAATTCAATGTGATTCAGATTCTGTTAATTCACTTTGAGATGAGGATTTAATCTACACATTGACTGCTCAGGACCGGCAGTTCAATGCAATGGAAGTTGTCAAGTAAAATATTAAATAGAGTTTTTGCAGAGAGCGCATCAATCAAGCTAATCGGTAATAATGATGCTTTGTGACTTTGCTAATTTTAATATGTAAAAAGAGACTGCAAATGTTGAAAGTTTTACAGCTACATTAAATTTTCAGATTTTGCGATGTTGAAAGTTCTACAACTACATTAAAGTTTCCCAAATATTATAATGGTTATTAATCTATCGGTAATCGATAAGGAGAGAATTACACACCTGCAAATATATGCTATTTAAAGAACATAATTCTTCAAAACAGAAACATGTTTCTAGGTTATTTCTAGCAAAGAAGACTCTCCCTTTAAATGTAAAAAACAAATTACTCTGCAACAAAACCTGCTACAAAAGACCTTGCAGCGGCTTCTAGATCGTTACATGACCAATTGCCACCATGTTTTCCGGGTAAAAGAAGAAAGAAACTAAACTCTTCTGGTTTTAGCCTTTAGGGGATTAATTCTAGCTTTGGTGACCCACCAATGAAATTTTCAGAGTTGTGGGACTTGATAGTTGTCTTTGACAATTGATTCGGGCTTCCCACATTTGCAGTCTATGTGGTTGCTATGTGGTTGCACTGATCCAACTTCTCTATTATGAAAGCTGAAGCTTTCCTATTGATGTCAGGTTCGGCCACCTAACGCGCTTTGTCATCATTGCTAGGATGTACCCTTCACCCGTTCCCTGCAACTTCATCCCATGTATGGTACCAATCGCGCAAACTCCTAGAAGTGAGCATGGAAAAGCAGGGACATGAATTCCTCTGCTTGCCTGTTGTTACCCACTCTTACAAATCTCCCGAGAAATACCCAATTTCTTTCAAGAAAAACCGAGAAAAACATCTAAAGTTTAAAACTCTGTTTTTATCGCGATATTTTAAAAATCTCGCGAGAAATATAATTTTCTCTTTTTTATCCCGTATATATCATGAGATTTAGTCGAGATTTTAAAACATCATAGAAATACACAATGTTGTTGGTTTTATGAATATAAAACTTGGTGATATTTATTATTATTTTCTGTAATTTTAATAAATTTTGTTTTTTTATCATTGCCGAGATTTAGGCGAGAAATATCCGGAAAAAATTCAGATTTGAAAATCTCCTGAGAAAAACTTTGGCCGATAAAAACCTGAGAACGAGATTTGTAACACTGTTGTTACCTACCATTGTTACTTGCTCTATCTCACTGTTAAGAAGTAAAGTGAGGTGTACTATCTTTGATGTCCAATGGCTAGAGAACTCTGTGAAGTTATAGCAAGAGAAACCATTTGGGCTGATCATAGAGAGTGGAATCTGACGAGGTTCCAGACGGGCTAAGGTCAATATGGATGGTTGAGATTGACTGAAATGACTAAATCAGGAAAAGAGATAAAACTCTTGATATCTTCCCTAATTATTTCCCAAATAAGCTTATCAATGACAATATGGATAATGGAAGTGACAGATTTTTTTGGCCACTGAGCTTTACGCTTCAATAGTGTAATGGATCTGTCCAAGAGTCCTAGGACTCTTACTTCTATTACGCATATAACATCAAGGATCCATAAAATAGTGTACCCAGCTCAATATGGATTACAATACAAAAACATAAAGTTCATTAGAATAAGGAATTGAAGATTAGAAAACCAAGGTAAGAGTTAGACAACCCTTAAAACAGAATCATAATGTAAATTTATTACAGAAAACAGAAACACTCATGTTATCACAATAAGGTAATTAAATTTGTTGGTTACAAACCAAGCAAAGATGAAATAATAAAATATGTTACCATCATCAACTAAAGCTAAATAAATATGCATCAACAAGTGATAAAGACCACTAACAATAACAAGTTAAACTAATGATCCAACAACCATTGATATAGACCATAGAATCAAAATTCAAGTTCCAATTGTATATTCTCTTCTTTAGGATTTCCATAGAATTCTTTGTGATATCAATCAACTCACCAACCATAATGTTTGAGAGTTGAGGCGGACGATATCTATTACTCACTGATACCTTTACCTAAAAACTCTTAATGACCATTTAAAAGGAGCTGACTCAGAACTCAACGAATGCAAAGGAGATGGAGGAACCAAAGAAGCCATCCATCTACCTTTTACATACGTGTGGGGCACAAATGCCCACTATGAAGTCCAATCAAGGAGATATTCTAGAATTTTTCTTCGATCTCATATTGCATAGAAAGTTTTAGAAAGATGCATCAAATTAAACACATGGAATCATTTTGATGGTTCCAATTAGGCCAAAGAGATCAGATCCACTAAGTAGGACCCATTTAATGGTCAGCCAAAGTCCACCTAAGATTTGCATCACAACGAGTACAAAGGCAGAAAAAAGCTTTTTCTTAACCTCCTGCAATGACAGGCTGAAATTGGACATCATATGATCATTGCAAAGCCCTACACATATGAACAAGCATTAAAGCATTCATATGCAAGCACTTAAGGTGCACCCAACCCACCAACATGGCAAGCTCAACAAGTCCACACCTTGCTCACAGGACCCCCAATACATGTCTCATAAGGGCATTCTTTTGCAGCCAACTCAGAAGAAGCTCTAAGAGCATGGTAGTATATGATCTCAAATATGTCTGTGTTAAGTTGTTGAGCTCGCAATCCACGGACAAACAATTATTAAATGCATGTGAACCAGTTTGAAGCAATAACAAATGAAATCTTTTGAAACCTAGTTATACCTCCGGTGAATCAAATACCATGCCGAGTAAGGTAAAGGTAAACAAGACCTTAAAACTCCAATACTAATTGGTCTATGTCGGAATTTGGACCTCTTTGCAGTTTCAACTGGGTAGTAATTAACATCAATTATTTAGTACAGATTTGTAGTAATAATCGTAGTAATCTGCACATCAGAAAAACAGAATTACAAACTCAAACTTCTGAAATGATAATTAATCCTCTAGATACCAGAAATACCAAAACCATATATGCATACTTAGATATACTTAGATACCAAAAATGATAATTAATCCTCTAGATACCAGAAATGCCAAAACCATATATGCATACTTCCGATTGGATCTCGGTAAGATTGATATGCACTTCACCAATTCATGATTAGTTAAATAACATCAAAAATTCTGTGCAACCAAGGTATAAATATCGTTCTAACGCTTTATGTAATAAAATTTGGTATAAATAAAGTATTAGCAATCCAACAAAATCCTATTGCCCGCTTGCCTGGTGGTAGAGTAACCAAATAAAGTTTGCACTCAGTGGTATTAAAAGATGTATTAGATGTGTTTATCTAGCTTTAGAATATAGAGATCGGTGTGTGCATTCTGACTCTTCTAATCAACTCTAATTACCTAAAAAATCACAATACTTCAAACACATAGAGAGTAGGGCTTCAAACTTGAGAGAAGAAAGAATCTACACTTTCCTTTTGAGCCATGCACAAACACTTGAAGCGCTCAAATTAGAAATAACCATTATTAGAGAGAGAAGTAAAATAATAGTGTATTAGAATTTAGAAATGAATACATAACAAAGCAAGAATTAGGCACATACAGCTGGTGTCCATTGGAACAGTGATACAAAACAAAGCAAGCTTTGATTATGATCAATATAGCGGCCATGTCAACCAATGTCTTTTGCTTTATCTCCCACACAGTCCTAAAATGTAGCAACAATGTTATCTTAGCATGGAATCAAGGTATTTAAAAATGTATAACCGAGACAGCAAGGAAATGGAATGTACATCCTTGTATATCACTTTCAGATCTTAGGGAATATCTGGAATTTTCAGGACTGATCTATTCTCATTAATAAACATGCACTCATGCGGTCTTCTGTTGTTTAAAAGATGCAGTCTTCTGCTGGCCTAATTTTATCTTGAATTTGGTTTAACAAATTTAAGATTAAAAAAAAGTAGAATAGCAGAATACCTCTTTAAACAATTGGTGACAACATAAGAGACTTTATAAAATACCACCAAGTGAACAGTTTTTGAACACCCACTTAGAACAAACATCAAGGGAACAATTTCTGTATTTACAAAAAATAATGAGGGAGAAAACCGAACAAAAAAGAGATTCCCTAGTTGTTATTTTTTGTGATGGATCTCTGTTCTAAAGAGTAATCCATCTGCTTCAGGATCTCCATGTTGTGTGACAAGAGCCCTGAAGGTGTAAAACCAAGTGCCTTTTTCATGCCAGAGAAAGAATATCGAATGCTTTGTAGTTACAGACAATGCAAGAATGTTCAGTATTTACCTTCAGCAAGTGGCCCACGAGGAAATAACTGGGAGTAAAATTAATCAAAATATTAGGTGCGGATAATTACTTCTGAGTGTATAAAGAAGAACCAATAACAATAACTAATTGGCCCACGAGGAAATAACTGGGAGTAAAATTAATCAAAATATTAGGTGCGGATAATTACTTCTGAGTGTATAAAGTCTACCAATAACAATAACTGATTTCAATGTATAGTTGAGAGGGTAAAGCCACAAAAATGTGTACATAGCGGTGCTGCTCGAACAGTACAATGGGCGATTAGAACTTCAATATGAAACAGTTTTCCAAGATTAAACCAATGAAATCATGGGTATTTTCAAGAGATGCATTTGATTAATATAGAAAATGTTCTGTTAACACCAGTGTTTTAAAAAGCGTACGAAGCTTACGCCTCGAAGCTCGCCTCAAGGCAAGGCTTAAGGAAAACGCCTTGAGGCACACGCCTTATGATTCTCACATGAGGCACACGCCTTATGCCTTGAAGCTCGCTTTATGTCTATTGCGTACATCTCATACATGAACTGAAATTAGGTTTCTAGTCACAACTGACTTAAATGTTCCTTTTTAATTTGTTATTTATTTAAAATTAAGTTTTACGCATGCGCCCACATGAACACACACAATGTACACTAATACAAATATATATATATATATATATATGTACATATATACTATAATGTTTCATTAACTTTTTGAATTTTTTTCCAATTTTTCTTATATAATATTTATTTGTTAAAATGAGAGAGTATGAAGCTTTCTTGTGAGGCTTACGCCTTACGCCTCGCGCATCTTGAGGTCTTAACGCCTTGCCTCACGCCTTCATGTTTTAAAACATTGGTTAACACTTGCCTCTATGATAGAGCAGTTGATGACCAAACCTAACCTAGAAAGTAGAGAGAATCAACAAGCAATCTTGACTACAATTCTCTGCCATTATGATCCCCAAATAACTGAAATTTCGGTGAGTGAACTGAAATTCCCGACGTAATTGTACTTTTAGGCAAAAACAAATTTGTAGGACAAAATTACAATGGAAATAGTGGTTTGAAGGTTTATCAGATTTTGAGAAGATATCATTGTTCTTGATGGAAAATCTGGAAGAGCCACATACGTCCCTCAAGATACAAAAATATTGTAAAAGAGATTTTAGGTTAGGATTTTGGAAAAGCATTAACTGGTTTTCATGAAAAGAAAATATGTGTGTTTTATTAGTTTTTAAAAGTGCATCCAATCAAGATGTTTGTGTACATTTAAAATAAAGAAGGTCCAAATGGTGCTATAAAGTCTGCAAGTATCGAAGTATATCCAAAACCCAATCTACTCCAAACATGATAATACAAATAAGGATTCTTGGAAGTCCGCTATTAACATTGGAAAGATAAATTAGAAATAAAAATTTATATTCATAACCTCAAGGTATAAAGTCCACAAACATAGCAAAGAATTGGAGAATCCTAAAATTTACCAAAATCCCAAAATTTGTTCCCAAACAATAAGCACGTCACTTCCAAAATCTATAAAAACAAACGAAGAAACGAATACGGCCAGCGACAAACTCTCTTAAACCCCTAGAAAGATACAGCATTTGAGATCAACAAATCTCCTCTACAATCAACCGAAATCCAGCACACCGTAACCCTAGAAACTCCACTAAATTCAATGTCTTCGAGAATACTTTTCTTCTCTTGTTCTCTGCGATGAGAACTAAAACTAGAGTTTAAATCTATAACCAATTTGGACTGAAACAGAAGTTTGAAGCAAAGCGTGGGAGTGGAGAAAATCAGTTTTCCAAACATTACCCCTAGTAGCAGAAGCATATCCGTATTCATCATCCGCTTTTGTAGTTATAAGGATATAAAACAGTAAGAAACAGAGCAAGTCTAGATAATTACTATTTCTAAAGGCAGGAAACCATAGGTCAAACTTACAACCACTAAATTGATGATGTCTCAGCGCCCCTTGTAATGTTAACATCTAATATTTGAAGATCAAACATGACTTCAAAGCACCAAAATATTGTTCATTTATCTGTATAACAATGCTTTTTCTTAAAAAGTATGTGAAATTATAAAAATGTCTGACAAATTCATTCAGTACTTGCTTGCCTAACTGATGACTTGGTCATCATAATAACAACAATATTCTTTTTGACTGAGACAAACAAGAATGCAACATATGAATTCAATGTGTAAGTTTCTAAAACATTCAATGCATGCTGTTGAATCCCATCAAAGCATCATAAGTAAATTTTCGTAGGAAGGATATCCCCTAGTAGCAGAAGCATATCCGTATTCATCATCCGCTTTTGTAGTTATAAGGATATAAAACAGTAAGAAACAGAGCAAGTCTAGATAATTACTATTTCTAAAGGCAGGAAACCATAGGTCAAACTTACAGCCACTAAATTGATGATGTCTCAGCGCCCCTTGTAATGTTAACATCTAATATTTGAAGATCAAACATGACTTCAAAGCACCAAAATATTGTTCATTTATCTGTATAACAATGCTTTTTCTTAAAAAGTATGTGAAATTATAAAAATGTCTGACAATTACATGCATTGATAATGAAGATCCATGTTAGAAATGAATGCATCTGATGGTATAAGGATCTAATCAGTAATTAGATTAGAGAACAAAAATAAAATCAATATTTTTGTGATTGTTCATCCAAAGTAAAATGATCCCATTTGAACGGTTACCCATATTGCCCTTATGGGTGGAAAAAATCACTAAACATTCACTTTAATACACAATCATCTACTCGTGGAAAACGAAGTTCAAAAGTGTATACAGTAATAAATTTGTCTCATACACCAAAAGATTTTTCATCTAGAATGTCGCCTTATTATTTTTTATCATCAAAAGGAATGCAACAAATCGGATGGCTAATCATCCCAATGGGCTGTTTCTAGTGCAACTAATCTTCCTGATGCGGCACATTGATTGGAAAATCCAAATAAAGAATAATGTGACCTACTCAATTTTTAGGGTAGCATTACCTAATCCCTCGAAACACAAACAACCACAAATGCACCAGTCGAAAAAAATTGAGTGACTAAATTAGATTATTTCTTCATTAGTTTGATGATAATGCCTTGAATTGCAAACCAAGTCAGAGGAACAGAACTGCGAATCTGTATTGTATTATTCACGAAGATTATCACATATTCTCCATTAGAAACTACCCTCTCAAAAATAACACCTAATTATATTTTTTTGTTTTCAGTATCAATTATAGACTACAATAGGTTATCAGTTTTGTATATGGTACAAACCTGGAGGATATATTTTTCACCAGATTTAGGAGTATTATCTGTTTATGCGGCATTAATTTATAGATATAAAACCATATCTAAATCAAGCTACGAGGAAGGTACTCTATTAAAATTAAGAAGCAATTCATATTACAAGCTTACATCCTGCACAAAGACTTTTAATTATTAATAAAGATAGATTAGTTTCTTATCTATCACCTGTTTAGTTATCTAACATAAGGGTACTATGTTTAATGGAACAGCAGGTCTCTCAATTAGCTGTAATGGAATTTCTAACTAATAGAAGAATACAGGAAGGGCTAAATTTGAGGAAACCCAAACCTCCAACGTGCTTGCAGAAAAATAAAATCAATTTTTCTATTTGACCATTCAGAAATAAAATTATAGAACCACAATTCCTCCATGACTGCTTCAAAAAATCCAATCTAAATTACATGTAACCATTAACTATAAGTAAGAAAACTAATCCTAATTACCAGCACCAGTTAAAGCAGTATAATGACCTCAATTAAAAATGATATCCAAACAAAGGCTGCTAGAATTTCTGTATTTTCGTGTCCAAATGATACCATTTTTGCATTAGCAAGCAAAAATGGTGTCAATATAAAATAAATAACAATAATTACGAAGACAGAGAAAGAACTGGGGCAAAGAGAATAAGAGAATCAACCTTCTTACAGGGTGATTGAACTGAGGCTGCTGTTTCACTATTTCCACTTCCCCTATCAAAACCCGAGAAATCTCCTACGAAACCTAACTATTTTCATCTATTGGATCTCATTTCTTCGCATTTTCGATCTCAAAACCAGAAAAGAAGCAATCAGATGATCAGACCTCGTCATCACCTTTATCTCAGCAATTGCGATTCCATTCTAAACCCTAAAATATCACCTAATAAGAGCAATTCCGACAGGTTTTCCAGGCCAAGGATGGTAAAAGAAAAGGCAATGGATTCGGACAAGAAACCCCAATAATCTTCCCTTTTCGAAACCTTAACTTTTCAGGCCAAAAACTCCTCCAAAGTATAACGCATAAGACCTCATATAAACTCATTAATGGTGGCTCGTGAACAACGACGACAGAAACAAAATGGAGGCTGCAGCTCCTCGTTTCTCCTTCTGGGATTCTAGTCGCCACCTCGAGCGAAGATCAAGAACTGAAACCGTTCTCTCTGCAGTTTCTTTTCCTCTCTCTTTCCCCCTGTTCTTCTCCTCCTTCTCTTCTTATTATTCTTCTACTGAAGGGCTGCGTTGTTGGATAAATAAATATAAAGGTAAAGAAGACGAGAAGTCGTCCTCTTAAATCAAGAATTGCCAACGCTTCACTTCAACGGTCATATTTTCTGAAACTTCAACCGATGGATTTCAAAAAAAAAAAAAACAGCTTGGAAGAGGAGGTTTGAGATTTCTAGCCGTTAGTGTGTGCAGAGCACCACTCGTTTGGTCCCGAGATCGTGAGGATGTGCGTGGATGAAATCTCCACCCTTTCCTAACCTAAAACAGAGAACAGATAGCTAACCAGAGTGAAAATAAAATGAGAAATGTAATTCGAGTCATACTCCCTCTTCTTGTGTTTTTTTTTTAAGGAAAATACGGATTTGGGCCCCGTATTATGAAAAAACCCGTATATGGGCTCCGGGTTTGAAAACTTATTTTTGTAGGCTCCCACGCGTGGGAGCCAAGTGCACGTGCTGCCCCTTCGCATTTTCTCCCGAAAATACCCCTGGCTTGCTGTCAAAGCTTTCTTCCCAAACTGAAGCTCGGTTACGAACCCTCGGTTATCCTGAAGCCCTCGGTTATCCTGTGATCCGAAATCCTTCAAGGCGCAAATTTGAAACCTGCAAATCCTTCCCCAAAGTAGAACCCTTGGGTACCCAGTACATCCGGAACTCTACGGGCTTCGTAATAGCGTAAAGAAGAAGAAGAAGAAGAAGAAGAAGAAGAAGAAGAACAACCCCGAAGAAGAAGAACAACCCTGTAAGTTTTAGCGGTTTTTAATAAAATTTCAAACCTAAAAATGGGCCCCACAGTTAACGACTTCATTTTCGATGCTTTCAAGTAACCATTTTCGATGGTTATGATTAACCATTTTCGGTATTATTATTAATTTTTGCTCATTTTTCGTGATTTTCAATGGTGAAGTAAAAGTGCATTTTCGACCCTTTTGAGTTTATTTTCGGCAAAAATACATTGCAATTTCGATGGTTCTTACGACCATTTTCGGTGTTTTTTACTCATTTTCGGTATTTTCAGTTATCAATGCTTATTTTCGGTATATTTATGTTTTTGCTTATTTTCAGTATTATTCAATTATGACATTGTTTTTTCGGTATTATTGTTGATGTTGAGCCCAATTTCGGGATTTGTCAATGGTTATGTTATAATGCATTTTCGATGGTTTTGTGCTTAATTTCGGCAAAAATACAGCAATTTCGATATTTCGGTATTTTTGTGTCCTGGCAGAGTAAATTTTCGGTATTTTGCTTTCATGACTGCCATTTTCGATGTTTTTGTGTCCTGACAGTGCCTATTTTCGGTGTTTTTCTGCCTGGCAGTGCATATTTTCGGTATTTTTCTGTGATGACAGTGTCTATTTTCGGTATTTTTCTGTTATCCCAGTGGCTATTTTCGGTATTTTTCTGTTATCCCAGTGCCTATTTTCGGTATTTTTCTGTTATCCCAGTGCCTATTTTCGGTATTTTCTGTTATCCCAGTGGTTATTTTCGGTATTTTTTGCTATGACTGGTTATTGTCAGTACTTTTGATGGTTATTGTTATGATAGTGTTTATTGTTTTTCAATTTTGCAGCGACAAGATGCCTCGTACAAAGAGAAAAGCCGGTAGGGAAAAGAAAAAGAGAAAAGAGAAAGAAGATAAATATTTTCCTTCGATTAAATGCTCCCAAACGATATGGTTTGACGAGATAAAACCATTATTAGAGGCCAATCCAGAGAGAAAAAGAATTTGGATGGAGAGCTGCTTTGCCCACCTTTACAACATACCTAAAATACCATTGTGTGGCCAAGCAATCCACCATTTTCTACAGAGGCGTAAAGGAGGGTTATGCTTCGAAGTATGCGGAAAGAGTGTAGAATTCACAGTGTTGGACTTTACTCTGATCATGGGCCTTAATGCCCAAGTGTCTAAGGCTCCGGTCCTTAAACATGAAGCGCCACCAACCTCTCTGAAGTATCGAAAGTTTCAAAAGTTGGCGGTGATTAAAAAGGCAAGGCTTCTTGAGGAGTTCAAGGGATGTGATGATCATATGGATGCGGTGAAGCTATCACTGGTCCTCTTTATTGAGTTGTTGCTCGTAGGCACCGGCACGCATGTGGGTGTTAACACAGGCCATTTGTGCCTAGTGGATGATTGGGAGGCCTTCAACAAATACCCATGGGGGACTTTGGGTTTTGAGTTGTGCAAGGTTGGCCTAGAAACTGCTCTTTATACGAAGAAGCAGTACAATATAAACGGATGTGCTCTTGCCTTCCAGGTAAACATATGACTACCTAAATTTTGTAAATTTTCCGTGTTAGCTAATTTGTGTTTACTTCTACTTGAACTAATAGTAAAATTTATAACTGATGTCAGATTTGGGCTTATGAGTGCATCCCAGCACTTGGGAGGCTGTGTTCTCGTAATGCACCCCTAGGTACGATGACATTCCCACGGGTTCTGCGGTGGGCGAATACATCCTATCTCAGCTACAAGTCACTTGCAAATGTCATATTCAATTTAAGTAAAGTATGTAATTGGAGTTGTTGTTTTACAATATTCAACTTGCAATATCCTTTGTTATTTTACAGATCATTTGTTATTTTATAACATATCCTTTGTTGTTTTACAGATCAAGCTGAGCAATATAAAGCCTACTCCTGCAGAGAAGGAGCAGCAGGTTGTGAAGGATGTGTTAGCACGATTGAGTGCTGAGGGTGATGATGATGAGGAGGGGGAGGAGGATGATGATGAGGAGGGGGAGGAGGAGGATGAGGAGGAGGATGATGAGGAGGGGGAGGGTGATAGTGATGGTGGTGATGGTGGTGATGGTGATGGGGGTGATGGTGGTGATAGTGACGGTGGTGGTAGCGATGGGGGTGATGGTGATGATGATGTAAGTCCAGCCCCATCTCCGGCGAAGAAGCGAAGGTTCGAGCAGAGGTCAAAAAGGGTACAAATATTGATTGTGATTATTTTTTATGATTTTCGACATTTTGACATATAAATTGTCTAATTTTCGGGATTTTTACTTACTAGTTGTTTGATGTTCAATATTTTCAGGTTCATGATATCAATTCCTCCGTTGAGCGGGCAATGGAGAGAGTTTTAGACCGTTATTTTGACCGAGTTGTTGATCGAGTTGTTGACCAAGTTGTCGACCGAGTTGTTGCGCAAGTATCCCCGCAAATAAAAAGCTTGTTTGAGCAATGGGCAGCGCAACAAAAAAAAGATGAAAAAACTTCTGGTGATCAAAAATCTTTCAGTGATAAGATGTCTCCCATATTGAGTCCCGAAGCAGCGCCGACACAGGGACATTCTTTCGTTGATGAGAAGATGGATCCCATCATTGAGTTGACTCCCGTAGATTCGAAGGGGGGTGCAGATTCGAAGGGGCTTGAAGACCTTCTAGAGGTGTGTGTTTACATTCCTAAGACGTGTAATGAGAGTCTGTGAAATGGGTTTTCATCAAGCCGGAACTTATATTTGGCAATATATGCAGGTGTCAAAGAGACCGGTAGTGAAGTCTCAATATCTGCGATCCCCTTTCATTCAAATGAAAGGAAGGAAAATGACAATTGGAGCTGCTAACCCCAAAAATCCTTTATCAAAAGAGGAGTCGAAGCAACTGCGCGATTTCATAAAGTCGGGAGCAACTTCAATTTTGATTGACAAGGTGATGGTGACCGCGGATATTGTGGGAGGGATTTCTAGCTCAACTACGTGGATTGATTCATTGGTAAACCCAGTACTTTTATTGATGAATCCAGTAGCCATTTTCGGTATTTCAGTTTCATTATCGGTATTTCAGTTTCATTTTCTGTATTTCAGTGGTTTTAATGATGAATCCAGTAGCCATTTTCGGTATTTCTGTATAATTTTCGGTATTTCAGTGGTTTTAATGCTGAATCCAGTAGCCATTTTCGGTATTTCTGTATAATTTTCGGTATTTCAGTGGTTTTAATGATGAATCCAGTAGCCATTTTCGGTATTTCAGTGTAATTTTTGGTATTTCTGTGGTTTAATTGATGAATCCAGTAGCCATTTTCGGTATTTCAGAGCCATTTTCGGTATTTCAGTGTAATTTTCGGTATTTCTGTGGTTTAATTGATGAATCCAGTAGCCATTTTCGGTATTTCAGAGCCAATTTCGGTATTTGTCTGTGTAATTTTCGGTACTTCAGTGGTTTTAATAATGAATCCAGTACCCATTTTCGCCATTACAGCACCCATTTTCGGTATTTAATTCTCATTTGTACATCCATTTTCAGTAGTTGAGGACCATTTTCGGTAGTACTATCACTATCCATTATCGTTATTTTCGGTATTCTTTTGTGAGATTATCTAACATTGGATAAATATGACAGCAAATTGACATGTATACGGAGTTATTGGCTCAAAGAAAGGAGCAATACTCCTCGAAATACAATCAAGTCTGCGCTTTTGGCAAATCTTGGTTCACGGTAACTCATAATACTTTTGTTATGTTTTAGTTTATCCAATATATACATTTATCCAATGTATATCCGCAATTTCTAAGTAACAATAATGTTCGTTATGTTTCAGTATTCGTTATTCAAGGAGTGTCACTTTTTGGACACCTACCATTCAACTTTGAATTCCAAGAACCTGACTGAGGACATGACTAGTCGGGTGGGGCCAGATATGAAGGCCGCTATCATGGGGGTTCGAGGAGGGACCCCCATGTGGGAATGTGAAAGGATATACTTCCCTGTGAACCCCGCTAGTCACTGGCTATTGGTTGTGCTTGAACCCCCCACAAGGCGTATCCTCCTCTTCGACTCATTTTTCCCACACCCGGCATTACAACATGGAGATCATATCTCAGCTATCACAGTGAGGATGCCTGCACTGTTTCACATGTGTGGTGACAACTCAGCCTTCATAGGTCAAAAATGGGAGGTCATAGAAGTCAAAAATATACCAAAACAGAAGAATACGTAAGTCTTTCTAAAACATTTAATCTTCTATTTGTGTACACTAACATGACTCATCCTAAGCAACTGTAACTGTTTGTTTTGCATATTCAGTGGGGACTGTGGAGTATTCGTTATGAAATATATTGACTTCTTATGCGCTGACTTACCCATTACGTTCACTCAGGTATTTGTACATCCATTGGTAAATATCATCAATCATTTGTAGCATACTGACTTTTTCTAACTATTTTTGTAGGACGATATATCTTCAATGCGGAAGCGAATAGCTTTCGATGTTATGACGGGGTCAGTGAAGGCGTGATGGGCTGTGATAACGTCCCAATGTTGGATGCTGAGGTCCCATGATGAAGAGGAGGGAGAAGATAGGCCGGGGTGCAGTTTCTTGATAGACTATTATGGATGGGTTGTGATGTACTATTATGGATTGTTGTGATGATGTTGTAATGTTGTAATATTGACTTCTTATGGACTATTTGTGTACAGTCCTGTAATATTGTGTATTTAGAGATGATTTTCGTCATTTATTACAATATCCAGTGCAGAATTTTGGTTTTTTCGTCATATTACAGATTATGTTCAGTTTTATAGGGCTCCATTTCTGCATTTTAGAGTGTCCCAGTAGCCATTTTCGGCATAACAGGGCTCAATTTCGGCATTTTGTGCCATTTCCAGTAGCCATTTTCGGCTTAACATGCCTGATTTTCGGCTTTTTACACTGTCTAGTAGGCATTTTCGGCATAACAGGATCAATTTTCGGTATTACAGTCCCATTTTCGGTATTCTGCAGTACTTTATTTTTGGCATTTTTGCCATTTTCAGTACCCATTTTCGCCATTTTTCTGTCAAATTCGGCAATTTTGCCATTTTCAGTACCCATTTTCGGCATTTTTAGCCAATTTCGGTATTTTTCTGTCAATTTCGACATTTTTCTGTTGAATTTTAGCAGTCATTTTCAGCATTTTTGCCATTTCCAGTAGCCATTTTCGGCATTTTTCGGTTTTCCCCTGTCAATTTCGGTATTTTTCTGTTCCAATCCAGTAGCCATTTTCGTAATTTTATTGCCATTTTCGGTATTTTCCTCTCACTTTCGGCATTTTATTCCCATTTTCTGTCTTTTTCCATCTTTTTTGAGATTCTCTAATATTGGATAAATAATAAAGAACCTTCAAACCAACCATTCATTAAGCATTACATGTTTTTCATTACATTCAACATTAGACACTACACTCAACCACCATGGGGACCAAGATTATTACATGTTTGCCTATTGTGCCCAGTTTGTTTACATCTTCCACATCTTACAGTGGACCTTTCCTCACCCTGTGAGAGAATTCTATTCTTCTTCGGCCTTCCTGAACGTCTTCTTCCCACCGGTGGTTTAATCCTCTCCATCTCTACCATGATTTCAGGTGGGAGGTCCCATGATTTTTTGTCAAGCAGTGGATATATTGACTCTTGGTAGGTGGCTTGGTACGTTAGTGATGTGTAGAATGGCGAACAATAGTTGTATGGATCTACCCGATACTTTCTACATCCAGCCAAGGCATGTTCACAAGGCAACCCTATTTTATAGAATTTCCCACAAGTGCAATTCCCATCCAGAAGCTTCACAGTATCTCGATTGTTTTTCCCAACCACATAATACTGATACATAGCAATTCCATGAGAATCTAAATAACGTGCCTGTGATTGTCCCTTTTGTATTTGCTCTTCGGCCCATGTTGTTAGCCTGCCATTCATTTGCATAGCACTGATTTTTCGGTTGTAGAACATATTTTGTACCTTCAGTCGCACATTCTCCAAAAGCATAGTGACTGGATATTCTCTTGCTTCTTTCAGCAAACTATTCAAACTCTCGGTTATGTTCGTAGTCAGCACATTATACCTCTTCGCACTATAAAAGGCTCGGGCCCATTTCTCTTTTGGTATTGCATCCAACCATTGCACAACGAGAGGGTTTGCAGTTGCGAGTTCTGCCATTATCTCATGAAACTTGCTTTCTCTACATGTCTTCACGGCTTTCCAGAAATACGGAAACAATTGCTTATCCTTGAATGTTGCATACATATTTTGGCTAATGTGGAATGCGCAGTAGCCATGAATTGCATGTGGGAATACAACAGGGACTTGGCTTATCAAACTAACATGTCGATCTGTTACAATCACTAGATCATCTATGTGTCCAAGTGCTCTTGATAATTGAGTTAAGAAAAAATTGTAAGTAACATTATTCTCCGACTCCGCTATCCCAAGGGCAACTGGAAATATGTGATTGTCTCCGTCTAGAGCTGTTGCGGCAATTAGTATTCCTTTGTACTTTCCCTTTAAATGTGTCCCATCAATGGCTACCACTTTCCGTAAAGTCCTCTGAAAACTTCGAATACACGGTCCAAGAGCCATAAAACATCTTTCAAATGCCCCATTTTCAGGGTCAGCCACTATTGCTGTTACTGTGCCTGGATTTGTCCTTTTAAGTTCATGAAAATAGGCAGGGAGTTCAGCATAAGAGTGGTCGTATGAACCTCTAACTGTTTCAATGGCAATCTCCTTAGCTTTCCAAGCTTTCTTATAACTCATTCTAACCCCATATTCTTCCCACACATCATGAATAATCTCTTTGGGCTTATACGAGACATTTGCCTCAATACGTCCCACAACCATGTCACTCACAACTAAACTAGTTGCTTGTCGATGATCGGTACCACCTAAGGGATATCCACAAGAGTGATGTGAATTATAAGTCTTTATTTTGAAAACACCAACCTCATTCACTTTCGATGCACGCAACCTCCAGGTGCAATTATCTATAAGACATCTAACTGTGTACTTTTGTTGATTTGAATCCATAACCTTGAATTGAAAATTGTTTCGCATCGCATATCTAGACAGTACATTTTGTAGACGTCTTTTGTCCTTAAATAATTTCCCAAGCGATATTTCACCAGCTTCCACTCCAGTTTCAAACTCTGATGTTTCCCAATTTACATAGTCATCTACACCATCATTTAGTTGCATCACATTTGCCAGTGATTGTACGGGAGCTTGTGGTGATGATGGAGCTTGTGCTGACGGTTCTGGATGAGCTTGTGGTGATGCTTCTGGATGAGCTTCTGTATCTACTTGTCTTACTCGACGAAAAGCAGACGCTGAGGAACTAGGAATATCAGCATGCGGGGTATAAGAGTGTATAGTCCTTGTGTCCCACTCTGCTGTTGCCTCCCTATGTAAAAAGTCTTCAAGCTTATCGCAGACACCGTATGTTGCTACATCTTCATCTTGATTAAAATCACTATAAAAATCATGTTCATCTTCATTACTTGAGCTTGAGTCTATACTTTTTAAACATTCATCACCGTTATCATTTTCAGCCTCCTGAATATGAGTCCCCTTATAGAAAGGAATGACAGTCTCCTGAATATGAGGATCAACAACCTCCTGAACATGCTGATATTCACAACTCGCATCATTCAAACCAAACTGTGGTTCTGGTACAGATTTCCTCACCTTCGATATATATAATGGCGGCAAGTATTTTTTTTCTACTTTCCTGACATGTGAAAGAAATGCCCGCAACTCTTCATCGTCTGTAATATCAATGGGAGGGATTGGCGCTGGTGTAGGAATCAAACACCTCACTATAATCTCATACTCTTCCAGTCGAGTGTTAGTCAATTGATAAACTTTATCCAATAGTTTGTCATATGTCATTTTCGAAGATAATTGCAACAACTTTGATTTTCCACCACTGTACACGTACCCTCGAACACGGTCGTCAATGTTCCACTCACCGTCATAACAACAAACTACTGATATCGGCATTATCTGCAATATCTGGAAAACACTCAATCCGTTAAAGTAATCTGAAAATTTTCGAAAATGAGCGCTGTAACCATTGAAAATGCACTGTAATAACCAGAACCGCCGAAGATCACAAAATCATCGAAATAGCACTGTCATATCAAAATTGCAATAACAGAAAACCCCCGAAAATGGGCATTGTATCCATCGAAAAGCAGTGTCAGAACATAAAACCACCGAAAATGAGCATCAAAGCATCGAAACAGAACTGTAATAACAGAAAACCACCGAACAGGAGCATAAAATCATCGAAAATACACTGTAATATCGAAAATGCAATAACAGAAAACCACCGAAAATGACTACAAAACCGCCGAAATAGCACTGTAATAACAGAAAACCACCGAAAATCTGCATAAAATCATCGAAAATGCACTGTTATACTGGAAAACCACTGAAAATCATCGAAAAAGCACTGTTATACTGGAAAACCACCGAAAATTGGCATTAAATCATCGAAAAGCCCTGTAAAAGAGAAAATGCAATAACATCAAACCCCCGAAAATGACCACAAAACCGCCGAAAATAAGCTCAAAACCACCGAAAATGAGAACTGTAACATTGAAAATGCACTGTAATCACAGATTACCACCGAAAATGAGCAAAAAAAACCAAACTTTATCACTACAACCATCGAAAATGAACTCTAATAACAGAAAATGAGGAAAATGAGCACATTACCCTAGCAAATACCGAATATGATCACTGTAACCATCGCAAACTGGATCAAAAACATATAAACACTTACCCTATGTTCTTGTTCTTCTACTTCTTCTTCTTCACAAGGGTTTAGCTCAGTTGCAATGAAGGAGAAAGCTTCAACGAAGGGGAAAACTTAAGTCTACCTCGTTGCAACGAAGGGGAAAGCTTGGGTTTCGGATGAACGCTTCGTTGAAGGGGAAAGCTTGAGCTCAGTCGCACGGTGTTTAAGGGTTCTCTAACAGGGATGGGGGGGCATTTTCGAGAAATTTTTTTAGAGGAAACCACGTGCTCCACTAAAATCACTGTAGAAGCCTACAGAAATAAATATTTCAAACCGGAGCCCATATAGGGGTTTTTTCATAATACGGGGCCCAAATCCGTATTTTCCTCTTTTTTTTTTTTTGGGTAGTCAGACTCCCTCACTTCTGAAACAATGGAATGTCCGGTCGGACCGGTTGACCAGTGAACCGGGACCTCAACGGGTTGGGTTGAATTATCATAGGCTGAAGGTCTAACCCCAATTGACCCACTTAAACTTCCTGACCCACCAGGACCCAATTGACCCAGACGGTTTTCTTTGAACCACCCGGGTTATGAAAAAAAGTCTATTTTTTACTTATTCATTCTAAAATTACACCCCTACCTCTTGCGTGAGTGGTAAGGGTGTGGCCTTCCAAGGGTGGAGGTCAGGGGATCTAATCCCTCCAGGGGTAAGGGTTGCAAGAGCCTCAAAGCCCCAGCTAACTACTGACATGCTGACTCTACTGACGTCAGTAAATGATATCTGCCCCTATGGGGCTCTCAAAAAAAAATTCTAAAATTTTTGGAGCCTATTATTTCAACTAAAAATTTAATTACTAAATACAATAAATATATATATATGGATTTTAACTCTAGAGAAAAGGGAAAATCTATGTAAAATAGAGAGGGAACTCAAGTCAATGTGAGGATAAAAACATAGACTTCTTCTCATTGATTCCAAGGGTTTGTATATTTTTTCTACTTTCGTTTGGATAATAATACCAAATTTCAATAGTTCATCCTTAAGATAAATTTTTTTTTTTGTTGAATATTTTGGTTATAAGATTATTTCACATTTTTTCAATTTATGAATTTTTTTTAATGTATTTTTATTGATTATAGTAGGCATCAATTACCACGTCTTCATAAAAATGGCTAATAAGGGTATTGTAGGTGTTATTTAACTATTTTTTAAAACAATTATATTAATATTAACAATTCTATGGCATCACTTGAAGTCATTGGGTAGTTTGAAAATTAAAAATAAAAAGGAAAGGTATTTCTTTCAACTAAAATTATTTTTTTATAATTCCTAAAATACCATGATCAAGACATATTTTGGTCGGCTCCGATTATCACTTCAATCGATTCTAAGCAATTTTAGACTAAAAAATCAATTTTGTTCATTATTTACCTTTTTTAAGAGTTTCTTTAGGATTGAAGTGTTGAAGTCCATAATTCAGACCTTAGGAAATTTATTTAAAGTTTCAATAGTGTTGAGAATGAATAATACTAAATCAATTTTCGATAACCAATGTGTTTTAGAAGCTATAAGTGTCGATAATCAAATTACTGACAACCAAACTTATCCTTAATAACAGAATGTTGGTAGATCAATTGTTGAAAACTGAAGTTAGGTTCAAAAAAGTATTTGTGGTAATTATCTTACTGCCAACTTTAACTTTGGTTCTATATGCAAAATGATAGCTTCCTTCCTTGATCTTATATATTTTTCAAAGCATGTGGGCGATAATAAGATTTTAGCTTAGAAAGCCTAATTTTTTTAAATACAAACCTTAGGATGTATATCACCATGTGATTGGTTGAAATAGTTTCCATTTTTAAAACTCATTTTAAGTCTAGAAAAATATTTTTTTTAATAAATATTTTTTAATAAAAATGAGATAAGATAATCCTTTTTGAAAATTATTGAGTATTTTGGTAATTTTAATTCAAGTGCATTTCGATAATTCTTGCAAAAGGCAACAATATTTGGGTAACTTTACATATATTATGAGATAACTCTCTAATAAGTCAAAGGAAGTCATGTAGGTCCTATTATGAAACTGTTCGAATGGTTGAGAATAAATGTTTCGGAAACCAAAAACAGTAGGCTCAACCATTCGAAATGTTGTGCAACCATTCGAACGATCAAAAGACCGTTCGAACGATCACACAACCATTCGAATGGTCTTGCCCAATTACTCGTGAAAAACCCCAAATCTCGAAATTTTTAGGGTTTCAACTCTTTGGGCTATAAATAGAGGTCATTTTCGGGGGGTTTAGGTTAACACTAAGTCTAAGAGAGATGTGAGCACGACTCTCAGTACTCACGTTTTAGCGGTGTTCGCTTATGAGTCGTCACTTATTAATTCGGTAGGGATAAGTCTCAGGGTAATGGATAAGGTCTTTTGTCTGCTTAGAGTTCTGAGTAAGAGGTTCGGTTAAGCCCGGGGAATGTGTTAGGTACCCTGACACTTCCGTTTTACAATGGTTCCCTACTTACTAGGTTTAAGCCAATTTAATGTCAAGTTGTAGTCAAATGTCTTAGGTTTAGTTTATACTAATCCAATAAGGGAAAAATTAAACTAGGGTCGAACCCGGGTTGGGTTGTCTACATACTCACATTGGGGTGAGATCGGACCGAACGTAGTTTTAGAACATGAGCTTGTGCCAAGGCTAGTAGAGTGTTGTGTGAGTAGCAAGGGTGGCTTAGGGTCTAGCCGGGAGGCTAGGGTTTGTTGACTTGGTTAGTCAAGTGTTTGGTTAGGTTGGATTGGGCCCCGGTAGGCCAAGGTTGAAGACCTGTAGGCTTAGGGTTGGGCCTGGTAGGCCAAGAGCAAGTCCAGTAGACTAGGGTTTTGCCCGGTAGGCCGGTTTGGGCCCGATAGGCCAAAGTTAAGCCCGGTAGGCTTGGGGTTGGGCCCAGTAGGCTAAGAGGTAAGCCCGGTAGGCTTGGGTCGAGCCCAGTAGGCCAAAAGGGGTTTAACCGAAGTTAAACGGGTTTAACCGTGGTTAGGATTGCTAACCGAGGTTAGGCAATGTCCAAATTCAGTTTAATGGTCCTTAGGAGCTGATTAATAGATTTTTAGGGGTTTTCCCTAAATGTTCCCAAAGTTAAATGGGGCTAACCATGGTTAAGACATGAGTTTAACCATGGTTAGTCCTTTTAACCGTGGTTAGGTAGTGTACAAGGTTGGATTTAGAATTATACTACCATTTTAGATTTTTTCTGATTTTTTGGGATTTTTCAGGGTTTAAATTGGCTTAACCATGGTTAAGCTCATCTAACCGTGGTTAGGCATGCTTGCATAATCCAAAAGTGATATTTTCTAGAAGTTCAGATTATTTAGGATTTTTTATGATTTTCTCAGTTTTTTCCATGTTGGTTAGATAAACTAATTATGGTTAATTTTTAACCGGGGTTAGGTTAACCCGTGGTTAAGTCAATGAGGGATCAAGAATGGGCCCAGGAGGCCAAGTCAGGTCTGATATGGGTCTCCCATGAAGGCTGGGCTCCTGCAAAGCCCATAAAAATCCAAACTCAATATTGATGGTAATGGGATTACCACAAATATGGCACATTTTAAACATAGTTTGAAGCCTTGTAACTCGGGTTAGGTGTTGACCCAGGAGAGTCTAAAGGCATGGGTTGAAGAGGGGAATCCAGGGAAGAGATAGAGCTTGGTGCGGGCTCCAATGGTGGCCTAGAGTAGGCCCCACAGTGGGCCAAAAGTGGCATGTTCACCATTTACATAAAATGTTAAATGGCGGTAGATGGACTACCGCCATTTAGCACAATTTGATTTTTTCAAATTTTTACCATGGTTAGGGTTAACCCTTGAACCTGGAAGGACCAGTATGAGTTAGAAGAGGATCTAAGAGTTCAACCCATGCTTTGGGGTGGACCATGAGATGCTCAGGTGGGGCCCACAGGCCCTGGAATAGTGACCTCCAGAAGTGTCGGTACTGAGTTTACCGACACTTCTGGGATTTTTCCAGAAACTCGAAATGCCCAATGGGGCTGCTATGGGGGTGGTTCCAGGGATTCCCTCATTGCATGAGGGACCCCCAAAACCCTCTGAAGCTCTCTGAAAATGTGTTATACCCTTGGGGGGATTCCCTACACTTATGACGAAAGTGGGGGATACCCCCACGATCGGTTTACTGCAAAACGAGATAAAGAAGTCCCTAGAATGGACCAGGGGCTCACAATGGGATTGCAAAACATAAATAAATGGGGTAGGGGAAGCCCTACCCTGCTGCTAAGCTGCTGGAGATGGTGTGGCCGGTGGTGACGCTGTGGTGGAGCTGCAGGTGGTGGAGCATGATTGGGGAGGAGCTGGGAAACTACTACAAGCTTCGAGGAGGTGTTGGGGTTTGCCTAGAGGCCTACGAAGAAGACTAGGCTTCGAAAATGACCAGGGATTCGAATAGGGAGGCTTTCAGGTCCCCTTGGCTGTGGAGGGTGCTTCCTTTTTTATAGGGGAAAGGTTGAGAACCCATGAGGGATTAAGAGAGAAGATCTCTATGGAGGTAAGGGGGTGCAATGGCGAAGTGGTGCTCTGAGAGAGCAGGTGGCCCTGTAGAGGGGTGGTGGAGTGCGCAGGGGGAGCTACAAACCTGCAAAAACCAAACAAAGGGTATAGCGGAAATGACTTTACCACCATTCCCAAACCTGTGCAAACATTAGTGTTGGTAAATTGATTGACGACATTTTTGGGTTTTGCCCAACAGGCCCCTGGCCTGTTGCAGGCACACGGTACTGGGGTCCCTAATTTGAATTTTGGGGCCTGGACTTGGGCCCAGGCCAGAGGTTTTCTTCTAGGGGTTTTTGGATCTTAGGGCTTAAGCCCTAATGGCCTAAGGCTAGGCTAGGGCTTGGGTTTTCCTAGGTTTTGACTAGGGTTAGACTAGGGTTGACTAGGGGTCTACCTAGAGTTAGGTTCTAGGGTTAGGCTAAGGCTTACCTAAGTTTAAGGTTTAACTAGGGTTAAAACCTAGGATTTGAATAAGTGATGTCTAGGGTTAATTTGCTAGGGCTTTACCTAGGGCTAAGGGGACTCGGCTAGGGTAACTATGGTTAAGAATCTTTAAACATGGTTAGGATAGGGGTGTAAAAATTGGGTGCTTACAAGAGACTTTGGGAGAAAAATGAGAGAAAGTTAGGGTTTTAAAAAGGGGTTTTCTTGTATGATCAAAGTTGGAGCTTAGATTTCATTCCTCAATCTTGGATCTCTTTTCCAAGGTGTTTCTCAAGCATTAGATCGCGGGGATTCAAAATTCTCCTTTCTCAAGCACTAGACTTCGAAGATTTGATCTCAAATAAGGTAGATATACTCTACTCTCTAGCCTTGTTATGATTTATTTAAAGAAATTATGATTTTAAAGCATGATCTCGATGAAATAGGCTAAGTAACCATATTCTTGCCATGTTATCTCTATGAATGATATTCCATGATTATGATTCAATGCCTAAGGGCTATTTATGACCACCATGACGCTCATAAGGGCTATGTTCTATATGTAATGGTTTTCCAAGTCTACTATGATGCTTTTAAGTTTATCTCAACATGTCTTGAGTGTTTTAAAGTTTTCCAAGTATATCATGATGCTTATATATCTCATATGTTTATGTTTAAAGGTTTAAAGTTACAATGATGCTCAGAAGTACTCTATGTCTTGCATGATCAAAGTCTTCTCATAAGGAATGATGTTTCAAACTCATAAGCAACGTTTTTAAGGGAAATCTCATAAGGAAACTCATTAGGCTCACAAGAATTGACAATACCAAACATAGGGTTGGTGCTTTCTAAGATCGGTTACAATTGCTCACAAGGATCTAGTCTAAGATTGTCTCACAATGATCATAAGTCTCGCAAGGCTTTCACAAGGCTCGTAAGGATTTCATATGTCTAAGATCGGTTACAATGCTCACAAGGATCTCATAAGTCTAAGATCGATTCACAAGCTCATAAAGATCATAGTCTCATAAGACTCTCTCATAAGGATCTCATAAGGCTTACAAGGATCTCACAAGGCTCATAATGACTCTGTGGATACCTGAATTTTACCCTCCCTTCCCGATCAGGATAAATCCCAATAAGGAATGGTGATAAATTGTAATTGAGTTGTGAGTCGCCACCTATCTAATTATGAGGGAAATAGGTCCCTGAATTTGTTGGATAAGGCATGGTCTAGAAATCAGAGGTCAGGGTAAGGGATTCAGTTGAGTTAGGGGATGGTGTTAGGCACCCCTAAACCCCCATCCGGAGATGGTTACCTACTCCCTAAGTTTGAATCAAATAAAGGAAACCATAAGAAGCTTGCAATTTTATCTATATGCTGAGCAATGTAATATTGAATGAAATATATGAATTGAGATGGATAGAGTAGAAACGGAATAGGGATTCTATCCTAGGGAGAGCTGAACCCGATCAGGGTTGCCTACGTATCCACAGTTAGTGGAATCAAGCCACACGTAGTTCCGGAGTGAAGTTGATGGTTTGATTTGATTGGACTGGATTGTGGATGATTGAAAAGTTTGTTGCTCCTAATTGAGGAGCGAGGTGGCCTTTTAAGCTCGTGCTGAGGAGCGAGGTGGCCTTTTAAGCTCGTGCTGAGGAGCGAATGGATTTTGCCGGTTTGAATAGAACCAAGGTTCAGATGAGGGCTTAGCTAGGGTTTGGCTTGATTGATTTTAGGGTTTAGTTGGGGTTTAATCAAAGCTTAACTAAGGTTTTAACCAAGGTTTAACTAGGGTTTTAATTAGAGTTAACTGGGGCTTAATCAGGTTTAGCTAGGGCTTAAGCTAGGGTTTTAACTATAATTAACTAGGTTTAATCAGAGTTTAACTAGGATTAACTGGGGGTTAATCGGGGTTTAACTAGAATTAACTAGGGTTTTAACTATAATTAACTGAGGTTAATTAGGATTAACTGGGGTTAAGCTAGTTCTGGACGGAGATTTGGACAGGGATTCGACTAGGCGGGCTAGTTTTGAACCGGGATTTGGGCAGAGGTTCGACTAGGCGGGCTAGTTTTGAACCGGGATTTGGGCAGAGGTTCGACTAGGCAGGGCTAGTTTTGAACCGGGATTTGGGCAGAGGTTCGACTAGGCAAGGCTAGTTTTGAACCGGGATTTGGGCAGAGGTTCGACTAGGCGGGGCTAGTTTTGAACCGGGATTTGGGCAGAGGTTCGACTAGGCAAGGCTAGTTTTGGACCGGGATTTGGGCAGAGGTTCGACTAAACGGGGCTTTTAGCAGTCTAAAAGTAAAAGAAAAAGAAAAAGGGATTACCTTCCCGAAAGTACGGTGAACTTTCGGACAAAGAGGGGATGCTCCAAAAGAAAAAGAAAAAGAACTTAGAACTTTGAACACCCGGGAAATGATTTTCCAAGGGTTTTTCTAAGTCATAGGACTTTAAAAAACCAAGGAAAGGGTGAGTGAATTGGTGAGATTTTGAGGAAAGGGGTTGGGCTTTTATAGGGGATGAAAAAGGAGAAAAAAAACCAAAATTTTCGATGTGGGACTATCTTTTTTTTGAAAAAATTTCGCTTTGGTCGTTTTTGTGAAAAACGACCAAAGCAAAAGGTCGGCAATGACGGAAAGTAGGTCGGTTTGCGGGGGGAAAAGACCAAAATAACCGGATATTAATTTGGTCGTTTATGACATAAACGACAAACCGAAACAAACCAAAAAAATTGGGTCGTTTTTGCCAAAAACGACCAGCCAAAACCTGCCTAAAAAAGGCTGGTCGTTTTTGGTATAAACGACCAAAATAAAGCTTTAAAAAGTGATTTTGAGCTATATTATGCATTTGAAGCCTGATTTGAGCCCGGAAACAGCCGAAATTTAACTGATAAATCCAAGAAAAATATTTTAGATAAAAAGTGAGTTTTGAAGTATTTTTCAGGGGTATTTTTGTCATTTTGCACCTTAGGGGCATTTTGGTCATTTTCCCATTTTAAAATCCGATTTAATCCCAAAAATTGCCAAAATTCATCAAAAATTTGTAAAATCATTTTGAACCCAATGACAATTTTTTTAGCATTTTTTCAAGGGTATTTTGGTAATTTTTCACCCTAGGGGTACTTTGGTCATTTTTGAAAATCAAAACACCTGGAAAGAGGTTTTTGAAAGAGGGTTTTGGGAAGATTTGAAGGTGTTAACGGTGTTAAAAGGGTGCAAAATTGGGGTGCTTACAGTTGCCCCTCTTTGTCGGAGGGTGTGGGCATGTGAACGACAAAGACTATAAGGCCGCAATTTTGCGTGCATGTGAACAAAACCTGTTAATTTTGAAGACAAAAGAGTCAAAAAAAGAAAAAGCTATATTATGCTTAGACTGCTTGCCACAAATAGGATCCTAGTGGATGGGGTTGATGGGAGAACCTGTTTAGTTACTAGGGATAGAGAGGAGAAATGGATGGTTTAAACTTTGGTGAAGTAACATCCGAAATGAGGGAAAAATGGTGGATGATAAGCTTAGCGATGTCAGCCAGATTGACATGTGCTTTTAGCCTCTTCACAGGAGGAATTGATTTCGAAATGTGCTTTTAGCCTCTTCGCAGGAGGGATCGATTTTGAAAATGTGCTTTTAGCCTCTTCACAAGAGGGATCGCTTTTGAAATGTGCTTTTGGCCTCTTCACAGGAGGGATCGCTTTTGAAATGTGCTTTTAGCCTCTTCACAGGAGGGATCGCTTTTGAAATGTGCTTTTAGCCTCTTCACAGGAGGGATCGCTTTTGAAATGTGCTTTTAGCCTCGTCACAGGAGGGATTGCTTTTGAAATGTGCTTTTAGCCTCGTCACCGGAGGGATCGCTTTTGAAATGTGCTTTTAGCCTCGTCACAGGAGGGATTGCTTTTGAAATGTGCTTTTAGCCTCTTCACAGGAGGGATCGCTTTTGAAATGTGCTTTTAGCCTCGTCACAGGAGGGATTGCTTTTGAAATGTGTTTTTAGCCTCTTCACAGGAGGGATCGCTTTTGAAATGTGCTTTTAGCCTCTTCACAGGAGGGATCGCTTTTGAAATGTGCTTTTAGCCTCTTCACAGGAGGGATCGCTTTTGAAATGTGGGCAGAGGCTTGAAATTTGAAAGTTTTGAGGTTGAAATTGAGTTGAACACCAAAGGTGCGAAACTGAGGATGATCTCGTGCTTGCTTGGGCTGCTGCTTCGAAGAGGCTGAATCAGACTTCGTTGATGCTTTGAGCGATTGTCAAGACAAGGTCGATCAGAAAGGATAAAAAGTTTTTTTTTTTTTTTTTTTTTTTTTTAAATTAAACCCTTACTCTTGAAGAAGTAACATATAATGACAAGAGGTCCTGACCTACTTAGAAACATCGCTCAAGGTAGTGAAAACTAGTTTTGACTTCCCCATCATATGCTGAATCATTGCTTGCTTTATCAAGTGCCTTGGACCGTGGTAGTGACAAATTTTCTGAACCCAAAGATGGATTACTGGGACTGGTAATATTCATACCCTTCTGGAACTTGAGGTGACGTCTTCTGCCGAACATTCTGCTCAAACTCATCTCAACTTTTCCCTTTTTTACCCTTGGAATGACCAAGTCTAGGGGTCGCATAATTTTTGCGCATGAGGCCATTTCTGGTTTTCACTCATGCCTGCGAAGTTGGTAGTAGTTGTTTCCCTTTTTTGCCCCTAATAACGATATTAGGTCTGGGGTCGCATAAGTTTTGCGCACCAATGCCATTTCTGGTTTTCATTGGGCCTGCGATTTTGAAATGGAACATCTCCTCCCATCATTGCCTTGTAGGTACTTGTATCTTGCTCAAACACACATTTATCTGATTGTCTGTACTCTTAATCTTTAGGGGGATCTAAGAGGACTTGAGGTAGGACGAAACGTAGGCCTGGGGACCGATAGGGCACCCTTTTCTCATTTTTCCCTTGAGCGCCTCTTTTTTGCCAACTTTTGCCTTTTTGGCTTTTTTTTTTTTATTTATTTATTTTTTTTTTTTTATGAAGGCTATTTTTTGCTCAACTGAGTGATTATTTTTGACCGCGCCTATTTCTCAGGCTGCCTACGTACCCTTTGCAGGATCAGGTCATGACGTAGTTCAGTTACGGGGGGTGCCCCGGTATGAAAGTGTGATGAAAGAAAGGATTGTAAGGCTGAAAGGGTTAACTAGCGAATTTCATTGATAAAATTTTAAAAAGGTTACAAAAGACAGAGGTGAAAGATGTGCCAACATGGCCTCCTATCATTTCCCCAATTGATTAAGAGTACAGACAACTTCTAAGCAAGCTTTCAAGCATAGTACTTTTTGACCCGGTCCATGTTGACTGGCTCTGGGAGATCTTCGCCGTCCATATGTCCCAAATGAAGGGCACCGCCAGAAAACTTTTTACGAACAATGTATGGACCTTCGTAAGTGGGGCAAAACTTCCCTCTCGGATCTGGACGCTTGGGTAGCATTTTTCGGAGCACCAGGTCTCCTACTTCAAAGTCTCGAGGCCGGACTTTCTTGTTAAATGCTCGCGCCATACGCCTCTGATAGGCTTGCGAATGACTGATGGCCTTGAGTCGTTTTTCCTCAATCAGATTAAGTTGCTCGTATCGGGCCTGGATCCATTCTGCCTCTTCCAACTCTGCTTCTACCAGGATTCTTAGGGAAGGAATTTCTACCTCAATTGGTAACACCGCTTCCATCCCATAAGCTAATGAGAATGGTGTTGCCCCAGTCGAAGTACGGATGGAAGTTCTGTAGGCCATGAGTGCATAAGGAAGCGTCTCATGCCATGCAGAATATTTGGTTACCATCTTTTCCACTATTCTCTTCATGTTTTTGTTGGCCGCTTCGACCGCACCATTCATTTGTGGCCTGTACGGAGTAGAGTTATGATGCTGGATCTTGAACTTCTCACACAACTCTGTCATCCCTTTATTGCGAAAATTGAGAGCATTATCAGTGACAATCTCATACGGAACACCGTATCTACAAATGACGTCTCTCTTCAAGAACTTTTGAACTGCTACAGCTGTGACATTGGCATAGGAAGCAGCTTCGACCCATTTAGTGAAGTAATCGATGGCTACTAGAATAAACCGATGACCATTAGATGCTTTAGGTGTGATCGGGCCGATGACGTCTATGCCCCAGGCCGAGAATGGCCATGGTGCAGTGAGATTATGTAATTCAACAGGTGGTGCATTAATGCGGTTGGCATAGATCTGACATTGGTGGCATCTCTGTACGTGCTTGCAGCATTCTGATTCCATAGTCGTCCAATAGTAACCCAGTCTCAGAATTTTCTTGGACAACATCAACCCATTCATGTGTGGCCCACAGACTCCCCCATGAACTTCTTTCACGACTTTAGCGGCTTCTGATGCATCTAAACATCGTAACCATACCAGGTTCGGTGATCTTTTGTACAAAACCCCTGCAGAGAGGACAAACTGAATGGCTAACCGCCTGAGCGCTCTCCTGTCAGTCTTGGTAGCTTCTAAAGGGAAGGTTCCTTCGGTTAAATACTGCTTGATCTCGGTGTACCAAGGCTTCTCATCTGATTGTTCTTCTATCTCGAGACAATAAGCTGGCCTGTCTTGCTGTAAGATCTCGATTGGTCTTACATCAATACCTCCTGGAATTTGAATAATTGAGGCTAGCGTGGCTAGTGCGTCTGCAAATCGATTATGGGACCTTGGTCTGTGACAGAAAGTGATTCTCTTGAACCTTGTGATTAACACCTTCAGACATGCCAAATAGGGAATCAGCCTGGCCTCTTTAATAGCCCAAGATTCGTTTGCATGACAAACTACTAACGATGAATCACCATACACATCTATTTCTTCTACGCCCATGTCAAAAGCTTCTCTCAAACCAGCTATACAAGCTTCGTATTCCGCAGCATTGTTTGAGCATGCAAATTTTAGCTTAACTGCTATTGGAAAGTGAGCCCCGGATGGCGAAATCAATACTGCTCCTGCTCCTCTACCTTGACTGTTTGCTGCTCCGTCGAAATATAACTCCCAGTCGAATGGCTCTAGCTCTTCTCCTTCTGTAAAGAGAACGGCCTCGTCCGGAAATTGATCATGCACCGAGACATAGTCATATGGTGAATTATAGGCCAGGTAATCGGCAATCGCTTGTCCTTTGATTGACTTCTGAGTCATATAAGTGATATCAAATTCCGAGAGCATCATCAACCAACGGGCTATTCTCCCTATGGTTGCTGGCTTTTCCAAGAGATATTTCAAGGGATCCATCCGGGAGATCAGAATTACAGGGTATGCCAAAAGGTAATGCCTGAGACGCTGAGAAGCCCAAACTAAAGCCAAGCAAGTTTTCTCCAATAGACTGTATCTTTCTTCGTATTCCAGAAGTCGTTTACTAATGTAGTAAATAGCTTGCTCTTTTCTACCAGAATCATCGTGCTGAGCCAAAACACACCCCATGGAGGTATGTTGTACTGAAATATACAATAGCAGTGGTCGGCCGAGTGTCGGGGGAACCAGTACTGGTGGTGTAAGAAGGTACTTCTTGATTTTGTCAAAAGCCTGTTGACATTCTTCTGACCAGACAGTGGGTTCATTTTTCCTGAGAAGTTTAAAAATGGGTTCGCAGATCGGAGTGAGTTGCGCTATAAATCTGCTAATATATTGAATTCTGCCAAGAAAGCCTCGAATTTCCTTCTCAGTTCGTGGTGCAGGCATGTCAATAATAGCTTTCGCCTTTGAAGGGTCAATTTCAATGCCTCTTCTGCTTACAATAAATCCCAGGAGCTTTCCCGAAGTGGTGCCAAAGACACACTTGGCGGGGTTTAATTTTAACCCAAAATTCCTGAGTCTATTACAGAATTTTCTTAGGTTAGCTGGATGATCTTCAGCCTTCGGGGATTTGACAATCATGTCATCCACGTATATTTCTGCCTCCTTGTGAATCATGTCATGAAACAATGCAGTCATAGCTCTCTGATAGGTTGCCCCGGCATTTTTGAGCCCAAATGGCATAACTCGATAGCAGAAAGTACCCCAGGGAGTGATGAATGCAGTTTTGTTCATATCCTCTTCAGCCATCTTAATCTGGTTATATCCTGAGAATCCATCCATGAAGGAAAGCGTCTCATGGCCTGCTGTATTATCGACCAGTACATCAATGTGTGGAAGGGGAAAATTATCTTTAGGACTGGCTTTGTTCAAATTTCTATAATCAACACACATCCTGACCTTTCCGTCCTTCTTTGGTACTGGTACGATGTTGGCAAGCCAATCAGTGTATGATGCTACTATCAAGAACCCTGCGTTGATTTGTTTTTCGACTTCTTCCTTAACCTTCTGTGACCATTCCGGCCTCATTCTTCGAAGCTTCTAACGAATCGGTTTCATATCTGGATGCAAAGGGAGCCTGTGAACTACTAGATTTGCATCGAGTCCGGGCATATCTCCATAAGACCAAGCAAACACATCTTGGTACTCAAGAAGAAATTCAATCATAATGGTCCTCTGCTCAAGACTCAGCGAAGTGCCGATTTTTACATACTTAGGGTCGTCATCAGATCCAAGATTTATAGTCTCAGAATCCTCAACACTAGGTTCTATTTCCCTCTCGCTTCGCTCTAAAAGGTCAAGGATCTCTTTGGGAGGTTCATCTTCCTGCTCTTCATCAGATTCTACTTCCAAGAGTTCAAGCTCGATTGATGGATTAGTTGTGGTTTGAGCGTTTCCCTGTTCGAACCAATGATTTTAATTTAGTATTTGTTCGAAGTTTTTAGGCACACTCAATGAAATGAGAAAGAAAATTTTGGGAGGCTTCTGATCAATAGTGCTCGTGGGGAGTCTTAGATCATACCATCATAAGCCAAGCAAAAGAAATATTGAGAGATTTTTTCTTGGGAAAAGTATCACTTATATGTATATATTCAAAAGGACTTTACAAGACTTGATTGAAAGTAATTTTTACAGACTCTTCAGCCACTGTGGCTGACGAAAAAAGTTTGGTTTGACAAGGCCTCAACCGACCTTCTTGACAATCACTGCTCTTCCTTTGGCCGCCTCCAGAGTGATGGGTTCGGTCCACCACGATCTTGGGGATGAAAGACTTATTGTCTCCTCTTTGTCTTCGGAGATAGTGAACACTTTGGCTTCGGCATACTCGAACAGAGCTTCCTCTTGGTCTTCTCCTATCTCTGGGGTTGCTTCCTCTATTTCCAAATCTTCAAATAGGCGCTCTATTCCCATTAGCTCCTCATCCTGGATGCTCCTAGAACTCTCATTTAACACACGAAAGGTTGGGTTCGAAGGTTCCATGGTTTTGGGCATGGGTGAGATTATGAGTTCTGGTATCGGGTCGGGTATGGGATTGCTAACTTGGGAAGTGGTAAGATGGTGCAGGTATTTTCGGATTTCTGCCCCCCCTCTCTTTGGTGTGAGCTGCTCCATATAATCCTTCAATGTCGGCTTGTAGCCTATCCCAAACCGCGGGGTGTAACGAGACGGAGTGATGATCTTCCTTATACCTTGAAGCCGGACTCCCAGACCCTGACCGGGTCGATATCCCATTCTTGCCATCATCTTGTACTTGGGAAGGATCTGTCTAGCATTCTTTTCTCTTACTTCAATCTGTGTAATACAACTTACTTCCTCAAACTGCTGAGTTATAAACACTGGCCTTAGCCTTTCTTCTTGAACTTCCAGGATGGAGTAAAACAAACTTTCTGAGGGGATGACGATCAGCTGATCCCCTTGGATAAACTTTATTCTCTGATGTAGAGTGGATGGTATTGCCTTAGCCATATGGATCCATGGTCTTCCGAGGAGTAAAGTGAAGGATGCCGGGACATCCACTACCTGGAAATCAATGAGAAAATCTACCGGGCCGATAGTAACATTCAAATTGATGTCACCGAGGTTCTGCCGTGTCGAATTATCAAATGCCCGAATCGTCATAGGCCTTTTACTTACATGACTCAAATCCATACCAATGCTCCGCAACGTGTTCAAAGTACAAACATTCAATCCTGAGCCATTGTCAATCAAGACTGAAGAAAGATGCTTCCCCCTGCAAACCACTGCAATATATAGTGCCCTGGTATGAGATGTGTCCTCCTCAGGAATTTCTCCCTCAGTAAATGATATGACTTTTGGTTCTAGCACTTGCCCTACTAGTTGTCCCAACTTTTCTGGAGTGATATCCGGAGTGACGTGGGCATTGTTGAAAACTTTGATCAATTGTTTCCGATGGTGATCAGAAGTTAATAACAACCCCATTATAGAGATTTGAGCTGGGATTTTACTGAGCTGTTGAGCAACATGATATTCTTCGGCCTTCTGAATGGCTTTTAACAAGGCTTCTGAATCCTCTCTCTCTTTCTCCAAGTCGATAACTTTTTCCTTCCCTTTGCTCCCTTCTGGCATATTTACAGAAGGATTTGGTGGATACAATCTACCAGACCTGGTGAGGCTTGCAATGTCAACGCTCCCCGGCTCAGTTGGGTAGGAAGTGGATGGGTAGATATATGGTACTTGATCTAGGTTATAGACTGGTGGGGGGATGAAAGGGATAATTAAGGGACTAGCTGATGGGGTCGACTGGGCCAGTGGCCAATTGGCCGGGCATGGTATCAGGTAAGTGACTTTTTCTTGGATTGGAAGATCAGAAGGGATTTGAATTGGAGATTCTGTGATAGGTGAGGTAAAAGGGTTAATCATACCTACACAGGGTTCTGCTTCCTCTAAGAAATTAACTTGCTGATTGTGAGGTGGTAGAGGGGCTTGAATAATGCTTGTGTTTCCTGGGGATAACTCGATCTTTTTCTGGTCGAGGAGATCTTGAATTGCATGCTTCAAGGTAAAGCATCTATCAGTGAGGTGTCCAGGACCTTGATGGAAAGCACAATGCTGGTCCATACGAAAGGTGGCTCCTGGATTAGAGGGTACTAGCATTGGAGGTCTGGGTGAAAGTACTCCCTTTTGTATAAGGAATGGTAACAGCTGGCTGAGAGGATAAGGTAGAGGGGTGAAAGTTCTGGGCGGTGTTCGCACTTGCTGAGGTGCAAGAGTGCGAGATTGGTTATTAGGTCGAGCCGGGGCTACTGGCGGTGGTTGCGTTGCATTTATGGGCAACTGTACTGGCATTGCCGGTGCTACTGGTACTGCTGGTGTTACCATTTGTACCTCTCCTTCTTTCTTCTTCTGATCTTTTCTGAAAATATTCCGGTTACTGGTGCTTGGCTGCTGTGTGACCGACTGACTAAAATTGGTAGTAATGGTGCCATTTCGAATAGCAGTCTCAATTCTAACTCCACTCTTGGCAATACTAGGAAAGTCCGTAGCTGGTAGAGCTATCATGAGAGTTGAATAAGGTGGCCTGAGTGTTGCCAAGAACGTAGCTATGAGTTCTTCATCTGGCAGAGATATCTTCATCCTGGATGCCATCTCTCTCCACCTGGCTGCATATTCCATAAATGGCTCATCACTCTTCTGAGTCATTTGTTCTAAATCTCCCTTCTGAGGTAGCAACTCCATGTTAAATGAAAACTGCTTGAGGAATGCGCTGATTAGATCCTTCCAAGTTTTGAATTGCCCCATATCAAGGGAAGTGAACCATACAAGGGCTGCCCCCTTCAGACTCTTTTGAAAGCACCGAATTAACAAAGGGCCATTGTCCCCATGTTCCAACATGTCTGTATAGTAAAGCCGAAGGTGGGTATGAGGGCATCCCTTTCCGTCATATTTCTCAAAATCGGGCATCTTAAAATTTTTGGGGACTACAACCTTAGAATAGAAATCCAAGTCCGCAAACTCTTTACCCGGAGTATCTTGTACTGCCTTCAATTTTTTGATCTCTTCTCGCATTTCTTGAAACTGATCTTTGAAAACAGAAGAGGGCTCCGATGTATTAGGAACCTGGGGTCTTATAGAGTATGTGGGTTGATTTATCTCTCCCTCACCTTGGTCACGTTGATCAACATCCAAGTCTAGGTTAGGGTTGAAAGAGGATTCTGGTTGAACTTTGAGGTGAATCTTGTTTGGTTGGTTTGGTAGAGGGGGAGATGGATTAGATTGGTTTGGCGGAACAGATGAGCTGGGCTGGTCAGTTGCTCGTGTAGCATTGAGAGTTCTAAGAGCTTCCAAGATATCATGTATCGAGCCTTTGATTTCCATAATGTCCTGGGTGTTGCGGGTTGTTTCCTCTTCTAGATCCTGAGGGTCTAGGAATTCGCCTTGATTCATCTCGACTCCTGGTGAACTTCCTGGGGTAGCAGCTTGTGCAAGAGCTTCTCGTGCGAGAGCTGCGGTTACAGATCGAGTCATATGTTGACGCATGATAGATACGACAAATGACTGATAATGAAGACGCATTATGAGAGACAAGAAATTGAAAGCGAGATTAGGGATAGAGGGATTACCTTCCCGAAAGTACGGTGAACTTTCGGACAAAGAGGGGATGCTCCAAAAGAAAAAGAAAAAGAACTTAGAACTTTGAACACCCGGGAAATGATTTTCCAAGGGTTTTTCTAAGTCATAGGACTTTAAAAAACCAAGGAAAGGGTGAGTGAATTGGTGAGATTTTGAGGAAAGGGGTTGGGCTTTTATAGGGGATGAAAAAGGAGAAAAAAACCAAAATTTTCGATGTGGGACTATCTTTTTTTTGAAAAAATTTCGCTTTGGTCGTTTTTGTGAAAAACGACCAAAGCAAAAGGTCGGCAATGACGGAAAGTAGGTCGGTTTGCGGGGGGAAAAGACCAAAATAACCGGATATTAATTTGGTCGTTTATGACATAAACGACAAACCGAAACAAACCAAAAAAATTTGGTCGTTTTTGCCAAAAACGACCAGCCAAAACCTGCCTAAAAAAGGCTGGTCGTTTTTGGTATAAACGACCAAAATAAAGCTTTAAAAAGTGATTTTGAGCTATATTATGCATTTGAAGCCTGATTTGAGCCCGGAAACAGCTGAAATTTAACTGATAAATCCAAGAAAAATATTTTAGATAAAAAGTGAGTTTTGAAGTATTTTCCAGGGGTATTTTTTTCATTTTGCACCTTAGGGGCATTTTGGTCATTTTCCCATTTTAAAATCCGATTTAATCCCAAAAATTGCCAAAATTCATCAAAAATTTGTAAAATCATTTTGAACCCAATGACAATTTTTTTAGCATTTTTTCAAGGGTATTTTGGTAATTTTTCACCCTAGGGGTACTTTGGTCATTTTTGAAAATCAAAACACCTGGAAAGAGGTTTTTGAAAGAGGGTTTTTGGGAAGATTTGAAGGTGTTAACGGTGTTAAAAGGGTGCAAAATTGGGGTGCTTACAGACTCATAGGCTCATAAGACTCATAAGAACTCATAAGTTCATAAAACTCATAAGAAACTCACAAGAACTCTGATTCTCGCAAGACCTCATAAGACAAGTTTTGTTTTCATACTAACGCTCATAAGGAAAAAGGTTTTGAAAGATATGCACTTTTAAGTTAAGTTTTGAAGTATGATTTCTACGTTTGGTTTAAAGCTTGAATTATGAACTGTTATTCTCTAAGTACTCGCATGATATTATTGATATTATAGCATTGTTAGTTGATATCTTGTATACGCTGAGTATTCGATACTCAGCCACACATTTTGATGTCGGCAGACCCATTCGATATTTGTGCTCCTGGTACATGGATCGAGGAGGATTATGGCGAGGAGGAGCCTGCGGGAGCTTGCCCAAAAGAGGATAGGAACCTTGACAGGTGCCTTATCCCGGTTACTATTGAAAGAGGATGTGAGGGAGAGATTGTATTTTATATTTTGTTAAACCTATGGGTCTCAATTGCCCAATCTATTTCTTTAGAGACTCAATCCAAAAGAACTTTATCAACTAAGCATTTATGTGGACAATCTTGATATGATACATACAACCATATTTATAACTATAATAATTTAACAAATTGATTCATCAATATTAACTAAATTGTATTTCACTAAATTCATCTTCAATTATAACAAAAAAAAAAGTTTTTTTTTATAAATAAGATTCAATAAACATTTACCTAGAAATATGAGTTCATCATAATCTAGAGAATTATTCCATAAATTATTAAACTCAATACAGTTGCACTGCCTCACGAAATGATAGAAAACAGGGAACCTTTATGAGTTTCATAATTTCTCAGAGATTCATCCATTGCTTAAGAATTATGAGATATACTTTTATGAAAAATAGACTTTCAGTACACAATAATAAAAATATTATAAAAATCAAATTATAATTTTTTAGATATAAAATATTGAGTGAAACACAGCGTATCTGCAGTGAGAAAATTTCCAACAGTTTTGACACCTTTTACCAATAAATCCACCGTAAATACAATATAAAAGAAAATAATATGAGACCGATTGAGTGTAAAGTCTATTAGATTATAGTTGTTTTAAAAAAAATTTAAAATAACACTCTCATGTATAAGATATTTAAAAATAATATAGAACAAGTTGAGTATTTCTGATTCTGAAATTATTGACAGGTTTAACATGTCCTAAACTTAATTATGAAATCAATATGAAACGAATTCATTGTTGTATGAAATTTTGTAGAGAAGTGTCCTTAACAATGTGCGAACTACCCACAAAATTTTTTAATATTTAGAATACGAGAGAATATATTATGAATATTGTTCTACTTTTCTTCCTAAAATTTCATAAATCTAACAACTTCATATTAATTAAAATTAAAATGTCTAAACCTAAAATATGATTATCAAACTTCACATACTTTATTAAAAACTTTGAATGAAGCGAATCATGATTCAATAAAAATATATCTACTTTAAAAGTATGCAAATAAATTATTTACCCTAATAAAAACACACAAAAATCTAATGATTCGTTAATATTTTTTTTTCTTCAAAGATAGAGGATGGTCTACTTACATGAAATCAAGAAACTACAATCTACTCTTGATTCTTTTCCTTTTCTTCTCCTTTTTCTATGGCAAAATAAACTATTGTTTTCTCCTTTTTTCACTTCTCCAGAGCAATAAAAATTAGGGCTGTAAAAGAAACCTAATATCATCTTAATGTTGTATTTATATACAGGGTAAATGACTTTTAATTTGAGCCGTAGATCTCATTAAAATCTGATCTTTAATTAAGTTTTCTATTTTGGTGCATGTGTTTAGCATATTAATGTGCAAGTGGTCTTTTAAGTTCTTGGGTTACTATAGTGTTCCATTAATTTAAAGGAAAAAAACGATGAACATGAGCTCCGGTTTAAGAGATAACCGGAACATCCCAAAATATTGATTTGGGTTAAATGGTCACCAACGTTCACACAACACCCTAATAGAAGTTGGGTTGAAAAACATTCAAGCAAAAGCTTGGAAAGAACTTTTGACTACCTTAGCAAAGCACAAAGTAAAATTACAGAATGACACGGAGTAAGCCATCTGTTATTTATATAATACCAAACTTTATATACTTTGTTGGCGGTTTTTCTACAAAATCATGGTTGAGAGCATTAATCTCAAGGATTAAAGCACTCTAACTAGGTTAAGAGTACACATGGTGCATTGTGGAGAAAACTGAGTTTTGTATTCTGACATGTGTCATTCTTTTAGACTTTTTTTAAAAAAGGATACCAATAAGTGAAGCAAACCCTTGTTCTCCAATCACCCGAATATGAGTTGCAAGAGCTCCAATTCTCAATCTAACCACTAACCCAACCAACGTAGGTAAATGATATCCAAAAAAAAAAGAACCAACGGACCCAATTCACAATAAGGTTTGCTCGGTGCTAGGAGGGAGGTTCCCTTGCCACCCTTAGCCAAGGTTTCAAAAGCCTTATTGAGAGATACGATTGTACCCAAAAAAAAATCCACAACATTGACCCTCTTTGATTAATCATTCCCACTCAATATTAGACTTTTGGAAAATGTTAGTTTGGTGGGGTAAAGGTGCGCTTGTACTAGTGCGGGCTACGGTTTCTTCACACCTTAATGTGATCATCATAAATGGGTATTGATTTCTTTTTAGGCTGTGTTTGTGGGATGAAAAAAAAAATCAAAGAGAATTATTTTCCAGAATTTTTTTTCCTAATCTTCACTTTTCTACTATTTGACTAGAAGGAAAATAATATACCAAAAAATCATATAAGAATTATAGGGAAAAAAAATTTGGGAGAGTTCGTGTTTTAATTTGGAGACCTTAGTAAAGGGTCTCTCCAAAGAATTAACTTCCCTCCATATTTGAGGGAAAAAAATTTCATGGAAAATATTAACTTGTGGGAAAAGTTTTCTACAATAAAGTGTATTTATTAGGATACCAAATACTTGAAGGAAAACTTTTCCCTTGGAAATGATTTCCTACACCTATTTTCCTCTCAAACAAACAAAGCCTTAGGATGACTTAGGTAATATAAAGTAGTCAAAATCTCATCATGATGGTTATTGGTTTCTCAGCTTTTTTAGAAAATCCGTACCCCAAAAGTGTCCTGGCCTAGGAATGCTTCTATTGTTTGCTCCCAATTCCAATGGTATGGTGTGGCCTCTCTTATGAGAGGGGTTGTACAATCTAATATCTCAATGGGTGAGGTCTTATAAGAGTGTCACTCCCCAGTGAAGGAGTAGGAGATCAATTTCAAAGGGTGATGTCTTATAAGAGTGTCACTCCCCCGCTATTAGTGACTAACTTACGATTGATATTACCAATTGCCGCGGTTTCCATTATGTAACGAAATGGTTGGTCCTCATTTGTCCACGCCCCATTTTTAAACACTCACCAACTGTGGTTAAGATTTACTCACCTCGAAGATGCAAACCTTTGAGAAATTAAAAAGGCGGATCCTCTCTAAGATGCAAGGATGGTCAGGAAGTTTACTTACTTAGGTTGGTCGAGGAGTTTTGATTAAGGTTGTGATCCAGGTTATTCCGGCCTACATGATGAGTTGCTTCATGCTTCCCAAACAATGGGTAAAGGAAGTCAACTCAGCGGTTGCAAAATTCTGGTAGCACCAAGCCCATGTCTCCAAAATCCATTGGATGAGCTAGAAACGCTTAAGTCAATCTAAGGACTTGGGGGTGGGGGTTCGGGGATGAGGGATTTGCACGCTTTTAATCTCCATCTTCTAGCCAAGCAGGCCTGACGATTACTTTTCGACCCATCTTCATTGTGAGTTCAATCTATGAAGACGAGATACTTTCCTCCCTTTAAGGGAGTCAGCCGTCATGGGAGTGGCGGAGTATCTTAAACGGAAGGAAGATCTTAGCTCAAGGGGTGCGTTGGCAAATTGGCAATGGCAAGGATGTTCGAGCTGGTTTGGATCCTTAGGTTCCCTCCTTGCCCTTATTCAAGCCCATTCCCTTGGTGGGTATTTCGTTACACAACATTCCAGTCTCTAATCTCATCAAAGATCTAATCTCATCAAGGAAAATCCCCTTTATTGGGATCTAAACCACCTAAGTGCTCTCTTTCCGAGCCAAACCATGATGGAAGATATCCAAAATCCCAGTTAGTGTATGCAATACCCCGGATAAATGGGTCTGGCATTTTTCCAAATCTGGAATCTTCAAAGTCAGCTCGGCGACTCATCTCGCCTCCCATATGATGTTTGCACACCTTCCTTCCTCTAGCACAATCACCAATACCTGTGAGATTAAGTGTCGCGCCCCGAAATACCCCCTAGGAGTTAAGGGATACTTTAGGTACTATACGTACCTGTCAAACCATCCTGTAATAAACAAGGCTAATATGATACAATGACAACAGTAATCAGAGTGCGGAAGATACAACATAAGTGCAGAAGCTAAACACGGATGCGGAAGCATGAACCAACTTTTATTTTCTTTTCTAACTCAAACCAGTATTCCAAGTTTATACACATAACATAAACAGTAGAGGTGGACATGCCCACCTATCAAAATACAAAAAGAACTCTCTCATACTTTCCTCTCAACAATAATCGAGGTATGGCCACACATCGAGATCTCTATCCTCTTGCGACTGTATTGGGATAGGAGACTCTCTCTCCTCTACATACTCTTTCTCAACCCAAGGCTCAGGGTTGAGGGCATCCATGATACCTGCCGACATAAACGTATGGCTGAGCATGAAATACTCGGCGAGTACAAGCTACTAGCTAACCATAGCAATAACAATCATACAACAACAATGAACACAATGCACAATATTGAATTAAAGCAATACTAGCAGCATAAAACAAATAGCATTGAAGTAAAGCAATATAATAATCTTGACATGCTTGATGAATGCGAAAACTACGGTAAAACTCGTACTTTAAAAATCATGTCTTGTTTTTTAAAATAGCTTTTCGTGTTTCTTTCAAAACTTGCTTATCATGTTTGAAAACTTTGTTTTCTTGTCTTGGTCTTGTTTGTGAGAATTACGCATGCTTGTCTCGTTCTTGTTGGAATCACTTGTCTTGCTTGTTCCTGTCATATTCTTGACATGTTCTTGACTTGACTTGCTTGTATACTTGTAAGCCAGAGGTTAGTGCTTTTAAAGCGACTTGCGAGCTAGGAATATAAATTTCCTTCAGCGAAAAATATATATAGAAAAGGTGCACCAACCTCCTTGTCTTGTTTTCTTGTGAGCCAGGTATGACATATCTTACGATATGCCTTACCCTTGACCGACCCGATATCCGGCTTTATCATTCATGCTTGTTTTACTTGTGAGTCAGGTATGACATATCTTGTAATATGTCATACCCTTGACCGGCCTGATGTCCGGCTTTATTAATCATATCATGAATCACATTCTTATTCTTGTCATTTCTTGTGTACATATATTTTAGAAAAACCAATTTATGCATGCATTTGTGCGTGTGTGTAACATTTGTAGTAAACATGATGTCATGCTTGAATAGGAGGATCACATGAGTGTAGCATTTCAATTCTTAACATAATCATATGAGAATTTAGGCAACATATAGCGCATTTGAACAATTTATCATTTATAAGAAAACTTACAAAAATCCTATTTCCATTGTCTTCATTAAATCCATTTAACCCTTGTTTAGGCATTTTATCAAATACACGGCGTGCAACATTTCTTAGTCATTTCATTTCCTCTTTTTAGTGCATATTTTTCATCAAGACATCAAGGTACGTTCATTATTTGTAGAATGCCCTTCCACCATTTTCTATTACACACATCATACAACATGACATCCAATCGCCCCAACCCCTCCTCCATTCATACATCCCACCTTTAACCTTTTTATCTTGTTTATTTTTAGGGAAGTTAAGCATTTTAATTAAAAAGGAGAAAATAGGGGAGAATCATACACAATATTCACAAGGAATACTAAGTTATTACCAAGGTAGTTAGTAGGGTGTACTAACCTTGAAAACCAAAAGAGGAAAACCTTTGAGAATGCCGTGGAAGATGCTGCCCTAGCTTGGGAAAGAACTCCACATGAGCTTGAGGCTTGGGCTGGAAGAAATTTAAGCTTTGTGATGATCTAGGGTTTTCAAACCCTTGATTCTCTCAAGTTCAAACCTTAGGAAAAAACCCCATTCTCCTCTTTCACTGTCTCTCAAAATATGAACCCTTATAGCCTGGGCAAGCCTTTATAGGTAAGGGTAGAATGCCCAAAAGAAGAAAAAACCCTTAATGAAATTTCCGCAAAACGTAAAAGATCGAGCGATTGGTGCTTATAACCGAGCGATCGGTGTTTTCAACCGAGCGATCAGTTGAAAACACCATCTCTAGAATTTTTTCCCATACAAAATTTTGGACCAGTTGACGGATACCGATCGATCTGTTGTGGGCCGATCGATCGCTAATTTGGACCGAGCGATCGGTTCTTTGCAAATTTTAACATTAAGTCCACTTTACTGTTTCAGTCATAACTTTTGACTCGTTCGTCGGATTTTGACAATTCAACTTGCGTTGGATTCGTCATTCAAAGGGGAACATTTTTAACATGTTAGAATTTTCAAATTCTTCTTTATTTATTAACTAGTTACGTGACAGGTCAATGACTATGAGAACACTGTTCATTAGATACGAAAAGTTCCGAGGCACTACATTAAGGCTTGGAGGAAAATATGGAATCTCCCTCTTCCTCCAAAAATTCAGGTTTTCATGTGGAAACTATGCAACAACGCCCTTGCGGTAGCTTCCAACCTCAAGAAAAGGCGAGTAATGGTGGAGTAATGGTGGACGACTTGTGTCCATTGTGCAGGGCTGCAAAGGAATCTCTAAACCACTTGTTCTTAGATTGCCAGTGCTCCCGCAACATTTGGTTTGACTCTCAACTTTGTTTAAAGTTTCCCCCAATCTCCTCAATGTTTATGCTTGAGTGGTGGACTCAATGGGTTCATAATCCCATCTTCAAAGAGGATGATGGCGTCATAGCCATTCGGTTAGCTAGTATCCTCTGGAGCATCTGGAAACACATAAATGAAGTAATCTTTGAAGGGGCCTCCCCGAATCCGGTTCGAGTTTTAGCCAAAATTGGATCTCTCTTGTCTATTTTTTATGGCATCATGGATGGAGTTCAATTGTAGTTCATGATTCGCTAGGAGCCAGGACCATTAGATCATTTGAAGCTTTGTGGGCTCCTCCACCTCTGGGCTGATTGAAAATTAATGTGGATGGAGCGGCATTGCCCAATGGTTCGACTGTGGCAGCGGGGGTAGTAGTGCGGGATAATGAGGGCATTATTCTCCATCAAATCTCTAAACCTCTCTGGGGAGGTAATGCGTGAGTGGCCGAGGTGGAGGCAATTCGGCTTGGGCTCATAATGGCCTCATCTAATAGATGGGCCAAAATTATTATCGAATCAGATGCCAAAGAAATTGTCGAGATCATCTCCGGAGCTTCCAAGCAGCAACATGGGGACATTCTTACCTTGGTGGCCGATATCCAATCATATGAGGGGCTCATGTGAACTGGTGGAATTCAAGTATATTCACCGCTTAGGCAACTCTCTGGCCCACAATTCAGCCCAACAAGCTCTTAACAGTAGCCTTTCTAGACTCTTTTCTTTCCTTGGGCCTTCCATGAAGGCCTCACCCTCATGGATCTCAAGGGAGTCTGTAAGCAGTTATTGTTGGACATATATGCCCTCGAAAGCCAATAAGAGACTTTTCTATGTTAATTAGACAAACATCATATTCACACAACCAACTATAAAGGGTATTTATATTAATTACTGTCTCATATGATGATGACATAAAGTTCCATAGGTAACATTGTAGGAAAATCATGCAAAGGTTGCGAGGAGATATGATTTTCCGGTTCCTTGTAAACCTAATATTGTTCGAAGCCTCTAGAGTACTGGTTGGGCGCCGTACTTCATCATGACTTGCACATGTGTAGTTCTATGAGATAGTGTGATGAATCTCATTCACAGAGAGTGGTGACTCTTGACTAACATGTGAGTATATGTAGCAAGTACATAATACTGAACGGGGTCACTAGTGGATACTCTATGAAATACACTGTCAGATTGTATTAGGGTTATCCATTTGACAAATTGTCCTTAGACCTGAGAAGTTAACATCTTCTCAGACATTTGTCTATATGGCTTTGATGTGCCAATCGGCAATGTCCAATACACAGGACTAACTCCGGGTACGTTGGGTCATGTACACTATGTTTGGAGAAGTGTGTAAACACTCAATAAGAAATCCACAACTCCTTAATTGGAGATAATGATATCAAGGTGATACTTGTTGAACTGAACTGTTAAATCCAGTACTGGTGCTTTTCGGTAAAATGGTCTTTATCGAAGTTGATATTTTTAATATGGAAAAGTATATATAAATATATATGTCAGTTCTTTTCTAATGTTTCTTCAAAAGTGTTTTGGAGGTTCAGTTCAATGAAAAGTAATCATGAGAAAGAGTTTCTATTCATAAGTTAGGGACTAAGACAGTGGAATTGTTCCAATCCCGGAAGCTTACATGTGATATCGGAATGTGGAAGGATTTATTTGTAAATATATTGTGAGATAGTACTTACAAGCAATTCTCTAATTTCTGGAGGTTAATCACATTGTGTTAATGGACATTAATTGTGATTGGTGGAAGTCCAGGGACTTAGATAACATTCTATGATCCTAATGGAGTTTTAGGAAAGGTGTTTCCTAGTAACAATGCTTCAACCAAAAAAGGTGAAGTACTTGGTCCCACAACCGGAAATAGGAGATCCCTTTAGATCCCACACACAAGGACCTTCTTAAAGTATTTAATTTAATTTATAATTAAATTAATTAATTTCTCTAAGTAATCACTATATGGTATAGTGAAGCTCTAAAAGGTGGAATCACATTAGATGTGAAAAACCAAATGAGTAGGACCCATTGAGAATTATTATAAAAGAATAATTCAAGTGACCAAGAGGGTTTTGGAAACCCTTTAGGCGTGTAGGGTGGGACCCACCTAGGGTGGGACGCCCACTTCAAGGAGGAATAATAATTGTTATTATTTTAATTAGTTTCTAATTAATTAACACCTTATTGGATAAGGTTAGTTAGTTAGTTACTAATTAAAGATTCCCTAATTGTTAGGGATTCCATTAGTTAGTTACTAATTCAAGATTTCTTATTGGATAAGGATAAGATTAGTTACTAATGGATAAGGTTGGTTTCTTTTAAGATTAATCCTAATTGGATTAGGAGAATAATCAATAAAGGAAACTATTGAGAAATCCTAATTGGATTAGGATAAGGTTAATGAATTATAATTGGATTACAATTCAAGCAACCAAGAGAGAACTTATATAAAGGATTGGATGCCCAGCCCTTTAAGATATATAATTCTCCAGAATTTTTTCATCTCTCCCTCTCCTCAAGTTCACGCCCTCCCCTCTCTCTCCTTGATGTGTACGGTCACACCCATCTCTCTCTTCTTTTGTCTTCTTGATTGGATCTTGAGGAAAAACAAGAATTCATCTTGTTCATCAAGAAAGGTTCTTGATCAATAAAGATTGGATCTTTATTCAAGATTCCTAGAGCTGGAAATTTGGAAGGGCCATTAGCTTCCATTAGAGAAAGCTTTAAAGGAAATAGAAGGTTCGTGTGAATCGACAGGAGACTTGACACTTGTGAAGTTTTGCGAGTACTATTCTAACGTGGATTTGACTTAACAATTTCTAAGTCGCAAAGGTGAATGTTATTCTAACCTTCATTGAATAAAATCAATTAGAATCTTAGTCAGATCTTGGGATTCGATGTATGCCCCCCAAGAACTGTGTTTCTAAAATTAAAAAGTGGCATACTTTCAATTATTTGGGTTGAATTAATTATCTCTTTACCAAAAAAAAAAAAAGAAAAAGAGGGAAAAACAGAATTGTATTTCAATGGGACAAACAATATTACATCGGCTGACTTGTGCTAGAGACTGTGTTAATATAGTCTCCATTCCCTCTAGTGATGCTGTAGCGATTGACAGACTCACCATGTTTAAAGGGGTTTTACATGCCGCCACATAGCCCTTTTAACATCTACTAACCATGGTTAAGATTCACTCACCCTTAAGGTTCATCCATCTAATCTTAATTTTTAGGGAAAAAAATATTAACTTGTTTCGTTCAACACCCACAAATTATGGTAAAATTCAGTGACCTCTATATTCATCTATTTAATCTTAATTTAGAAGAAGATTAATTTTAAATTAATCAAGTTTAACCACATTTAAAATGGGACAAGTGATGGCTCGTAGAAGCGCGATCCACGGACCGCGCACGCGTCGGACTCATTTTAAATCACTTCCCTTTATTTATTTGTTTGTTAGAGGTCACTTTCCTTCTTTTGTTGGTTTTGTTTGGTTTGGTTTGCTTTTTAGTAGAGCTATTCATTTAGCAGAGTAGAGTTGGGTTCTTCTCCATATCATGGCCCGTGTTAGTGCCCCCCACCAACTCTTTAGGTATGTGTATGTGCTTCTCTGATGTGCCTGCGTAGTGCCCCCACCAACTCTGTAGGTTTCTGTGCTTCTCTGATATCGACAACAATGGCCGCCACTGATTTCACTTTCACTCTCTTTCAGTAAAAAAACTGAACCAAACAAAAGAGAGAAAGAAGCAAAATAAAAACTCTTCTTTTCTAAGTAATCTAGAAGATAAAAGAATCTTATAAAGAGATTTGGGGGATTCTTTTTGCTGTTTCTAAGGTTTAAATGAAACGAGAAAAAGGTGAGTTGAATGTGTTAATTTTGGGGATGAGTCTAGATTCATCTATTTATTTCTTCGATCCTCCCAGTCTGAGCTTCTGGGTATCATGGAAAGATGGATTTTGAGCTCTGCAATTTAGGGTTTCTGTAGAGATTCCATCAAACTCGCAAGTTTTGGGGGATCGGTTTCTGGCTGGGTTTGGTGGTTTACTGAGATGGGTTCTTGAGGTACTGCCTACTGGTGGGGTATTTAAGAATTAGATAGTTCTTATCAGATCAAAAAAAGAGAAGAGATGATTTTGAAGTCTGCAACTACTGTGAATTAGGAAGATAAATTGTGAGCTTTGAAATCAAGGCATCTATGGCCATGGAGAAACAAAAGAGCTTTCGTGTGGCCATGGAGAAACAAAAGAGCTTTCGTGTGGCAATTGAGAAACAGAAGAGCTTTCGCGGGGCGGTAATGGAGAAGCAGAAGAGCTTTCACGGGGCGATGATGGAGAAACAGAAGAGCTTTCGCATAGCCATGGAGAAGCAACAAAGCTTTCGAGAGAAGAAGAAGAGCATAGAGTCTCCTAGGAAAAGGGGTGACTCCCCACTTCATCTGGCTGTTCGGGCAGGGGATTTAATGAGGGTTAAACAGATTATTGAGGAATGTGAGAGTAGTAGTAGTAGTGATCTCAAGGATTTGCTATCGAAGCAGAACCAGGACAGGGAGACACCTCTGTATGCAGCTGCAGAGAATGGGCACCTACCTGTTGTTAGCGAGCTCTTGAAGCATTTAGACCTTCAAACTGCCTCTCTCCCTACTAAGAATGGCTATGATCCCTTTCATATCGCCGCCAAGCATGGTCATCTTGGTAACAATACTCTTTTGTATTCTTCACTTTTCTGCCATCATCTACTGTTTAGAAATGGGTGAAACAGCTTGATTTACTGAGGATCTGACCCTATATTGCAGTAACTACAAGGTTTTTATTTGTTTACTTTTCTATACTTTGTTTGTAGAACCATGGTCCAAACTACTACTAGCTCATATTTATGGTTTTCCAAGAAAGCAATGATTTATTTTCAGTTGATTGATAACATTATGCTAGCCCAGCATGTGTACCCATATAAGATGATCAGTAGATGTTAATGGTCCTTTCTTTCTACTGAATGTGTAGAAAGGATTTTTACACTTCTTTATACACATGAATGTTTATTTTATTTTTATGGGTTTTGCAGAGGTGTTGAAGGAGCTCTTGCATTCTTTCCCAAACTTGGCCATGACCACAGATTCATCAAATCATACCCCCTTACACACAGCTGCAATTCAGGGGCACATTGATGTTGTCAATCTCCTTCTGGAGACTGATTCAAACCTTGCTAAGATAGCCCGAAGTAATGGCAAGACTGTCCTCCACTCTGCAGCGAGGATGGGGCACTTGGAAGTGGTGAAATCCCTGTTAAGCAAAGATTCAAGTATTGGTTTTAGGGTTGATAAGAAGGGCCAAACTGCATTGCATATGGCAGTGAAAGGGCAAAATGTAGACATTGTCCAAGAATTGCTTAAACCTGATCCCAAGGTTATGATTGTGGAAGATAACAAGGGGAACACGGCATTGCATATAGCAACAAAGAAAGGCCGTACTCAGGTGCTGCCATTTATTTATTTCACATTCTCTATTTATTTATTTCACATTGTCTCTTTATTTAGTTCCGAGAAATGCTACACATGTTTTGCTATTTTGATGCATTTGTTTCAGTTGGGGCTAGACTTCTGTAGTGATATTCATGGCTGACCTAGAAATCCATATGGATTCAACCAATAGGTCACCTCCTGGATGGCTGGACTACATATCGATCCTGAAAATCTTACTGTTCTATAACTTGAATGGCTATAGGACACGGTTAATAGTCGGGAAGAAGATCTCTGCATTGTATGTTAAGGTCATCAATCACCATCACATCTGGGATATAGCTCACCTGTGTGTCCAATTTCTGGCTTGGTCTAGATATATGATTTGTTTGAATATATTATGTATGCAGTGTATGGAGGTCACTCAGTCCTTTTATCTTTTAGTTTGAGGAGAGTATTATTTTCAAATAAACCTTCAACTACCACAATAAAATTATTATTATTGAATGATGATGTTCGAAAGCTTATTGATAAACTTAGAGATCCCAACTAGCTGGGAGTCTGGGACCTGAGAATCATATCTAAGTTCTGTTCAATAAAAAAAAAGGCAGTGGTTTAATCTATGATTGACTCGGCTGACTTTTTATTAGATGGTAAGTTTTTCATTGGCTCAGTAGCCTTGAGCTGGGAAAGTCGGAAAATCGATTGTTTAGTCGAGTCTTTAGCTTGTAGCATTCTCAATGTTCAAAAATATGATCATAATAATAATAACTCACTTTGATAAATCGACTCGATCTAGTTGATTTAGTGGTGGTTGTTCTGCCCTATAAAACATGTGTTCACTCTTCTGCCCTATAAAACTTGTGAAGTGAACAATCAGGTAGCGTTTGGCAAGTCTAATAAATAGTGTTTTTTGTCTAAAGTATAATTGAAAAAAGTTATTTTCAAAAACAGACTGATTGGTTTAAACTCTAAAGTCAAATTTTCTTTTAGACCTTAAAGGTTTTGCCTCTATTTCAAAAGGTAACAATTTCTTTAGCATGTGAGATTTGGAGTTTCTTTCTCTCCCGAGTGGGCGTGGCTTGGGTCTTTCCCTCTTCCCTTCAAATTTTTTTATCCTGCTGGGTTTTGGTAAGTGGGGATGGCTATCTGTAAGGTAATGCCGGGTGCTATAGCATGGTCCATCTGGAAAGAGAGGAACAAGAGAGTCTATGAGAACTCTCCTTCCTCCCTCCATCGCATTTGTGCGAGGACCTGTTCGTTGGTGCAGGAATGGTGCTCCTCTACGCAGATAGGGGTGAACTTGGGCATACTGCTAGCTTGATATTGGATAGGGGCTGTGAGGCCGCTATAGGAGGGGCGGGGCTATCATGGGTTTATCTCTGTACTTTTCATGCCCCTTGTTTTGATTTACGACCTCGTGAACTCTGTTCTGTTTTTTATCTTTGTACCTCTGCTTTTTTCTTCATATATATATTTGCTTCGATTACTGATTAAAAAAAAAAACACAATTTCTTTACTTTTTGAATCAAGATAAAACCTCAATTGCGGGTAGAGATTTTATGTTTTTTTCCGGACGTTTATACCGACGTAGTTTTTTTTGATAATCACTAACACACCCTTTTATACTCATTCTTCTTCCGTGCTGCGGTGAAGCCTTTGCATGTGCCTCTACTTCCAAGTACGTTGACACCCATTCCTCTCAGCTCTTCCCAGGAAAAATCAGCTCTCTTACATGGGGATTTGCAGAACTTCAGGGAACGAACCCCCAAAGTTAAGCTTTATAATGTTTTTTCCTCTACCTCTTTCCTGGCTTGATCAAATAGGGGTTTGCAAATTTTTTTTAAGGAGGGGTTGCCTGTGTTTAAATGGGGTTTGCAGATTTGGGGCTGCTCCTTTTTAAGTGGGGCTTTGCTGAAAGTTTTTTTTGGGGGTTCCTTTTCTTCAGGTTTTGTTCTTAGATGTAATTTTATTCATGGAGTCCTTTGGGGCCACTTGAGGTGTGGGTTAGACATGTATTTGATGTCTCAAAGAAGCTGTGTATTCAGGCAATCGCATGTCGTCTCAAACACAGAATTTTGGGTGGTAGAGCTCGATCTGTAAGCATGATAATAGTGTTGAGTCTTGGATTTCTGAAAACCCGGAATTTTTTTTATCATGTTTTTTAAAAGCTCATGATCGTAGACATAGCTCTTGATCTTGCTTTGGTTGTTTTTTAATCACTGTAATAGCCTTGAATGTTGGGATGTTCGATATAGTAGGCAGAGTTTTGCATTATAAGAAACCAAAGAATTCAGATTTTGAGTTAATCCAGTTAAGGCAACGTGGCTGGGAGTTTTTGAGCTAATCTAGCTTGCCGATTATTCCTTTGTGGGTTTGAAATTGTAACCCTCGTTTTATTCCTGCTACATTTTTTTGAGGGGGTTTCAGTAGTGGGTCGTCGAATTTCCTAAACAAATAGCTGTTTAATTGGATCCTTTTGCAATATGATTGTTGACTTGCTCATTGTTGCAGTTGCTTTTGTAATTGGGTTTCTAACATTCTCTATCTGCTTTTTAAAGAGGTTGCTATTTTAAGAATTGACAACAAATGCCCTTCTAACAAGCTCTGTTTGTATAGTTTCACAGACTTTTTAATAAATCAAAGTTTTTTTTCCTGCAAAAACAATAACATTTCAAAATAGACTTATTTTATGACTAGAGGTTTAAACATAGATGTCTAATTTTTAGGTCTATTTAGAATAGCGCCTATTAGATCAGATAAGACTTGCCAAACAAACCCTCAGTTGAGTGCTTGAAAAGGTCAAAAGTCCGGCAATAGCATCAACTTTCTAAAGAGGTCTTCTCAGACTATTCACCCTTGTATTTTGGTTAGTCTGAGTTTACAAAGGAAGGATGTTAGAGTTTGGTTAAAGGACAACAAAGGTGTTTCACCGTGAAATCCTTTCTACAATGTTTACGAGTTTATCCCTGTCTTCCTTTTCCATATCAGGCTGTATGGGATCCTGACATTCGCTCTTAAGGTATCTTTTTTCCTTTAGACGGCTACGCAAGATAAGATCCTCATGTGTGATTACTTGCAAAATAGAGGGTGAAGGATGACCAATCATTGTTTTATGTGCCTCGAGGCAGAGGAGTCGGTTGACCATCTTCTTTTTCATTGTCCTTTTGCTTATGCCATTTGGGGTCATTCTTTTGCCAATTGGGAATCGTCTAGATCTTTCCTAGATCCCGTCAGAGTTCCTTATCAGGTTGGTTTTCGTTCCCCATGGAGGGTCCCGTCTCAATGATTTGGGCCATGCTTCCGAGAGCCATAGGGTGGGCCTTTTGGAAAGAGAGAAACATGCGTGTTTTCGATGGTATCGTATCTTCTGAAGATCGAGTGTGTCATCAAACTCGACAATCTCTTCTAGCATGGTGCACTATAAAAAAGAATTTCAAGGATGATGGGCTGCTTGAGAGGCTATAGTACCATGCTTATCTTTCATACATAGTGCTTTTGATTTGTCTGCTATTATTGTCTATCTTCTGTTTTATTGTATCTTGTGGTCTTTGGTTCATATTTTATGTGAACCTTTGATCTGTTTTAGGTGGTTGTACTTTGTGTTCTACCTTTCTATATATATATATATACTAGTTTGTCGTGCACGTGCAAGCTTAATTCTTTAACTATAATTTTTCATAAGGGTATTTTAAAAAATAAAAATTTTTAACTAATAAAATTACTAATAAGTATTTTGTTATTTGTTCACACTTCACAGCCTTGCATGTCTAAATATGGACATGGTCTTCCGCCTCACTTGCTCAACCACAAAATACAATGTCTGAAGACTTGATCATGTAGTTGATATTTTCATTTTCTATATTAAGATATATTTATGGAAATTTCAAAAAGTACATTTTTAATGGTCTCTTATATTAAAATTCAATATTGAGAAAAGAATGAGCCCTACTTGATAGGAATGCAATGCCTAAAACACATGGCATTGCTAGCAAATTTCATATAGGTTGCAAAGCCACCAAATTAGGCCCTTTTTTTTGTCTATATCCACCTAATTTTAATATATTTTATGGACTAAGAATAAAAAGTAAATTATAGATGCTCTTCATGGCCCTTTTGACTTTATAATCTCATGATATGATCTTTAGTGAGGTAAACTCTAGCTTGTTCTAGTCCAAGTTCTTTGCCCAAGGGAAGTGAATTGGTATAGAATGATGAGTGAGAGAACAATATTGCCTATTATGCAATTTTTTTTTTTTTTATATTTATCCTTACTCTTTGGGTATATGTTGGAATGGCCTTATTCAGCATTGGTGGACCATCCGAGTCTATTCAATATTATTGAAGCTCGTATTACAATAACAGATGATATTTGAAGGAAATCACACATTTATAGTAATTTTCGGTTTCATTCTTACATAGCTTGAAAGTAATCCACCATGAAGCTTTTCATGTTGAGCTTTCCATCTAAAACAAAACATAATAGTTCAAAAGCTTCTAGATGGGTAGGAATTTACAAGAAAATTTATTTTATATAAATGAACTTTCGCTGCCTCAATTTAGAACCATAACCACCTTTTAAATTAATCAAAAAGTATGTCATTTAGTTGCAACAATATGCATAATTGGATGCAAGGATGTTGGGTGGGAATTACATGTATATTGATATTACTACAACTCTCTTTACATCTATTTGGTGCTAAAACTCAGCTTTAAGATTAATAATAAAAAAAAAGGTATTAATTAGTTGTAACTATATGCATGACTAGATATGGAACTTAAGGCAAGAAAATAAACAAGCAAATAGAACTAAAGTGCTGATTAGCAGTATGCAGAGCTGACAAAATTCAGATTGTAATCTTCAACAATAAGAAATGGAACGATTATGAACCAAAAGAAGAGATCAGTGAGCATCACCGCACATGCATTCATCTGTTAATGAAAAACCAAAAAAGCAATTGACACATGACGGAGGCTTTGAAAGCTTCCTGTGAGAGCTATCTAGAGAGCTACTTGACACAGTTCTCAGATTCTATTACTGCACAGTTTAGGTAGTTGCTCTGCTGCATTTTTTTTGACTGACTTTGACCCGGATTTGGTGACCTTATTTATGGTGTTTCCATACGGATGTGCTCCAGTTTTGGGGTTTTCCTTATGCATGAAAATATAATTTGGGGAATGCCTAATTGATCAATGACATGGGTTTGAGACTACAGAGGGACCTGGGGTCAGGCTTATGCCAAATTGGTGTTTGAGAGAATAATTAGCTCTTGTAGGGGAGTGTGCTCTTGGTAAGAAAGAGAGTAGCTCTAGAAGTGAACAAAATGCTTCTTATGGAAAATCAACCAATATGCATTGATGTTAGTACTGACAATGTGGGTGGTTCTTAATGAAGGTTAAACAAGAAGCCAATAAAAGCTACAAAAAGAGAAGAAAAATTTTGTACCTTTTAAAGATCAAGATCAAATCCACTCATTTGCATCATCTGTTGAGTGCCATCTATTTCTTCATGATCAACCATATATCAGTTTCTATAATATCTAGAGTTTGAGATATTTCGATCCATACATTTATATGATCTCATCTTCAGCTTGTGAGAAAAAACTAACAAACAAGATGCAGATTTAAAAGACAAGGTATCACATATAAAACCAGTACTTGCCATTTTATTCTCCTAGATTGAGGTTGAATACACCCCTTAATCTAAATTAATCAGGAGTCGATTAAGAAAATCCTCATAAGAACAATATAATTTCATATTACTTTCAAGCTCGAATTACAATAAAAAAAAAATTGACCAAGGAAGAAACATAAAAAATTCTAGCAAAATGCTCACCTTTGAATGTAAGCTAATTACTAAAATCTGCAATCGAAACTTCGTGACTGCATCCATTTCCATTCATTCGTGTAGAACACAGAAGATATGGTTCCCACGGTCTCAGGGTGGTCTCTACCCTGGACTGTCTCACAAGCATTACCCTTTAATAATTCCATGGATAAAGCTTCTGAGACCCCCTTAGGGCTGAGACCACCGAGGGAGTATAAGCTCTCTTTGCTGTTATCAACACCCACCACAACTACTTTCTTCACCGAATCCAATATCACTGTTCCGGAGTACTCTGTTTCTCAGGCAGGGAGATAAGGAGATGGAGAGGTGGGGTTTGGGAGCAGAAGAAGGAAGGAGATATTTCTAGAAGGATAGAAATGGCATTTATTGAAAAGGATAGGGGTATTTTAGGTATCAGATTCTTTGTTGAACGAATGATCTTGTCCACTTTTAATAAAGTGTATATATATATATATATATATATGTATGTATGTGTGTGTGTATATTGCTTGATTACCTATCAAAAAATAAATAAATTTAGAAAATAAGTTCATGGTTCTGTTAACAACATCTAACTACTGAAGCAGCATCAATGAATATATATATATATATGTATATTGCTTGATTACCTATCAAAAAAAATAAATTTAGAAAATAAGTTCATGGTTCTGTTAACAACATTTAACTACTGAAGCAGCATCAAGGAAAACTGCAACATTGACACCCCTAATGACCAAGATCTATGCTAAGTTTAACCACTATGAGTAGACATCATCGGGGTAAGCTTGCATTATATATAGGTGGTGGAAATATTTGGCAAGGAGGGAAATCTTGAAGCAGAACCAATGGGAGGACTTGAGATTGGGAAATGAAGCTAGGGTTTTCTGAATTAATGTTCGTCCAGCCAAAGTGAACCATCTCTGTGTAGAAAGTTAGAAACATATTCCTTTGTGATAAGTTAGAAACTTGTCTGATTTCATTATCGGAACTTACTTTGACTTATATCATTGCAGATTGTACGTTGTTTATTATCATTTGAGGGTATTAATATCAATGCAATTAACAATGCTGGGGAAAGCCCACTTGACATTGCGGAGAAATCAGAAAGTCCAGAAATCACCTCCATTTTAAGAGAAGCGGGGGCCACCACTGCCAAGGAACAAGGGAAACCTCCGAACGCGGCAAAGCAACTGAAGCAGACGGTTAGCGACATAAAACACGATGTCCATTCCCAACTCCAACAAACACGTCAGACGGGGGTGCGGGTACAGAAGATTGCAAAGAGGCTAAAGAAGCTCCACATCAGCGGTCTCAATAATGCGATAAACTCGGCCACTGTTGTTGCTGTCCTCATCGCAACAGTCGCTTTTGCTGCCATATTCACTGTGCCCGGCCAGTTTGTAGAAAATAAGGTGGATGGGTACTCAGTTGGGCAAGCCTATATTGCTAAAAATGCAGCCTTTATCATATTCTTTGTGTTCGACTCCTTGGCCCTCTTCATCTCCTTGGCTGTGGTTGTGGTCCAGACATCCGTGGTTGTGATTGAACAGAAAGCAAAGAAGCAACTCATGTTTGTGATAAACAAGCTCATGTGGCTTGCCTGCCTCTTCATATCAGTGGCCTTCATTTCTCTCACATACATAGTGGTGGGTCAGCATGCCCGGTGGCTTGCTGTGTATGCCACTGTGCTTGGAGGTTCGATCATGCTCACTACCCTTGGCTCTATGTGCTATTGTGTCATATTGCATAGGATCGAAGAGTCCAATATGAGGAATATAAGGAGAGCCTCCATGAGCCGGTCCTTCTCAATGTCCATGGTATCAGATCCTGAGATGTTGAATAGCGAATATAAGAGAATGTATGCGGTTTAGGGTTTTGGTGTCGTTCAATACTGAACCCTATGTCGATCTCTGAATGACCTGTCTCACAGTTCTTAGCTGCTGTTTCCGCTCTAATAACTATGGTTCGATAATAATAACTCGGGCTGAGCCGAGGTGTTCCATATGCAGAGAACATGAGGAGCTGAAAAGGTGTCCAGGTTAGCAACTCAAGAGAACATATTGGATAATCTATACTTAGCCTTACATAATGGGTTTGAAAATGGTAGCCCTTGTTCTTCTCCTCCTGTCGAGTGTTGTATTGTATTAATATCTTAAGAGCTCATGAGATCAGGATTCTAAGCATTGGATCATATGTTTCTTCAAAACAGTTGTATTGGATTGGTAGCATCATGCAAGATTCAGATTTGATCTCAGCACAAAGGAAGAGATTGGCAATGAAAGGTGTTTATTGTAATTTCTGTTGGTGTACGTGATTATATATAGGCACAATCCTTTGAATGTGGAGATACTGTAATAACATATAATCGTTTTTTTTTTCCCTTTTTTTCTTTACGGATTGAGGTTAGATATCCATTCTGATTAAGCTTTGATTTGGTAGTGAGAACATTAATCCATAAATTCAAATCTAAACCCATAATGAATATTGAATTTAAACTGACGGTTGGAGAAAGGATGCAAGGAGTGTTTACACTGACCCAGGGGATGTATATGGTATTTATATGTTTCTCTTTTGCGCTTAGAGCTAAGAATTTCTCTTACTATATTTTATTTTGGTGACCAACTATAGGGGGGGGCATTGATATCATTGCTGTGCCTATGTGGCGTTAAAATTATTTACTAATGTTTGTTGTAATATTTTACTGTCGGGAAGTGGGGTTGGAGGACCCTCTAGCCACAGAGGGGAACTTTTGGCCCTCTGGCCACATGGAAACTTTTTCCAATCTAAATTCCTCTATGTGGAAATCCATCCTATAGCTCCTCCTCCAGTACTCCTAATGAGGGACACACTTTCACCATCCTAGCTAAGATGCCTTCTTTTAATATAAGATACTTTTCTCTAGGACTGCAATTCTTTGATATACAAGGCTCTCTTTAATTTCCTGGTTTATCCTTAGTGTAGTTGTTCCCTCTTATCAGTTTGTTATCTTGCCTACTTGTAATCTCTTTGAGAAGGCAAGTTGAATAATTAAAGTCATTCCAATGAGATTTAGGAGGATCCAGCCATCTCGATTAGGCTTTTTTCCTCTCTTCTATTTTTTGAGAGCTTGAGACTCTGCGTCTGTGGGTTTCTTTTACAAACTCACACGTTGCAGCCTATGTTTTCTTTAAGTTCCTATGGAAACTTCTGAGCTCAACGACCACTCTTCTTGAAAGCTAAGGTACTCTTTCGGGAATTTTCAAAAGCATATACCTAATTAGTATTTTTTTTTCCCACTGAAGATCCTTTCACTTCTACTAGCGGGTGGCACATACGATGCACGTGAGAGCGAGGGGAAGGAGTTAACCATAATTAATAGGAATTAAATGGGACATGTGTTAACCTGCAGGTGTGATTGAACTCTAGCGGGTGGCATGTGAGAGCGAGGGGAAGGAGTTAACCACAGTTAATTAATAGGAGTTAAAATGAACACGTGTTTACTTGCGGGTGCGATTGAACTCTCCCCGAGTTCAATCACAATTGGCTGTGATTCTATTCTTTAAATAAATAGATGAGCAAGGGGTAGTTTGGGAATTACAGCAAAACATTAAAGTAAAACATTGAGTCAAAGTTTGGTTTGATACAAGGGTAGTTTAGGAATTTCGGAAAAATCAGGCTACGCCTCCCTCTCGCATTATAATAGTAAAGATAACGTGTATTTTGCTTTCAATGCCAAGAATTCTTAGATTATAACTAAGTAAGCATTAAGTATTGATTAACTTGATGAAATCTATGTGATTGTTCATCATCCTTATAAATTTAACTAGTAAGAAGTCAGTGCATAGAAATGATAAAAGGAAAAAAAATGTATTACAATATTAATAAACCTATTGAGAAATATTTAATAAAGTTTGTCCTTATAAAAATTAAGGGAAATACTTGACTTACTGCCACATTAGACTATGTAGTCTAATGTGCAGTCCTCATTGGTCAATGCCACCCTTTTTACCACACATCAACTTTAGTTAAGATTCACTCATTCTTAGGGTTAAGCAATCTAACCTTGATTTTTAAAAATAAAAAAGAAAAAAATATTAACTTTAATTTTCGTAAGCCTAATCATAGTTAAAGGATTGTCAAAAGCGACACTTGCCATGGCATTAGACTGTATGTGTGGTGTGCTAATCACTGCCAAAAATTTAAATATAGATTGTAAAAAAAACCTGTGGCTTGCGAGCACCTCAATCTTTACTCATAATGAATACATCAATTTTGAAAAAAATCTAATTAAAACCAAAATAATAATAAAGGACAAAAAAGCCCGCTTAAAAAACTATCTTCTCCTCTTCTTCCTAACAATCATGGACAACCCTCCAAAAAAAACCTACAAATCAAGTTTAGCTGAGAGAACAAATCAATGGGAATTAACTGGATTTGCAAATAAAAAAAGTCTACTAAAAAAAAAAACCCTCAAATCTTTACTAATAATACACCAATGAAAATTGACTGAGTTGCGAATCAAGTTAGTTGAGAGAACAGATCGATGAGAATTATTGGAAAAACAAAAACCAAGACAAATTGATAAGAAGGATTAGAAAATTTACTAAGTAAATAAGTTGGAGTTCTGACATTGACCACTACCAACTTAATTTGTACGCCACCACTGCTCCTTTAACCCTTTAAGTGTATCTGAAAAGTGAGAATTGAGAGCCGAAACAGGATTAAAAAAAAAACGTAGGATTAAATTATACATGGAACCTGTGATCTATTTGGTTTTGCAATCTGCTCCATGAAAAGGCAAAATCAGCGAAAAAGGAGAATGAAGTAAACTGAATAGGTTGATCTCCAAAAGTATTCATACACACTTAAATACACAAATAAACATACAATTTTTTTTTTATGGAAATGTTATCATGAACACATACACAACACCTGATTTTTGTACATTCTCTCTCTCAATCTTGCCAAAGACTTTGGCTTTCAAGTTTAAGCAAACTCTGTGTCTAAAAACCAACCCACTAGGCACTCCATCCTAAACGCCCAATACAAGTCAACCATAAACACACGATTTGATAAATCTCACAAACACTTAGTATCTGTTATATATCCCTTTGCTTACAAAAACGTCCAAATAAAATGCTCAAATTTCTACATATATATTTACATTTATGTCAAGCCCCAAAATACCCATAGGAGTTATTGGATACTTTAATCGTGACTATACTTAACCTGTTAAACCATCCTGTGATGAACAAGGTAAAACATTCTACAATGGGAACATATAACAGAGTGCGGAAGCTTAAATAGTGCAGAAGCGTAAATAAACTTTTTTTTTTCTATACATAATCTGTATTCCAAGTTAAATATACAAAATATGATGAAAGTAAAGGTAGACATGCCCACCTAGCAAAATACATAAATGATCTCGCCCTCACCCTACTCAACAATAATCTAAGTATGGCTACACATCCAAATCTTTATCCTCCTGTGACTACATCGGGATAGGTGACTCTCTTTCCTCCACGTATTCCTCCTCAACCCAGAGCTCAGGGTCGAAGGTACTCACTGGACCTGCCGACATGAAATGTACGGCTGAGTATGGAATACTCAGCGAGTACAATCTACTAACTAACAATAGCAATAACGAACTACAATTCATAATGACAATAATTTGGGACAATACAATATCAATAATGAAGACAATACAAAAGCAATAATTAAAGCAGTACTATGATCGTGGTATGCATGAAATAATGCAAAACCTTCAATAAAACTCATACTTTAAAATTCGTGTCTTGTTCTTGAAAATATCCTTTCGTGTTTTTCAAAACTTGATTGTCATGTTTAAAAATTTGTTCTTGTCTCGTAGGAATCACATATGTATTGCTTGTTCTTGTATGGAATCACTTGTCATGCTTGTCTTGTCATGTACTTGACATGTCTTGACTTGACTTGCCTTATTTATCTTGCGAGCCAGATGTTCGTGCCCCTTGAAGTGACTTATGAGCCGGATATGTAAGTATCCTTTAGCAAAACATGCATAGAAACGCCTTGTGAGCCGGATACGTAAGTATCCTTCAGCGAAATAGAAAAGGGGTACACTAACATCCTTGCCCGGCCCTTTTTCTGGCTTGATCAACTTGTTTTCTTGTAAGCCAGGTATGACATATCTTGTGATATGCCCTACCCTTGACCGGCCCGATGTCTGGTTTTATCAACTTGTTTTCTTGTAAGCCAGATATGACATATCCAGGGGATATGCCCTATCCTTGACTGACCCGATGTCCTGCTTTATCATTCATATCGTAAATCACATGTCTTGTTTCCGTTTGTTTATATATATATACTTATACTTTAGAAAATCTCGGTTAATGCATGCATGTGTGCTTGTGTGTCCCTTGTGGTGATCATAATAACATGTACTCTAAAGGAATGACATATGACATTTCAATTCTTACTAAAATCATGTGGGAATTTAGACAAGCATGTAGAGTATGGGATCATGGTTATCATTTTAGGAAGAAGTACACAATTCATGCATTTCATATTATTCTTTAAACTTGTTAATGTCTTATTCAAGCATTTCATCAAGCACATGGTAAGCATCACATTTAGTCATTTATTCAAATTCTTAGGTTCATAGATTTCATCAAACACAAATGGTGTGTTAATTATGAGTACAATGCCCTTCCAACATTTTTTCATCACACCACATTCATCACACCATACGGCATCCAATCGCCTCAGCCCCATCCATCCATACATCCACAACTATCTCTTTATCTTGTTTATTTTCGAATTTAAAGCATTACACAAGAAAAGGAAACATATGAGGGATTAATCTACAACAATCATAAGAAAACCTAAGTTATTACTAAGCTAGTTAGTAAGGGTGTACTAACCTTAAGGATTTCTCCAAATGTTGAAGAGAACCCTTGATTGGAAATCCCAAGCTTGAGGGAGGATGACCCTTGCTTGAAAATCTTTAAGTTTTGAGCTCCCTTGATCTCTAATCCAAAACCCCTCTTGGATTTCTCCCCAATCTCCTCTCCTTGAAGTCTAAGAAAATCCCAAAATGTGTTTACTCTCATAAGTCAAGGGTTTAAAACCCTCAAATTTGGCATCAGCTACCGCGTGCAATCGATTGCACACTAATTGCGATCGATCGTGGATCTAGTGCGATCGATCGCACCCTAGGGCGATCTGTTGTACATGAACCCGAAAGCTTTTGGTTTGATTTCTCCCTGCATGCGATCGATTGCACAACCTTGTGATCGATCCTAGATCCCTGCGATCTGTCGCACTTGGAGGCCCATCTATCGCACTTGGTCTAGAATGTTTGGGACTCATTTCACCTACATGCGATCGATCGCACCTTACCTGCGATCGATCGCACTCCCCAGGGGATGCCATTTGGTTTTGAATACACTATTCATTAGCCATAAAAGTTCCGGGGTGCTACAATTTATCTCATTCACAATCACCTTCATGAATGTTCAAAGGCCTATCTATCAAGTCAAAATATTTCTAAACCTAATAGTAGTATAGAAACATCATTCGTAAATTTGTTAGTCGACAACCACCTTAACTATCCGATGAACGAGCTTTATAGAAGATGTCGTGCATCTCTCTTGACACTATCAGTGCTATTCTTTGACAATTACTTCAGTGCCTCTTCTGCCCCAACGTCCCTCTTGCAGTTTTGAGTTGTTGCATATCGTCTGTGTACAACGATCAAAATAGACCTCTCTTATTATCTCTCTCTCTCTCATACATACAAAAGCATGATAAAGTTTAAATTGATGTTTATGGATTACAATTCTTAAACAAACCAAGCTTTGTAGATAGGATATAACTATCGATACCATACATACCGGTTTGCAGGTGAAATTCCTCGACAAATCTATGTTTTGAAGATGCTATCGTAGAATAATATCAGTGCCAACTGCCAACAACATATGTGGAAATATCCCAACATTTTTATTGCCTAGTGTACATATATTGTAGCACCCCAGAACTTTTCGTACCTAAGGAATAGGGTTCTCGTAGCCAATTGGTCTTTCATGTAATATAATTAATAAATAAAGAAGAATTTGAAGATTCTGAAATGCCAAAAATGTTCCTTTTTGAAAGACGAATCCAAGGCAAGTTGAATCGTCAAAATCCGACGAACGAGTCAAAAGTTATGGCTGAAATAGTAAAATATGCCAAATTTGCAGAACACCGATCTCCAGTGATTGCTCGGTCCAAAACCGATCGCTCGGTTCAAAATAACGATCGATCTATCTACAATCGATTGATCGGTAGCTATTGACTGGTGTACTTTTTTGTATAGGGAAAAGTTCCAGAGAGGGTGTTTTTGACCGATCGCTCGGTCAAGAACACCGATCGCTCGGTAGGCGACCGATCGCTCGGTAGGCGACCGATCGCTCGGTCTTAACCACCACTCGATCGGTTTATTATGTTTTGCAAAAATTTCAGTAAGAGCTTTTTCGTCTTTTGGGCATTTCCACCTTGCCTATAAAGGCTTGCTCGAGCCTAACGGTTTCATAAACCCTTAGGGCAGCATTTTGAGAGAGAGTAGAGGAGGGGAGGAGGGCTTTTCACCTAGGGTTGTATCTTGAGAGAGATCAAGAGTTCAAGAACCCAAGATCATCTCAAAAGCTTGGATTTTCCCATATCCAACCTCAAGCACATGAGGAACACGTTCTCCAAGCTAGGGTAGCGTTCTCCATGGCATTTTTCAAAGAGTTTCTCCTCTTCTTCAAGGTTAGTACACCCTACTAACTTCCTTAGTAATAACCTAGATTTCTTCCTCAAATCTAATGGGTTTACATGTTGGCTGTCTTTGTTTCTTGAGTTGTGATGTAATCCCTATAATAAACAAGATAAACGAATAAAGGTGTGGGAATGTGTGAATGGCTGGTGGATTGTGGCGAATGGATGCCGTTTGGAGTGATGTATGTAGTGTGATGGATAATGGTGGAAGGGCATTTTCAAACATAATGAATACACCCTTGTGTTTGAAGAAAAATATGCACTAAGAAACTTAAATCAAAAGACTATAAATGTGATGCCTACAAAGTGTTTGATAAAATGCTTAAATGTGAACTTGAATTACGAAAGCATGAATTGAGCTGTTCTTTATAAATGTCTACCTTGATCAAATGACTTTACATGCTATCTATCTTCCCATTGGATTATATTACGAATTGAAATGCTACACTCATGTGATCCTTCTATTCAAGCATGTCATCATGTCTACTACAATTGCTACACACACGCACCACGTAAGCATGGACTGGGTTTTCAAGAATACATGCATATGATAAATCAAATGAAAATATTATATGTTAAGGAGGTTGGTAGCCCAGGGATGGGCGGGTGCTAGCCTCTGGCTCACAAGTTGAACATGAATGTCAAGGGTAGGGCATATGCCTAGGATATGTCATACCTGGCTCGCAAGAAAACACAATAAGCAAGAATCAAGAAACATGAAAGGATGTTAGTGTACTAAGACTAGGTACGGGCACTAACGTCTGTTCCCAAAAAAGTATGAGAGGATGCTGGTATACTAAGACCAGGCACGGGTACTAGCATCTGTTTCCAAGTAACATGACAAGCATGAAAGTATGCTAGTGACTATGACCAGGTACAGGCACTAGTATATGTTTCCAAGACAAATATGGAAGGGTGTTAATGTACTAAGACCAGGTACGGGCATTAACACCTGTTTCCATCAAGTATGAGAGGATATTGGCATACTAAGACCAAGTACGGGTGCTAGTATCTGTCTCCAAGCAAGAATCAAGAAATATGGAAGGGTGATAATGTACTAAGACCAAGTACGGGCATTATCATCTGTTCCCCAGACAAACAAGAAAATTCACAAGCAGGTCGACAAGAAAACACGCATGATACTCACGAGACAAGAACCTGATAAGAATCTAGTATGTCCGTCCATTTCATAGTTCGGGTACTAGCCAATGAGAAGAATCTCATAAGACATGTAAGGAACCCATAAGAAGCATAAAATGTAAAGTGTAAATTACAAGAAACACAAGGAAGGTGAAAAAGGTCTGATGTCAAAGCATGAACCCTAAGTATGAGTTTAAATATGATGCTCAAGATTATATTTGTTATTTGTTATCGCTTTCGCACTCTGATTTTTAAAATGTGATGATGAATTGTATAATGTAGGTTATTTTATTGTTATTACTATTGCTAGTTAGTAGCTTGTACTCGCTGAGTATTCCATGCTCAACAGTACTTTTATGTCGGCAGGTACACTATACGATATATGGACTCCGGTTCATTGGATAGAGGCGACTCAGGGAGAGCATGAGATTGCTCTGTTTGTCACCCAGATGTTAGGGGTTAGATATGTGGCCGTGTGGTTGGGTTGAGAGAGAGAGAGACATGTATTTTGAGTCTTTTTTCCTTGGGGATTTTCATGTAGGCTTGAGTTGGTAATTCAAGCATTGGACTCGTTTGTACTTATTGTATTTTTTTATTAAGTCGTTAGTTTATGTTAACACTTGGAAGTACATTTATATTAAAGAAAATTTCAGTTCACTATTTTGCATGCCTTGTATACTCCTTGCAGGTTTGATTTAAGGTTAAGTCACGTAGCCAAAGTATCTTAACTCATAGGGGGTATTTTGGGGCGTTACATATATCTTTTTCATAACATGATGAAGAGTGAGTCTTTGGTGCCACTTTCTAGCGGTGGAGAGAGAGAGAGAAAAGTGGGATATGGACCAAGGGTTTAAGTAGATGACAAAATGGTGCTTTTAGAAGACATGATGGATTGAGGGAAAATGAAACTTTTGCAAGCTTTGGCTTAATTAGTAGTCATCTTCCAACACAAACTACAGTGCACAGAGAGAGAAGGAGACAAGGAGGGAGTTACAGGTATGAATGTTTCTGACTTTTCTCTGTATAAAGAGCAAATTTTTATGGCAATATGTTTGCAGATTTCTGCCGGGAGGAAAAAAAAATCAGATTTTCTAAACTAACTCTATCTAAATGAACACAGTTAAATTTCTAATTCAAATATTAACCATACGCATGGAATCAAACTTAGGAAAGAGAAGATTTAGATATCTTTTGTCAGAATTTTTTTTTTTAAAAAAAATTATAATGAATCAAACTCACCTGAACTTAGTGTAGTTGGATGAGATGGATAAAATGAGAAATAATGATACAAAAATCTAAATATCTTCAGATTTTTTTATTATGGTTGGAACGAACACGAACCTAAAGTTAATTTTAAGTTGATTAGCTAAGTTTAATGTTGAAAGAAATTAACAAAAAATTGTACTTTTTGAATTTAAATAAAATTATTCTTACATTTGTAGATGTGTTGTGTGCGCCATGTATTCGCTGGAAGGAAGAGCATATGTTTCATTTGACCTGAATTTTGAATAAGAAGATATAATAGGACATGACGATTGAGTATTCATAAAGTTTTATTCATGTAGATTTATGTAAGAAATAGCAGTAAATACCAAATGAAAAGTATACATATTGTTTTATTGTAGATGAGTCTGCCTCGGACTGTTCCATGTCTTCTACAATCTTTGAATTTCCTTTTGACCTATGAAATGGAAATGATGTTTATCAGGATTAGAATTTAAATGTACATCAAATATGATGGTGAGTAAACATAATATAAAACGTAGAGTATGTACCTCTTGTATGGCAATAAAGGTGGAGAAGATGAATCAGTCATGTAAAATTTGTTGTGATAATATTCTGCAGTGAATGAATCAACAGTACATACTGTTAAGTAACACCACTGAGATGAACTAATATGAAAAAAAATGCCGAACATATAACATATTTATGAACTTTATTTGTGTTGCCTGTGTTAAAAAAAATCATAAAAAGGAACAAAAAATCTAAATATATTTCATGTTTTCAAGTAATGGTAAACAATCTGTAAAGTACCATGGGTTTCTATCAGAGAACAAAATAACAAAACTATATCTTTGAAACCCAAACATATTTCACGTTTGCAAGTAATGGTTACCAGCTGGAAAAGTAACGGAGGTTGATCATAGGTAATTCCAATCCCGGGCATATATATGTCTATTTCCTACTATGACATTAGGGCAAATATATCTTTAAATCCCAAACACATTTCACGTTTTGATGTAATGGTTACTAGACTGAGAAGTAACAGAGGTTACTCCCCTCTCACAGGTAATTCCAATGGAAGGGACATTGTTGGTAAGAGCAAATATATGTCTATATCCTAATATGACATTAGGGCAAATATAGTAATAATTTTCTGTAGTGCTACAAATAGCATACCCAATTCAATAGATATACTGTAAAGTGTAGAAGTGGTAATTTAGAAGGTGATGGGATAGTTATGGTTAGGTTGGGAATGGTGGTTTATGGTAAATTAGGCCTAAATCCACTAAAGAATTAAATTGTAGTTTGATTTTAATTTGAAGGAACTAACCAAGCATGCGAACAGCCCAAGTAGGCAAGGTATTTTTTTAAAATAAGAAACAACCATAAGTTTATTGATGTTTAGTAACAGTTATTATAATGCTGGTAATTTTTGAATGAAATACTTTAAATTTTTGGTTTCAATATTTCACCCCTTTCATAAGTAATAACCCAACTGTTGAATGGGGCTATTAGATGAGTGAAGGGGCTGTTAATATTGCTAATATGTGTTAATATAGGGGTTGATACAGAGGCTAGTGTTCAGTAATAGAGGAGGTGATGTTCTGAACCCTTTTAAGGGCAAGGGAAAGGAATGGTGGTGATGTGCTGTTGGTGTGTGCAGAGGGCACTGGAAAGACCTCAACGTGATGTGTTGTAGGTGCAGAGTGAAAGTAAGCAAGGAATTTTTTAAAAATAAAAAATAATTAAAACCCAAGATTCATAACTATGGAAGAACTAACATCAATTAATAATAAAATAAGAGGATAACATACTCCATCCATTCCTGACAGAAAAAATTGTTTTGTTAATTACATAAACTCCAACAATGAAAGCTCACCCAATCCACGAAGCATATAAAACACTAATTGAGGTATAGAGCATAAATCGAAAAATGGCACTAAAGTTTGATTTTGGAATATGCCAAGATCCCTGATTGAAATTCACATGATATTTTTAAAATTACTCAAAAACAGTAAAACCCAATTAAAAAAAATATTCCTAAATAAAAAATTATAGTATTTTTAAAAAAGCATTTAATTATAGGATAAAGCTTCTGAGACCCCATTAGGGCCGAGACCATGCTCTAAGAGCATGGGATTTCAGGTAGGGCCTACCATGTGAACTGGGCCCCACCTGAAATCCAATGCTCTTAGAGCATGGTCTCGGCCCTAATGGGGTCTCAGTAGCAAAGTCCTAAATTATAACCAACAGCAAAAACAGACATATGAATTTTCCAATTATATTGATATAAGTTCACTTCATTTATTCAAGGTCAAGATATATTTGGGAAAAAAGCCCAATTAATGCGTGTTAGAGATTGGCCAGCCCATGAGCGGCTATTCCAATTACAGGGGTGGATCAAAGATTAGGAGAAGAAGCAAAAAAAACAGCAATTTAAAATACATGGGTGGATCAAAGAATAGAAGAAGCAAAATACAACAATTCAAAATACATGGTTGGAGCACAGCAGAGGAGAAGTACAATACAGTAAGTAGTAGAACGATGAAAAAAGTAACAGAGCCACAATAATTTGTACCAGCATATACCAATTAACTGGGCATTACATTATTTGAGCGAACATCTAATATGTACAGGAGGCGGAAATCACAAGTAAGATGTAAGAAAGGAAGAATAGAATAATGGATGTTCAGGTAAAAGAAACTTGCCCAGAGAAGTGAATATCGTTGAGTTTAACAATTTGCAACAAAAGATAGGTAAACACTTTACCTTGATAAGTGCTGATCGAAGAGTTTAACAGTGTGCAACAAAAGGTAAAGTAAGCATCAACTTTGTAATTTGAATTGGGTAGAGGAGAAGAGATTTATAGGAAGGGGAGAATAATGTGAAAGAGGAATAGATTGAACAAACGGATAACCGTCGTGTCCGTAAAGTGTGGGGGACGTGATCTGAACCGTCGTGTTTCTTTAAAACCTTGAGAGATCGTGTCTTAGAAGGTCATGGCAGAAAACAGCTGTCTATGGAAGGAAGATGAAATTCGGTTTCCGAAATGATCGAAGTGGACGGGTGAGAGATGGAGAGACTTGTCCTTTGGAACTCGTTGAGAGACGCACTTTACAGGTATGGTATCCTCCTTACTCGTAGAGAACCAACCGTGACGCTAAACCTCCTAGAAACCCTCCCAAGATGCCACGTGGACATCCTTGGGTTGTGGTTTAATTAGTAGTAACTAGCGTAGACCCCGTGCGATGCACGAGAATTAAATAAAGAAGGAAAATAGAAGATAAATTAAAATGAAATGGAAATTTTATCAATTAGTAGAAGAGATTCTCTCCCTCAAACAACCGTAAAGGACAACCGAAAGGTAAGGAATACATGGATAGATACTATATATGGATAGAGGGTGTTGAATGAGAGGAAGCTAAAACAAATAAGGAAAATCATTCAAAACCACCCATGAGCGGCTACGTTAGGAAAAAAAATTTGTCTTTTGAAAGAGAGAACTTTACCCAATCAAAAACTGTACTATTTAGGTGAATGAGAGCGAGACTACTAATTTGAATATTCTATGGAGATCCATAGTTTTTTTTTTTGTTCAAGAGATCAATAGATAGATCAAAACAATATAGAGAAAAATTAGATTTGAGATACCCACATAAAAATATTAGTATACATAGCATCTAGGATCCCATGGAGATCAATAGATAGCACTACAGACGATATTAGATTTAAGATATACCTGCATAAAATTATGTATAAAGTCCAGCCTCATCATACTCTGAAATTCACATATGTACTCAGAAACAAATAATATTCTTCAATAGATATTCTCTTAAGGAACGAATAACCTGTAGTGAAGGAGCGTATGATGTTAGGACAGAATAAAGAATGTAGATGGTAAAAGAAGAAGATGAAATAAATAATGGATTCAAAATTATTATTTTCTTAAACCAAGAGAAAATGCAGATGCTATCAAGAGTTTAAAATAAAGCCAAAATGGAAGAGAAATTTACTCCAGTGATAGTGATGTCCCTGTATAGAAAGAGATTTGTGCGTGTGTTGGCCTATGTGAGTGTGTGTTTAGCTATTCAACCAAAAAAAAAACTTCTAATTTAAAGCATATAGATGACATTATTAATAAAACAATGAATCGACTTAGTCCCAAACCCATATTACAAAAATTCAACTTTTTAGCATACTTTCTATATAGAACTGCTCCCCTCAACCAAAAATGACAAAAGCACATTCCTAAATAGAAACTCCATATATCCTGATAAAATAGCCCAAAGAGGATCAAAACAAAAAAAAAAAACCCATGAACTTTTCCGATTTTCCTATCTAAGCAATACCTAACAAAATAACTCAATTCCACTCATCCAATACATTACTATCCATCAAAATACTCCACACAAAATACAAAACCGAACCAAAACATGAAGAGCTCACTTGGTAAAACAATCTAAATGCATCATGATTGAACTTGTGGAGAGTTCAATCACACCCATAGGTCAACACAGGTTCCTTTAATCCCTATTAAACGTGGTTCAAATTCCCTAACCCTTAGGTTTAACAATCTAACCTAGGTTTTTAGGAAAAAATCAACTTGGAAAAAATTAACTGTGGTGTTAAAATTTATTAACCTTAAGGTTAATTTTTTAAATATTTTTTTTAAAAAAAACAAGGTTAGATTGTTAAACCCTAAGGGCTAGGGAATCTTAACCACAATTAATAGGGGTTAAAAGGGACACATGTTGATCTGTGGGTACAATTGACTTGTGGATCTCACTTGCATGAAGCCGTAATCCCTAGTAATCACCAGTTAGCCATACGGTGGTGAATTCATTCCCAGGCCTTGTATACACTACCCGTCACACTATGAAACAGTCAATTGCAATTGACCTCAGGGAGAGTTCAATCACACCCACCCCTCTATTAATCGTGTTTAAGAATCCTTAACCCTTAGGCTTTAACAATCTAACCATGGTTTTTAGAAAAACAAATTGAAAAAAATTAACCGTGAGTAGAAAATTGGCCTGATAATGCAGCCAACAAATTTTCCTCAAGACTCCTGCATGTCATAGAATCCTCATTAATCTGTTGCTCCATTGATCAAGTCTCGTCTCAAGGCTTTCATGTGCTCTCCTCTCTCATTGAGCGGTCTCCCTATAAGGAGTTGATGCATGAAGAGCCGTCTACTTAGGAGTATCGAAGACATCTTCTAGTTGGCCAGGAAAAAGTCACAATTAAAGCCGTGAGTAACAAATAAACCACGCATATACCTACTTGAAACTAAATCTACTGTGTCATCCCACATAATTATCCCCTACTCATATAAATAGCATTTCTTCATGTTTAATAGCCAAGCGAATATAAAGCACAGACCGAAGGAGGCAATCACGGTCCTCTCATGTCAAGTTGGGCTTGGTAGAGGTCTTGAGAATCATATACACAATCATACATAATAAAAATCTATTTTGTTTTGGTATTTATATAAGGACTTCCAATTTTTTTTCCTTATACAGGTGTTCTATGTTTTGTTTTATTAGTCTGGACTCGATTTTTTCGAGTGCAAAATTATTTAACTAATCTAACCTAATCTAATTAACTCGACCCAACTTGCATCAGTCCAAACTGAGTCTAGCCTTCAAAAATGAGTGCTCATGTTGAGCTTACGCTTGGCACCTTAGATTGAAATTCAGGTTGGTTTGTGCCATGCTAGGCGGATTGTTATCCTATTATTGACAGGCGGCAGGTTGGCTTATCGAACTTGGTTAGATCCAGTAAGGCATAGCCAATACCCATTTGGCATGCATCACTCCCACTTTAGTTTTATTCTATACTGTTGCATAAATGTACAGAAACTCAATGACTACAAAAAACAAAAGTGGTTAATGTTTTGTAAATTGCGGAATTTGGGTTGTAGATCATGCAATTACGGTTGTAATTCATCAATATAAATAGAGCACAAAATCATCAAAGATTGTTCTTAATAGAAGCATCAAATTACTATAAACTAAGTGATTATTTAAGAAACACAAATCAGTTTTGGGGGCAACATTAGAAATGGATAGGAAGGAAAACATTTTGCCATAGTATTAGGTAATAAATGTCACCATCTTAACAGGTAAACAGCGAGAATCACTCATGTAGAACAATTATCAAACAGTTTATATGCATATAAAAAATAAAAGACTCAAAAACCCCCCACATCTCAGTAGAAAAAAAAAACTCAAAAATCCCATATCCTTGGAGTAATTTTCTAGTGTTTTGTTTCCATAAAGAGAAAACCCCACTGGAATCGTTAGTAAAGAAACCAAACTAAAACAAAAACAAATACTCATTCACTTTAATGATCTTTAGATTTTCAGAACTTCCGGTTTCTTTCAATTTAATGGAAGAACACGGTGGGATCACAAGTAATATCCTAGCCGAATACCTGAAAATATATCCGCATAGGTCATTGAAGTCCAAAAACAAATCAACTGTAAAGTGGGTTTTGAAATGGGTAAAAGATCAAGCAGGGAAGAGGAGAAGTTTAAGACTAACATGGCTTTGACGAACATCCTTGATCAACTTTGATTGCTTTGGTCTCACTGTTGAGAAATCGGGTGAATTTTGTAGAATATAACTGTAAGCAATTTTGGGTTTTTTTTTCTTTTTTTAATGCTAATCATTTTGTTCATGTACTCGATTGAGCATATGGAAAAGGAAATAGATGAAAATAAATGAGGACTGTAATTTTTTTTTGAAAACAAGAGAAAGACAGATTCTTTCAAGAGTTCATAACAGAGCCAATATGGGGCAGAGCAACTTACTTGGGCGTTGTCGCTTTGTAGGAGGAGATTTGCGCCACTTGCTGAATGGAGAAAGAGATGCAGGTGTGGAAAATAAAGTAAGAATAGGAATCGGTTGAGTGGGGGGGGGGGGGGGAATCACAGGGGCGTGATGGTTCGAGAAGTACGTGATGAACCTTACGTAAATAACGAATGCTAGGATAGATAAGTGGGAGAAAATGGGATGCTAACGTGGCAGTGTAAGAAGGCGAGAAAACATTTTGCCGTAGTATTAGTTAATAGATGGGGCATTTCAATTTTTGTTTGGTTCAATCAAATTTTCATTTCTCCAATTAAATATCATTTCTTATAAGTTTTTATTTTCCATAATACCCATGTTACATTTGTTTTTCTCAAAATATCCTTAACAATTTTTTTTCTACGTTTTCTAACAAGTTTTTTCTATAGTACTCCTGTTAGATTTGTTTCCCCCAAAATGTCTCTATTAATTATTTTTTCATAATATTCTTCTTAAGCCAAAAGGGATTAACGAATTAGTGGTACTGGATTGACTGGACTGTTAGCCTCAAAGTTACAACCTTAGGTACCCTTAATAATTTTGATGATAACACAATAATGAAATGACCATTGTGTTACTAATATCTCTATGTAGTTTTTGTGAAATTCAGTGTATAAGAGCATTAGCACACAAGGCATAAAACATGGAAATGACACCAAACATAAAAAGGATCCACAAAGCAAGTCAACTAATCAAATTGAAGATCCAAAGCAAAAAGACAAAACTCATGACATGAAGAAGAAGATCCACTAAGAAGCAATCTTGGTCATGAAGATGAATTCAAAGAAGTTAAATCAAGATCAAAATTGAAGGACATTGAAGACTCTCTAACTAGAAAATTTAAGGGTTTTAAATTCAAGTTTGAGAGTTCTTAGGACAATTGTAAAAAATCCTCAATGTTTGAATGTTGAATGCTCAAATGCTTAAATTGACCATAGGAACCTTAAGAACATATTTGCATATCATTCTAAGGCCTTAGGATAATAATTTAAATGATTATAATCTTGATAAACTCAAGTTGGATGTCCAATTGGATCAATCAAATCATTTAAGCTTGTATAAAGGAGTTTTCTGTGAAAAACAGAAAACCAGTCGACTGATTCTTGAAGAGAATCAAAATTCAGTCAACTGATTTAGCCATGTGTCTTGTTTAGACACTATTTCCAAAACTAGTCGACTAGTTTTTACCAGACTTAAAAACCAGTCGATTGATTTGTGTTCTGAACTTTCTGGAATTGGCTGAAACAAGCCAAGCGACTGATTTGCCAAAACCAGTCGACTGATTTGCTCGCGGCAAACATTTAATGCTTCTAACAGTTAGTTTTCAACGACCATTTTCACATTGAATGAACCTCCAAAGGCCATAAATTTTTCTTGGGCTATAAATTGGAATCATTTATGAACTAGAAACAACTTTTGATCATCCTATTAACTCCAATCAATCATTCAAAGCTCAGATTTCCAAATCTATTGAGAAAAGGCCTTAATTCTCAAAAGTAATATTTTGAGCTATTCAACTCCAATCTTTGAGAGATTTTTAGAGAGCTTTAAAGAGATTTTTTCAGCTCATCTAAAGAGCAATTTCAAGATTGTAATTCATCCATGCATCTCTTGTATTAGAAATCAAGAATCAGTGGATTCTTGTGTTGAATCGGGAAGCTTCATGATAAAGAAGTCAAGAGAGGATATTCTCCTGCAAGTTGTAAAGTTTGATCTTCATCCATGAAGAAGATCATGCGATTAGTGGATCGTGTTGAATCCTCAAGTAGGAAGCTTGAGGTGGGGACGTAGGCGGGAGAGCAGAACCTCGAGAACATATCTTGTGTTTGATTTCTCTTACCCTTCTCTTCTATTTACTATTTTATTGATTATAGAATTGCTAGATTACTATTCCATTTTAATTCGATTAATTAAAATTCCGCTTAAGAGATTAGGAAAAAATTTTAAATTTTCCAAGACCCTATTCACCCCCCCTAGGGTCCATTACTTGGGCAACATGGACTTTGAGTTGTCCATATTTCAATGACGTAGGATATAGCAAGAGACAATCTTTATGACTATAATGCTAGCATGTCATGTGTCCCATAACTACCCAACCTGATATATTTTAACAGTTCTTCTGATTTTGTGGGTTAGTTTATTTCAATTTGGACAGTTTTGAGACACATGACATGCTAGCATTGCAGCCATAGAGATTGTCTCTTGCTGTAATGACCCTAATTTAAATTAAATACACTCAGGGGTAAATTATATCCTGAGGGTGATTTAGTAATTGATTTTTGATGTTTGGTCATATGGCTAACCTTGGTGGGGTAGGGCTAACTTAATGATTTAATTTAATAAGTTAAATTAATTAAATCTAGGTTATAACCAAACAGGCCTTAGTGGAGATATATTAGTAATTCTCTATATGAAGTTTAGTATAAATAGAATTGTTTAACCTAATAGTCATATTTTTGCTAAACCTAAATTAGGAGAAGTGAGATATGACCGTTTTGGTAGGAGAGGAGGAAAGCGGTTGTAGAATTTGAAATTTTGTCGGATCCCGTGGAGAACCCGATGATGGGAATTGGATTATTCAAGTTAGCTTTGAAGCTCTCCTAAGCAATCAACCTCTTGCATTCTTCTTAAAAATCAGATCTAGAGGCAAGTGAATATTTTTATAGTTTAAATGTAGGGTGTATTGTGATCACACAAAAATTTTAATGTATATTTCTTCTTATGTTAATGATTGTGTGTATGAAAATATGATAGATCGGATAAATATTTTATATAAGTATTATTTTGATTTATTAAATATGTTATGAGTGATTTTAATAAATGATAGAATAATATATTAGATTTTAGGGAAGAAAATATAAGAGATCTAGGAGATTAAAATTAGTGATTTTCGGAATTGAGTTAATTTAAATGAGATTTAACCAGTTTCGGTATATGGGTCATAACTTTATGACATTAAATCCGATTTTGGTCCAATAGTATATCATTTCGAAGAACTCGAAAAGATTTACAACTTTTGTTAAGAAAGTTTTCCTAAAATCAATAGTTTTGTGGGTCAAAACCTTAGTTGAAAGTCAAAAACGGGAAAATAGATATTTTTCACATTAATTTTCCTAAGATACTTTAATTAAATTAAATGTATCTTCTTTACTATTATAATGCGAGAAACAAGATTGGATTGAATTTTTTTCCAAAGACTATAAAACCCATTATTTTATCAAATCTTTCCTCTACAGTCAAATAAATTCTCAGGGTATTAAAGTAATTATCAGTCTAACTATTCCCAAACCTATAACTAGTGGGACTCCCACTATTGCACGATCTCTTCATAATAAACTGAAACTCTAACCATATGTGCTATTTCACACTTACAGATCTTCCATTCTCATCCTATCAGTCCCCTGATATCTACAAAAACGCAGCATCTCTTTTGGTTTGAGTTTTCTTCCGCCACTCATTGCAATCCCTGGTATGTATAAAAACACTGCATCTTTTTTTGTTTGAGTGTTTTTTTTCATGTTCTTCTTTTATCTCTAGGAACTAGCTATATCATTCAGAATATTGTAATATTTCCCCAAACTAATCTTCCCTAATTTCTTTTCTGTATTTTTTTCTCAATCACAGTTTAAACCGTCATTCATCATCTTCATCGTTGGGCTTTTTCAGCATTCCACTGCAATCCGCTGATATGTACAGAAACGCAGCAAAACTTTTGGTTGGAGTTTTCTTCCGCCACTCATTGTAATCCCTGGTATGTATAAAAACGCTGCATTTTTTTGTTTGAGTCTTTTTTTCATGTTCTTCTTTTATTTATATGTTTTTTTTTGTATTTTATTGGGATTTTTTTCCATGGATTTGGTTCCCTTCCCTCTCTTTTTTTTTTTTTCCTATCTTGGTCTGACATGGGTTAAAAAAAAAAATTACTCTGGTTTTGATCGAATACCCCTGAATTGAAATAAACTAGAAACTCAATTATGATAGGTTACTGTTGGGTTATAAATCATATTGGGAACATGAGTTGTGAGACAATGTATAGGCCTGTATCATGGTCCCGAAATGAGAAGACAATGAATAGTAACGGTTATTGGTATGGTTATGATACCCAAACCCAAACCCAAACCCAGTCAGAACATATAAGTGGATGGTGGTGAGATGAGCAGGGATTAGAGATGTAACAGTTTATGGGTATGGTGGTTATGAAACCCAAACTTATATACGGTGAGAACATGAGTGGTGAGACATAAGTGGATGGTGGGCATCACCCTCTCCAGCAGGGGCGGAGCCAGGGTAGTGGGCCCCACAATTAATTTTTTTTTTTTTAGTATACTTGGCCCCCGCCCCCCCCCCCCAAATTTTTTTGTCATATATATAGTGGCCCCCCCAATGGAGTCCCTTATGCCGTTGAGGTTGCCACATGTCCCTACTGACACCCCTTAACTATGATTAAAATTCACCAAATATCAGGGTTCACCTAATTTTCCTTGATTTTTAGAAAAAAAATATTTAAATAATTTTAACCATAGGAGTTAGTGAATTTTAAGCTAGGGTTTAAAAAGAAATTTGATATATTTTTTTAAAACCAAGGATAGGTGGGTTAATCTTAACCACAATTAAGGGGTACTAATAGGCCCCAATTTTTTTTGTCATATATATAGTGGGCCCCCCCAATGGAGTCCCCTTATGCCATTGAGGTTGCCACATGTCCCTACTGACACCCCTTAACTATGATTAAAATTCACCAAATCTTAGGGTTCACCTAATTTTCCTTGATTTTTAGAAAAGTAATATTTAAATAATTTTACCTTAGGAGTTAGTGAATTTTAAACTAGGGTTTAAAAAGAAATTTGATATATTTTTTTAAAACCAAGGATAGGTGGGTGAATCTTAACCCTAATTAAGGGGTATTAATAGGGACACGTGGCGATCTCAAAGGCATTACCGGGAAAAACAAAATTCTCAAAGTCCTGGCTTCGCCCCTACTCTCTAGCATACAATGCAGTCATCAACCTCATTATATCCTCCACGACAGTCAATTTCTCTCCATCTCTCTATTGTTTTCCCTCTAATTTTTGTTTTATTTGACAAATCTATTACGTAGTAAAATTTGTTGGAATTGCATTTGCAAATATGTTGCAAAATTGCTTCCACGGTTACTTTCAACCGTGGTAATGGTATATTATTTTAAATGACTAACTAGAGTTAAAATGGCTGCACACTAGGGGCAGGTTGTCAAATGAATTACATGGTTATATTTTTTTTTATTAACTTAAATGAATGGACCCTAGAGGTGATGCCCTTTTAACTACATTTAGTGGGTGTTAAAAATTGGGTAAGTATCCGAATGTGTTCCCATTTATATGTGCAGTGTTTTTTTTACATGTGCTATGTTAAATGCTTTTTAACCACAGTTAGTGGGTGTTAAAAGTGGGGTGTTAATAGGGGTAGGTCCCCGGTTGTATTCCTTGGTTAATCTTAACCATTGATGAATTGATTTTGCATGGTTAATCTTATCCAATATATGTTGCAAATGTTATACTCTCTTTTGATTTACACCAACACTATATTAATCTTTCCATTCTCATTGAAAATTAATTTAATTAAGTTTTATGTTACTAAATTTAATTTGTATTTATCCTTTGGTTAAAAGTTAACTAAATAATTGTGCTTTCAATTTTAGAAATTATTATTTGTAGGCTTCACACTTTTTTCACTCTTTCAGAATATTAACCCTACATAATTATCTACATTTTCATCCTTATAGATTCAAACATTAAAAGTTCATTATATTGAAGAACAAAATTGAGCAATTCAAAAGATATATACATCGAATATTTCTAAGGATGACTAAGGGTGATAGAGAACACAAAGATCTTGCGCGATCCAGAATTGCTGGACAACGTTGGTGGTCTCGATTGAGCAATGAACAAAGGGAAGTACGAAGGGAACAACAACGGTGTGCATACCGTCGTAGACGAGACCGAATATTTAGTTCACCATCGGAATCATCATCACGACAACCTACAATTTCTGGTGGTGGTCAACTACCTGCAGTGGTGGCACTAAACATTGACACCCGTACACACGACGTATCTGAAGACCTTCAATGCAATGATACAATTCGCAATACTATTCAACTAGGAAGAATGCGAATACGTGATGTACGATGTCTGGCACGACAATTTCAAACAAATCAAATTTCTAACAATGGGCTACAACTGAGGAGAAATGCTTGATTGACTCAAGTTCGTCGTCATGCTCGACGCGATCAATATAATTCTCAAGTTATGCTGGAATCATCTCAAAATGAAGGTTACTTCATCTCACTTATAAGATGTATTTACATATCATTTAATGAAATTTTAACACACTTTCTCTCCATAAGCATGTATCAACAGGTGATCTATATAGACGTGGTGAGCAAGATGACAGAATTGACAGTTCTCATGGATTTTATAGAGTATACCCTACCGAAGGTACGTACTACTTGAACATTGTGATAAATAATAGGTTTATGTTCATACATATAGAAAATATGTATTTTCTAGATTCCAAATGATATTTTAATCTATTACGACAACACTGTCTTATCTAACCAAAATCTATGATATCGAACTAACTTTTGTACTAACATATTTTCAATTTTGGTCTAAAGCTGTATCTTTTAATTCATTACATATTATTTGTATGCAGATATAAACAATATCTTCAGCATTAATCAAGATAATGTTCAAGTTAGTAGACATGAAACATACTCCACGATACCTAGGCGATCACATAATATTGGGAGACATTATGTCGAGGAAAATGTTCACCGGAACAATTTAGCAAACCCTAGAATTTGTAATCATTGTAGAGCGAAATTGTTTCAATTTGAGTCTTAAAATCTATGTTGTAACAATGGAAATGTGAATCTTCCTTCGCTAGCAGCTCCACAAGAATTGTTGAGTTTATATTGCGGCGATACGGCTGAGGCAATTCATTATAGACGATTCATTCGATCATACAATCTGTATTTGCATTCACATCTATGGGTGTCAAGATTGATGAAAATCTCGCAAATGGAAGAGATGGGATATATACTTTTCGTGCACAAGGTGTCGTATATCATAAAATTGGAAGTCTATTTCCTATTGAAGGTAGTAGGCCTCGATATATACAAATATATGTTTATGATATCGACCATGAACTTGAAAATCGGATGACAGATAATAACTTCTTGCATGTTGAGATTGTGACAAAGTTAAAACAAATATTAGATGCTCACAACCCATTCGTTAATATCTTCCGGTCACTGGCACAACGACTTGATCTACAAACATGCAGACTATTAATTCGAGTTGAGATTTCACGAAACAGACCTCAATACAATCTACCAACTGTTTCATAAGTTACAGCAATATTGTCTGATGTGGGTGATAATGAAGGTAGACAGGCAAAAGATATATAGTACAAACAAGGACTGAACATCTGCAAAATGTAGCAGATGCAGTAGGTTATTATGATCCTTTGCAACATCCTCTATTACTTCCTTATGAGACTCATGGCTGAGATTTAGAGGTTTACAATGAAAGGCAACGGAGAGTGAGTTGTCGTTCGTATTACACCTACATGCTCCAGGTTATCTCTTTAATCTAATTTTTTAGATAACATTTTCATGTAGCATATATGAGCCAATTTTAATTCCAAATCATTTTAATACAGATTAGGGATTCCGATCCATCAATTCTCTTACGTGGTGGTCGACTTTTTCAACAATATTCAGTTGACAATTACGTAAAGATAGAAACTCAAAGGTTAAGATACCTGCGTGACAATCAAAATGTAATAAGATCAGAGTTATATTAGGGTTTACAAGATGCAATAGCTACTGAGGAGACAAATGCAGGTATACATTAAACTAAATACTTAGTATTAGATTTATCTTAATTTTATATCTCTTATTAAGTAATTTGTTTTTATTTTCAATAACTTTCAAATAGAGTCGGGTGTAGGATCATACTTCCATCCTCTTTTGTTGGAAGCCCTAGGGATATGTATCAGCGTTATCAAGATACTATGGGATTGGTAGAAAAATTTGGAAAACCAAATTTTTTCCTAACAATGACATGCAATCATTCTTGGTAAAAAGTTACAAGAGAATTACTTCTTGGACAGTTGCCGCAAGATCGTCCTGATTTGATTATAAGAATATTTCATGTTAAATATGGAGAACTAAAAAAGGACATCATTGAACGTGCCATACTAGGAAAGGTAATCGAACATGTGAGTGTCATTGAATTTCAAAAACGAGGGCTACCCCATATTCATATCCTTCTTATTTTGAGTGAAGATGATAAACTTCAAGGTCCTATTGAATATGACACCTTAGTACAAGCTGAGATCCCTTGCCGTGAAATGGAACCAGATTTGTGGAATGCTGTCATCAAATATATGGTACATGGACCATGTGGATCACAAAGGATAAATGCTCCATGCATGAAAGATGGAATTTGTAAGAAAGGTTTTCCACGAAAATTTTCACAGGCAACGGTTCAAGGCAATGACTCCTATCCAGTTTATTGACGTTGTGATGATGGTCATTTTGTTCATCTCAACAATAATGCAAATAAGTTGGTAGATAATCGATGGATAGTCCCTTACAACCCTTGGTTACTCCGTAAATTTGATTGTCACCTCAATGTTGAAATATGTGCTAGCATTAAATCTGTCAAGTACCTGTATAATATGTCTACAAAGGACCAGATCGTGTATCTATGGAAATTTCACACAATCATCGTGATGATGAAATTTCTCAATTTGTAGATGCTCGATGGATATGTGCTCCTGAATCTCTTTGGAGAATGTTAGATTTTTAGTTACACCGGATCTATCCTTCAGTTCAGCATTTACAAATTCATTTGCCCAATAAACAACAAGTTAGGTATTACAGTCATCAATATCTTCCAGATGTGTTGGCTGATGATCATATTTTGAAAACAATGTTGACAAATTTTTTTGCTACTAATGCAATAGACATTGAAGCACGAAGTTACCTATATCGTGAATTTCCAGAAAAATATCGTTGGATAGAATGAGAGAAGCTTTGGAGAAGAAGAAGAAATGAAATCCATGTGATAGGACGATTGTATACAGTTTCACCAATGGAAGACGATCGATATTTTCTAAGGTTACTTCTTAATCACGTCAGAGGCTCAACATCTTTTGATGAATTGCTGGTTTATAATGAAATTAGTTATCAAACTTTCAAACAAGTTGCTAAACAACGAGGTTTGCTTGAAAGTGATAACGACATCAAAGAGTGTCTTCATGAAGCAGTTACTTCCAAATTGCAAAATTCAGTGTGCCGATTGTTTGTCACTATGTTAGTATATTGTAATGCAACGAAGGTATCTGAAATGTTGGAAGAGTTTTGCAACTACATGTCTGAGGATTATCCAACAAGTTCTACAAATTCGCAGACAAGTCGTACCAATATACTTCTTAAAGATCTTTAAAATCTACTCATGCAACATAATAGAAATTTATCAGATTTTGAACTTCCTCAAGTGGAAGATGATTTGGTTTCCACCATACTGACATCTAAGCTCATAGATATCGAGCTTTCCGTGAATATACCTGATGAGGACATTGCTGCAATCGATAAATTAAATGCAGATCAAAAGTTTGCCTTCAATACAATAAGTGCTTCAGTTAGTCGAACTCAAGGTGCAATAAACTTTATGGATGGTCCAGGAGGAACTAGGAAGACATTCTTATATCGTGCATTGTTAGCTTCTATTAGAAAATCTGAAAAAATTGCAATAGCTACTGTAACTCAGGAATAGCTGCAACTTTAACACCAGGCGGATGTACTGCACATTCAAGATACTTATACGTTTGGATTCATCATCTATGTGTAACATTAATAAAACAATCCGACATTGCAGACAAACCAGCATTTTAATATGGGATGAAGCCACCATGACACATCGCCATGCATTTGAAGCATTAGACAGAACATTGAAGGATATAATAGGCAATTCACTACCATTTGGAGGAAAAGTATTTGTTTTAGGGGGTGACTTCCGTCAAGTTCTACCTGTTGTTATGCATGGCACACGTGCTGAAACTATTGATGCATGCTTAGTGAAATCAAACATTTGGCGAGATGTTCAAGTCATCAGTCTAATAGAGAATATGAGAGCAAGAGCAGATCCAAACGACTCTGATTTCTTACTAAGAATTAGTAATGGAGAAGAGCCATGTATAGATGAATATATGATCAAATTACCGACTGATATTGTCATTGGATACGAAAATGAAAATTCTGTTACAGAATTAATATCAACAGTTTTTCCAAGCCTTCAAAGAAATGCAACTAATCGTGATTATATGGTCAACAGGGCCATATTGACGCCAACAAATGAATGTGTCAACATGCTTAATGACAAAACCATCAATATGTTTCCTAGAAATGAAGTCGTTTACTATTCTTTTGATACGGTTGAAGATGACACACTTAATTTATATTAACAAGAGTTTTTAAACTCTATTGCTCCAAGTGGATTGCCCCCTCATAAATTGACTTTCAAACTAAGAGCGCCAATTATTCTTCTTTGAAATCTTGATCCACAATCAGGTTTGGGCAATGGAACTAGGTCTTTGGTTTATATCTTCATTTTTACACGTAAAGTGGTGTATTCTCTTCTCACCATTGCATTATCCTTTTTCTCTTAATTTTCATGATACATTTGCATGTATTCATACATGTCTTGGAAGGCCGTATGCAAAATATTTTTAAAAGAGACTTATTACGTGTAATTATTTTTTGTAGGAATCCTAACCCCAGACTACTCTCAGGATTCAAGAAGTCCAAAGTTTCAAATAGCCCATGTTCAACTCAAAGATTTAAAGGAGTTAGAGCCCAAAGAGCAAAGCCCAAGCCAAAAGTCCAAGAAGCCAAGTCTCAAGTCAAAGAGTTAAAGCCCAAGAGCAAAGCCCAAGACCAAGTATAGAAAGATTCTACAACATGGCTGGAGAATCTTAGCAAGATATGGATTAATATGATTTTGGCATAAAAATGGTGGAACTCTCTTGAATTAGAAAGAAGAAGTGTGCTATATTGATGTTTCTATTTCAGAAAAAAGGAGAAAGTCTATTTTGGTTACAAGAACTCTTTATTTTGGGTGAATTTTGGAATTCAAGCAAGGAGCTTAATGGAGGGCAACTAAATCTACAAGAAAAGCAAGAAATTTTGTGGATGGCTAGAGGAGTGCTATTATTTAGCAACCAATCTCAAACAAAGAATGAGGATTTCCTGGATTCCCGCCTAATCTGGATAGTACTTACTAAGTTGGACATAACTTTTGACTCAAAATTCGGATTAAGGCAAGTTTTGATGTTTTGGAAAGACGACTTAAAGGGGAACAAAATTGTATTTCATGAAGATCTCCCAATTCGGACGTTTAAGGGGTCAAAACATGTCGTTAAGTGGAGGAAAGTGCAATTTTGGAATTAGAAGTTTCTCTTTTGTTTTTTTTCCCTTCTCTTCTTCCCTTTAGTTTATATAAACCTAAAGTGAGAGACTTTTGGGGGGCTCTAGGATCTTTTCTCTCTGCTCTTTTCTCATTTTCTTTTCTCTCTTCTTCTTTTAGCTTTTTTTTGAGTTATTTTATTGTAGTGTTTGGAACACCATTAAGGAGGATGACAACTCCAATCATGGTGGGCTAAACACCTTTCTAAGGTTAGAGATTTGAAACCTTTTTCCGATTTATGTGGATGATGTGGATGGTTTGATCATTAATTTTAATTGAATAGTTCTTATTTTGGTTAATTGTTCTTCTCTATATGCTCTTTGATTTCATATGATCTACTGATATATGGAATGCTTGGATCCCCTGTGAGTTAGATACAAAGTACTCTTCAAATTTCTCTAATTATTCAATTGAAGTTAATGGTCAGTGGTTTTATCGTATAATTTTCCATCTAGATTAAATCTTTATTTAATTCTAGATGTGTTTTCATCTAAATCTAAGCATAAGGAGGGATAGGTGGATTTTCCTGAAGCCTTAGACCTCTTTTTCATTGCTTTACAGTTATCAGTGATTTTTGCTCCATTCTCATTGAGTGGAAAACCGATTTTAAATCTCTCTTCTCTTTAGATTTCGTTTCCTTAATTCTTGTTGCACAATAGTCAATCCCTGTGGATTCGACCCTGTGCTCACCAGATACATCAACTGTGTCACTTGTGCACTTGCAAGTATATTATTTTTACTCTTGATTTTATGTCCATTAATTTGGATTAAATTAAGTTGTAACAAGTTTTTGGCGCCGTTGCCGGGGAAAAAAAAGGAAAAAAAGGATATGCACATTTTCAAAAACTTGTTACAACTTAATTTAATCCAAATTAATGGACATAAAATCAAGAGTAAAAATAATATACTTGCAAGTGCACAAGTGACACAGTTGATGTATCTGGTGAGCACAGGGTCGAATCCACAGGGATTGACTATTGTGCAACAAGAATTAAGGAAACGAAATCTAAAGAGAAGAGAGATTTAAAATCGGTTTTCCACTTAAGGAGAATGGAGCAAAAATCACTGATAACTGTAAAACAATAAAAAAGAGGTCTAAGGCTTCAGGAAAATCCACCTATCCCTCCTTATGCTTAGATTTGGATGAAAACACATCTAGAATTAAATAAAGATTTAATCTAGATGGAAAATTATACGATAAAACCACTGACCATTAAATTCAATTAAATAATTAGAGAAATTTGAAGAGTATTTTGTATCTAACTCATAGGGGATCCAAGCATTCCATATATCAGTAGATCATATGAAATCAAAGAGCATATAGAGAAGAACAATTAACCAAAATAAGAACTATTCAATTAAAATTAATGATCAAACCATCCACATCATCCACATAAATCGAAAAAAGGTTTCAAATCCCTAACCTTAGAAAGGTGTTTAGCCCACCATGATTGGAGTTGTCATCCTCCTTAATGGTGTTCCAAACACTACAATAAAATAACTCAAAAAAAAGCTAAAAGAAGAAGAGAGAAAAGAAAATGAGAAAAGAGCAGAGAGAAAAGATCCAGAGCCCCCAAAATTCTCTCACTTTAGGTTTATATAAACTAAAGGGAAGAAGAGAAGGGAAAAAAAAACAAAAGAGAAACTTCTAATTCCAAAATTCCAACCAAAATTGCACTTCTCTCCACTTGATGACATGTTTTGACTCCTTAAACGTCCGAATTAGGAGATCTTCGTCAAATATAATTTTGTTCCCCTTTAAGTCTTCTTTCCAAAACATCAAACCTTGTCTTAATCCGAATTTTGAGTCAAAAGTTATCTTCAAATTAGTAAGTATTATCCAGATTAGGCGGGAATCCGGGAAATCCTCATTCTTTGTTTGAGATTGGTTGCTAAATAATAGCACTCCTCTAGCCATCCACGAAATTTCTTGCTTTTCTTGTAGATTTAGTTGCCCTCCATTAAGCTCCTTGCTTGAATTCTAAAATTCACCCAAAATAAAGAGTTCTTGTGACCAAAATAGACTTTCTCCTTTTTTCTGAAATAGAAACATCAATATAGCACACTTCTTATTTCTAATTCAAGAGAGTTCCACCATTTTTATGTCAAAATCATATTAATCCATATCTTGCTAAGATTCTCCAGCCATGTTGTAGAATCTTTCTATACTTGGTCTTGGGCTTTGCTCTTGGGTTTTGACTCTTTGACTTGAGACTTGGCTTCTTGGACTTTTGGCTTGGGCTTTGCTCTTTGGGCTCTAGCTTCTTTAGATCTTTGAGTTGAACATGAGCTATTTGAAACTTTGGACTTCTTGAATCCTGAGAGTAGTCTGGGGTTAGGATTCCTACAAAAAATAAATACACGTAATAAGTCTCTCTTAAAAATATTTTGCATACGGCCTTCCAAGACATGTATGAATACATGCAAATGTATCATGAAAATTAAGAGAAAAAGGACAACGCAATGGTGAGAAGAGAATACACCACTTTACGTGTAAAAATGAAGATATAAACCAAAGACCTATGATAATGCTTATTTAAATGAGGATAATTAAGCAAAATTAAGCACTTATCAGCTCTTATGTCGTGACTTTCAAAGAAATCTTATTGATGCCGAAATCACTACTAGATTACATCGAGGGACAAGAGTTGTTTTGCCACGCATTCCTCTCAAGCCTTCAGAAAACATACAATTGCCTTTCATTCTGAAAAGGAAACAATTTCCAATTAGACTGAGTTTTGCTCTAACAATTAATAAGTTACAAGGTCAAACCATTGCTCATGTTGGAATATATCTTCTGCAACATGTTTTCAGTCATGGTCAATTGTATGTGGCATTATCAAGAGGAGTTTCAAGGGAGAACTCCAAAATTTTAGTTAAAAATGGAATCATACAAGGCAAAATCGAGACTTATACAAAAAATGTTGTATATAAGGAGGTTTTACTGTCATGATAAAAGTATTTTATCTATTAATATTGCATTCTATCTTATATTGTTGCTTCCTAAAATTATATAGTAATCCTCTTATATCTCATTCTGTAGAAAGAAATAATGAAATCATGAGATTTAATATTTTAAGAAAGAGATGCAGAGATGCAAATGACGTCACTGAACCAGAATTCAAACGGGCAAGATCAACATATTTTGGTCATATACTTGCTAATAAGAAATTTCAGCAACCTCTCAAAATTGGCGAAAAAGGAAAAATGGGAAACCAATTTTTGTCCACATTTGGCCAAACGATCTTGACCGTATATTGGTTTAAAAAGTAATGCAATTCCGGCTACCAACCAAAGGGGCTTAAATAAATGCAAAGGTAAGTTATGTTTTTACTATGACGATTGAGTTCCATAAATATCAATGTTTTATATAGATTGTTATTACAATTTTATTTTTATTGTTTTAATCATTACAGGAATCGCATTATTTAGACAAATCTCTATATATTTGGTGATGACAATGTTCTTATGTACGTTGATATTTCCAATTATTTTTCGTACTCTTCTGCTCTATATTTGCAATGTATAAACTTTTGTTTTTCATCGTAGTTGTTTCATTCTATTTATGAACTATTACATTCTTGATTGAACACGAGTGAGCTTCTCCAATACTAATATGTCTGTTCGTCAAATTTAATATGTTTTGTTTGTTAGTTTATCAATAAGGATGTATTTACATCAATAACATCATTAGAAGTGATATACTCATCTTCTAATAATAAGTTTAGATATTATTGATTACATAGAACTAATAAGTTATTACTATGTCAACTAGACACTAGCATATCATTACAATACTATTTCAAATCATTTGTTGTATTTCATTAGAATTGTTCGCTCACGTGCATCGCACGTGCGTTCTGCTAGTATATATTATTTGAGTGTGAGAATATTGTTTTGTTGAGATTCCTTTATAACTAATTAGTTAGTTTGTTAGATGGTTGAAAGATACCTCTAACAAATTTAAATAATTAGTTACTAAATAATTTGTTAGTAACTTGGCTTATATTTTTTTAGTTAATTTGTTGAGTGGTTGAAAGATACCCCTAACAAACTTAACTAATTAGTTACTAACCAATTAGTTAGTAACTAAGCTCATTTATGCTAGTATAAGAGTTTTACTAAACTCACTAGCATAAAAAGGGTTTTTCCAAGCCCTTGGGGGTTTGTGAAACCCTGAATCCTATTATCATGGGAGATTGAGAATTTATATAGTTATAAATATGTGATATTTATAACTAAAGTTTCAATTGTAAGAACACAGCTGAAACCTATTTTGAAATAAAGTATGTTATGTCTGCCTAAATATTAAATTGTAAATTATAGCATTATAGATTTTAATTATGAATTATGATTATGACTGTTATAACTGTCATTTAATGTCTTGTTATATTTTCATAATAGTTGGAATTTATCTTCTAAAATAATGGTGATTCAATAAACATTGTTTTAACCTTGGTTAAGGGTTATTCAAGGAGTAAGTTGTGTAAGACCTCCTTAAATTGATTCTAGGGTGATGTTGGGTACCACCCAATGGTGGTTTCAGGGTGGTGTAGAGTAACTACCCAGAAACAGAGGATTGAGTTGAGTTGTGTAAGACACTCAATTCTCAGATGGGTAAACTGTGTGAGACCCAATAGATAGGGTAAGCTGTGTGAGACCCCAAGGATTCCCTTGGTCAATAGGGTAAGTTGTGTAAGACCCCTATTGACCGGACTGAATCATAAGTAAAGACTTAATTGAATAATATACATAATTTTTTAGTCATCTTATCATATGATTTGTTAATGTATTTAAATTATAGTGTATTCTTTTGTTGAGCTGTGGGCTCACCCTTGTTGATTCTTCTTTTTCAAATGGTGATTAAAAAGAATAAGAATTGCTCTCGTTTGAGCAAGTAAGACCAGCCTTAAAGTTTTATTCCCTGTTAGAGTGTGAGAGAATTGTAGTGAGGTAAACAATATGAAATTTTGGATGATTTAGTTTTTGGGAGAACTCATGTTATTGAGTCTTTTAGTTATGCTGATTAATTAAATTTTTTTAATGGGGTATTAAATTATTTTAATTTCCATTAATATTAGAATTTTGTTTCCGGTTCACGCTTTGATATTGTAGAACTCCAGAACTTTTTGTATATGCCTTGGTATGTGTGTCAAGGCATGGTGCTATGTAATCTCGAATTCCATGAAATGAGAATTTGGAACATTTGAGAATGTTGCTTTGGTGTTATAAAATAATTAAATAAAATAAATAATGATGTTTTATAGCCTTGAAAGGGGTCCTAGTCATGTTTGGGAGAGGTAATAAGGGAAGTAGGATGAGTTCAAGTAGTAGGAATGGGTGAAAAGTGGACTTAGTGTCAAAACCTGCAAAGAACCGATCGCTCGGTACATGTAGCAATCGATTGGTCCATAACCGATTGATCGGTAGCTATCGACTGGTGCACTTTTTGGTATGGGGAAAAATTCCAGAGAACTTGTTTTTGACCGGCCGATCGGTCAAATCACCGGTCGCTCGGTAGGCGACCGATCGCTCGGTATTAGTCACTGATTGATCGGTCTATCACGTTTTGCAGAATTTCATTAAGGGCTGTTTCGTCATTTGGGCGTCTCACCCTTGCCTTAAAGAGGCTTACCCGAGCCTTGGGTTCTCCCACACTTCACACTTAGAGTATTTCGGGAGATAGAGAGAGAGGAGAAAGGGGATTCTAACCTAGGGTTTTCATTTGGGAAGGAATCAAAGGGTGTTGAAAACCCAAGATCTTTCCAAAGGCTTGGATTCTTCAATCCAAGGTTCAAACTCGGGGGGAGCATGTTCCCCAAGCTAGGGCAGCGACTCCACGCACGTGTTGGAGGGTTTTCCTCGCTTCTTCAAGGTCGGTATCATATGCTACCCTCCTAGTTCACATTCTTCTTTCTTTTCTTCCCTTTTATGATCTTTCTCTACTATCTAAACATATAAATGCTATGGGATGAATGAATGAAGGATGATGGGCGATGGATGCCGTGTGGATGTATTGTGATGAATGAAATGGGGAAGAGTATTATACCAATAATGAATACACATGTATGTTGTGAACATAAACCCACCTAGAAAAGCATGGTGTAGGCTTTAACGAATAATGTACACACCACACATTACATGTTTGATGAAATGTCAAGGTGAAGAAAATGAGTTGTAAATCAAGTAATGCATGTTTAAAAGCGTAAGAAATTGCTAGGGTTTATGATAGTGTGATTAATTGCTTTCTTTAAATGTCATGAATATTTACTTATTTAATATTTTGATATTCTATGTATTGTTGAAATCCCAAATGTCATATTTAATTCCAAATGAAAGCATGAACACGATTCCATGAGCACGGCATGCATAACATGGTTTACCAGCGTTTTCAAGAATAAGGTTTAAAGGTGGGACATATCTTACGATATGTTTTGCCTTGCTTTTGACAAGAGGATAAGAACAAGCATTGCATAAGAGGGAGTTTACACTTCCCTCTCTTCCAAGAGGGGTCTCCCCTCACTCACAAGTGCATATCATCGAAAGAAGGGTCTCCCTTCCCTCTCAAGTACATGCCATTGAAAGAAGGGTCTCCCTTCCCTCCCAAGTGCATCTCACAAACGCATCTCACAAGTTACATGAGCATGTTTAAAGTCCAAGCTAGCACGCATGACACGCATGACATGACCCGCTCGACAAGATCAAGCAAGACAGACATGACAAGTTTTTCAATCATGAAAGGGTATTTAAGTCAAGTCAAGTACACAATGATTTCAAGAGTTTTATCGACTTTTATGTGATGCAAGCATGAATATAAACTGTTTTACTTTCCTGTTATTATATGAATAGCTTCCTGCTTTATATGTACCATTATTGTTATGCTGTGGCTATTGGTTAGCATTTAGTACACGCTGAGTATTCCATGCTCAGCCGTACATTTATGTCGGCAGGTACTGAGGGAGCTGCTGCTCCATTTGATATCTGTGCTCCTAGCACATGGGTGGAAGAGGAGTATGTCGAGGAACCTGTGGAGGAACCTCACGTAGAGGGCTACTACTAGGTGGTAGATTCTAAGTGATTGTGGGCGAGCGTGAGAGATTGTAACTTTGTATTTTGGCGGGTCTGTCCACACTTCCTTTTGTTTTTCCTTTTTGTATAAACTTGGATCACATGTATATATATATCTTAGAGGTTTGGTTAGTCTTCCGCTGTGCCATGTTAGTTATGTTTCCGCTATTATTGTCCTCTATTGTATATGCTCCAGGTATTTTGCAGGTTGGGTTGTCAAGCAGGTCATGTAAGTCATGATAAGTCATCCAAGATTCACTCTAACTCCTAGGATGGGTTTTGGGTCGCGAAAAATATTTATACAAATATTGGTACTATTGTGTATAGGTTTCGGGGAGTGACACTTGCCATGGCCTAAGACAATCCTAAGTATATTTCAATGATACTTGAATATGACTAGAAAGCCCATGTTTTTTTAGACAAGTGAATCAATGGAATCTAATCTTGTTTTAATTGTGGGCTCTTTAGTGGTGGAGGTTTCGGTATTATGTTGTGGATACTCCTGATTGTAGGAATTGGTGAAGAAATATTCTGAATTCGTCAATGTCCCCATATATATGGGGAAGCAAAGAGATGGATGTGGAGGTCCCTACAGATGAAAACGAGTCGAGTAAAGAAGAGGAAACAAGTATGAATGACTTATACCAAACCACTTAGAAGTTAGAATTATTGGAAGACCTTCAATGTGAAATCATGATCCTTTATTACTTCTTTTGTGTCAAAATAACCTCTTGCCTCATTACCTTTTGTCTATTCCCTTGGCTTTATCCTCATTGCTGCAAACATTTGAAAGTAGCCGTTATGAGAAGGAAGAAGTGGAAGACAAAGATACTGAGAAAAATCCAAAGACAAAGAAAGTCAAGGAAACAACTTACGAGTTGGTGGTATAGAATGCTGTCAAAGGGAATATGGCTAGATGAAGGAAAATCTTAGAAAAATTCTAGAGATATTTAGTAACCTTCTTCCCAAATAAGGATTTCTTCGTCAGCTTTACATTTCCTTTTGTTCAATAGGATTTTATTGATGAAAAGCCGTAAGCTTGGAGTCATTTTACTGTTGAAGGCGATGTAGAGTTTAAGGTTGTGTTATTTGTAGGGGTGCACATGGGTACGGGTCAAACCATGAACCGGACCGAACCGACCACCATGGTTCGGTTTTTTTAAAGCCTCGGTTTGGTTCTGGATCCAATTTACTTAAACCGATTTTCTTCGGTTTAATTTTGGTTTGTTCCAATTTGAAACCGAACCGAACCGAGAACCTGCGAACCAAACCGAACTGAATGTGGAGCCGAGAACTGAAAACCGTATGAGAACCGAACCGAACCGGTTCTGGGTCTATATATATATATATTTTGGAACTTAACCCTAATAGGAACCAACCCGTGGGTAGAACCGAACTGAGGCTCTACAGTTCGGTTCTGGGTTGGTTTTTTTTCCGAACCGAAGCTCTACGATTTGGTTGTGGATTGGTTTTTTTAGAACCGAAGTTCATCGGTTCGGTCCCAAAAATTCCTAGTATCGACCCAAACCGAACCGTGTGCACCCCTAGTTATTCGTGCCTCCTAAGGCTCCTCATAAGTTGTATGGTCGTTACTATAACGACAAAAAATCAAACTTGATTTATATGTTAGACAAGTCTTTATCTAGGATGAATTTGATGAGCTTCTACACAAATATCTAAACTTTTTGAAGGTAATCAAGCTTTGTTTAATTTATTAATTAATATTGGAATACCTAAGAAAAGCAGATACATGAATTGGCTTGTAGACTTGGTTCTTAATGCAATAATCTTGGGAACTTAATTTGTCAGGTTTCTCTTTCTTTCTGGGCAGGGTCTTGCTGATTCGGACACCTAATTACCACATAATGTCCCACGAGAAATGCTTCAACAACACATCAGTCTGTAGGCAATCAGATTTCAATGAATTTGCATTATGTTTAAGGATTATTTATTAGGTTTGATCAGTTTTATGATATATTATGGGGTTTAGAGAGATGGTTATGGAATCTATTGGATTCCCATTCTCTTGTATTACATACATTTTACAGTTACTTTCATGGCCATGTGTTTGGTCATTGCTTTTGATTTTGATGATCAGGGCATTGCTTGGGATTAAGCCAATTTTAGGGTTTGGGCTTTTGGGAGACATATTTTCCTTCTTTCTTTCATCTAATGCAGTAGACTTTGAAGTGTTGATGTGTGTTTTTATTTTGCTCATTACATAATTCAGGCTAAAATTAGTACTTCTATTTGGTGGTTGAGTTGGGATTAAAGGGCAGACCTGAATTTTGTAGCACATGGTCCATTATCACTAGGTTGAAAGCCCAAAACAAAATTTAGCTTAAAAAATGGTATTAATTTTGGTGAAACAGTGTCTATGGAGATGATGCTTAGAGAAGTGAAATTTTTGTAGATAATTTGAGAGCAACAAATTTAAAATATCCTTCTTCTCAAATTTGCCCTTCTCATTGGATCTCATGATCTTAACATATTTTTTTTATCTGTCTTCATGGGTCACATGAGCATGTTTTACTTTAATCATCATTTGGACCATTGTGTGAGTTTGCATTTGTAGAGCATACTTTGGAACTACAAAGTATTGCAATCTATGGTGGATAAATGTGAATTGTCTATATTTGCATAACATTGATTCTGAAGAAGATATTGTTTTATGCATTCAGTTATCATACTTGTGCGATAGCTGGCTCGGGTCGATCTCCTCCCCACATCGGTGTTTTTCAACTGATGAGAAGCTGAGATCTTTTAGAGTCGCCACCAATCAAAAATTCGGGTGTGATTGGTCACTCATAAATAAACCCTCGATTTAAAAGAAAACTGAGATTGGGTCTGGGGATTCTCTTATGAGTTGGGGAAGGTGTTCGGCACCCCACCTCATCCGTCGAACGACGGTTACCTCTTAATTTTCTCCATTAATTTAATTTAAAATTATTTTTCCTTCTTTGTTTGTCCCTTTTTATTATTTCGAGATTGGAAACTCACCCCTCCTCGACTGAGTTAGGGTGATTTTCTCTCTACTTGAGCAGCAAAACCCCTTTTCCTTAAATCAGCAAACGGTCACGCTCTCTCCTCGACCGAGTTAAGAGGGACCCCGTCTACATTTGGGTGGAAAAGAGACAAAAACTACTAACGATAACAAAGAAGACTGAAATAAAGAAGTCGAAGATCTGGTCTTTCGGCCCTTTCCTTCACCCGGATTTCCTCTTCCGCACTACCGTGTAGAGGGAAATCACCAAGCTACTAAGAGAAAGTGAGGGAAGAAAAGACTTGGACGGGTAGAACTAGAAGATGGGGATGTAGCATACCTTTTCCCTTTTAGATGCTCCAAATATTTGAAGAGGAGAGAAAAATTCGACGAGATCCGAACTCCGATGGTTTTTCCCCAAAGTTGGTGAAGATCAATCTTAGGTTGATAGCTTGATGGCTGGAATTTCTGGACTCAGGGGATTCTAAGCTTGCTTTCCTAGTCTAGGGATCTCCAAAGGCTAGGGGTTTTCAGAGATTCAAAAGTTCTTCCCCCGATCTTCCAGATTTCAAAGGTTGGGGTTAAGCTCCTTTTATAAGGTGAAAAGTAAGGATCTCGCTCTTTCTGGGCGATGTGGGACTAAAAAATAATCCAAAACATATTGGCACGCAAAACGAAGTCGAAATTAGGGTTTTTCCGTAAATCGCGCCTTTCTAAAAGCCGCGGGGAGGGTTTTAGGCAAAACATGGACCCGCGCCCTTTAGAAAGGCGCGCCCCTCTTGGGCTTAGTTGATTTAGGCTTGGCTTGGGTTTTTTTTTGGCTTTGAACTTCGATATTCTGGAGTCGAGATCTCATTGTTGCTCTCTTTCAATACTCGGCACTAATGGGCTTTTCGGGCCCATGAAATCATGCAAAATAGGGTGTCTACAATACTCATACTCAGAAATGTTGCATTCAAAGGTTTTCTTATATAATACTTCATGGTATTGCATGTGTGCATGGAAAAAAGGCTCTCTCATTCTCCTTGATCCAACAATTTGTACATGTTTGGCCATTGAGATGAACTACATGCCAGGATTCAATTGATTTATCAATTCTTGAATGAAATTAGAAGATACTTCTCTTGTCAATATTGACGAGAAAAAATGTTAAATTATTTAAAAAGTATTTTAAATTATTATATTTTATTTTAGAATAATTATACACATAAGTGCAAAACCTAACTAGTTTATATCTATTGTTCCCATGTAAGCCTCCTCATCTCAGTCACATCAACTTGAGGCCTGCTCATCTGAGGGACCCTATTCTCCATCTTGTGATTTAATTTATTATCTCTTTCTTTCTTATTCCTCAGTTATTTCTATCTAATGAACCTCAAATATTTAACTATGTCAAATCCTATACAACACCTCATCCCTTCATGAACCCTGCCTAATCTTACTTTGAATACCTGAATCGGTTGCTGCTTGTTCCCTTGTATCCATGTTAACTAGAAAAATTCGGGAATGTATAAGCATTATGGGGGCACCTAAAACATCTCAAACTATAAACAAATGCTACTTAAAGAACCAACAAAAATAAGAGGGTGAGCCGTTGAAATTTGTTCCACTAAAATGAAAAAATTGGAGCCCAAAACAATTAAATACTTGTTGAAACTCAGCAGCTATTCCCATGTTCTTTTACCTGCTTACAACCACAACTCATACTCATAATTACTCACAAGAAATTTACAGGGTTAAAAAAGAAAAAAACCCTCCTGCTGCTTGCTGTATACTTCCTCCTTAAACAAATCCGAATAGTCTACCTCAGAAAAGCAATGTGTGTTGAACTCAAAAACTTGGGAGTTAAAGAATTGATACTGTACATGCAAATAATTTCACTGGAAAATGTATTAAAAAATGCTAATAAATAAGTCGAACCCGTAGGGATGCGAGATCGCAGCGGAAAAAATCAATCTCTTGGATCCGATCAATAAAATGAGATACGAAGGTAGAGCAATAGCCTTTTAAGATATGATCTAAGTAGAAACAGATTTTCTCCTCATATGGGATTTCTAACAATAATGGGTGTGTGATAGATACTTGATCGAACCTGAAGCTTCACTAAAATGACAGTTTCTCTTTACAAACAATATTCTCTATTTCATGAGAATGGAATGTTTCTCTCTTGATGATATTTTTCCCCTTCCCAAAGGGGCTTTATAACTCATCAAAGAAAAGAGTTGTTAGACTCTCCATTAATTCTCCCATAAATCATCCTATAAATCATGTCATTAGAATCTGGATCAAAGGTGTAATGGGTAAAATTCGTAAAACCTAAGTGTGGAAACGACGAGCTCGTCCTCAGTGTGGTGTTATCGTTTGAGTTCATTTCCGTCCTCACTCTGACGCCGGACCCGTGGTCTCGTGGACGACGATCACGTCCTCGCTCTGACGACGGACCCGTGGTCTCGTGGACGACGATCACGTCCTCGCTCTGACGACGGACCCGTGGTCTCGTGGACGATGATCACGTCCTCGCTCTGACGACGGACCCGTGGTCTCGTGGACGACGATCACGTCCTCGCTCTGACGACGGACCCGTGGTCTCATGGACGACGATCACGTCCTTGCTCTGACGACGGACCCGTGGTCTCATGGACGACGATCACGTCCTCGCTCTGACGACGGACCCGTGGTCTCGTGGACGACGATCACGTCCTCACTCTGACGACGGACCCGTCGTCTTATTGTCCACGATCGCGTATCCTAACACGTTATAAGATCTGGCGTTGCTGCCCAGTCGCCTGGGACTGATCCTACCTCTACGATGGTAGGTGGGTAACATTGTCGTAGCATTAAATGGCATTTAATGCTGCATTTAATGCCAGTCACCTCGGAAGAGTTCCTACTCTTTGCCTGCTCTTTTTGTGTGCAGATGCGCGTGCAGTATGAATGACCGGGAGATCTACCAAAAATGATTACTGAAGTACATATCAGAGATTCGAGGTATGCATGGACATCAATGGGTGCCTATGGCCATGGCAAGGATGGTCTATATAACCCTGTGAAAAACAGTGCAAAAGGAGAAAAAAAGCGAAGACCTTCGAACTCTATTATATTCTTACTGTTCATCATCTCCTACACCCACTAACTTAATCATCGGAGTGCAGGTCAGGGTATCACACCCTCCACTCCAGCCTTCTACCAGCAAATCAGAACTTGAGAGGAGCTGCTGCTTACGCGTGTCCATTCGGTAATTTTCCCCTCACAAAATTGGCGCCGTCTGTGGGAAATTCTTAACCGAAACCACCCTTTGCTCACACCACTTCTTTCAGTCAGCATGGCAGACCAAACTCCTCAGTCTATCATTGAGAACCAGCCCCTTCAAGCCATTTCGTGCACTCCTTCCACCGCGCAAACATTCACGTCAGGCCCATCTTCTGGACAGCCAGAAAGGCCCATGACCATATCTGATCCCCTCTTGTTACTATTACAACAACAACAGGCCACTTTGGCCCAGATAGTCAGCCAACAACAGTCACTGCAGGAGCGACTTGATGCTTTGGAGCACGGAAACTTGGAAATCGATGACGAATCTCCTAGAGGAGGTTCTGCAGCTCGTAGACTCAATTTCCCTCCTTCTCCTCCCCCCAAGAGAACGGCCCCGATCTCGTCGTCTGCGCCAGAGAATCTGGAAAGAAGATTCACTCTCACTCCTTCTACTGAAGAAGCTACCCACCCTCGTTCTCTTGGTGCACGTGCTGAAAATCGAGATCTCCGTGTCAGCGACGACGGGTTAAAGACAAGCCTGACCCTCAAAGACGTGGAAGCTTTGATTAACGCTCGAGTCAGAGGAACAACAGGTGGAGCCTCTCTCGATCAGTATGCTCAAAAATATAAGGACGAGGAGGAGACGTCTCCTTTCTCCAAGGAGATCGTCGAATCCTATTCCCCATCAAAGTTCACGGTACCAAACTTTGTCAAGTTCGACGGGAGGAGGGATCCTATTGACCACCTGACCGACTTCGAAAATGCCATGGCTGTCCGTAACCCGGATGACAATCTCCTGTGCAAAGCCTTTCCTAGCAGCCTAACTGGAGCGGCTGCAAGATGGTTCCGTAATCTACCCGCGGGGTCGATCAGGTGCATGGCTGATCTCCGGTCAGTTTTTATTGACCAGTACATCATCAACAAGAAGAAGAAAGCGGGTGCAGATTCCCTCTTTGCCATGAGAATGAAGTCGGCAGAGTCCCTTAGAGATTTTATTCAACGGTTTACCGATGAAGTCTCTAATATCGTCAAGATTGAGGACTGCACCTGCATAGCGGCCTTCAAAAACGCCATACCCAAGAGTTCCAAACTCTACGAGTCTCTTGCCCTTGACTGTCTGATCAAGATGGACGAGCTGATAGTCCGTGCCTCTAAGTACGGAAGGATGGAGGAGGATATTGCGGCAACGACGAGGCCCAGAGCACGAGGGGTAGACGCTGTGGAGTGGGGAAGCAGACCCTCCTCAAAGAGAGGGAAGAGATCGAAGTATGAATCATCTTCCAGTGACGAGGAACCACGCAGACGCATACGACAGGAAAAAGTTGTGTACGTTGAACGACAAGGAGGACCGAATCGACTCTCGCTGGGAATCCGCCAAGATGCAGACTCGTCAAGGAAAACGGATCTACGGTCCAATCTCCGGCGGAGGGACGACCGTGTCTATCAGGGACGAGAGGAACCCGGGCATTACAAGGAGAGGGAGAATCGAGCAACAGAAAGACGTCCTTTCGCGTCTCGTGGTGGCCAAGTCAACTTCTCAGCAAGCCCGGCGACGATCATGAAGACGATGGAAGACAAATCATATTTTGAATGGCCAGCGCGGACCGTTCGTGACGTCACCACGGGACCCAGGGCGCATGAATACTGTCAGTACCACAAATGCCATGGGCATCTCACAAATCGTTGTCGCATCTTGAGAGAATACTTGGAAAGATTAGTCGGTGAGGGCTATCTGGGAGAATACGTGGATTCTGGGAGAGAAGAGGGGCATATTACGGAACCCTCCACTCGGTCTCACGAGGGAGAGCCCTCTGGTCATGTGAGCCGAGGCGGAGAAGCACCAAAGGGAGTCATAAACGTCATCCATCGCGCTCGGACACCGGAAGTAGATGTCGAGCAGCAGTATCGAGCGAAGACGAGGAAGTTATCACACGTGGCAAAAGTTTGTCAGGTGCGGTCGACGACGAAGGAAGTCAAGCAGGCCCTATCGTTCACTGATCAAGACATGACAACTGTGGTTAGGCCTCATTACGATGCTCTTGTCCTGTCTATGAGAATTGGCGATTTCGACATCAGGCGAGTGCTCATCGACCCTGGTAGCGGAGCAGATATCCTGTATCTCCATGCTTTCGCAAAGATGGAGTTGGATCCGGTGGTTCTTGTCCCTGCACAGACCCCCTTGATAGGATTCGAAGGAAGTTCGATGCAACCCCTAGGAGAAGTCATCTTGCCAGTCAAAGCTGGACCTATCACCCTACCCACCAGGTTCTCCGTTATCAACGCCCCGTCCCCATACAATGCTATTTTGGGGCGATGGTGGATTCACGAAATGAGAGCTGTTCCGTCCTCCTATTATCAGGTACTGAAATTCCCCACCCAGGACGGACCACGTGAAGTAAAAGGAGACCAGCTAGCATCGCAGAAGTGTGATTACGCCTCACCCAACCCGCTCAAATAGCAATTACAGGTCGGATCCGTGGAAGAGGAGAGCACGGGTGAATCACTGGTAAACCATTCTGTTGAACCCACGAAGCTTGTCAACCTCGGGACGGAGAACGAGCCAAGAATACTACAGATCGGGACTTGTCTGACAACAGATGAAGAGCGGGAGTTGGTAAATTTTCTGAGGAAGAATCTTGACGTTTTCGCTTGGTCACATGAAGACATGACGGGTATCCGTCCTGAAATCATTTGTCACCACCTCAACGTGGATCCCGTGGTCAATCCAGTTAAACAGAAGCCTCGTAGACTCGCCCCGGCGTACCATGAGGCCGTCAATGAAGAAATCGACAAGTTAATTCGACACGGGTTCATTCGTGAGGTCCAATATCCGGAGTGGATAGCCAATGTAGTAGCTGTTCCGAAGAAGAACTGGAAAGTCAGAGTCTGCATCGATTTCACCAATGTTAATAAAGCTTGCCCGAAAGATTTCTTCCCAGTTCCCAGAATAGATAGACTAATCACAGCGACCGCGGGTCACGAGATGTTGAGTTTCATGGACGGGTATTCGGGTTATAATCAAATCCTCTTAGCGGAGGACGATCAAGAGAAGACGGCCTTCATAACGGAGCGTGGCCTGTTCTGTTACCGGGTCATGCCCTTTGGCCTGAAGAATGCCGGGGCCACTTACCAACGATTGATGAATCTGATGTTTGGACCCTTGCTCGGTAAATCGGTGGAGGTGTATATTGACGATATCGTTGTGAAAAGCCGAACTCGGGTCTCTCTTGTGGCTGACTTGGCGGAGTCGTTCTCTATTTTACGTACTTTCAATCTGAAGTTAAATCCTGAGAAATGTACATTCGGCGTCGCCTCGGGCAAATTCCTCGGTTATCTCGTCAGCCAACGGGGCATTGAAGCAAATCCCACGCAGATCCGTGCTCTGATAGATATGCCGGAACCAAAGACAAGGAAAGAAGTTCAAAAACTGACGGGCCGTATCGCTGCTCTCAACCGGTTCATATCAAAGTCTTCTGATCGATGCAGACCTCTGTTCGAATTGCTAAGAAAGGATTCCGTCTTCAGATGGACCGAGGAGTGTTCCCAATCTTTCGCCGCCTTGAAGACGTATCTAGGCTCCGCTCCGATCCTCTCTGTACCTGAATCTGGTGAAGTATTGTACCTCTATCTCTCCGTCTCGGAACGAGCCATTGGTTCCGTGTTACTCAGAAATCACGACGGCGTAGAGAAGCCTGTCTATTTCGTCAGCAAAACATTCCACAAGGCAGAATCCAATTACAGCAGAATGGAAAAGGTATGCCTGGCTCTTGTCTTTTCAGCTGAGAAGTTACGTCCTTATTTTCAGGCACACACCATCGTCGTCATCACCTCGTACCCTTTGAAAACTGTATTGGGACGACCTGAAACCGCGGGACGCATGTCGAAATGGGCCGTGGCGCTTAGCGAGTTCGATATCCAATATCAGGCCCGAACCGCAGAGAAGGGGCAGGCCGTTGCAAGCTTCTTAGCCGATTTCCCCGTGGACGAGGCCGAAACTTCAGCAGAGTCCGACCGTCACGAACTCCCAGACGACGCGGAGGAGGATCCCGTTGTGGAAACAGGGACTGGAGACGGAACAAAACTGACGGCGTGGTGCGATTGGCTCTTGTACGTTGACGGGTCGTCTAATGTCAGCGGCTCGGGACTTGGTGCTGTTCTTGTCAGCCCTGATCATGTTAAAGTGCAGAAGTTGACGCGCCTTGGTTATGCTGCCTCCAACAACGAAGCTGAGTATGAAGCGTTAATCTTTGGGTTGCAGAGTGCCCGAGAATTGAGAATTTCTAAACTCCGGGTGTTCTGTGATTCACAGCTCGTGGTGAACCAAGTCAACGGTACCTATGAATGTCGGGATGAGCGGATGAAGCGCTACGCTGCATTTTTACAAGAACAACGGAGAGCCTTTGATGTTCTCGAGATCAAACATGTCAGAAGGGACGATAACAGGCATGCTGATGCATTGGCCTACCTCGCCTCGATGATGCAAGCCGATGAGCCCAAAACGATCCTCATGGAGTATCAAGAATACCCCTCTATTGAACTGCAGACGCAACGCGCGGTGTTATCTGTAAGTCAAGTGCCGAGCTGGATGACGGGCATAGTTATTTATTTGCAGAATGGAATTCTCCCCTCTGATGCAAAGGAAGCGAGACGAATACAATATAAAGCCCCCCGTTACACCCTTGTGGACGGAGAACTGTACCGTAAATCCTTTGGAGGACCTCTTTTGAGATGCGTGCATCCGGAAGACGTAGAGAGGATTTTGGCCGAGCTCCAAGAAGGGATTTGCGGCATCCATTCGGGAGGACGGACTATCGCTCATCGTGCTCTGGGGCAAGGGTATTTTTGGCCTTACATGCAAGCTGACGCACAAAAGTACGTACGAAAATGCAGCCAGTGTCAGCATCATGCGAAGTTGATTCATGCCCCCGCTCAAGAACTCAATACCGTATCTCAACCTTGGCCTTTCGCTCGTTGGGGACTTGACATCGTAGGACCTTTTCCCAGAGCTCCCGGTAATTTAATTTTTCTGCTGGTGGCCACGGATTACTTCTCCCGGTGGATCGAGGCTGTTCCCCTAGCGCGTATTAGAGAACAGGAAGTGAAGAAATTTTTGTGGGAGCATATTATCTGTAGATTCGGTATCCCGCAGTCCATCATTTCTGACAACGGGAAGCAATTCACAGGAAAGCTCATCGCCGACTTTTGCCAAGAGTTGAAAATCAAGCATATCTTCTCCTCTCCTTATTATCCACAAGGGAATGGTCTTGCCGAAGCAGCCAACAAGAACATTTTGAATGCCCTCAAGAGAAGGCTGGAAGATTCCAAGGGAAAGTGGACCAGCGAATTACACAATGCGTTGTGGGGATACAGGACAACACCACGGAGCCCTACGAACGAGACCCCGTTCTCTTTGGCGTACGGAGCGGAAGCTGTTATTCCCACTGAAGTCTGTCTGCCCACAACACGATCACGGAAGAAACACGGGGAGGAAGACAAGAATGTCGAATTAATGGCTATTCATTTAGACTTGTTGGAAGAAAAGCGGGAAGATGCCAACATACAGATGAAACGCTATCAACAACAATTACGAAAGGCATATAACAAGAAAGTACGGAGAAGGATTCTTCAAGTTGGAGATCTCGTTCTTCGGAAAGTTTTCCAAAACACTCGAGAACCCAATAGCGGGAAACTGGGCCCCAACTGGGAAGGACCATACATCGTGGATCGTGTCGGAAGCCCGGGGTGTATTACCTTAAAGACTTACAAGGTAATGTAATTCAAAAATCGTGGAACATTATGAATTTAAAACAATTTTTCCAATAAAATTGTGTGTCATGAACATTTATTAACGGCGTGAGATCAGTCGTTTTACTTACATATTCATTACGTTGTAAAACATTCTAGACGAATTACGACGACGGGTACATTTCGCTCGCACAGGGTACTCACCACGGGACACAGGTGGCTCATACAAAGGAATTGCCATCTGAGCATCTTAGCGGCTTATCCTAATGGAATGTCCTCTGAGCATGGTGTCCCACCACGAGTTACCACGGCGAGTGCATCTCACACGAACAGGGTACTCACCACGGGACACAGTCGGCTCATACAAAGGAATTGCCATCTGAGCATACCGGTGGCTTATACTAATGGAATGTCCTCTGAGCATGGTGTCCCACCACGAGTTACCATAAGTTCGTCTTTACGAAATGAACTTGTTGTCAAAATTACGTCCGTAATGTTAGTCCGCTTCTTTAACGACCTGTTATTAGAAGTGATACGTATAATATTCGTTAGGAGATTTATATTCAATCACGAGTTAATTATGTGCTGTCTGTCTTATTTGCACGAGACGATTACTCCGGGTCAATCGGTTGCAACGCAGTGATCATAAAAGGGGATGCTTATAAAACAAAATGTTTTTGTTTATAATATAAGATGAACAAGGGTACAGCCGATGCAAAATTAAAAAGCAAGGGAAGGGAGAAGGATCAGTCTTCGCCAACGACAACGATCACGACGGCGTCATCAGGAACGGTCGGAACGTCGTCAGCAGCAGCAGCAGGATCGGCAGAGGCGACTTCAGCAGGAGCCTCGGGCAAGACGGGAGATGGTCCAAGAGATGACGAAGGTTGCCCCCCTCCTTGTACCTCGGGTTCTTCGCCAGGCGAGATCTCCATACCCACAGCCTCAGAACGAGTGGCCTCGTCTTTCGACTGTTGGGGAGACTCAACTAGTCGTCCCGATTCTCGGAGCTCGTTCATGATTTCTCTCTCCGTCTCCACCCGATCTTCAGTTATCAGCCGCTCCATCTCCGTCTGGAAGTGGGCTCGTAGAGACTCCGTCAAAGCCTCCTTGGCGGCTTCAACCTCCTTGTCCCTCGCGGCCGTGGCCTCCACGAGTTGGTCGGCCAGTGCTGCCTTCTCAGCTTCCGTCGCTTCTAGCCGCTGTTGGAGAGAGTTCACGATCTCGTCCATCTCACTGATCCTGAGGACGGACCTCTCGGCTTGTTCTGCTGCCGCCTTCTCTCCTTCCATCGCTTTACGGGCTTCGTCCCGAGCTTTGTCCCGCTGTTTCACAGCCGAGGCAATCGTGCCTTTGGCAGTCCGAAGATCAGCCTTGACGGACATCAGCTCGTGATTCAGCCGTTTCACGTCCTGGGCTCCCCTCTTCTCCAGGTCAAGGACCTTGTCCCTCAACCCGTTGGAGGTACGCCTATTCTCGGTTGTGACCTCGTACATCCCGGCAAGCATGTTGCCCAGCTACAAAAGGAAGAGAAAGAGAGATGGTATAAAAAAAAAAAAAAAAAAAAAATGAAATGAAAGCGTACCGTGGCAACAGCTCGGCTCGCAGCACTGAACATTCCCATCCAGTGAAGATCCCGCGTTGCGGCCATATCCGCTGGGAGCCTCATCGCCAACATCATGGATGTGGCGATGGAGTCATGCTCCATCGCGGAATGGGCAACAGTAGGGCGGGTATACCCTCTGGGGAAGACGGGATTCCAGAATTCGGCGGGACCCCCCATGGTGATCCTCTCTCGAGGAGGGGCAGAAGACGAAGCCACATTTGCGGCTGGGGAAGGAGCAGAGGCCGGGACGATCCCGGGGGCAACAGTCTCTGCCACGGAAGACGGAGCGAGCACAACCTCCGTGGGAGAGCCGCTACTGACGATTGGAGATTCCTCCACGGGGACACCACTCCCCTCGCCAACCGTTGCTACCTGAGTAGGTGACATCTCGGCGGATGCGCGCTCTCGGACCCGTCGATCGTGCTCAGCTTCTCGCCGAGCCTTCTTCGCCGTTATGGCCTTGAGAGCTTCAACTCTCTCTCTTTTCTCCGCCCTCTTCTCCGCTGAAGATAGACGGGTAGGGCGAGGAGGACGAGTCAAGGCCGGAGCCTGTGAGGGTCGCGGAGAAGGTTGGTCTGCCATTTCTTCTTCTTCTCCAAGAGCAGCTGCCTGTTCGAGCGGTCTCTTTGCCGACGGGCGAGCTTGTCGACGAGACTTTTTGGGTTTGGTCCCTACTGCTGCAGCGGGCTCTTTCTCTCGAGTCGAGGACGGTCTCCAGGTGACGTAGGCGTCCCCTTTATCGCCGTGAACTCTCCGGAGCTCGTACTCTTCTTCCGCGGACAAGTCAGGGAAATGTACCTTTGAAGCCTCTGCAGAAAAAGGAAAATATCATTAGCCATGTGGCAAGAACACGTTATCAGAAAACTGGCAACGGAAAACGAATGAATAATAGCAGACCTGAGGTAAATTCGTGGGGAACAGGACGGGCAGTCTCTGCCCTCCAAGCACCGGAGACCACGAAGGGCATCTCCTTCCAACCCCGTTCCACGTCGGGGAGGTGTGCGACGATGTCGGGAATTTTGGGTTTTTGTCTCCAAGTGAAGAACGTCTTCTCTCCCTCCTTCACAACCCCGGGACACTTCACGGCGAAGCGGAAGTGGAAAACGTGCCTGGCTTCCACATTATACCCGTCTCTGTTGAACTTGTCCATCAGAGACATGTACTTGTAGAACTTCGGGTGCATCTGCCCCGGGGCAATTTGAAGGGCAGACAAGACGGAGTCCGTGACGGGAGAAAGGGGAAATCGAAGTCCAGCCTCGAACTGAGCGAGGTAGACGATTGTGCAAGAAGAACGATGGTCGGGAAGAACGTCTTCTTCCCCGAAATGGAGGTGGACGTGAGAGGGGATTTGGAAAAGAGTTCTGTAGTGGTCAAGTGCGTACTTAACCACTGGTCTGGTTTTGGATGTGGAGGCGCCGGTGATAACACCGTGAGGGGCACTGCCTGAGCAACTAGCCTCATCGGCACTGTCTATCCTAACTATTTCGGCAGACATGGTCACAAACAAGGAGAAAAAGAAGAAATTTAGGAAAGACAACCACAGAACAAAAAGAAAGGAGGAAGTTCTTACCGAAACTGGATTTAGGAAGCAAGGGGAGGCACGACCGGAGAAGGAGGAAAACCAGAACAGCAAATCGTCGGTGAGGAGAAATTCCGGCAGAGTAACAGGTTGCAAAAATTCGAGTGAAGAAGAAGTACCAGGTCTTCGGTACTTATAGGCCAGACCATGATTCTAAGGACGATAATGGCCTCGATCTGTATCGTACGCGTGTCCACACATGTAGGCGGCCCGAAGGGCAGGATGGTCTTTCGACCAAGTTAAGTAACCGTCGGGAAAAACGAAGCGTCCGGAAGATAATGATGACAGCCTGCTAGGCATTTATGAGGAATGACGTTTCGGCACGCGTAATACAGCTGGCACGGCGCTACGTCTTCGCGTACAGAGTATGTGACCTATCATCATTCTGAGGTGAGCCGTATCTTCTCCTCTAACGTTTCGCTATATTTATGACACTCCGAACCACGTTCAAAGTATCATAAAGGGGCAATTTGTAATGGGTAAAATTCGTAAAACCTAAGTGTGGAAACGACGAGCTCGTCCTCAGTGTGGTGTTATCGTTTGAGTTCATTTCCGTCCTCACTCTGACGACGGACCCGTGGTCTCGTGGACGACGATCACGTCCTCGCTCTGACGACGGACCCGTGGTCTCGTGGATGACGATCACGTCCTCGCTCTGACGACGGACCCGTGGTCTCGTGGACGATGATCACGTCCTCGCTCTGACGACGGACCCGTGGTCTCGTGGACGACGATCACGTCCTCGCTCTGACGACGGACCCGTGGTCTCGTGGACGACGATCACGTCCTCGCTCTGACGACGGACCCGTGGTCTCATGGACGACGATCACGTCCTCGCTCTGACGACGGACCCGTGGTCTCGTGGACGACGATCACGTCCTCACTCTGACGACGGACCCGTCGTCTTATTGTCCACGATCGCGTATCCTAACACGTTATAAGATCTGGCGTTGCTGCCCAGTCGCCTGGGACTGATCCTACCTCTACGATGGTAGGTGGGTAACATTGTCGTAGCATTAAATGGCATTTAATGCTGCATTTAATGCCAGTCACCTCGGAAGAGTTCCTACTCTTTGCCTGCTCTTTTTGTGTGCAGATGCGCGTGCAGTACGAATGACCGGGAGATCTACCAAAAATGATTACTGAAGTACATATCAGAGATTCGAGGTATGCATGGACATCAATGGGTGCCTATGGCCATGGCAAGGATGGTCTATATAACCCTGTGAAAAACAGTGCAAAAGGAGAAAAAAAGCGAAGACCTTCGAACTCTATTATATTCTTACTGTTCATCATCTCCTACACCCACTAACTTAATCATCGGAGTGCAGGTCAGGGTATCACACCCTCCACTCCAGCCTTCTACCAGCAAATCAGAACTTGAGAGGAGCTGCTGCTTACGCGTGTCCATTCGGTAATTTTCCCCTCACAAAAGGTCTAGATTCAACCACATTTACCTTGTCTCCCTTAGATCAAGTAACGGCTTTAACATCTCTTTAGAGTCTTAATGTCTTTGTCAAACTAGATGTTAAGCCTTTGACTAAGATCCAACGGTCACCCTTCACCAAGATACCCAATCTAGCTTAGAGATGATCCGACGCTCCATATCTCACAATATCAATCATGATCCTATGCACATGAATGCATTAAGATTAAAATAAGATAGATACCATATAATATATTTAAAATCATGATCATAAATATACGGTGATGTGATGTTGTAACGACCCCAAATCCTACCTTGACTAAAATAAGACATTAGAATCCTCACATTTCCTTAACCTGCTTAAAATCCATACATACAAGGCAGACTACACAAATCTCCAAAAATGAGAGTAATAAAATTTTGATATATAAAACCAAACCATCCTATCCAGGTCTTTGGTCAACGTAACCACCCACAATAAACAAATAGTCTAATACTCAACTGTAAAGTAATGTAATGAGCAACATCATCTAAAAGTCTATTAAAATTCTCTTAACCAAAACAAAACATAGACTAATAGGGGTAACTATCAAAGCCCCTAGCTCCTTCCTCGGAAGGCTCACCTTCTCCTCCTTCTTCGATGTAAGTCTCTTCAATCCATGGCTCCGCCGTGTGCTCTTACTCTAAACCTGCCAAGACAAAAGTCTGATTGAGTACAAAAGTACTCAGTGTATATAAAATCTAACCAACAACATAGTATACATGCACTTAGTTAGAACCATATCCAATAGCATAATAACATAATCAGAGTGTGGAAGAACATGTACTCATATATATCATATCATCACCTTGACTCGTGTACTTGTGAGAACCTTAGACTGAGAAGACAACATACTTATGAGATGTTTATGTTTATGAGACCACATGCTTGTGATTATGCACTTATTCAGATCATACACTTAAGTGACATGCCGCTCTTGGAGGATACGGACCATGCCCATGCCCATGCCCATGCAATTACTTAATTAAATTGCCGCTCTTGGAGGATACGGACCATGCCCATACCATGCTTATTCAGAATGTCATACGTATGCCATGCTTATGCTTATGAGTCTTGAGCAATTTATTCAGAACATACACTTATTCAGATCCCTCATTGGACTTATTCAGAATAACAGACATATGCAATGCTTATGCTTGTGGTCCACATGTGTGACTTGTGAGACTCTTATCTTAAGATATACGTGCGTTTGTGCATAAGTGTCGCAATTAACATTCGAGTTGGTAATCGTTTAGATTCCGATCTCTCACCATGGAAACTCCACTATGATGTCTCATACCATATAGTTAGAGAATTCCCGGTTTGAAAGATTTTCCTCTAAATTCTTGCTTTCCCGAATATCAATTACCATGTAAGTAATTAAGCATAACTTAACAAAAAATCACATATATATATATATCTTATCATGATTCTTAGCATAATTTATAATCAATTTCCAACAATTCCATAGTGTTAAATGAATATTTATCCTCTTAAGCATTTTCACAAACACTTTGGGTACGTACTTTATGAATACTTTGCCCTTTCACATATCCAATATTTCATCACACCATAATCCATCCACACAACCCAAATACATTCTACATCCACACATTCATCCCATCCTCCATACATTGCATCCACATTATTAAACCATATTTCCATCCATAATAGCTTACTTCATACAAAATTGGGGAAAAATACATCTACTCTCTATTTCTATCATATTAACATTTATAAAATATTATAATAGAGTTGATTTGGATAGTATATCGACCTTAGGGATCCTTCCCTTGGATCCAAATCGCTCCCAAGAAGCTTTGAGGAAGATCTCCAAGTTAATCGCCTTCCTCTTTAAGCAAAACCCTTCTTCTCCAAGCCAAAAACCTCTTAGAACCCTAGGTTCTTACTCTCCCTTTGCTAAATTAGGTTAGAAATAGGTAGAATACACTAAAAACTTGAAATAGAGTCCCTATTTATAGCCCTAATAGATAAAACCCCCCCAAAAACGCTATTTTAAGAAAAAAACTGGGCGCGAGTGCGATTGATCGCACTATAGGTGCAATTGATTGCACTTAGACATGAAAGGACTCAAAAAAACTCATCTGCATGTGATTGATCACAGATACTGTGTGATTGATCGCACTAAAGTGCGATTGATCACACTTGATATGCAATTGATTGCAGCTCCCCCGGATTCCGACTGATTTTACCCCACTTTGGTATTTGGATCATAACTTTTGACTTGCTTATTGGATTTTAACGATTCAACTTGAGTTGGACTCTTCTTTTGAAGGGAAATTTTTTTTTTCTCTAATAGAGAAATCCTAATTTTGAGTTTTTAAAGGTCCAAATAGGCTTTAAAGCTGACTGATCTGCAATTTCATTAGACAAAACATCGGAAAACCCACTTTTGACTTAGCTTAGGCTCAAAATCTGGAAAAGATTAAACATGAACTTTGAAGAGAGAATCACTCGATTCCAATAAATGGTGACAAAACTAGAGCTTCCTAAAGTTTGAGGGTATGTTAAGGCATCTCTCTCTTTACAGCTTTGGTTAAGCCTTGATCACCCACACTAATTAGATATAAATACATACGCATTAAAAACATCACAAATACTATTATACTCATAATACTTGCATTGAAAGCATAAAATGATTCAAGTCTCTACAGATGTGCATGAGTGTGAATATGCATGAGGAGATTCATTTGAGGATTTTATCCATCAACCATAGCCGTACGATCGAGGGATTATAGCCACCCGATGTCAATATCCAACATCTCCCACTTCAAGGGATTATAGCCACCTGATCTCAATATCCAACATCTCCCACTTGGCTATAAGCCCGAGATGTTTCTACATCAAACCCATAGAGGCTATATGTTTTCTAATTCTTTAGTTTGACCACTTAGACCGATTTCCCCAATTTTAATGGTTTTATTGCGGCCTCTTTATCACAATATATGTGAATACATTTACCAATTCTTAAGTCATTTAAGAACATCTATATCCATACAGCTTCATTTGTTGTAGCACTACTAGCGTTGTATTCCGCTTCCATAGTATGTCTAGCAACACATTCTTATATTTTACTTGACCAAGTAATGGTCGTACCATCCATCAAGATTACATATCCTGATGTAGATTTTCTATCAGCAGGATCTCCTGCAAAATCTGAATTGCATAATCCCACAACTTCCAAATCATATTAATGAAAAAATTAACTCAAGATTAATGTACTTTGAATATATATATTTCAATACACATTTTGCAGCTATCCAAGTGTGCTAATTCAGGATTATCAAGACATTTATTAATCAAGTCTCCTATAGACTAAATTTTCTACATGATCTATCTCTTGAAATTTTAATTCCCAAAAAATAATTTTCTTTACCAATATCTTTCATTTCAAATTTGTTTTTCAACCATTCTTGAATTTTCATGATTCTATTTAAATTCTTTCGAGTCATTAGTATATCATTTACATAAAGAGATATTACAAAACCATCATAATGATGAAATGCAACTAAATGAATTATTTCTAATAATTCTTTCACCTTTACCAAAAACTTTTCTTGTCATATTACCAATTATGCAAGATTCTTATAGCTTGAAGTTTTTGCTTATAATTTCTTTAATGAAACACTCATAAATATAAGCAGATGAATTTAAAATTTTATTAGAACACATTCAAACAATACAAGCCATCTGTTTTAGTTCCCCATATAAGAATACGTCTGTGTTTTCCTATAGATACTTTTGACAAACAGAAACGGACTTCAAAACCTTTTTCATCTAGACGTGGTACAGATAAGAGATTATGCCTCATTCTAGGCGCATACAATACTTCGATGAAAACAAGGTTCATTTCTTTAGGCAATGACAACTTGAGAACTCCTATTCCTTGAACCTCACAATATGCGTTATTGCCCATATAGGGCTTGTGGTCGCCGGCTTTGATATCCTTGATCTCTACAAAGTTTTCTTTGGATCTAGCCACATGTTTAGATGAAGCTAAGTCCACCCACCAGGCTTCAGAGTCACAATCAGTAAGAAGCAATTTTGACACCACACAAATAATGTCTTTAGATCCTTGTTTGTCATTTTTAATTTAGGACAATTGATCTTGTGATGGCTTGATCTTCTACAATTATAACAATTTCCAAAAATCTTGTCATTCTTGTTATTTCTCTTTTCAAATTTGTAAGGCTTATGTTTGAAATTTTTCCTGAAGGGTGTATACGATTTTGTCTTAGAAGATGATGCGGAAGTTTCTACCATATTGGCTTCATTAATTTTCTTCTTAGCTCTTCTTTGAGCTTCCACTCCTAACAACATAGGAAGAGTTTTCATAGTAACTTGTTGTCCAGATAAATTAAGGGCAATCACAATTGATTCCCAAGAAATTGTTAAGTTATATAAAACAGTTGAGACTTGCAATTTATCTGGTATAGGATTTCCCACAGTAGCTAATTCTTTAGCTATTACTATCATTTTATTAACGTGTTCAGTTATATTTTCACCTTCTTTCATCATAGAAGTATTAAACTGTTCTATTAATAATTGAATATATATTTCACATGCACTACCATAGGCAAGTTTAATGGCATCGAACATTTCTTTAGCTATTTCATGTTCTTCAAATATTATTTCAAGATCTGGATCCATGAATGTGAGCATTATAGATCTTGCCAATTTATCATTCTCTATAAATTTATCATATATATTTCTTGCAGTTTCTCCTACCCTTAGAGGGGGTTCAGCATGATAAGGAGTATCAATTACATACTCTACTTTATCTTGAAATAATATGTGTCTTATTCACCTTTTCCATGTTGAATAATTATTGCCATTAAGCTTTTCAGTTTTGCATAATTCTGAACTTACTGCTCTAGAAGTCATAATATTCTAGAAAAATAATTAGTAAAACAATTACTGTATACAAACAAATTTAATAATATTTTCTGATTTTCACTGAATCAAATTTTTAAATAAACTGTGTCTAAATATGCTTTTTAAATTTGAAGTGCTATGTTTTGCAATCTCTTAAATTTTAATCAAACATTAACATCATTTACAGTATATATCAAATTTCAAAAATACTATTTTCTGCATATGAATATTTCTAACTTATATTCCGATAAAATTAGATTTTATATCAAGTATTGAGTATATAGTCCAAAGATTCAAATATAGCACCACTGTTAATTTTTAGAAACTAATTTTTTGTTAAAATTTAGGATTTCAATCAATTTCAAAATTACAGAATGCTATATTGAATCAGTCTCTAGTTCTCAATAAATATGCAACAATATTATCAGATTTCATATGGCACCATTAGAAATTGATGAACAAATACTATCTAAAATTTCAGGATCGTTAGATGCTTTACAAAATATTAATCTCTTCTCCTAAATTTTATTGGTAAATCTTCAATCAAGCAAGAATCTATTTCCTTCCAATATTTGACATGCACTAATAAAATAAAAGTTGGAACATGTGCATCTAATTTCTTCAGATTGGAAAAATTCGATAAATCTCGAAAGCCTTTGAATTGATCCAAACGTGAAGAATGGCTTCCACTCTTCAATAGATCAAAACATTGATGCGCAGAAGGATTGAGATCACTATTTATGTTTAGCGAATTGGACAAAGATTGCCGTGCGAGAGGGGCATTTCAATGAGGAAGTCCTCATTAGTAGACTGGACACGCCGGTTAAAATTTGATTTCAACTGTCCTCAGCTTGCAAACAAAATAGAAGGATATTGCTGGTCGGTACTTTAATGGCTGGTTGTCCGAGAAGATGTGTTGTCTAATATGTCCTCTCTATTATCGTGTTGGACAGTTCTAGAAGAAAACTTGAAGTTACTCTTCCAAAGAAACGTTGCCTTGTTGGAGAATATTTCTCCAAAAGGAAACATGCAAATGTAAAGTGGTGATTATTGAGAAAAGAAATTTTCTATAGAATAGATGTACTGTTGCAAAAGGTGTAGGAAAAGCAATCTACTAAAGAAGAGATATGCTTTGAGTATTTGATAAAGTGCTTCTCGACACAACATAATATAATGAACTCAACCTGGCTCTGATACCAATGTAGGGATGCGAGATCGCAGCGGAAAAAATCAATCTCTTGGATCCGATCAATAAAATGAGATAGGAAGGTAGAACAATAACTTTTAGGATATGATCTAAGCAGAGATAGGTTTTCTCCTCATATGAGATTTCTAACAACAATGGGTGTGTGGTTTACACTTGATCGAACCTCAAGCTTCACTAAAATGACAGTTTCTCTTTAGAGATAATATTCTCTATTTCATGAGAATTGAATGTTTCTCTCTTGATGATATTTTTCCTCCTTCACAAAGGGGCTTTATAACTTATCAAAGAAAAGAGTCGTTAGACTCTCTATTAATTCTCCCATAAATCATCCCATAAATCATGCCATTAGAATCTGGATTAATGGTCTAGATTCAACTAGATTTACCTTGTCTCCCTTAGATTAAGTAACGGCTTTAACAACTCTTTAGAGTATTAATGTCTTGGTCAAACTAGTTGTTAAGCCTTTGATTAAGATCCAATGGTCACCCTTCACCAAGATACCCAATCTGGCTTAGAAGTGATCTGACGCTCCATATCTCACAATATCAATCATGATCCTATGCACATGAATGCATCAAGATTAAAATAAAATAGATACCATATAATACATTTAAAATCATGATCATAAATATGCAGTGACGGTCACCCTTCACCAAGATACCCAATCTGGCTTAGAAGTGATCTGACGCTCCATATCTCACAATATCAATCATGATCCTATGCACATGAATGCATCAAGATTAAAATAAAATAGATACCATATAATACATTTAAAATCATGATCATAAATATGCAGTGATGTGATGTGCATGAGTGTGATTATTCATGAGGAGATTCATTTGGGGATTTTATCCATCAACCATAGCTGAACGATTGAGGGATTATAGACACCCGATCTCAATATCCAACAGAACCTGTTCCAAGATGAGTGAAATGGAGACCAGGCTTAAGGGGTATCTACAATGCATGTGCAATCCATTCCAAAGAGGAGCATACAATTTGTTGAGTTTGATTTATTAAAACAGTTTTTTAATTTGTTTTAAGAAAATAAAAGTTGGGTTTTAATGATTTGGGTTAAAATCATTTGGAAGAATTTTAATGATGTTTTTAACACTAGTGGTTTTGGACATAAAAACCATGTTTTCAAAAGAAAATTGTTATGGCTATTAATTAGTCCCACATAAGATATTTATGAGACTTTAAACCACTTAATAAGTAATCCCCTCTCCTTAGAGAATTGTTCTATTATGTGTGCTCATACACCAAGTGTGGATGCACTAGCGAGGTGCATCATACCATTATGAGGTGCACTTTGCACTTCGTGAGTCAATTGAGTCGCCTAATCTTTTTAAGATTAAAAGTCAGATCAACAGTGTAGATCTAATTAGGATTGAGATGGTGGTTCGGATTTGATGATCCGTTACGGATCATAGGTGTGCGTCCAAGTTTGATGAACCTGGTGAGCTATTGAATGGGTCAGTTGGAGAAACCCAAGAGTCTCATTAAGTAGGTCGGTTTGGAAGCTCAAGTGGCTCCCAAGGCCTAGACCATTGACAAGCTGTTTCCAGATAGTGTCTCTTCAGAACTGATTCAAGAATTCTCAGAATCTGGTTTCTAGAGTCCATACAGATCCAATTCTGGAACTATTACAGAATAGCTCCTAAAGAGTAATTTTGTTTGACAATCACTTGTGATAGACTATCCTGGTTTATACAATCTGTGTAACAAATTGTTGTCCTTAGGAAGGATAACTAAGACTTTAATTAGATTAACTAATCTGTGAGTATCCTAAAAGAAGGTTTAAGTACAGTTCCTATCAGATAGTACAGATCTATAGAGGAACGGATCGATTCCTGACTAGGTTAAATCCCGATGATAGAGTTGTCATTTTCCTTTACACAAAGGGTGACTCCAACTATCTTTAAGAAACGCTTATCACACCTCTTTAGTAAATTGATTAAGGTTTTTGTAATCGTTGTTTGCTGTTTTAAAAGTAACCAACCAACTCAACATAAGATGAATTTGCCTCTGGACTTAATGCATGGAATTCTTCTCCACCTTTACCGCTTCTTTGTTCAAGGACTGCAAATTACGTAGCTACATCAAGGAACTGCTGAAATGTCAGAAGTTGGCTTGGTGAAGGACGTTTCCTTGGATTCTTATAGTGTTGTTGGGTCTAGAGTCCATGCATATAGTCTCGGTGGCCGAGAAACGGATAAGATGGCTTCTTGTCTTAGTCGTACATTCACCAGCTACCAATATCACTTCCTTGTCTCGAGTCTTCACATGCACCACCAATTCTGTGGCATGCTATCAACAAACTCTCTCTTTGTGATGCACTAAGACCTCCATAAATAGGTAAATATTGAGAAGGTCAATTCCCTCAGTCAAGTGCAGCTCATAGTACAGATACAGTCGAGATTGACTTATATCCTTAGGGTCGAGACCACCGAGACCGTGCTCTAAGAGCACGTGATTTCAAGTGGGGCCTACCATGTGAAATGGGCCCCACCTGAAATCCCGTGCTCTAAGAGCACGGTCTCGGTGGTGTCGGCCCTAAGGGGGTCTCAATAGCAAAGTCCTATATATATGGCAATGGATTACCTTTGGTGCGCGCGTGAGGCTGGGACTCGTGTGTCCATTCATCATTGGGCATTTGGCGCTAAAAAGGGAGAGAAGTCATTTCATTTTCTCCCCTATTTTTTTGACTTCTCCCGCATTGATATCTCTCTCCATTTTTCTCCCCTTGACTACCACCAACACTTTAAAGAACAGTTTTGAAAGAAGAAGAGGAAAAGACGAATTACATACATGCGCATTAGATTGGAGAAACTTCTTACTTTCCTCATCTTCCCTTCTCAATAAACTCCTCACTCATTTATTCGTTAATAGATGTTTTAGTATAAATTATCTTGAAAAAAAAAATGAAAAATTCGCAAAACCCACAAAAAAGAAGTTTTCTGTGCGCATGATCGCACATGATCTATACATATCGATACCGTTGACGCATGGTTGATACACCTACTCAATACTCATATTGATACTTAATATTGATACCTAATGGTAGAACTTGTTTTGGCCATAACTTTTGATCCGAAAGTCCAATTGACTATTATAATATAAAATTTTAGGACAGCTCGACGAGATGGATATGGGTTAAACTGCCAAAGCGGTTATCCAATGCTCAGATTTCCATTTTAGGGTCGTTCGAAGATTTTTTGGACAATTTTTTTTAGTTCCATTGGCATTTTCAAAATTTTGCTTTTATTAACGATACATATCGATACATATATCAATACATCACGTGGTTGATACACCCTATATCGATAATATTGATTTAAGTCATCTTCAACTTTGGAACACAACTAATATTGATACGAAGTATTGACCGACTCATTGAGTATTGACTGTACACTGTAAATCATTAAAAATATAAAGAAAACACATGTAAATCCATCTAACATTGGATTTAAGGTTTAAAATCATAAATACAATAATTATAATCTTTTTTCTCTAATTTATTTTTAGAAAACACAAGACACCTAATAATGTGTTTTTCTTCCATTAATGGTGTTCTCACAATCGTGGTTAGTAGTTTAGCAGAACAAAGCTTTCATGTGAAAATCTCAATCGAAACGATAGGTAATGAAATATTTGTTGAACTCCTTCCGTTATTAGTGTTCTCTCACTAAACCATTGTCGATTAGGAATGAAGGGATCTCTCTATGGTTGATAAGGAATGGAGAGTACATAAATATCTTTCCTTCAAATGGTTTGGATAAAATAGTCTAAATTGAAAAAAGTTCGAATGTGCAATTCTTTCACATGTTTGTGCAAGCATTTAGAAAGAGTTCTTAAAAGGTGGGTATTTTGAGAACAAACCCAAACTAGAGGGGCAATCAAGGAAAATCCCCTAGAAGTCTCCCTTTGGAAAGGTGTGACTTGAGTTCGAGTCTTGGTGTGGCCGTGAGTGCCCACCATGAGTTCTAACCCCCTAACTCCTAACCCTAGATAAATGATTAACGCCTACCAAAAAAAGAAAAGACTTATAATGCCGGAGCAGGATCATACTCGGTCAGATCCTCTGATGGCCATTCCAAGACCAAATTAGCCGTTCCTATTTTTTCCCAGAAGGTTGTGCCACAATGTTTTGATGTCCTACCAATATTGTAGGTGAATCCCCTAAGAAACCTGTCCCTCCGATCTCCAGAATACTCGCCACTGCTGCTGGTTTTGGCTCCTTGTATCAGTTCTAGGCATGTCATCTGCACCCCAATAAGTGAAGAACTGTCCTGCCAGAACTCCTTACACTGTTTAAGAGTTTCTATAGCAGAACAACTTTATCAAAAGTGCATTTTAATTAAATTAAAACAAAAAATCCCTCAAAGAGGAACAACCAGATATAAAGCTATCGAAAACCTGCCAAAACCATTAGACAACACAAATATGCGGTGGGAGTGACGATTGAGTATATACATCAATAATTATAAAAACCATCAACATGCAAGTACTCCCCTAATAACAAACTGGTGATTCTGTTCATAGTAGGGATTGTTTTGGAGACCTCTTCCACCTTCCAAGCTTCTCTATTCCCTGACAAAATCAACATTTTCATAAGTTCCAAGAGCTCTATTGCTCAAAACAAATTTTGACATCTCAAAATGGAATTTTGATAGACCATCTCTCTCTTTAAACTACAAAACTTGAAATATTTAAAGATATGCAACAGATGATAGAATTATATAGCAATCATGTTTGTCCAAAAATAGAAAACAAAAATTCAGCATAAATCACAAAAACCAGCCTGCTAAATCAAGATAACCCACTCTACTTTTTCTGTATATATGACACAGCTCTAGGCCTTGGCCTGCAAGTGTTGATGGCACCCAAAATTCAATGGATTCAATTAAAGAAATCTCTGGGGCTTGGATAATATCAACCATTCAATCTGCTACAATTTTTTGGATGGTCATTAAAATATGAAGAATGACCCAGAAACAGCAATAGATCGGGTGGTTAGCTTTTGACCTCCTTGAGGAACCTATTGAATGGTGGGGCTCAAACACCTGATTGTGAAAGAGCCAGGGAGAAAAGCTGTTCTCTGTCTCTCCCATCCGGCTGTACGTATCCTCTCAAAAATATGGATTAGACTTGCAATCTACATGCTTAGACATGTGTGGGTAGTGAAAGACATTGTGACCACAGAAAACCCAACATACCACAGATCTTATAAAGTACAGAATATAAAGAACACCAAACAAAATACATCAGAAATATCAGAAAATAGCTAAATTTACACCTCATATATTCTATCTTTTAATTTGTAAATATAGCACTCATTGGTTTTGTGCAGTTGAATTCCCACTTGTCAATTAATCGATCTCTTTTCCTTTAGGAACAAAAAGAGTTCTTCATTTTAATAACAGCGAAGAAGGAAGAATACTTCAGACACTAATTCTCAGATAATCAATATTAAGGTACTCAGTTTCATGAATAGTTAATTTCAAGATCACAGAACCTACATTTCTAGAATGTTGAAACTACTTGCTAAAAGTCTAAAAGGGATTTTAAGGCTCCCTACTGGGGCATATGCATAGCATTCGATTGGCATTAAGAGATCCATGTAACCTTCTCCCTTGTTGTATATGTATTGGTTAATGTTAAAAGTTGATCCATGTAACTGTCAAGATTTTATAGGTAGTGATTCCCTCCCTCCTTCATATTATATATATATATATATATATATATATATATATATATATATATATAAAGAGAATGCCCCGTTCAAAATGTTGATTGAAATTTATTTTAATTTTAAAATTGCCCTTTACTAAATATATAAAGAGAATGGAACTTAAAAGGCTTGATTGAAATTTTCTTAATTCCAAATATGCCCTTTATTAATATAGGGGAGTTTATTTTAGTTCCAAGACTGTCCTTTACTAATACCAATATATATATAAAGAAAATGGGAGACTTAATAGTCAAGGCGTCACCTAGGCGTTTTTGGACTGTCATCGCCTAGGCGCCTCCTTGGGCAGGCATTATGGGACCATACTCATTCCTCTTATATGGAATCCTGATTTACAGCTAATTTACATATAAATATCATTTAAGTAAATGGTTCCATTTACTTAAAATGTTTATATGTAAATAAGGTTATAACCCCCATTTGGATTCAATAAGATTTATCCTAAATCAAAATTCCTGAAGAATAAAAAGTCAACTTTTTAGTTCAAGAACAAAATCTGTTTCTAGTGCCTTTTAAGAGTTAGGTCAAAATTTCAGTGCCTTTTAAGAGTGAGGTCAAAATTTCAACTTGCAAATGCTAAGGTATTTCTCAAATCTTAAAATTTCATATATTCTATATATCAAAACATTACTAAAACTCAAAAGCCCGGTAAAAATAGTCTCATATTTTAGTATTCAAAATTTATTTTCATTTACAGGATCAAAAAATCAACTAATAGTTCAGTAGAAAAAGACTTACATTCAAGTTTTACAATATTAAATGTTAATTTACCTAGATTATTGTCAACCCTAGGAGGTTTGAATTGCTATTTGTAAATATTAATATTATATATGTATATTTAATATATATACATATATATAGATATAGATATATTATTTTTATCGCCTAGGTATAGCATGGGCATCGCCTAGGCAGCCCTTGCCTAGCCAGGCCAAATCGCCTAGACTACACTGGACTTAAAGACATTAATTGAAATTTATCTTAATTACAAAACTGCCCATAACTAATATAAAGAGAATGAGACATAGAAACATTGATTGAAAATTGATCTCATGTGCATCACGCGTGCAGCCCACTAGTATATATATATGACAAAATATTGTTAAATACTATTAAATAGTATTAAAGCTTCCCAAAAACAAAACAATAAAGCATTAAAGGGTTATAATGGTCGAAATAGTTAGATAACGGCCATAATCACACACGCATATATGGTAAGTGGCTATAGCCCCAAATTGTTATATTGCCAATGAAAGGCTATACAACCATAATGAAATCCATGCATCACGTGGTAAAAAGAATTCACAAATTCAATTCTGAAAAGCTATGATCGAGTATCTTTAGAGGTGCACTTTAATTAAATTGGCCATAGCTCAATCCCTGAGGTCACAATTCAATTCCAACTTTTTAAAAAAGAATAATACTATAAGTATTTCAAACTTTTCACATACCTTGCGAGGCCCTATTGCTAGGTCATTATCTACAATGGAGATTGCCTTAAAACCCATGGGATGCAACACCTCCTCGTAACTGCAAGATGTAAAGCATTAATCATTGATGAAATCACCCAAGAATACACAATTGGAGCTTCACTAACATTTTAGAAGATGATTACAAAGCTTCTACAGAATTTAGATAAAAACACACTGAAGGTAGAGATTACTCAGCAACAGAAACTTTATATGGAGGTCCACCATCGTGATCACTAATCTGCCACCAGAAAAATGTTACTCTTTAATATGATTATTGGAAACTATTTAGAAGAATCTCCCTTGCAAAAGGATTTCCTTAATTGGCATATGAAGGTCCTTTTTTTTCAAAAAAAAAAAAAAAGACTTGGAAGTTATAACGTCTACCATATGAAAAGGAGAAGAAAAAGAATCAAAAGTCAAAGGGAGGAAAAATAAAATCAATGATCACCGGGAACATCAGTGTTATGAGCTCTCCATCTGGTTTTAAGATATCCCGAACTTGGCTTGCCCAAGCTGATCTCATGTGTGGTACAATTGCACAAAAAAACCTGTGGGAATGCCATTCTAATGTAAGCATGAAAAGCAAATTTCCTTCTAAGGAAAGAAATGAAATTAACTTCTAGGCAAACTTACGTATAATCGAAAATGAGATCAAACAACTCAGCTGGATGCAAAGTGAAGAAGTCCGCCTTTATAAAGGTCAAATAATTTGCATTCGGTAACGAGGAAGACAACTGGCTTGACATTTTATGAAGAACATTAGAGTGAGAATCTTCACGAAAGGGATAAGCTTAACAGAAAAGACCTTTGTTAAAGCTAACTTTTAAAACCTACAAACTTGACTTAGATTCCATGAGGTCCCAAGTTTTAGTCAACACCCAGTTGAGTACTCGATGAGTTATTTGAGTTAAGAGGGTCGTCTTGTAGGTTGACTTTTTGAGTGTCAATACTCAATAGTACATAAATCAAAATTTCAATAGCTTTTCAATTGAGTTCTATGAATAATTCATCAAGATTTGAGTACATAATTGCAGATTTAGTAGTAAGGTTCTTTCAAGAAAAAATCAGTTTTAATGCAAGAGACATTTTGATAAAAACCAAGGTTTAAAAACTAGAAACTTATACTTAGATTCCATGAGGGCCCAAGTTTGAGTCACTCGACACCCAGCCAAGTACTGGGATGAGTTGTCAGAGTTGAGTCTCTTTTTGAAGGCTGACTTTTTGACTAATTGAGTTCATCCTTGGAGTTTTCAGAAAATCCAGGATACTCTCTTAACTCAACCCAAGTCTTGAATGCGATATGTCGACCCAGGGATCTGTCTGATTACTTACTAGAGTTGATAAAACCAAGAAGTTGGCTATGATGATGATATGAAGTCACTAGTTTGACATGAAAAGCATATTGATATACATTAGTCCTTCAAAAAACGAGGACCTAGGAGGATTGGGCAGATTTAGATTTTTTTTATTTTTTTTATTTGTGGCTAGGGCAGATTTAATTGAACCAACCTCATGAGTTAGAATCAATTGATAAGGACTTTGGCCACTTATATAATTTCTACAGACAAAACAGCTAATGATTGATATGAGAGTGGGAATACTGCTTCTATGGTCAAAATGTATCACAATAAGTATAATGCTATGAGACTATGACCCAAGGAATCAGGGGAAAAAAAAATTCTGGGTCTTTTGGAGAAAAAAATTGAGTGTTAATAAAAGTGGAAGGGGATCACAAACTGTTCTCACCTCTCTTGCTTTCTTAATGGCATTATCCGATATATCCAAACCAACAACATAGCGTTCAGGACATGCAATTGCAACCACATCATGACCCTGTCATATATGAACAGATCTACTGTTAGCTACAATACCAAAATCATAAAGTTAGTAATAGGACTAAAAACTAGAAAACAGATGCAATCATGCAAACATAACCCATGAACCCAAGATCATGTTACATTTTTTAACATGTGAAGATATTTTGTATCAAAATTCGATAATATTATTTTCTAACTATATGCTTCGGAGACAGTATTTGTCTAAGATTACTTCAAAGTTCAATCTGCTTCTCCTGATACTGAAATAGCGGAGACGATATATCAGTGTCCAAGTAGTACATCATTTAATGCATCTAATTTAGACAATATGACGGGATTATAACTTCTATGGAAGCTAAATGGGTTAACATTAATTGATATATCTGAAAGAGGATATCTAAACTCTTTCTCTTTATTTGTAGCCTGTAGGGGTAAGGTTTTATGTCCCCCCTATTTTTCTCTTGTAGGGGTAAGGTTTTATGTCCCCCCAATTAAATTTTCATTATTAATAAACTGGTAGGGGTCTGCCAAACCCCCCACTCCTACTAAGTGGCTTTATTTGGAAAAAAAAAAAAAAAAAAAAAAAATAATATCTGAAAACTCTAAAGGGCACTGGAAAAGAAGTAAAGAAAATCAAACGACTCACACTTCCACATCCAGGGACCAGAGCCCTTCCCTTTGGAAGGACTCCTGTCTGATGAAGATGTAAAATCATAGGTGTTGGCTGTCCCAAATCCCATGGAGTCAGTTCTTGCTCCCAGCATTCTTCCCAACCACCTGAATAGTCATGAGGTATACACATTAGAAGAAAACGGCATACTTAAAAGTCTCAAACAAAAATGCACCCAATCCATCCGAGGCTTCATCAAGCACAACACAGATTAAGTAAACAAATACTGATTTCAGATGTACGGAGATGAGTAAAAATCCACGGCGGAAGCATAGAGTGAATAGTGCCTCCAAGACTAATCAACTTCAATTTTTATTGGTCAAAGGAAATTCAAAGCTAATTGGAATAAAGGAGATTGAGCAATGAGCTGAGACTAGGTCAAAAGCAATGTAGTCAAGATGTCCAGGCGATGCCTAGGCGATTATTCCTGGCTAGGCGAGGCGCTGCCTAGGTGACGCCCAAGCGATGCCTAGGCGATAAAAAAATAAATTAAATATTTATATTATTAAATATATGTAATTTATTATTAATATATCCACATATTACATATATAATAGATATATAATTAGTTTGAAGTTTTCTAACTTTTAAGGTATTGAGTTTTTTTTTTTGTAACTCGGGGTGTCCCCAACCCTTCGGGTCAGGACTAATCCTCGAGGATGTGACGTGAGCTCGTAACTCGCCACACCCATGGAAATAAATATCGCCGAAACCGATATGAAACAGACAATACGTATAAGTTTCAGTAGCCCCCTGTACAACTTTTATACTGATACTGTAACGACCCGGAATTTTAATATAATAAAATTATGTGTTTATGGGTCCTTAATGAAGGTTAATTAGTTAATTAATTGTTAAATTAATAAGAAGGGGATTTTGCTCAGGGTTGAAGTGCACCGAGGAAATCTCAGTATCATTTGGCAAAAATTCGCACACAGTGTGCCGGTCGACTGCCGGGACACACCCCTACCGTATCGGTTCCGTCAAGTATCATTTCGCGGGACCGCGGGGCCATTATGTGTGATAAAATTGAGAGAAACGAGAAATTTCCATATTTCCAGAAATTAAGTGGGACCCAATATCTGTTGGAGATCCTAATAGAAATCCGTGCGGTTAGCACTAATGCGTGTCGGTCGGCCGTGGGGACTAATGTCTGTCGTCACGGCAGTTAGTTATCTCAAACGAAGAAACGGCGGCCTGTTTTGTGTTCGAAATCAGGAAATTAGTGGGTTTTGCAATTTTCTTCCGGACTAAAGTGTAGCTGTCAAAACTCAGTATTTTTCCCCGAAATTTTTACAGTAGGTGTCGGACTGCCCCAAGTTCGGTCACCTAAAGTTTCGTCAAAATCAGATGTCTTTAAGTAGGACCACGAAGGCCGTATACATAAGAGAAAAAAAAAAATAGTCAAATGGGTCAACCGTTGACTTGGTCAACGGGACCATTAATTATGGTCATGTGCTATGCACATGACCTTATCTATATATAAGGGAGGCCAGCCTTCCCATTACTTACGTTCTGTAAACAGTGGGAAAATTCTGCTACAGCATATTGTAGAGAGAGAAAGTGAGGAGAGAGAAAGGAAGAGAGAGAAAGAGGAGAGAGAAAGGAAGAGAGAGAAAGGGAAAGGGAGGTCTCCTTGAGGTTTTTCGACGTCCCCGACGCGTTGGCGGCGTTTGATTTTCTCTCCGGCGTCTCGTTTTGCATGTAGAGAGAGAAAGAGAAAAAGGTAGAGAGAGAAAGTTGAGAGAGAAAGTTGCATGCGCTCTACCTTGGGGTTGATCATCCTTCCGAGCGCGTTGGCGGTGTCCGTTTCGACTCTAGTCGCCTCGAAACGCGTGAAGCAGGTAAAACCCCTCTCTTTTCTTCTCATTTTCCACTTATTTTGTTATATTATTTCATGTGATGTATATGCATGTCTTTTGACGTGAATGAAAAAGGGGCGGAGACCTCTATATGATGTTGTGATGTTATGTGGTCCCTCGGGGAGCCCAGATCGGGTCCCGGGTAAATTGTATCGCCACCCTAGGGTGACGAAAAGTTGTTTTGCATGTCTTGTAAGGCTATGGAGACATCCATTAGTCTGGAAACGCTCCCTAACGGGACGGTGTGTTACCGGAGTTGGTTCACGGGCGCGAGGCCCAAGTATTTCAGTTAATCAAGCAAGGCTTGGGTTAACTGGGGTTAACCTGTGGTTAGAAAATCTAACCAGGGTTCAGTATAATCCGTGGTTCCTCTTTGACTAGGTCAGGAGAGACGGTGCCTAGTAAGGCCCGGGGTTCCTCCGTGACTGATAGTCGGGAGATGTCGGTCTGTTTGTCTAGGTCGTCCGTGGTGCCTCTTGGACTAGGTCAGGAGTGGCGGTGTCCTGCATGGCCCGTGGTTCCTCCGTGACTGGTAGTCAGGAGATGTCGGAGTCCTAGGGAGTTTAAAGTGGCTAAACATCAGATAGTGTATAGTCCGGGGTTCTTCTCTGGGTGGGTTAGAAGATGTCGGCACCGTGTCTATCGTGGTCCCTTCTTGGTGGAACGTCAGGAGATGTCGGCATTGGTATAAGATGTCGGGGTTCCTCCGTAGACTAGCCAGAAGATGACGGTAGGCAGGTTGGTTGGGGTTCCTTCATAACTGATACCCAGGGCGATGGCGGCGAATACACGGTAGATGTGGCCAGTCAATTGAATGGAAAAATGTTCTTATTGGGTGAATGCCCATGTTGTGTGTGTAAGCTTCGGATACGAAGTGGTCTGAGTTGGTATACTCAGAGTTGGTGTATTTGTTTGAGTTGGTGGACTCATAGTTCAGTATGGAATCATCGGATTCCAGGTGAGTTGGGTTGGTATACCCAAGGTTTTGTCATGTTCGGGTGAAAGCCTTCTGCGTGTGTGAGTCTAAATGACTCAATGTATTATGGTTATGATTTAGAGACTTTAAGCTAAACATTTGTGGGCTGTGGCCAATTAATAGAGTCTTAGGACTCGAAATGAAACATGATTGATGATCGAAACGATAATTTGGTAATATAATACATTCAAAACTGAACCTCATAATTGGAAAGTAATGTGAGGTCGGGAACCTCTGTTAGGGTGACGTAACCCTAAGTGACCTTGGGTCACAATTTATTATATACTGTTCTATTTTACTGTAACATGCAAATTGAACTGCTTATTATATCATTATTGATGCGTGTTATTATGTGGAAAATAGTTTAGAAGGATTGTGGTTTTATTGGGCTTCATAGCTCACTGACTTTTTGTGTCAGTAGATCTTGGAGCTGCTGACCAGTAAGTGAAAAATCTATCTGGATATTTTGGAAGCTTGTACAAGTTGTACCTGGCGTGATAGAGACGCCTACTTTTGTAAAACAAACTTGATGTAAATAATACAGGTATATGGTTTGTATGATGATTATTGTGATGACAGGTGTTATTTGCTTTTTGGAAGCATTTGATAAATGTTTAAATTTCCCGTATTTTCGCGGGTAAAGTCTTCCGCTTGCATGATTTGACGAACGGACACGCGTCTCGGAACTTGATTCCCTAGGCGCGGGTTCGGGGCGTCACAATTGGTATCAGAGCCAATAGCAATAACCATCACACAAATCATACTTGAGCATAATACACCTAGGAACCGTTGGATAGGCGATCCCTTAGAGATTTATTTGACATTCCTAGTTGTGTGATTGTTGTACATGTCATGTTTCGAAATCAGACATTGATTTGGAATATGTACATGTGCAAGAATGGCAAGGACGCACCGAATTCCCACAAAGAGGGAGATAGCTCTGTTTGAATGGGCGGTGACTATGCAGAGAAGACGTCACGCCGGATGGTCGTGTTACCGCACTATACACCTAAAGGCGGTAAAACCACTCCGTAAGGGATTGACCGCACAAGCAATGCGCGAATCCCTAAGAAAGAGCGAGATTGATTGGATTTTGAGAGAGGCTAGACCTGAGACAGAGGATCAGGCACCGCAGGAGGGTAGTGTAGCAGTCTCACCGATAGAGGTTGAGACTTACGAAGTATAGGATCACGGTGGAGGAGCGTGGTGCATCTATATTGTTTTGGCGTTTTGGGATATAATAGAGGCCCTACTCGATCTTTCCATCATTAGATCACTTTTTGTATGTGTACAGCTACATGATGTTTTGTATAAGCTGGTGTAGTATATACTGTACAGTGTTGCTTTGTATATATTAAAGATGAAGTGAATGAAATGTCTCTTTTTGGATATCGAATTCTCAATGCATTTCAGTTTCATTTTATTATTAAAAGTTCGTTACTTTATAATTATAGGTGAATCATGCCACCTCGACGAGCACCCAAAAATACCTTGGCTGGGGCATTCGAGGCTATTACAGCCCTAGCCAACCTAATTCAGCAACAACAGGCCCAGAATATGAATGGAAATGGGAATGGTAGTCGTATCCCCATTACTACCATGCCAGAGCATGGGAATGTGACCCGATTGGAGAAGTTTAAGAGGCTTGGACCGTCGGCCTTTTCGGGCACTACTGATCCACTGAAGGCGGAGAACTGGATTAGAAGTTTGGAAAAAGTTTTTAGGGCTATGTCTTTGCCAGAAAATGACAAGTCCGAGTTCGCTATCTTTCTACTTGAAGGAGAAGCGGAACATTGGTGGACCACAGTGGAAAGGACAGTTCCACCGCATCAGAGGCTCGTGACTTGGGCAAGATTTACTGAATTGTTTTATGAGCGCTATTTTTCAGCGTCGATGAAAAAGAGGAAAGAGATGGAGTTTCTTCAGCTGACTCAAGGAAACATGTCGGTTAGCGAGTATGAACAAAAGTTTAATCAACTCTCGAGGTTCGCTGCGAGATTTGTCGAGGATGAGCAGTGGAGGGTTGAGAAATTTGAAGAAGGATTGAAGTCGGCTATCAGAGGGAAATTGGCAGCTCAACGATTTACCTCCTTCTCAGAGATATTAGATAGAGCACTCAGAGTAGAGCGAGTGCATGAAGAACTGACACAATCTAGTGCTGGCAAAGGCAAAGGGACAGTTGGGAAGCCCTGGATAAAGGAGAATAACCGGTAGTTTACTGGGAAAAGAAAGTTCGAGGACATGAAAAACCAAGGGTCTACAGGAAGATTGGGGCTTAAGTGCGAGAAATGTGGTCAGGGCCATTTGACCAAGGACTGTAGAGCGAAGGTTTGCTTCCAGTGCGGAAAGCCTGGACACTTCAAGAAGGATTGCCCTAAGGCTCAACCACTAGCGTTAGAAGGCGGAAAAGGAAGAGTGTTTGCAATTACCCAGGAAGAGGCACAGCAGACCGAAGGTGTCATCGAAGGTAAACTTTTAGTATTTCAAGTACCTGCTTATGCTTTGATTGACACTGGTGCTACACATTCGTTTGTCTCTACTCATTTTGCTAAACACATAAGTTACAAGCCTAATACACTCAAAAGCATGATGTCTGTATCTACACCATCAGGGAAAGTTCTGTGCACAAAAACAGTCTATGATAGGTGTCCCATACTTGTCAATAGTGTACGGATGTTAGTAGATCTGATCGTGTTAGACATGAAGGATTATGATGTTATCCTAGGGATGGATTGGTTGGCTAATTACCATGCAGTGGTAGATTGTAATGCCAAGAAAGTGATATTTCGAATTCCGGACATCCCAGAGTTCGAAATGCAGGGGATTATCCAAGGTCAAGCACCCAAGCTAATATCCGCAATTAAAGCATGTCACCTTCTAGACAAGGGGTGTACTGGGTATTTAGCTGCAGTGGTGGTCAATAAAGATGAAGATGACACTTTAGGGAATACCCCGGTGGTCAGAGAGTTTCGAGATGTGTTTCCTGATGAATTACCAGGACTCCCTCCTACTAGAGAAATCGATTTTACAATCGATGTTACTCCGGGTGTAGACTCGATATCTAAAACACCGTATCGGATGGCTCCGGCTGAGTTGCAAGAACTGAAGATTCAATTGCAAGACCTATTAGATAAGGGCTTGATCCGTCCTAGTGTTTCACCATGGGGAGCACCGGTGTTATTTGTCCGAAAGAAAGACGGGAGTCTGCGTCTGTGTATAGATTATCGTCTGCTGAATCAAGCGACGATCAAAAATAAGTATCCTCTCCCCAGGATCGATGATCTATTTGATCAGTTGCAAGGCGCCCAAGTGTTTTCCAAGATTGATTTACGGTCCGGCTATCACCAATTGAGGGTCAAAGAAGAAGATATTCAAAAGACAACATTCCGAACTCGGTATGGTCACTACGAGTTCTTGGTGATGCCTTTTGGACTGACAAATGCACCTGCGGCCTTTATGGAGTTGATGAATCGTCTTTTCAGGCCGTACTTGGATCAGTTTATTGTGGTATTTATTGATGATATCTTGGTGTACTCACCTAGTCATGTGAAGCACGCTGAGCACTTGAGGATTACGCTACAGACATTAAGAGATAATCAGCTGTATGCTAAGTTCTCCAAGTGCGAGTTTTGGATGGAAGAAGTAGCCTTTCTTGGACATATTGTGTCAAGAAATGGAATATCTGTTGATCCTTCCAAGATTCAGGCAGTAACCAATTGGGCAAGGCCATCCACTGTTACTGAAGTTCGAAGTTTTCTGGGATTGGCTGGGTACTACCGCAGATTTGTAGAAGGTTTCTCGAAGATAGCAGCTCCATTAACGGAATTGACTAAGAAAGATGTGAAGTTCGAATGGACGGCATCTCGGGAGCGAAGCTTTCAAGAATTAAAGAAGAGATTAACAACTGCTCCAGTATTGACAACTCCCTCAGGATCTGGAGGATTTGAGGTGTATTGCGATGCTTCCAGTAAGGGACTCGGTTGTGTCTTAATGCAAAACAAAAAGGTCATTGCTTATGGTTCGAGACAACTCAAGATTCACGAACGGAATTATCCCACGCATGACCTGGAGTTAACTGCGGTAGAATTCGCACTAAAATTTGAAGACATTATCTTTATGGAGAGAAGTTGGTGATCTATAGTGATCACAAGAGTTTAAAGTATCTATTCTCCCGAAAGGAACTCAATATGCGACAGCGTAGATGGATGGAACTCTTGAAGGATTATGATTATGTAATCCAGTATCATCCTGGTAAGGGTAACGTGGTTGCTGATGCCCTGAGTAGAAAGACAGTTGGATCTGTAGCATATATGAGGGCCGAACGATGGAAGATGATCGAAGAATTCAAGAGTTGGAATCTGAGTCTAGGAGTCCAGGGTAATAGTGCCAAGTTGGCTAGTATTCAGGCCAAGCCAGTGTTATTACAAAAGATTCAAGAAGCACAGTTGGAAGATCAGGAGATCAAAGTTATCAGAGATAAGATTCTTCAAGGAAAATGGGTGATTTTGAAGAATCTGAAGATGGAATACTTCGATTCAAAGGTCGAATCTATGTGCCTAGAAATCCTGAGTTGAAGAATGAACTGCTCAATGAGGCACATCGATCTCGTTTTGCGGTGCACCCCGGAAGTACAAAGATGTATCAGGATATGAAGAATAACTACTGGTGGAACGGCATGAAGAGAGAAATTGCAGAGTATGTATCTCGATGCCTTGTTTGTCAGCAAGTCAAGGCAGAACATCAGAAACCACCTGGATTGTTAAATTCATTGCCTATTCCCGAGTGGAAATGGGAGCACATTACGATGGATTTTGTGGTGGGGTTACCAAAAACAAGGAGTGGTCATGATGCCGTTTGGGTGATAGTTGATCGATTGACGAAGTCGGCTCACTTTCTTGCTATAAAGGATACCATAACCTTGGAAAATTTATCAAAGTTGTACATCAAGGAGATTGTGAAGCTGCATGGTGTGCCGGTATCTATTGTGTCAGATCGCGATCCGCGATTTACTTCCTGATTCTGGAGAAGCTTGCAAGAAGCTTTAGGTACGCAGCTACACATGAGTACAGCTTATCATCCGCAAACCGATGGACAGTCTGAGCGCACAATACAAACTCTAGAAGATATGATGCGCACTTGCAGTCTAGACTTTCAAGGAAACTGGGATGATCACTTGCCATTGATCGAGTTTGCATATAATAACAGTTATCAGGCAAGTATTCAAATGGCTCCTTACGAGGCCTTGTATGGCAGGAGTTGTCGGTCACCAGTATGTTGGACTGAAGTAGGGGAGCGTAAACTACTGGGACCTGAGTTGGTGCAAGAAACAACAAAGAAGATCGAGTTGATTCGATCGAGGTTATTATCTGCACAAAGTCGACAGAAAAGCTATGCAGATGGAAAGCGTCGGGACTTAGAGTTTCAAGTCGGCGACCATGTCTTCTTGAAAATCTCTCCATCAAAAGGTATTGTACGATTCGGAAAGCGGGGAAAGTTAAGTCCGCGATTCATTGGACCTTTTGAGATTTTGGCTAAAATAGGAGGTGTAGCCTACCGTTTGGCGTTACCACCAGAGCTGGCAAGGGTTCACAATGTATTCCACATATCCATGTTGAGAAAATATGTACATGATCCCTCGCACGTGATACGATATGAACCAATTCAAGTCAGAGAGGACTTAACTTTTGAAGAAAAGCCAGTGATAATTTTGTTCCGCAAGGAACAGGTGTTACGAAACAAAACGATTAAGCTAGTTAAAGTTTTATGGGAACACCATAGCATAGAGGAAGCCACATGGGAACTTGAAGATGTCATTAGAAGCAATCATCCTCAGTTATTTGATGACTAGTGTATAAATAAATTTCGAGGACGAAATTTTTGTAAGGAGGGGAGATTGTAACGACCCGGAATTTTAATATAATAAAATTATGTGTTTATGGGTCCTTAATGAAGGTTAATTAGTTAATTATTTGTTAAATTAATAAGAAGGGGATTTTGCTCAGGGTTGAAGTGCACCGAGGAAATCTCAGTATCATTTGGCAAAAATTTACACACAGTGTGCCGGTCGACTGCCGGGACACACCCCTACCGTATCGGTTCCGTCAAGTATTATTTCGCGGGACCGCGGGGCCATTATGTGTGATAAAATTGAGAGAAACGGGAAATTTCCATATTTCCAGAAATTAAGTGGGACCCAATATCTGTTGGAGATCCTAATAGAAATCCGTGCGGTTAGCACTAATGCATGTCGGTCGGCCGTGGGGACTAATGTCTGTCGTCACGGCAGTTAGTTATCTCAAACGAAGAAACGGCGGCCTGTTTTGTGTTCGAAATCAAGAAATTAGTGGGTTTTGTAATTTTCTTCCGGACTAAAGTGTAGCTGTCAAAACTCAGTATTTTTCCCCGAAATTTTTACAGTAGGTGTCGGACTGCCCCAAGTTCGGTCACCTAAAGTTTCGTCAAAATCGGATGTCTTTAACTAGGACCACAGAGGCCATATACATAAGAGAAAAAAAAAATAGTCAAATGGGTCAACCGTTGACTTGGTCAACGGGACCATTAATTATGGTCATGTGCTATGCACATGACCTTATCTATATATAAGGGAGGCCAGCCTTCCCATTACTTACGTTCTGTAAACAGTGGGAAAATTCTGCTACAGCATATTGTAGAGAGAGAAAGTGAGGAGAGAGAAAGGAAGAGAGAGAAAGAGGAGAGAGAAAGGAAAAGAGAGAAAGGGAAAGGGAGGTCTCCTTGAGGTTTTTCGACGTCCCCGACACGTTGGCGGCGTCTGATTTTCTCTCCGGCGTCTCGTTTTCCGTGTAGAGAGAGAAAGAGAAAAAGATAGAGAGAGAAAGTTGAGAGAGAAAGTTGCATGCGCTCTACCTTGGGGTTGATCATCCTTCCGAGCGCGTTGGCGGTGTCCGTTTCGACTCTAGTCGCCTCGAAACGCGTGAAGCAGGTAAACCCCCTCTCTTTTCTTCTCTTTTTCCACTTATTTTGTTATATTATTTCATGTGATGTATATGCATGTCTTTTGACGTGAATAAAAAGGGGCGGAGACCTCTATATGATGTTGTGATGTTATGTGGTCCCTCGGGGAGCCCAGATCGGGTCCCGGGTAAATTGTATCGCCACCCTAGGGGTGACGAAAAGTTGTTTTGCATGTCTTGTAGGCTATGGAGACATCCATTAGTCTGGAAACGCTCCCTAACGGGACGGTGTGTTACCGGAGTTGGTTCACGGGCGCGAGGCCCAAGTATTTCAGTTAATCAAGCAAGGCTTGGGTTAACTGGGGTTAACCTGTGGTTAGAAAATCTAACCAGGGTTCAGTATAATCCGTGGTTCCTCTTTGACTAGGTCAGGAGAGACGGTGCCTAGTAAGGCCCGGGGTTCCTCCGTGACTGATAGTCGGGAGATGTCGGTCTGTTTGTCTAGGTCGTCGTGTGCCTCTTTGGACTAGGTCAGGATTGGCGGTGTCCCCCGCTCGCCCGTGGTTCCTGCCGTGACTGGTCAGTCGAGTAATGTTCGAGTCCCTAGGGAGTATTTTAAAGTGCTAAAAACCTCAGATAGTGTATAGTCCCCGTGTTTCTTCCTCCTTGGGTGGGTTAAAAGATTGTCGCACCGTGTCTATCGTGTCCCTTCTTGGATGGACGCAGGAGAATCCCGTCATTGGTATAAGATTTTCCGGGGTTGTTCCTCCGATAGACTAGCCCAAAGATGACGTAGGCAGGTTGGTTGGGGTTCCTTCATACGATACCCCAGGGCGATGGCGG